>CM061555.1:207936792-209186792 GCA_030864225.1 Capsicum baccatum var. pendulum
TTCAGATAGCTTCTGCATTCAATATGATTTTGATATCTATATTACCTTTTTATGAGATTCAGACGTAGTAGAAGGTAGACAGGGTTAGCTTAAGGCTACTCGTAGTCTTGGTCACTGTGTGACATTTTGGGACCCATTTTTGGGGTGTTACACTGGTGACCTCTCTTTATTGCCATCTCTAAATTTTGGCACTAGAGCACTGGCTGAGGACAAAGTGGGAACTAAATATTTTGGAAAGAACTGAAAATGATTATCACTCTCTGACTTAGGTTGAGTACAGTTGAAGCTACCTATTCAAGCTCTCTTGTTCTCCCTCTACTTCTTCTTAGTCTTAGCCTCCTCTATCTATTGAGCATGGACCATGAGCCTCGATATGTCCATATCCTTAATCAACATTGCAGTCCTACACTCCTTGACTACACTGCTAGACAGACCCAACACAAACATACTCATCTTAGATCTACTATCTGCTACCACATGAGGGGCCTATATAGATAATTAAGCAAACTTGAGATAATACACTATCACTGTTATACTGCCCTGTTTCAAATTTATAAACTCCAAAACCTTAGCTTTTCTTAACTTCAGTGGGAAGAACCTATCAAGGAACTTAGTAGAAAACTCCTCCCATTCTACGGGCCCTACATCTACGTCGTTATCTGTCTTTCATTACATAAACCAAGTATGAGTCACATCCTTCAATTGATATGCAGCTAACTCAGCACTCTTACTAGAAGTCACCCCATGATATCTGTGACTTTTTGCACCATGACATATAATTTTTGTGGTCTTCCTGAAGCTTATACCCTGTAAATGATTTCATTCGGGTGAAGTCCAAAATTCTAATTGCAGCAGTATTGGCCACTAGGTTTATACAAACAGCAGCTGGGAATTCATTTTGGGGACTACAGAGTGAGCCAAAGTGGTGAAAGCTACTCTGAATTCTGTGTGGGAGACATGCACATCTAGGGGATCTTCCTAAACGGGCGGAGGTGTTGGCTGATTTCCAGTTCTTCTTTCATTGGTTCTTTTGGAAGGAATATTTTGTAAAAGAAAGGGGAAAACTAGATTAAACTGAGCGTTTGACTAGAGATCATGCTCACTCATACGATATGAACACTGAAAGAAGGTAAATTTTTTCCAATACGCCTAATAGCCTCTTGTCCATAAGTGTGGCGCGCTACATATCCATGCACAAGACTCTACTTGATGCGACTTTCAGAATTTCTAGGACTCTTTAGAATCTTAGGCTCTAATACCAAGTTTGTAACGCCCCTAGTCTGCACCCTGGATGCCACGTGGTGCTTACGACCCCAAAGGACCACAATCTAACCCATGACTGGTACTTGTTGTGAGCACTGAATAATAATACTAAAATAAATATAGAAGCTAGGATGAAGTTGTCGTAAGGTTTATAACTGAAAAACAAATATTGAATACTAATAAATAAACATCTGTCTGAAATATTCTAACCTGAAAGCCTCTAATTGTCTGAACATGGAGTTGATTGGATAAGTCCTCAACTAACCTCGACTACTAATTATACTGAATACTAAAATAATAACTCTATCCTCGAACTATGAAGACTCACCACTAAATCGGTTGTTGATAGTCTGGACTTCTCAGTACGATCAGGATCCTATGCATCCGAACCTATGATATAAGACATCATAGCGCAAAAGAAAGAGTATGTGCCAATACTTTGAATGTACCAGTATGCTAAGTGAGGTAGGCTGATATGCAAGGGTTCATATGCATGAACAATAACTAGCTAAGTAACATGAATATAGCTGAATGAGAGTACATATATATTTGAAACTACTGTAATTACTGAGTATGCAATGTGCGCATAAATCTACTTTACTATAACTGAGATTACTTAAAACTGAATTACTAATAACTAGCTAACTATTTCTGATAGTACTGATTTTGTGGAACTAAACTTAATTTCGTACTGAGCTGAGTGATTGTGTCTGATAGTCCTGATCATAAAAATTGAACTGAGGATTTATACTGAGTCTGAAACTGAAACTATAACTGTGGGAGTGTTCATCTTACCGATATACCTCGATTACAAACTGGGTTGGGGTCCAATCTATGACCCTAGTTGGAAGGGAGTTGGCACCTTACCAAGGGATACTAACAATGGATGTGAGTTAACCCTATCTGGCAGGAAGACATATCATCAACCCTTACTGGCAGAAAAACTCATATGAGATGTATCAACCCTTATCTATCAGGAAGATATGTCAACCCACACAGGCTACATAGTTCTGTAATACAGGGATTGTTGTTAAGGGTCAAACCCTTTACTGACAAAAATGCCCCCATACCTGGTTTACTCGATGTTGATTCCTATTCCCAACTAAATAAAAACTGAACTGATTTCTATATTGTTCTAGGATTGAATGGGTTTTTATTGATCATGCTAACTGACTGAACTAGACTGAGTTCACTAAGTTCTATTAACTAACTGAATACACTGAGTTCTATAAATGACTGAGTACTACTGTATGTAACATCGTTGAGACTATTCTAATGCTACTGTAATTACATAATAGCATTGAAAGTAAAACATGGCATGCTCATCATAATAACATAACAATAGTACCTTGTTAATAATGCTTTCGTTTAGACATTTTGTTAAACACTTGAAAGGCATGAATGTGTACATACTATTATCAACTTGCAAGCATCATGGTCACAATCCCAACTCACAATTTCAAGGGTTTTTAACATAAATCCACATAACCCTACACACATGTTAATTACTTCACATAAAATTTGTAATAAATCATTGATTAAAACTCAAATGATATCATAATCATAAAAACAATCAAATTCAACATGGAATTCATGAAAGCAATCAACTTGTAGTTTTAAAATAGTTTCTTGAACTCCAAGTGTGGAATAACACCCAATGATAAACACCTATATTGGTAATCAAATTCGTGAAGATTAATGGTGTGTTCTTGAGGGTTGGTCTTGAAATTGAATTCCCTAGGGTTTGTTCTTGAGTAAATTTGAGAATAATGAGTGTATTAAGCCCTTTGGGATATTAAACTTCTTGCTAAGGCGGAATAATGTAAGGGGAAAATGACCCATTTGCCCCCACAAACCCAAATAAAATAATGTTGGATGGGGTTCTCATCGCGTCGTGACCCCTGGTTGGGTAAATTAACCATCGTGACACAACCTCTGCTTTGGTCAAATAGCCCTCGGGTGCGACCCTAAGCCGAGGTCAACTATCCCTTGCGGTGCAGACCTATTGCAACCCCTTGTTGTTCTAGACATCCAAACTCACCCTTACGTTAGTCCAAAAATTTAAAACTCGCCTGAGATGACCTACAAGTGACCCTAATCATGAATCAATTTGAAAATCAATGTACTAAGGTAGAAAAGGTCAAAAATAAGATCCTCCAATCTCGAACGCTAAAAATAATCCTAAGTCTTGACACTTCGCTGAAATTTTCTAAATCTGGGGCATCTTTTGGCATGCTATTTAGGATAGAAATAATGAGGATTTTTGCGAGATGTTACAAGCATACTCCTAATTTTTTAATCATAAAATTAGTAAGAAAAAAATTTATGGACATAAGCCATAAATATAATAGAATATAAAACATGTTATGTGGTAATACGTTATAATTATTTGTCCAGAATTTAAAACAAATATCTTCACTATATAAATGTAATGCCCCGAAATTGGATCCCGAGACGTTACACGATGCTTTCGGTCACAAGTGACCCCAAGCTAACCCTTCATCTGGCATAACCCATAGCAACTGAATAAAATACATAAAATAGAAGGACTAATGTGGAAACAACCCATAACTTAGCCTAACCAACATGAAAGTAAATTTACACGGTCACAATTCTGCTCATATTTATACAAATCTGAAACTGAATACACTGACTACTAGTGACTGTCTATGAAGCCTCTACTAGCATTGACCAAAGATAGATGGGTCATGACTCCCAACTACCCCAACTCAATACGACTGAATACAAAAAATACAATACACCTCAAATCTGAACAATTCAAGTCCCTGAATCAAAAGGACTAATCACCTGCCGATCGAGAGCTGCGACCCAGCTGAACATGATATGTGCGCTACAGCTTGTACCTACATTTTGGTAAGAATGTAGCCCATGGAAATATGTGGGTCAGTACTTTGAAATGTACTGAGTATGTGGGGGTGTATGCAATAATATAAATAGTATAATCAATTTCATGAAAAGATGCATACGGACAATGATGACTCACTTGGCTTGACTTATATCAAATCATACTTTTCGTAATTTCATAATAAACAGTTCATATGATAAAATCTCATAATCCACGTAAATTATTATAAATCATAAATTATGATAAATCATCCTAAATCATCATAAATTATCATATCATCAAAAATCATCATAGGTAATTATAAGTCATCATAAATAGCCATAAATTATCATAAACATCTCAACTCTTTGATTCAAATCTTGGAGTGACTCGGTAATTTAAGAAACTTAATCTTATGGACAGGGGAGTTTCCTATAACCGACAATCCCACGTGAGCTACGTGGAATACCAATGTTTGAAACCCCCATTGGCGGGAGCGTCATACTCTTTGCCAGGGAGTACAACCTTAAAACTGCAATAATCATAATTGGGCTCTCTGTCCAATAATATCATCATCAAACAACCCTACGGTGGCATATAGGTTTGGGGAAATATCAAATTTCCCTCTCGATGCTAAGTACTACTCCCCGACAAGCTCAGAACGTGTTAGAAAATCCATCACAATATCACAAGGGTCTATCATAAAGACCAAAATCTCTTTCTCATTTATCAAATCATATCAATTTGTGGATTTCTAACTCAACATATTTTAGCTCAAAACATTTTAATCTTCCTCAACATTAACAAGGTATCAATGCATTGAACCATAACCGACTCGACATTTGGACAAGGATATGAAGACTCAATACGTAATATTTTCAACAATTTAACTCATCAAAACCATCCGAAAAATATCAAGACTCATTGCAACTTTGATATCAATATACCCAATAACTCAAATCGTCATAAGGAAGCTCAAAATTTGACACATGGCTCAAAAACACTTGGAAATACCAATAAGTGATTCTTGAACTTAAAACGTGGATACATGTTCAAAATATATCAATTCTTGGTAGAAACACCAAGAATCCCAATATTAAATCTCAATTCATAGAACAAAAATAGTCAAACACTCATGTGATTCAAAACTTATAATTTAAATCTTTATAAGTTCATAATCGAATTATTTAGACATAATTCAACTTACAAAACCATATGAATCCATTAAGTAATCATAATTGGCAAGCTTGAACAATTTACATATATACATAATCAAAATCTCATGGTAGGATATCTTGGAAATAAATTATTTGCCAAACTCATAATAATCCATTATAAAAATTAAAGATACAGGCACAAGAATGGAAGAATTATTCTTGTTCAAAGCCCCACATACCTAAAAATGGAAGATGAATATGAACTTCTGACTCCGGAACTTTATTCACGAAAATAAAGGGTGCTTCTCGAAGCCCTTAACATGATCAATTCGAATTCCAAATCAATTTGAAATTTCTACGGTTCAATCAAGAGACATGAAGGATAAAATTTGGAGTAGTAGGGTTGGGGTTTGAGCCTTAGGAAATTTTGGAGAAAAATGAGCTATTGAATTCTCTTAATGGACTTAAATCCATGGTTTACCCGGATGGATTGGAGTGGGAATGACCAAAATACCCTTAAAAACCAAATAATGTCAAATCTGTCCTTTGGTGGACTATTTTGATAGGCTGAAGTAGATCGATCATGACTTTTTTCTCCGATGGACAAATTGGATGAAACTAATTTCATTGGAAAGAGGACTCTCAGAGATTGTTTTTGATATTTAGTAGCTCACCCAGAGCATTATGTACAAAGAGTTATGATCGTTTGAAGTTGACCCTAAAATTCGCCTAGCCTCAGTATTTTTTTCCTGCACACATACTGTTCACCACTATTCACGGTTAGATCGGAATGATCATAACTCATCGCTCGAGTGTCCATTTTGGATGATCCACATATCGTTGGAAATCTTAGTCAATACTCTACGCGATGATGGGTCGCATATCCAGAAATTCCACACAGAAAAATTATTAATCATGATAAAGAACAGAATTCAACACATTTTCGTCCGAGATCTTAACGAACTCTTGGAAAGATAAAAAGGCTTTAACGACTCGACACATTTGGGAGCAAAATATTTAACGAGAAAAATTGGTATATCACATCACTTCCCCTTGGAAACATTCATCCCCGAATGTCGCTCGTTGGGTTAGGAAGACTAGAAAAATTGAGGATACGCAACTAAAATAGCTTGATGAACAAGTTTATATTTTTCTAAGCTTTTGAGTACTTTCCGACGCATAAGCTCATGATAATCACAACGACATAGTTTAGTCTATTACTAAAAGAGTTGGATGAAGGAAAAATTATTAACTTTGATTTAAATCTGCATTTACAAAGAAAGAGATGAAAGATCTAGGATATGAAAACTCGGGATATCACAATATCTCCCTCTTGGGATCGGTTCCCCCCGAATAATACTAATTGATACAAGGGACACTTTACGATCAACCCATGGCTTAATACTTGGGTCGGAAATAAAAGTAAAGGCTAAATAAATTTGGTAACTCACATCGACGCAAATAAATCATTCTTGAAATGGTTATGCTCACGAAACTTGAAGTAGTGAGATTGGACCACATCGGAAGATTGAAGAAATATATGAATCCGTCGGAATAACTATCAAGTTGAATTTCTAGGTGCACGGACCGAATCACGACACGCTCTCATTTAATTAGGACATAATTCAAAATCTTTCCAAGGAACTTTCAATGCTACTAGGAAGCAATTGGGTTTGGGATATGGTCCGAGCAATATATATATATATATATATATATATATATATATATATTGAAATAAGGATTTATAACTCGACCCCAATTTTAAGTACGGAGCGTAGGTCGATCAGTCTTATATCAAAATAAAAGTACTAGACCCCACGCAGTACAACTTCTTACTTTCATGCTTATCAATACGCTTCGCACACCCTTTCTCTGCAATACTATTTTCCCCAAATACCATACTTACTTGATTCAATTCATAATTCTCACAAGGCATTTGCAATCTTGGTTATTCAAATCTAACTAAGCCAAACTCTCTCTCCTTATTTTCAAGCTTAATTTGGAGTCACCAATTCCTCCACCTAACAACGTAACATAGCACCATTCCGAATTATAAATTTACACACGTCTACATTGTTATAATTCCTCATCTCATAGATAATTCTTATTACCACTCAATCAACTCTAATCCACTTAATACTCACCATTTTCAACCATCATATTCATATCAACAAGTCTTGAAGCTTAGGGAACTATTGATAGGCATATACGCAATTCAACTTGTAGCAAGGCCAAGTCTTGCAACTAATATCCTCAGACAGGAGATATATTCACAATACATGACTGCTATGCAAGATCAATTTACAAGAGCTTTTAGCTTAGACTTCTAAATCAACATAGACACCAAAACTTATCGATAATATAAACTTTAATCTCCGTCCATATATACACACATGATGTTCAAGCCTATCTTTATAATTACGCATACACTCCTAATCAACACCCATAAAACATCTTTTTCAAATTCTACAATCCTTTATTAAGACAACTTCCGGGCACTATTCTTAAGAAAACACTCACTATCTTTTCCAATTAACTAAGCCATGCAGAAGACTTCACTTCAACAATTCCCCACCTACAAACCTGGATAAACCATCACACAACTACTTTCACAAACACAACACGAAATTCTTCAAATAACCATGACATCCATCAAAGGCCTAGCCTCAAGCTTACTCCACACTTGCCACCTTTAGCTAAAATGAACATGCCACAATCTTTATCAACAAAAACTAGCTCACTCTCTCCTATCATCACAACTGTTCATCCACACTCCCTCGACAAATAGAAAGTCATGAAATGGTAGAATATGAAGGGATATTATGTATGACTTGGTGCGGTTATTGATGCCGGAGAACTAGGGCATCAAATGCATGAATTCATCCAGAATCAAGATTAAAGATTAAGGACACCCAGGACATAAATTGAATCCTATTGGTCGCTAAGGGTGTTGACGGTGGACTGAACTTGAACATACAATAAAACTTAAGCACATGCATTATGAACCGCACAACTTGAGTTTGGAGTTTATAGCTTATGGAATGTCGATTTCACCCGTTAGAAAAAATGGGACTCCATATTTCGATAGTTAGGAGAATACATGATTTCCTATGATATGCATGAACATGTATTATGATCGGGGCAATGAAACATAAGGCATGAGAAAATATCAAAGTCATTGAAAAGGATAGGGTAAAATATGATCAACACCACTACTTCTCACCACCAACTTGCAACCCACCGATACACCTACCTGAATCCCGCAATCTTAACTTAGTTAATTTTTTTCCACTATATCCCCCTTAGACTTAAGCCAACACTCCGAGTCAATGAATCACCATACAAACTCTAGTCCATGGCATTCTCTTTACTCCAGGGTCCCCGGATATACCCATACACAAGATCCATAACTTAACCCACATAACTACACCCATGAGCGTAAAACCCAATCTTAACATAACTCTCAAATACCCACCAACTTAGACAACTTCAAAAGTTATCATACAACAATTCATGCACACCGCACCTTAGATACTATCACTTACCATAGATACATCAAACCTTCGCTAAACCATACAAACTTCTTCGTGCTTTACTAACATCACATCTCATACTAACACCCTCGTCAAACTCTAATGCCCAAGTTAACTCACAATTACATCGTATACCACATATAATCATTCATACTTACCCGATCAAGGATAACACTAACCGCTTAACATTTAATAACTTAAAAAAAATCTCCATAACACCTTGAGCATACTACTACCTCAACACATAATATCACACTTGATCACAACAAATAGACTGAAGCTCTCGTACATACGGTTCAAACCAACTAAATCTCCTCCCTATCACTAACATTGTAGCAATTCAATCATTAAATTCATTTTTCTCGTCACCTACTATACAAACTTAACAACTCACTCTGACTACGATTAACAACAATCTCAATAACCTTTTCCATCTATCAAACACCCCAAATATACTAGTCCACCAAAACTTCATAACGATAATAATCATCCATAATTCCATAGCCTATGCTATAATAATTTATTAACACCGCCTTTCACCATGTTTCCAACCCCCTAGTTCCAACCAATGCAAGAACAACAGAGTAAACAGCCAGCTGCTAGTGAACCAAAATAGGCCTCACACAGCTTTACTAGACTTTGGTTTTGTATTCTGAAAAAGGAAATAAATATCAAAACAATTATGCTAGTGAATCGAAATAAGCCCCACACGGCTTCAATAGACTTCAAGTTTTCATCAAAAGATGATCAGAAAATATTTTCAAGAAATAAAAGTTTGGTACACCAGAATCAAGGATCTGAGAATATGTGTCTCGCTTTACCTCAACTGAACGACTCAAGAGGGATGAGGGTACATCTTGAAAGCTATGGAACCTTTGTTAGTAAGCCTAGGAATATAATCAAGAGAGGAAATTAGAACTAGTTAATCACCCTGTCTCAACATTAGTACACGGATAAGGAAAATACGAAATCACATCATGAATTCTAGGGAGAAATCAAAAAACACTTCCAACATAGGCTTAATGCACAACCTTCAAGAACATACAAATGACACCTCAATTTTATGAAACTCAAGAGCAATAGTGAAATCATTTTTTTCTAGCTCACTTACAAGCCCGTAATATCATAGGAGAATATCTAAGAAAGCACCATCTATAAGGATTTATGCTTGACTATATCCGATATTTTAGAACAAGGCAAAATGGCCTAATTTATGCAAGATATGAACCCATATGAATTTATTAAGGAACCTTTCCACAACACGATATATGACTTGAAAGAAAGGGAACATTTTTTTAAATGTCTCGTAGCCTCTCGAAGAAAAGTACAGACGTCTCCATACTGGTTCGTAAGACTTTACTAGACACGACTTCATAGACATCCTAGGACACTTGAACTCTGTGCTCTGATACCAATATTGTAATGCCCCAAAATTGGATCCCGAGATGTCACACGGTGTTTAAGGTCACAAGTGACCCCAAGCTAACTCTTTATCTGGCATAACCCAAAGTAACTGAATAAAATACCTAAAATAGAATAAATAATGCAAAAACAACCCATAACTTAGTCTGACCAACATGAAAGTAAATTTACACGGTCATAATTCTGCTCATATATATATAAATTTGAAACTGAATACACTGACTACTAGTGACTGTCTATGAAGCCTCTACTAGCATTGACCAAAGATAGTCGGGTCATGACTCCCTACTACCCCTACTCAATACGACTAAATACAAAAAATATAATACACCTCAAATCTGAACAACTCAAGTCTCTGAATCAAAAGGACTAATCACATGTCGATCGAGAGCTGCAACCCAGCTGAACATGATATATGTGCTATAACTTGTACCTACATTTTGGTAAGAATGTAGCCCATGGAAATATGTGGGTCAGCACTTTGAAATGTACTGAGTATGTGGGACTACATGCAACAATATAAATAGTATAATCAATTTCATGAAAATATGCATACGGACAATGATGGACTCACTTGGCTTGAGTTATATCAAATCATACTTTTCATAATTTCATAATAAACAGTTCATATGATAAAATCTCATAATCCACATAAATTATTATAAATCATAAATTATGATAAATCACCCTAAATCATCATAAACTATCATATCGTTAAAAATCATCATAGGTAATTATAAATCATCATAAATAACCATAAAACATCATAAATATCTTAACTATTTAATTCAAATCTCGGAGTGACTCGGTAATTCAAGAAACTTAATCTTATGGACACGAGAGTTTCCTATAACCAACAATCCCATTTGAGCTACATGGAATACCAACGTTTGAAACCCCCATTGGCGAGAGCGTCACACTCTTTGCCAGGAAGTACGGCCATAAAACTACAATAATCACAATTGGGCTCTCTGGCTAATAATATCATCATCAAACAACCCTACGGTGACACATAGGTTTGGGGACATATCAAATTTCCCTCTCGGTGCTAAGTACTACTCCCCGACAAGATCAAAACGTGTTAGAAAATCCACCACAACATCACAACGGTCTATTATGAAGACCAAATCAAATCTCTTTCTCATTTATCAAACCATATCAATTTGTGGATTCCTAACTCAATACATTTTAGCTCAAAACATTTTAATCTTCCTCAACATTAACAAGGTATCAATGCATTGAACCACAACTGACTCGACATTTGGACAAGTATATGAAGACTCAATACGTAATATTTTCAACAATTTAACTCATCAAAACCGTCCAAAAAATATCAATACTCATTGCAACTTCGATATCAATATACCCAATAACTCAAATCGTCATAAGGAAGCTCAAAATTTGACACATGACTCGAAAACACTTGGAAAGACAAATAATACGTTCTTGAACTTAAAACATGGATACATGTTCAAAATATATCAATTCTTGATAAAAACACCAAGAATCCCAATATTAAATCTCAATTCATAGAACGAAAATAGTCAAATACTCATGTGATTCAAAACTTACAATTCAAATTTAGATAAGTTCATAATCGAATTATTTAGACATAATTCAACTTACAAAATCATATGAATCCATTAAATAAATATAATTGGCAAGCTTGAATGATTTACATATATACATAATCAAAATCTCATGGTAGGATATCTTGGAAATAAATTCATTTGTCAAACTCATAATAATCCATAATAAAAATTAAAGATACGGGCACAAGAATGGAAGAATTATTCTTGTTTAAAGCCCCACATACCTAAAAATGGAAGATGAATATGTACTTCTGAATCCGGAACTTTATTCAAAGGGTGCTTCTCGAATCCCTTAATATGATCAACTCAAATCCCAAATCAATTTGAAATTTCTATAGTTCAATCAAGAGACATGGAAGGATGAAATTTGGAGTAGTAGGGTTGGGGTTTGAGCCTTAGGAAATTTTGGAAAAAAATGAGTTATTGAATTTTCTTAATGGACTTAAATCCATGGTTTACCCAGAAGGATTGGAGTGGCAATGACCAAAATACCCTTAAAAATCAAGTAATGTCAAATCTGTCCTTTGGTGGACTGTTTTGATAGGTTGAAGTAGATCGACCATAACTTTTTTCTCCGATGGACAAATTGGATGAAACCAATTTCATTGGAAAAAGAAGTCTCATAGATTTCTTTTGATATATAGTAGCTCACCCATATCATTATGTAAAAGGAGTTATGATCATTTGAAATTGACCCTAAAATTCACCTTGCCTCAGCATTTTTTGCCTATATATTTACTATTCATGGTTAGATCGAATGATCATAACTCATCGCTCGAGTGTCCATTTTGGATGAGCCACATATCGTTGAAAATCTTATTCGATTCTCTACGCGCTGACGGATTGCATATCCAAAAATTCCACATAGAAAAATTATTAATCACGATAAAGAACAGAATTCGACACATTTTCATCCGAGATCTTAATGGACTCTTGGAAAGATAAAAAGGCTTTAATGACTTGACACATTTGGGAGCGAAATATTTAATGGTAAAACTCGGGGTATCACAATAAATATATAACATGTCTTGACCATTCACTTGAAAACACAGTGGTAATCAAATTATTTCAAAAAATAATTTATTTTTAAACTATTCTAAACTAATAATTCATGATTCATATAGTGATGGAACAAAATTAGGTCTTGATCTTGAGAATCATCGTTATCACTTATATAGTCTTTTTTTGACTTGACTAGTCTGGAATGACTATAATGTTTAGTTTCATTATTGTTCTATGTATACGATATATTAAGCACACATATATAGTTAAAACCAAAACATACTCTCCCTTTTGTATTCATAAATTAATAAATAAAAATAAGACAGACATAAGTCGCAAACATAACAGAAGATACAACATGTAATATGGTAAGACATTATATTCAATTTATCTAAAAATCAAAAAATATATCTTGAGCATAAACATACATTACATGTCTTAAACATTCATTTTAAAAATAAAAATAAAGTTTCAATCAACCTTTTCAAAACATCAGTTAATTTTCAAACTATTCTAAATTAATAGTTCCTAATTCATCAAGTGGTGGAACAAAACTAGGCATGTGTCTTTGACGATCATTGCTATCATTAATATAGTATTTCTTCAACTTGACCACACCATAATTTCATAAAAGAGATGAATATCTCAATCGATTCATAGCTGCATCAAAATCTACTGAAAAAATTTGTATTCCTTCGCTCAAATGTTTTGCATGTCCAGCAACAAATACACTACAATCTCTGAATGTTATGATAAAATGGAGTTAAATAAATTTGTTCAACTGCATAAATATATATATATATATGTATGCATTATATATACATGTGTATATGAACTTTTAACATATATATGTTGTGTATATAATAATTCATATACATAATATATTTATGTATAATAATAGAAATAACATGTCAACAGTGAACCCTCTATCAATATACATAAAAATTGATTGTATATGAGCTTTGATACATATCTATGTCATGTATATGGATATTCATATATATAACATATTGATGTATAAGCAGTGCATTGACAACAAGACAATAGTAACCCAAATATACATAACAAATGAATGCATCTGAAATATATACATCACACAGAATGTATATCGTGTGCAATAATAACAAAATCAAAGTTGGAGTTTGCAACCCTATACATAACTAATCTATTTAACAGTATGTAATAACATCTTATACATTACAACAATGTATATGAATATGAATACAAATAAAAATAAATAGATTTAGCGAGAAATCACTTTACCTTTGAAAGTCGAGATCATTGTGTAACTTTCTTTATTTTTTAATTTTTGCCTCTTCGAAGATTCAACAACAGGCTTTTTAAATATACTACGAGCAACTTTCCTAAATTTCTTCATCTTCACGGGATCATTTCAGAGTTTGAATCTGTTTTTACTAAAATTTGGGTCCTCATTATCAAAAGTATTCGAAACAAATTCAAGAATATGATTCTTTTTGTTCTTTATATTCTAATTGGGTTAATGAATAAAAGATGGAGAATCCTCCATTAATAACAAAGATTTATCAAATGAAACACATGCACAACAAATTTCATCTATTTTTTATTTTTTAAAGTACAAAAATAGAAAAAATCTTACTAACTCCCAAAACAAAATTGAAGAAAATCATTAATGGTGTTTGTAAGTAATTTGAAAGTTGATATTTAGCAAACTTATTCACACACGTCTATAATTTCAAACTTGAAAAACTATTGAATTAATGCTCCTTGATTATAGGAACATTTTAGGGGCAATATGCATAAGAATTGGGAGGGCTAAATATGTATATGAGCTTTAGAGAGAGAAAATGTAAAAAAAATTATAATTAGTTTGGTGATTTGATATTTTATGTAATAAATTAAAGTTATGTTGTAGTTTTAAGTAATTTATAGTAAAAACATTCTACAAAATTAGGGTACCAAAATAGGTATTCCCAATTTCCCCTTAGCCGTCACTAAAGATGAGTAAAATTTCTCTGTATAAATGCAATTCTATTATTCCCTTTATATCTTTATTTCATATTCCTCTTTCTTGTTTGGTAATTATAGTGTATTCATAAAAAGGTGTTGAGCCTTATATAATTACGTACAATGCTATAATGGATGGATATTGCTTTCTTGGTCAAAGCAATAAAATCTTCAATTATCCATACATCATCATCACATTGTCGGTGATTATATTAGGCTCTACATCTCTTATAACCATGTATTTCATATTTTATTATTTATCAACATCTTCAACTTTTCCTTTTTTGCATACTATGTTGAAGGTTAGCGTATCTTAACCTTTTTTGGTTGACCAAGCGTACACAGACCATCAATTAATGAGTTATATATTTAGAGGAATGCCTTTATACTTCATCTTATTCAAAAGGTTGATAAAAGTGTCTACACACACAATTGTTTGATGTCCAATCAACCAATTTGTTCAATCAGAACAAATTTTGAAAGAACTTCAATACCTGATATTTTGAGAAACAAGCTCTATTGCAATATAATGATACTGTTTATGATGTTGTGCAATGTAATGGACCAACTTATTATTTTTTTTAATGAAGAGTTAATTGGTAATTATAACCAATTATTAATAGCAATTAAGAAAATTAAAAGTGGTCAAGCCAAAATTTGCTTCAGTTTCACATTAAGTTTAGCATAAATAAAACATTAGGGCAATTTTAATCCCATTACTCTAGGAAGAGAAAGAAAGCAACATAGAAAAAAAAGATACAAGTTGGAGAACACGAAAGTGGGATTGAAGATTTTCAGTTGTTAAGGTAAGAATTTTATTTTCATTGTTCTTTGGCATGGAAAGTAAAATACACGTACAGTAGGGTAGTGGCTGCTCATGATATTAGTAAAGGTATTTGTTCATGATGTTTAGTGATAGAATAGAATTAATTAGGGCTTATGATTAGTCTAAAGTGAAGTTATTAATATTGGTTAATGTTGAATAGGTAGTGGAAAAATATTTTTATATATAAAGAAGAAGAAAGGAGCAAGTAGTTAATGAAACTTGTCATTGCTCCCAAGTGTTTTGTTGGTAACTTTCGATTGTTGTTACTAAGCAAACATCAAATAGGTAAATAATGTGAAGGTAAATGATTAATTGGTGGTTAGATTGTTCGCAGGTATCGCTTCTTAGTAGTAGAAAATAGTGAAGTTAGTGATCTTGTGGGTTAGAAATCATGGGTTATTGATTCAAAATTTCTATTTTGGCAACTTTTTCTTATTAGATTATCCTTGATTCATGGATAATGGTATGATATATTAATATTTATCTTTAACCTTGTATAATAAGGATATTGGGATTTGACCATAAATAATATAATTGACATTGTTATTTAATATTTTGCATAGATTTAAGCCATTGAAGGCCATTTGGTTGGTGCTCTACACATAGTGAGGTTGTGGAACTTATTATTAATGAGGTAAGTGAGACTTTAAGCTTTTATGCTTGCTTTAAAATTTTATTTATTAAAATTAAATTTTTCTACCTAGTCCATGTATTGGAACAAGCGTGTGACTTGGAAGAATCGATGGTATTGATTATTTGTGGATATGTATTTTTAAAGTTTAGTGAGAGTTGTTTAGTGATAATATGTGAGGTGATATAGGGGTGTTGAACATAGTTTTTGTCGCTCTCGTTATAGTCTCTAGAGGCATACATAGTTGCCGTAATATGTTAGGGACATTACTTATGTTGCCGTAATATGTTAGGGGCTTTACTTATGCTGTCGTAACATGTTAGGGGCATTACTTATGTTGGTGTAATATGTTAGGGGCTTGCAAATTCTACCGTAGTAGACTTTTCAGTGCATTATATATGTTATCATGGACTTGTAGGGGATGTTAGGCCGATCACCTTCACTGCTATTTATGACAAGTCATGAAAATGGATTGAGTTGAGATATAGAGTGACATTTTTTAACTTCCTTTAGATCTTATTGACATTACTTGATAAAAGATATTATGTACATATTATTTGTGTATTTTGTACTTTCTAACACTTGTTCTAGGAGTATTAAAATAGCGGGTTGAGGATCTTACTGAGTTATATTTATATAGCCCATTCCTTACTTGCATACCAGTAGATATCATTGTGGAGAGAGTCTCATGGCTAATTGTCTTTATATGTGGATTCTGTCACTGAGGTGAGCCTTCATATTATATTTTCTTTGTTGGGTTTGCATGCCCAAAAGCTAAACTCCTGTAATTCTGTTTAGATGCTTCATGAACTTAGTATGGGACTTGGGTTAGAGATTTGTTATCTAAAGTATTATTATTTTCATAAATTGCTATGCGATATCTTTTTAGATAATTACCCTACATTAATGATTATTTTGTGCATGTGGAGTTGTATATATTTTTATTTCAGTGCTTGTAGATATTATAAATGTATAGAAAATTGGTTCTCCTGATAAGTGGTGTTGTAGGGAGCCAGTCACACCTAGGGGTTATTTTGGGATGTGACAAAGTTGGTAGCAGAGCGTAGGCTTTAGGTCCTGGGTTACAGAGCAGTATTTAGTAGATTCATGTTCAGGGGTATGTAGGTGCCCATACTTATGAACTTGAGGCTACGAAACATCTAGAAAGTTTCCTCTTTTTATTCATTACTCGTGCATTGAGTTGAATTAACCTTTAAATATTGTTTCACAGATGGATAAGAGATGTGGTTCTTCCTCTGCTAGTCGATCTAATGCACCTACTGGATGTGGTGCTAGATAGGATCCTATGCATGGTGGTGGTTAAGTTGGGTCTCATCCAACTAGACCTAGAACTAGGATGCAAATCGGTGTTCATCCAGGAGTTAGGAATGGGGGCCAACCCCTAGTTGTGGCTTATGAGCAAACGCAGGACCAAGTTGATCGAGATACTCCAACTACAGTGCCAGTTGATGTACCTACTGTTACATTGCCTAGTGATAAGAATATACAGTGTACTTGAGGTATTGGTACCTAATAAGGGTTGAACTCTAGCTCCTCAGGCTACTTCACAAATAAAAGCACAAGTTCAGCTGAATGTTGCAACCTCTCAAGCACCTCTACTAGTTGATCATTCAATTACAGTTGTATGGCAACCCAAGGATCTGAAGAATTTCATAGATCTTAAGCCACCGTAGTTTGATGCTACACCATCTTCTGTTGAGCCTCAAAAGTTCTTACATCGCTGCGAGAATATACTGACTACTTTAGGGCTGAAGGAAACTCATAGTGTAGAATTTACTACTTTTCTATTCTCAGGGTCTCTTGAGGCTAGGTGGACTTCTGTTTTGAGGAGCAGACAAGAAGGGCTACTACCAATCACTTGGTCAGAGTTTTTAGCTATGTTCTTAGAGAGATTTATTCTCTTGAGAAAACAAGATAACATGAGATGCCAGTTTAATGAGTTATGACAAGGATCCATGACTATAACCGAGTATGAAGATAAGTTTACTGAGTTGTCTAGGTATATCCCATCTTTAGTTGCATCTCTGAGGGAGAAAGCAAGAGGATCTGTGGATGGACTTAAGGCTCGTTATCATGGTCCAGTGATACACGATGTGTGTAATCGATCCTATTCTGAGGTTTTTGACACTGCTCCTCGTTCTGAGTCCTATTATGAGATAGAAAGGATTAATTGAGAAAATAAGAAGGCACATAACTCAGGTGGGTTTAGTGGTGCTCTGTTTGGGAGCAAGAGTGGTTTTGATCGTGGACATCCTAGGACTACGCAGTCAAAGCCAGTAGGCCAATCTTCAAGGAATAGTTATCCAGCTAGACAGGGTCAGTAGCAGATGTAACAAAAGAGTAGCGATTCTTTTTAGTCCGGACAGCATCCAAAATGTTCTAATTGTGGAAAAAATCATGGTAGGCATTGTTTTGGAGTTTGTGGTCCTTGATATACTTATGGTGAAAGAGGACATATTTCTAAGTTTTATCCTAAGGGAAATTCTGATTCTAGTCAAACTACTGCACAGATATAGAGAGATATTGTAGGTACCCATGCTTACACTCTACCATCTAGGATCGCTCCACAAGGTGCTCATGGAAAAGGTCAACAGGGTGCTCATGGTTCTTAGACATCAGGTGGACCACCGAGATTCTTTGTTATGGCTAGACAAGACATAGAGGTATCTAATGAAGAAGTCATAGGTATTATCACTGTAAATTCTCATGGGGCATATTATCTTATTGATCCTGGTTCTACAAACTAGTACATGTCTCTATCTTTTTCTTTATTCTTAAAAAGAAGGATTAAGACTCTTGTTGTGCCATGTATTATTATGACCCCAGTAGGGGAGACCTTATCAGTGGATAGAGTTTATAGAGATTGTGTGGATTTATTCAGGGTAAGAACACCATAGTTTATCTACTTGTATTGCCAATGACTAATTTTGATATGATTATGGGTATGGATTGGTTAGCATTATGTTATGCTTTGGTTGATTATTATTCTAAGCCTACATATTTCGGTATTCTTGGAGAACCACATTTAGTATGGAAAGGTATAACTCACATGACTCAAGGAAAAATAATATCTTATGTAAAAGCCCGCCGAATGATTAATCATGGGTTCTTGGGTTTCATTACTACTATTCATGACACTCGAACAGAAGATGTTTTTATTGACAGTGATCGTATTATTCAAGATTTTATTAATGTGTTTCCTAATGATTTGCTTGGGTTACCTCTGATAAGACAAATTGAGTTCAGCATTGATTTAGTGTCAAGGGCTCAACCTATCTCTATTCCACCTTATCGTATGGCTCCTTCTGAGTTGAGGGAATTAAAGGTTCAACTTCAAGAGTTATTTGATAAGGGATTCATCAGGCCTTATGTGTCACCTTGGGGTTCACTTGTGTTATTAGTGAAAAAGAAAGATGGCACGATGAGAATGTGCATTGACTATAGGCAGTTAAATAAGGTGACAATCAAGAATAAACATCCCTTGCACCAAATTAATGATCTATTCAACCAGTTACAGGGTGCTACTCACTTTTCTAAAATTTACTTAAGATTGGGTTATCATCAGCTGAGAGTCAAGGCTGAAAATATCACTAAGATGTCTTTTCGAACTAGGTAGGGACATTTTGAATTTTTAGTGATGTATTTTGGACTGAGTAATGCACCTACAGTTTTTATGGACCTCATGAACAGGGTATTCAAGCCATATTTAGATCAATTTGTTATTGTGTTCATTGATGACATTTTGGTTTACTCTCGAAGTAAGGTAGAACATGAACAACACTTGAGAGTTGTGCTACAAATACTTAGAGAACACAAGTTATATGCCAAGTTCTCAAAGTGTGAGTTTTGATTGGGCACAATTTCATTTTTGGGGCATGTGGTGACAAGAGATGGGATTCATGTTAATCTAAAAAAGATTGAAGCAGTTCAAGATTGGCCTCAACCTACTACTGTTACAGAGATGTGTAGCTTTTTGGGGCTAGCTAATTATTATAGGAGGTTTGTGGAGAATTTCTCAAAGGTAGCTGCTCCATTGAAGCGCTAAACTCAAAAAGGTGTTATTTTTCAATGGTCAGATGAATGTGAAGAAAGTTTTCAAAATTTAAAGACGGCATTGATTTTGGCTTTAATTTTGACTTTACCTACAACAGAGGGTGGTTTTCACTATTTATTATGATGTATCTCGAATTAGATTGGGTTGTGTTTTAATGCAGAATAGTAAAGTGGTGGCTTATGCTTCGCAACATCTAAAGGTCCATGAGAAAAATTATTCAACTTGCGACTTGAAATTAGCCGCAGTCATATTTTCACTCAAGATCTAGCGTTATTATCTTTATGATGAGCCATGTAAAATCTATACTGATCATAAGAGTCTGTAGTACTTATTCAAGCAAAGAGATCTGAATCTGAGACAATGGCGGTGGTCAGAGTTACTTAAAAATCATGATCTCACTATCTTATACCATCTTGGGAAGGCTAATGCAGTAGCAGACACTTTTAGTAGGAAGTCTATGGGTAGTTTGGCCAAATTTGTTATTGAAAGGCAACCTATGGTTATGGATATTCAATATTTAGCCAATCATAGAGTATGAATTGACCACACTATGCCTGATAAGTTATTTGCGTTATAGTGGTTCAGTCATCCTTAGTTGGGCAAGTTAAGACTTGCTAATATGATGATCCCTATCTTGTTGGGATTCGAGATTGAGTGCAAAATGGCGGTGTTAAGTCTTTCACTATTTGATGGTAAAAGTGTGTTACGTCGTCATAGAAGATTGTATGTTCCAATTATGGGTGATGTGAGGTAGCTAATTCTTAATTAGGCTCATAGCTCACGATATTCTATCCACCCTAGAGCTATAAAAATGTATCAAGACTTGCGTGGGTTGTACTGGTGGAAAGGTATGAAGGTTGATATTTTGAAACATGTTACTAGTAGCTTAAATTGTCAGCAGGTCAAATATGAACATCAAAAACCTGGCGGAGTGATGCAAAAATTGATTATTCTGGAGTGGAAATGGGAAAGAATTACTATGGATTACGTTGTTGGGTTGCCAAATACTTTCATGATCCACGACTCGGTTTGGGTGATAGTGGATAGACTTACAAAATCTGCCCATTTCATACTAATTCAGGTTACTTATAGTGCAAAGCAATTAGCATAAATTTACCTTCAAGAGAATTTTGGCTTCCTGGTTTGCCTATCTCAATTATTTCTGATTGAGGTATGCAATTCACTGCTGAATTCTCGAGATATTTTTAGAAATCATTGGGTTCACAAATTAAGTTAAGTATTTTTTTTATTCGAAGACCGATGGGCAGTCTGAATAAGTTATTCAGATTTTGGCGGACATGCTTAGAGCTTGTGCTATTGACTTTGGTGGCTATTGGGATGACCAGTTGCCTTTAGCAGAGTTTTCTTATAATAATAGCTATCAGTCGAGCATTCAAATGGCATCGTATGAGGCTCTGTATAGTCGCAAGTTTCGTTCATCGGTTGGTTGGTTTGAGCCCGACAAAGCGCAGTTATTGGGTCCAAATTTAGTTCAGCAAGCATTGGAGAAAGTTGAAATGATACGGGATCAACTTAAGACATCTCAAAGTAGAAAAAAGTCCTATGTAGATAAGAGGGTCCGTAATTTGGAGTTCGAAAAAGGGAAAAAGTCTTTTGAAAGTTTCTCCCATGAAAGGAGGTATGAGATTTGGCCAGAAAGGTAAGGTAACTCCTAGATACATTAGTACTTATGAGATCTTGGCTTAAATTGGATTGGTGGCGCATATGCTTGCTTTACCTCTAAGTTTGTCGGCAGTTCATCCTGCGTTTCACGTGTCTATACTTAGACGGTATGTTCATGATGATAGCCATAAGATTAAGCTGAAGGATGTAGAGCTTGATGAGAATCTGACTTATGAAGGAAGCCTGATAGCTATACTTGATAGGCAAGTGCGACAGTTGAGATCAAAGAAGATAGTTTCAGTCAAAGTATTATAGCGTAATCATCCAACCGAGGAAGCTACTCGAGAGTTCGAGGAGGATATATGAGTTAGATATCCCCACTTATTTGACACTTCAGGTATAATTCTAGATCCGTTCAAGGATGAACATTATTTTACATGGGGGAGATTGTAATGGCCCAACTTATTATTTTCTTTTAATGAATGGTTAATTGGTAATTATGAGCCGGGGGTCTATCGAAAACAGCCTTTCTACTTTATTAGAGGTAGAGGTATGGACTGCGTACATCTTAACCCCCCCCCCCCCAGACCCCACCAGGTGGGAATACACGGGGTTTGTTGTTGTTGTTGTTGTTGTTGTTGTTGTTGTTGTTGTTAATTGGTAATTATAACCAAATATTAATAGTAATTAAGGAAATTAAAAGTGTTCAAGCCAAAAGTTGCTTCTGTTTCACGTTAAGTTTAGCATAAATAGAACATTAGGGAAGTTTTAATACCATTATTATAGGAAGAGAAAACAGCAGCATAGAAAAAAAAACATATAAGTTGGAGAACACAAGAGTGACATTGAATATTTTCAATTGTTAAGGTAAGAATTCTGTTTTTATTATTTTTTGGCATGGAAAGTAAAATACACGTACAATAGGGTAATGGCTGCTCATGATATTAGTCTAGGTATTTGTTCATGATGTTAAGTGATAGAATAGAATTAAATAGGGCTTATGATTGGTCTGAAGTAAAGGGATTAGTATTGGTTAATGTTGAATAGATAGTGTTAAAAGTATTTATATGTATAAAGAAGAAGAAAGGAAGCAGGTAGCTAATGAAACGTCATTACTCCCAAGTGTTTTGTTGGCAACTTCTTGTTGTTGTTACTAAGCAAACATCAAATAGGTAAATAATGTGAAGGGCAATAATTGATTGGTGGTGGGAGGAATTGTTCGCAGGTATCACTTCTTAGTAGTAGAAAACAGTGAAGTTAGTGATCTTGTGGGATAGAAATCATGGGTTATTAATTCGAAATTTCTATTTCATAAAATTTCCTTATTAGATTATCCTTGATTCATGGATAATGGTGTGAGATATTAAGGTTTAGATTTAACCTTATACAATAAGGATATTGGAATTTGACCCCGAATATTATAATTGACATCGTTATTTAATATTTTGCATAGATTGAAGCCATTAAAGGCTATTTAGTTGGTGTTCTACGCATAGTGGGGTTGTGGAACTTGTCATTAGTGAGGTAAGTAAGACTTTAAGATTTGATGCTTGCTTTTCAAATTTGCTTTATGAAAATTATGTTTTTCTGCCTCGTCTATGTGTTGGAATAAGCGTGCGACTCGATAGAATCGGTGGTATTGATTATTTGTGGATATATATTTGTAAAGTTTAGTGAAAGTTGTTTAGTGATTATATGTGAGGTGATGTAGGGGTGTTGAACATATTTTTTGTCGCTGCCTTTCTAGTATCTAGGGACATACATAGCTGTCATAATATGTTAGGGGCATTACTTATGATGTTGTAATATGTTAGAGGCATTAATTATATTGTCGTAACATATTAGGGGTATTACTTATGCTATCGTGATATGTTAAGGGCTTGTACATGCTTCCATAATAGACTTTTTGGTACATTATATATGTTGTTGTGGACTTGTCGGGGTGTTAAGCCGATCACTTTTACTGCCATTTATGACGATTCATAAGAATGGATTGATTTGACATATAGAGTGACATTTTCTAACTTCCTTTGGATCTTATTGACATTACTTTATGAGAGATATTATGTACATATTATTTATGTATTTTGTATTTTCTAGCACTTGCTCTAGGGGTATTAAAGAGTGGGTCAAGGATCTTAGTGGGTTATATTATATAGCCCACCCCTTACTTGCATACCTGCAAATACAATTGTGGAGAGAGAGGCTCATGGTTGATTGTATTTACGTGTGGATTCTGTCGCTGAGGTGTACCTTAGCATTATTCATGAAGGCTTTCATTCATCTTTAGTTATTTTTAGCTTATATTTCCTTTCATTGGGTTTGCATGCCCAAAAGTTGAACTCATGTAATTCTGTTTAGATGATCCATGAACTTAGTGTGGGACTTGGGTTAGAGATTTGTTATCTAAACTTTTGTCATTTTTATAAATCGTTATGCAATATCTTGTTGGATAATTACTCTGTGTTAATGATTATTTCGTGCATGTGAAGTTGTATAATTTTTCATCTTAGTATTTGTAGATATTGTAGATGTATAGAAAATTGGTTCCCCCAACAAGTGGTGTTGTAGGGAGCCAGTCATGCCTAGGGGTTATTTTGGGATGTGACATGCAACCAGCCAGTATCTTCATGTTTTGTACTTTGCATATCACATTGACATTACACATTGAGTAAATTTACACTAACGTATTGTTGTGTTTGTAGCAAGAATTTGTGTTGAGTAAATTTACAATTAGTTGCATTAATACAAATGAATCACCATGATGTTGGGACCATAGTGGTTCTAAATTTTGAAAGTTTTTTGGATACCATGTCTCGATGTGTAGCTTTGTCATAGTTGTTGTTACAATATTTTGTTTTCTAGTTACTTCTATCGATAGTTTCTTAATGTGAACTTGTTTAAAATTAACTCTGTCTCTAGATTCATTTGAGTTCAGCTGTGATCTTCTGTTTATGAATTTTAAGTTGAAATTTTCTGGTTTGCATTCTCTTGACTTGACTTGGCCATATGAATAGAAGCATTAAAATAAGGTTGCTTGGAGGCTGGACATAAATTTGAACTTAGAAGATGGGGGGAGCAGATTTCTTTTATGACTTTCTTTTTCAATTCTCTACTATAATTATTTGTTTAGAATTTTAGATTGTGGATTGTAACTTTACTATTAGGGCATGTGGAGTTTTGATAATAGACATGAGAATGAAACATGTTGTGAAAGCTGGTCCATCCAAGTGTACAAAGCATAACTGCAGACAAGGTTGTTGATAAGATGATATTGCGCAAAAACAGGAGTGGATAAGCAACAATATTCAGACATTCTCTCAAAACTTATCACTTCAGTAAAGTGGAAGACAAATGCAGTATTCAGAAGTTAAATTGATCAAGAAGTCCAACAATAAGAGGAGTCCTGCAAGACTAAGGGATAAAGGAAAAGAATTGTATTCAACCAAGGAAGGAGAGATGACTACAACAAGAAGTGAATTTACTTGATAGAGTTCTACTGAAGATAGAAGAAAAGATCAAAAAGGACTTTTATGAGAAGATATGCATATATACGACAAACAATATCCAAGTAACCCGCTCATGCATTGATAAGATAATCAACAATCAGAAAAATAGTTTACTTTCTTGAAGAAGAACCTGGTCCTTTACTTAGTAAGTCTTAGACTGTTTGGAATAGGTAGGTTCTTTGAGTTGTAATGAGTCATTGTTCTAGTCTCGGTGATCTATAAACTGAGTTAGGACTTGTGTCTTCAAGTTAGGGAACTCGAAGACTTAGGAACACTTATCTTGGGAAGATTCGTGTTTTTGTAGTTTTAGGAGTTAGAAATTTTAATTCCTAGTTGACAAGAAGTCTTGTAATTTTGTTGATTATTAAGACTCAAGAGTTATAGTAAAGTTGTTGTTAAATCCTGTAGAGGTACAGGTCGTAGTTTTTTACACATTTCTTGAGCCAGGTGTTTTCCGCGTAAAAACATTGTGTTCAGCTTTTACTTTTATGAACCATATTTACTTACGCGTTCCACAGACAGGCAGCCAGTAGAGTCTAATATTAAAATTAGTAGGGCTCGCACTCTAACAAGTGGTATTAGAGCAAGAGGTTATCTCAAATAAGGCTAGCACCTAAGAAAAGATCAATGATGAATTTCGCACCTCCTACTGGACATAGTGAAGGTCAGTCGACTACTAAACCTCCACTTTTTGATGGCTCTCACTTTATCTGGTGGAAAGCAAGGATGGAGATGTTCATCCAAGGTGAAGACTACGAATTATGGGATAGGATTACTGATGGTCCCACTATTCCAATAAAGTTGGTTAATGGTAAACCAGTCAAGAAAGTAAGGAGTGAATTTACTCCTGATGACTTAGTGGCATTCAAGAAAAATGCTAAGGCCAAGAACATCTTGGTTTGTGGACTAGGACCTGCTGAATATAACAAGGTATCAACCTACACCACTGCTAAGCAAATTTGGGATGCACTGGTGAATGCTCATGAAGGTACCTCTCAAGTAAGAAAATTTGGAATTTTTCTTCTTTTCACTGAGTATGAGGCATTTAAGATGAAGGAAAATGAGACCTTGCATGAAATTATGACAAGGATGACTACCTTAATAAGTGAGCTGACTTCCTTAGGGAAAGTCATTTCTGAGGAGGAACAGTTAAAAAGATACTTAGGATATTACCAAAATCAAAATGGAATGTTAAGATGACTGCAATCAGGTAGGCAAATAAGGATATCGCAGGTATGAGCCTGGATCAACTAGTAGGGAACTTAAGGACTTATAAAATGGAAGTTGATGGAACCAAAGAGCAAGCAACTCCTGATAAAATCCTGGCATTAAAAGCTTCTGATAGTGGTGAGGAATTTGAACTTGATAAGGAATAAGTTGCTTTCATAACTAAGAACTTTAGCAAATTTTTTAAGAAGAAGAAGGGAATAGGTAGCAAGAAACGTTCCAATGATAATCCAAATGGTTGTTACAAGTGTAGCAAAACTGATCATCAGATCAGATACTATTCAGTCTGGGAAATAGAATGGAAGAAGGAAAGGGCTAAAAAGGAACTAAAAGAAAAGGCCAAAAGGAAGGAGGAACATGCAATGATAGCAGCCTGGGGAGCTGACTCTGATGAAACTCCATTCATGGATCTTGGAGACTTAGACTTAGAAGAAAAAGATGATACTTTTGAGATAAGTATACTTGAACTTAAAGAAAAATTGCAACTGTTTTCAAAACCAAAACTTGTTTCCTTGATGATTTTCGAGAATTATCTTCTAATAGGGATGAGTTGTCCAATAGTATTGCAAGCCTAAAATTTTATCTTATTGATTTAAAAGTTTGCACAGGTACAGTTGACAAGGAAAACTGCACTCTCAAGAAACGGGTTGCAAAACTTGAATCTTCAAACAATGATCTTAAGTCTGAAGTTCTTAAATTAACTCTCACTGAAAATGGAAAAAGGGCCATAAGTAAGGAACAAGAAAATGTTGAACTTGAGCTAGTTAAATACAAACATGAATTCCATGATTTAACTAAAAAAATAAATAAGTTGAGTCAAGAAATTTCTAAACTCAAACTTGATCTTAAAAGGGAAAATAGGTGGACAAACTCCTCAAGAATTGTTCACAAATTGAGTGAAAGAAATTATAATGAAAAAGCAGGGTTGGTTTTCGACAAAAGTTTTGATGATCCTAAATATTTGTGTTATATCTGTGGAAACCTTGGACATCCCACCACTGAATGTCCAGTGGATGCTAAAAGCAGATTAAACAGTCAAAATTTGGCTAACAGATTTTCTTAGACCAAAAAGAACAGAACTAGTTCTGGTCAGAGAAACAGGTTGCAATATATGTTGCCAGCATGGACAAGAAGAAATTTACTTCATTCTTTTACTCATAAAATAGGACCCAAGCTTGTCTGGGTTTCTAAGTCTAAACATTGATTTTTTTTGCAGGAACAGGTGAAAGAAAGCAAAAGGCACTGATACTTAGAAAGTGCTTACTCAAGACACATGATTGGTGATAAGAAAAAATTCCTTTCACTCTCCAAAATTGATGGAGGGGGAGTTTCTTTTGGTGATGGGAAAAGGGGAATTATTACTGGAGTTAGAAAAATTGGCTCATCTGAGTCAAAAGCATTGGAGGATGTCTATCTTGTAGAAGGATTGAAGCATAACTGTTGAGCATCTCCCAACTATGTGACAATGGTAATAAAGTTATTTTTACTGCTGCAGGAGTCAAAGTCAAAAGGATTGACACAAAAGAGAATGTCCTCACTGCAAGGAGATACAAAAATGTATACAAAGATGACATAATAGAAATACCAGGACCTGAGTTGACTTGTCTAAGTACAATAGAAAATGATCCCCTCCTTTGGTACAGGAGACTTAGACATGCAAGTCTGAAACAACTGAACATACTTTCTTCCAAAGACATGGTAATGGGATTACCCAAGACCAAGTTTAAGGAAGAAAATATATGTAGTGCATGTGTAAGGGGGAAGAAGGAAAGGTATTCTTTTAAATCAAAGAACCATGTTAGTACTACCAAGTGCCTTGACCTGGTTTATATGGAATTGGGTAGACCAATGAGGCTTCAAAGTAGAGGTGGAAAATGGTATGCTTTTGTAATTATTGATGACTACTCTAGGTTCACCTGAACTTTATTTCTAGCCTTTAAAGAAGATGCCTTTGATGTCTTTAAAATTTTCATTAACAAAATTGAAAAGAAACTGGGCACTTCATTAGTTTTCATAAGGTCTAACCATGGTACAGAATTTAAGAATGTAAAGTTCTTAGAATTTTTTCAGCAAATAGTATAGATCATAACTTCTGAGCTCCTACAACACCACAACAAAATGGAGTGGTAGAAAGGAAGAATAAAACCTTGGAAAATATGGCTAAAACAATAATGCTTGCAGCAAAAATTGGTAAAAACCTTTGGGCTGAGGCAATAAGTACTGCAGCATATATCATAAACAGATGCATGATCAGACTTATATTAGAGAAGACTCCCTATGAATTACTAAAAGAAAAAAATCCAAACATTTCTCATTTTAGAATCTTTGGTTGTAAATATTTTATACATAATAATGGAAAGAACAATCTGAGAAAATTTGATGTTAAAGTGATGAGGGAATCTTCTTAGGTTATTCACTTTGTAGTAAGGCTTATAGGGTTTTGAATAACAGAACTAACAGTGTTGAAGAAAGAATACATATGGTTTTTAATGAATCCTGTGTTAAGACTAATCTCCAGGAAGGAAGTGACACTGAGGAACAGGTTACATAATCAGTTCATCAACCGGAGTTACCAAACATAGAAGCACCTTGACAGGGGAAACTGAAGCGAAGGCACAGTGACAGGGGGAACTGAGCCACCAACTACCATAGCTCAGAACATCAGCAGTGATCATAGTAGCTCACTATGCTTAATCCCAAAAGGACATAAGTATCAAGGATCACATCCTATTGAGAATGTCCTCACTAATCTCACTTCTAGGATCATTACAAGGTTTAGTTTGAGAAGTATGTATGCCTTCAAGGTATTCCTGTCAGAGATTGGTCTAAATAAGGCAACCAAAGTATTGTTTGATGCTTATTGGATCATAGCCATGCAGAAAGAGTTGAATAAGTTTAAGAGAATCAAAGTATGGCACTTAGTCCCTCTTCTAAAAGATAGATTATTCATTAGGACTAAGTGGGTGTACAGAAATAAATTTGATGAGCATGGAACATTTATAAGAAACAATGCAAGAATAGTGGTTTAAGTATACAATCAAGAAGAAGGAATTAACTTTGATGAGACTTTTGCTCCTGTAGCAAAACTTGAAGCTATAATATTACTTGTTGCCTTTGTTGCATATGTGGAGTTTATTCTCTCTCAGATGGATGTGAAGAGTGCATTCTTGAATGGTATTCTCAAAGAGGAGGTTTATGTTAAGCAACCTCCAAGATTTGAAAGCAAGGAGTTTCCTGATCATGTGTACAAACTGGATAAGGCCTTGTATGGGTTGAAACAAGCTCCAAGGGCTTGGTATGAGAGATTGTCAAAGTTTATACTGGAGCATGGTCATACCAGAGGTAAAATTGACAATACCCTTTTCTTGAAAACTAATGGAAAGGATTTTTTAGTTGTGCAAGTATATGTGGATGACATTATTTTTGGTTCAACCAACATGAATATGACTCATGAGTTTGCCAAACTCATGAGTTGTGAATTTGAGATGAGCATGATGGGGAAAATAAATTACTTCTTGGGATTGTAAATAAAATAGTCAGCATCAGGGGCAATGATCTATCAACAGAAGTATGCCAAAGAACTTCTCAAAAGATTCTCTATGGAATAGACAAAAGAGATCAATACTCTCATTTCCACTGCCACAAAGCTTGATTTAGATAAAATAGGCCCTGTGGTGGAGCAAAAGATGTATAAAGGTATGATAGGGTCATTATTGTACCTCACAACAAGTAGGCCTAACATTGTGTTTAGTAGGGCTATGTGCTAGGTTTCAAGCAAAGCCTAAAGAATCACATCTAAAATCAGTGAAAAGAATTTTCAGATACTTAAAGGGAACAAGTGATCTTGGCTTATAGTATTTCAAAGGTAGTAACTTTAATTTGGTAGGATACTCTGATGTTGATTATGCAGGATATTTGGTGGACAAGAAAAGCACTATAGGTATGGCACACTTCTTAGGATCATGTTTGATTACCTGGTCCACAAAGAAGTAAAACTCAGTAGCTTTGTCTACTACTGAGGCTGAATATGTTGTTGCTGGGTCATGATGTGCTCATTTGTTGTGGATCAAATAACAACTTCTGGATTTTGGGGTAGATGAAGGTTGTGTTCCCATTTTTTGTGATAACACAAGTGCTATAAATATTGCCAAAAAATTTATCCAACATAAGAGAACTAAGCATATTGATATTCGCCATCACTTCCTTACAGACAATGTTGAAAAAGGTCAGATATCAATTATATTTTGTTATACTGGGGAACAAATTGCTGACATATTCACTAAGGCTTTGAGTAGAGAACACTTTGAAAAAAATAGGTTAGCCTTAGGGATGATTAAAATTGTATAAATCTCCCTCAATGATTAATTAGAATAAGTTTTTTCTAAGTGATTGTTGATTAATTTAGACTTACCTATTTAGTTGTGTATCCTAATTCCAAGATTTTAGGGTAAATTGACTCATCTATGTGTTGATTTTGCAGACAAACTGGAACATCAAGGTAATTTTATCCATTTTCTCCTCATATTTCAGGTATGATTATTTCTTACCTATAGTAGCATAAAGAGGAAAAGGTTGTTCACTTGGTCCTTTCAGTTATACTTAAACCACCAAAAACCCAAAAGCCTTCTCCTTCAAAAAACTGCCAGACCTTTTCCATCAGTGTAGAACCCCTTCATCATTATATTTCTTCCACATACATTCCCCTCACGTTTCATCTTTCTTCTTTTCTTCTTAAATATTCACCTTTCTTTTTTATTCTTTATTCCCTCCTAAACTAATCCAAAATAAAAAAAATAAAAATTATCATATTTTCTCTTTCTCCAATGGCGTATTCATTATCTTCTTCTTCCTCTACATCTTCTACAAGTCCCTTCACTGTCATCATCCTTCATCCAAACATCACCCTACCTCCACCCATTTTTCCTCCAATCTCCATCAAGTTATCTGCTCTGTTCAAAACCCTGAAAATCCCTTTTCATAATTCTCTTCTACTCCACCACCATTAGCTGAATCCTCTCTTCCACCCCTATCCTTCTTCAGATTCTTGATCAAGATGATTCTCTTATTGATCGATATGATATCCCTATTGCTAACCTAGTTCCACGAAGGTCCAGATCTAAGCCACAAAAAAACCCTCTTTCATCTCCATTGAAGCTGATGATCTTATTCATGTTGAACCCTCCCCTACTTTCTCTACTCTTCATACTCAAGGAAAGAAGTAAAGGGAAGATGCTTTCCTGGAAGAAGCACTTCGTGCTAGTAAAAAGAAATGTGTTACTACTTCTAATCCCCCTCCTCCTCGAGCATCTTCCCTAGATATCCATCTTCGTTTAGTAAGAAAGAAGAAAACTATCTTGGAAAAAGTTCTTAAACTATCCTTGTCTCAAAAATCATCTTTCCAATATACTTTAAAGGTTTCATCTTCTTCAAAACCCACCACTACTGTCAAAGCCTCCTCTTCCTCCAAATTTTTCTCAAAATTCGTATCACATCCAAACAAATGAGTTCCCAAACCTCTTCCTTCTGACTCATCTGACTCAGACTAAGAATATCTTCTTGATATTCCTCCTGCCCCTTCTACTGACATTGATTCTGATCTTGACCTTGATATTGATATTGATACTCCTGCTGACAAGGCTTCTCAATCAGCACATGTTCTCCACTTTCTGAAATGAAAGTTGGCTAGAGGTAGAGTTGTCACTGGTTTTGGGGGCCCTGATATGGATATCTTGGTCACAAAGTTGAGAGTTCAGGGATGGCCACACCTGTTCTACAAGGTGATCATCAAAGAAAGTTTGGAAAGGATAAAGTTTATAAGTTTTACACAAATGGAGTTGCTATTGGGGAAATGTTTTCCACCACTGTTCATGGGAAAACTATCAATCTTTATCATGCTGATTTAGCTAGGATTCTGAATGTTTCTACTAGGGGTTGTGGATAATATGTGAAAGGTGCTTAGCCCCTTCTTGATAATCTTTCATCAGCTTTTGATATTTCTAGGAAATTCTCTAGAAATCCCCATCTTCTTGCTCATTGTAGGGTCTTGAAGAATGAGATGTCCCCACTCTATTAATTTTATTTTGATGTGGTTCACAAAATGATCCTTTCTAGGCAGGAAAGAATAATAGTTACCAATTTTCTTAATCTCATTTTGATAGAACTGTTAGATTCTCAAATTCCAATAGACCTTCCTAGACTCATCATCAAGCACATTCAAAGAGTCTTAGTCCAAGATGCAAATGGCCATGCTTTGCCATATGAGTTTTGGCTTACATCTGTTTTTGAGGATTTTATGTCCCTGTTAAGGTGTGGTCATTGCAGACCACAAAGGATATTATTGGATTTGTGAACCATTCTATGTTACCTTTTGCTATGAGGAGTGCTGACAACCTAATGCAAAGATTGAGGAATGCTCTTGCTGCCAAGTAGGGTGAGGTAGAGGTTGCAAAGGCTGCATTGGAGGCTACCTAGGCTTCTCATGAGGAGGAGAAACAGGTCCTTCAAGCTCAAATTGCTTCCCTCACAGCTTCCTTAGAAGAGGAAAGAGCTGACAATGTTGATATCATTAGGAAGCTGACCTCCCTTATCCCCTCTTCCTCATCTACTTAAGCCTTTCTTAATACCTTAGGCATCCTTTCTTTGTTGTCTTTTGGTCCATGTTGTTTCTCCTTTATTGCTATAACTGGGTTATGATAATTGTACCTTGTTCTATGAATGAAATGGATTTTTCTTCATATGTTCTGCTTCTGCTTTCTTAATGCATTGTTGTTCTCTTGCCCTGAGTCTTGATTGTTTTAGTAATATCCCTAATGTCCATGAATTATTAAACTATTTTCACTTGTTTGTCCATCTTTTCGATGATGTCAAAAGGGGGAAGAACATATTATACAGTGCTTATAACCCAATTGACTAACGTGTTTCATTCTGTGATCTTCTATTTTGAATCTTTTACTGAGTATGTCAGGATTGAATAAATTATGTTGAGCTGCTGAGTTTGTCATCATCAAAAAGGGGGAATTTGTTAGGGCATATGGAGTTTTGATGATAGACATGAGAATAAAAAATGTTGTGAAAGCTGGTCCATCCAAGTGTACAAAGCATAACTGCAGATAAGGTTATTGATAAGATGATATTGCGCAAAAACAGGAGTGGATAAGCAACAATATTCAAATATTCTCTCAACACTTATCACTTCAGTAAAGTGGAAGACAAATACAGTATTCAGAAGTTAAATTAACCATGAAGTCCAACAATAAGAGGAGTCCTGCAAGACTAGGGGATAAAGGAAAAGAATCGTATTCAACCAAGGAGGGAGAGACGACTACAACAACAAGTGAAGTTACTTGATAGAGTTCTACTGAAGATAGAAGAAAAGATCAAAAAGGACTTTTGTGAGAAGATGTGCATATATACGACAAACAACATCCAAGTAACTCGCTCATGCATTGATAAGATAATTAACAATCAGCAAAACAGTTTGCTTACATGAAGAAGAGCCCGGTCCTTTACTTAGTAAGTCTTAGACTGTTTGTAATAGGTAGGTTCTTTGAGTTGTAATGAGTCATTGTTCTAGTCTCAGTGATCTATAAACTGAGTTGGGAGTTGTGTCTTCAAGTAAGGGAACTCGAAGACTTAGGAACACTTATCTTGGGAAGCTTCGTGTTTTTGTAGTTTTAGGAGTTAGAAGTTTTAATTTCTAATTGACAAGAAGTCTTGTAATTTTGTTGATTATTGAGGCTCAAGAGTTATAGTAAAGTTGGGGTTAAATCCTGTAGAGGTACAGATCGTAATTTTTTACATATTTCTTGAGCCAGGTGTTTTCCACGTAAAAGCACTGTGTTCAGCTTTTACTTCTGTGAATCATGTTTACTTACTTGTTCCACAGATAGGCAACCAGTAGAGTCTAATAGTAAAATTAGTAGGCCACGCACTCTAACATTTACACTGTAATATCTGCATGTTATTTCATGGTTATACGAAAAAACTGTTGTGTCTTATTTTTAAACTACTACTGGTAACTTTAATTAGTGAAGTAATTAGTGAAATGGACACAGTAGAATTTAATTAGTTTTGTAATTTGCATCTCTAATTTATGTTTTACCTTTTGAAGTTGTGGTTTGAAAACACCTTGTTCATGTAAGTTGTTTTGCTGCTTGTTGACATTACTCATTACTGAAAAAAATGAGTAATAACAAGTCAGTTTGTATCCTGTTGTTTATCACACTTGCGAATAGGTTGCGACATTATTCAAACAAGAAAATAAATATTTGACTTAACAATATACTGCAGATGAACCAAAGAACCTGTCCGGGGCATATCTAATGGTACCAAAATTGATAGTTCACTATGTGCCTCATCACACAACACAAGGGAATATGATTTATGTTATCAGTTTTAAGCATCTACTGCACAGAACTGTTGGGTCCTTTTGCTATGAAGGCCATATCTGAAGCTTTCAATGCTAGTACTCTTTCGTGTCTTTGAGTGTGAAGACACTAATGACCTGTTTAACTTAGCATTTTGCTAGTACGTTTCTTTTGTTCATTTTCTAAAGAACCGCATTCTTTGTTACCAAATGGAATAATAATTACCATTACCTGATTGTGCAACTTCGTGATCAACCATGAAAACGAGTCATCAAATATTTGATTGTTGACTGCATCTTATTCCCTTTTTCTTTTACATTTGTTCCTTTTTCCATCTTTAGTCTTTGGAGAATGACTAGTCTAATGAAGTTCGAATACTTCACTCTTTTACTATATTAATTTTTCTAAATATTTTTGGCAACAATTGTATTCTAATTACGACTTGCTGCATTTATTCTTCTAGGGGGTTTATCGATTCACAACTACAAAAGCACTAACAAAGATGATATCTGCATACAGCTGAAATACTCTAAGGATGGAATCAGATATCCGCCAGACTTATTTAGTAATTCAGACTGTAATGCACCTAGGATCTGCTGCCTCTTATGAAAATACTTCAGCTCAGCTGTTTCACTTGTCTTTCCTGTTCTTGCATTCATAAGATTGAAACTTTATCACATTGTTAGGATCGTTACTGTACCTTCTGATTTCTGCTAATAAATTACTAGAACCAGGTTTTTGCTTTGTGAGGAAGTGTGTACATTTTTCTTTTAAAAAAAAAAAAAAAAGATATGCAGCGAAAAGTGATTTAAAATGGTTCTCAATTGATTGAATAAGTTTCAATAGCTTTCAATGAGTTTATTGAGCATTGAATAGCTTAAATAGCTAACATAAAACAAAAATTAGCATAATTTAAATTTCAAAATAATCTAAAATATCTCAACAACTAAAACAATCTAATCTAAAATTTAAAATTCAAACTCATCTTAATTCTAAACAACTTATTAACCAAAATTTACTGCAGTAACTAAATCAATTTTCAACATTCCTCCTTTGATTTAGTTACTGCAATTTAAAAAAGTCTCTCCTCCTCAATTTCTGCTTCCGCAAATTATACTTGAGGATTGTTTTTAAGTTTGCACACTTTTGTAACATGACCTGCTTGTTTGTAATTTTCACATATCGCATCAGGTCTCCACCAATAAAAATTCTCCAAGTGTATTTTCTTTTTGCAGTGTCGGATAATCATCTTTTCCTTTTTTGTTATCAATAACATTGTCTTTTCTGAAGGCTCTTCTTTGCTCTTGTACTAGAAAAGCACTAATTAGTTCTTCAACAGAGATAGTAGAGAGATCTTTATCCTCTTTGAAAGATGAGATTTTAGATTTGAATCTCTCCGAAATTGTCACAAGAATTTTTTCTACCATTCTGTCATCTTTAAAATCCTCGTCAAGCAACCTGATTTTACTGACAAGCGAAGAAATCTTGTCAGAATACTTAGCAATAGTTTCATCCTCTTGCATCCTAAGAGATTCAAAATTTGCATTTGTCTAACTCGATCACTTCCTTGATATTCTTTTTTAATTTTTCCCAAGATTCATTTGCTATCTCACAAGCAATGATTTTAGAAAAGATTGAATCTGCAACTGAATTTTGAATTACAGTTTTGGCTTTGAATTTTTTGAGCTTTTGATTTGAATGAGATTTAATTTGAGTAAGGGTAGAATTTTTAGGGAGTGGTTGTAATAGTGTATCTTTTCGCTACAACTTCCCACAGATCATAGATTTGAAGATATGATATCATTTTCACTGACCAAATATGGTAGTTTTCGCCAGTGAAAATTTTTGGGGCATTCAATGAGAGATTACTGTTTGACATTTTTTTTGTTAAAAATAACCCTAAGCTTTAAAAATAAGCACGGGTTGAAAAAGGTAGCCCTGACGGATTAAAATGGGTAGCTCTGACGTGTTAAAAAAAATATGGTAACGCTTTGGAAGAATCACAGATCCCGTAAGATCAATGAAACTCTTGATACCACTGTTGGTTTTAAAAAAAAAAAAATGGGACAGCGAAAAGGAATTTAAAATGGCGCTCAATGAATTGAATAACTTTCAATAGTTTTCAATGAGTTTATTGAGCATTGAAGGATTTTTAACCCTACTACACCCCCAACTTATTCCACCCCCACCACCGTCACACCCCCTTTTAGTTTTTAACCAAAAGATATTGATTTTTAAGTTCGAAAGGATTTTTATTATTAAAGTGAAAAAAATAAAAATTTATTTTGAAAAGAACTTTTATCAATCAAAACTCAGATTCGTCACTTGACATTAATCGAGTGTGCCAAGTCACCTTTGAAAATTCTTTTTCAAAATTGTTTGACTCTTTTAAACTGATCCGCAAACAGAGATTCTGGTTAAGGAATTCTGTTGATCGAAGGAAAGGTGTTATGCACCCTTCGATCCCGTGGTTCGACCACGGTTGCTTGGTGGAGCGTATCGGCCAATTTTGATACTATGAATGTATAAACCACACAAAAGCATATAAAACAACCAAACAAATAAACAAAAAAAATCTAAAATATAATGTCCAGTCTAATTATACAATTCGAAAGAGAAAAATGCAGAAATATAAACCTACACTAATCCTAAACTATGCTCCAAAGCTTTACTCGATGCCTTGGAACTTGATCACGAAAGTCTTCTGCCAACATAGTACGTCGGGGCATTCCCCAGCCAAATGAATACAATAGATCCCAATGCATAAATCAAAATCATTCCACAAAAATTTCATCATTCAACAATCACAAATTCTAAACTTTGCCTACCCAACCTACATTTTCTTATTACTTCCGACTTATCAAGCTACTACTACGTTTAACAACGTCAAAATCAATCAAGATGACAAGTTAAATAAACTAAGAGAAGTTGCGAATTAGCCAACTTTCGATACCACCCCAAATTATGATTTAACCCAAAATCAAGTTCAAATTCTTTGATTATTCCAATTCACAACAATCAATCGATCGATATCAACAACTAACGATGATGATCCAAAACATATCTAAATCAACAAAACAAAATAAACTCCAGACACCATGAATTACCACACCAAGTATCACACGATTAAAAATTAATTGAAAATAAGATGAAGAATGGACCTTAATATTGCTTTTATTCAATCAATCAAACGCAGGAGTTTTGTGGATTCGAAACCTCGACTTAAATTGACTTTGAACAAAACCCCATTTGGTGTCAAATTTGACCCCGAAACATATTTGGAAACCAATGAAACCTCAATCACGAACTAAACTCGCAAATCTCGATCAACAAATCAAACAAACAAACGAAAAACTCGAATGGAGGTGTGAACTGGTGCTACTGGTCATCGATTTTGGTGACGCCGGAGCTCCGACAAAACACGTAATCACTAAAATGGATCTCTCCGGCTAGATTTCGCTAGAGAATTCAGAGACGAAGAAGTTTTAGGATAATTTCGGGATTGTGGCGAATCGATTCTACGATTTAGAGCTTATTCTGGTGAGAAATTCACCGAAAAAACTCCCAACTAGTCAGATTTTCACTGATTCCATCACCCTTTCTCAATTTTCGATCACCGTCAACCCTCTCACTATTCTCTCCCTATTTTCTCTCGCGCAATCTCTCCCTCTACCTCTCTCAGTTCTCACTCACGCCATTTTTCCTCAAACTCTCGGATTCGCTGGGATGGTGAGTACATGTGTGAATTTCTAGTGGGATTTTTGTATGTTGTAGTGTATTCTGTGAAGATGCAAAAATGGTGATTGTATGTCTATTGAATTCGAGCACCGTGTGTATTGTATATTGATGGTAAAAAATGGAGGTCTGTGATCTGTATCTTTTCCTTTTCCCTAACGTGTGTAATATCAATATGTATATAATATCAATATGTATATATTGTGTGTGTGAATTTGTTAGTGATGGGCCCCTAGTGTATTGTGCTAGTGTATTGTGTTAATGAATGGAAATTGGGAGTATATGGAGAGGGGTGTTGCTGTATGTGTTTTGTGATATGGGACACGTGAGTGGGGTAGGAGTAGGGGTGTGAGGTGGTGATGAGTTGTCCAAAATTGATAGGAGGAGTGGTTAGGATGATTAAAATAAGATAAAATTTGTTAGGTATTTTGTTAAGGATTGTTATTTTTGTATTTTTGTGGGGTATAATCACATAGGTGAGGGTGTAGGATAACGTGAGGCAAACAATGGATAAATTAGGCGTTGAGAGGGACAAAATTAGGTGTCTACAACCACGCCTCCATTAAATATATTATTTTTATTTCTTAAAAAGTTTTTTTATAAATTCCCCCCCACCTCATCCCTATCCCCCTCCCTACCCCAAGCCCTCAGCCCCACCTCCACCCCCCAAAATTAATTTTATTAATTTTTTTGAAAAAATTAAAAATCTTTTCTTACCTCACGATGAAAATCCTACTCTCCCTCGTCATCGCATCCCCTACTCCTCCCTAAAAAGATATTTCTTTTAGAAATATTTTTAAAAAATAAATAAATACTTTTTTCAAAAAAATAAATCTTACCCCAACCCTCATCTCCCTTACCCCCTGCATCCCCTATACGATAATACCCCATTCCCAAAAAAATATAGTTTTTTTTAAAAAGATAATATTTTTTTTTTAGAAAAAAGACTTTTACCTCAACCCCTATCCCTTCTCTACCCCCCACTCCCCACCCTCATACCTCTCCAATCCACTTCCCCCGACCCCTTTCCTAAGAAGTTATTTTTTCAAAATAATTCTTACCTGATCTCCATCCTAACCCCCGATCCCTACCTCACACACCTCCCCTAAAAAATAAATTTTTATTTTTAAAAAAATTAAATTTTAAAAAATAATTCTTACCCCCCTCCCCCTCATCCCCACTCTCTATCCACCCACCCAACTTTCCAATCTCATATATTTTTTTCATGAGTTGGGTTTACAAGGGGTAAATATCAATATGTTAATATTTTTTAGACTAAGCGGGTCAAATTGGATGGGTCATGATCCAATCCGATTTTTACCCATTTCAACTCAAAGTGTATTTGGGTGGGTCATGCCCAACCTGATTTTCAATTCAATCCATTTAATATTTTCAAAATCATCCCTACCCGCCCATCTAACACCCCTACAAGAACCCTATAACAATGTTGGCGGAGTTATGTAGATGCAAAGGGATTCTTCGGTGAAAAATTATATTGTATATATGAGGTTAAAATCATTGAGTTTATTTATATATGGTAGATGTTTAATTTCATTGTTAATGACATTTTGTAATTCTAATGGCTATTATTACTTTACTACAGAGAGTTCTTTAATAAACAATAATTGACACAACTATTTTATCACGATAGCCTTATTAATTGATGTTTAGTTTTAATTAGGTCTTGAGAAATGACCCTTCTGTCCCATATAACTTATTCAATTTTTCATTCACACCTCTTAAGAAATTAAAGGTAAGAAAAATATTTTTAATAATTTACTCTTTTAGCTCCATTTACTGCACTCCATATTTATGTGTCTTATTCATCAGTAGTAAAATTAACAATAAGGATTTTCTTAGAAGTTGGAACTTTAACAATATTTATGCTTTCGAAAAGAATTAAACTTAAGGACAAAATTAAAAAAAAATTAATCCTTAAGTTTCATAAATTTATAAGTAATTTAGGACAACTAGTTTTAATAATGGACATGTAATATGAGATTGTGGATAGGGGTGTGTAAAAATTATACCTACCAATAAATTAAAAAAAAATGCTATTGGTATAGTGTTGTTGGGTTTTTGGATTAATGAGTTTTTAATAATTTTATAAAAAAAATTACCAAGTTATCAATTCGATTTTGATTTTTAATATTAACTTATTAGATAAACTAATAATCCATTAAGACTATATTAAATTACTACTTTACCCTATTTATATATTAGACTAATAAATAAATGACTTTGTATTAGCTTATTCTTTGGCTTAATATTGCGACATATAAATTTCTACTTTTATATTTTTATTATATTGAAATGTAATTTTTATAAATAAACACAGAATCCTTTAAAATAAATTAAGTGACGAAGCTACCCATTCAATTTTAAATAAAACAATACTTTCCCCCAATATTATTCGTGCCTTCACAGACTGCAGTTTACATTCTACAAAACCCTCTTAGTTTCTCTGTCATTATCCCAGAATATATTTATTTTATGAATATTTTTGTATCGGTTAAATTAAAAATTAAATTATTAAGAATCAAAATTAATAAAATAAAAATCGATAAAAAATATCTTATTGGGTTACTTATTGGCCAAGTGTATTTAAAAATCGAAAATCAATAAATCGAATCGAACCAATCAATGTACGTAGGAGAAACAATAAAATATTTCATCCGTTCCATTTTACTTGCCGCTAGTTAACTTGACACTCCTTCAAGAAAATATCTATTAGAGGCTTATTTTACTAAATTAACCTTGTTAAATATGCAAACAGTATAAATTTGAGTATTATACACTTTATGTAATCATTTAATGATAGAGAAGGATACTATTGAAAAAACATGATATACTTCTTTCGATTTCATAAAATGAACAAGTAAATTGAAACAATCATTTTTAGCAAAAGGGCCAAACCAAATGAAAAGAGGGAGTATGATTTTTTTTCTTCCTCTTGATATGCTAATATTAAAAAATATATTTTAAATATAATGTACAACTAATAGTGAACAATGAGAGTACTACAAGGGCTGGTTTGGTATGAGGGATAAGGAATAAGTAATTTTTGGAATTAATTTTAAGTGGAGCTTATCTCATACTTAGTTGGAATAAAATCACAGAATATTTATCCTAATATTATTATTTCAGTATTATAGTATCATGTTTATCCTGCACTGAGCGTGAAATAACAATTCTCAAATAATTAATCTCTAGATAATTAATTTAGAATAATTTGATATCTGACCAAATATGCCCTAATAGGAGTATTTATTAGTTGAATTCATAATCAAAATGAGCCACATTGACTAGAAAGTGACAGAAATAAGCCACATTTCTATAGTGTTAACCAAAATAAGCTAGTTAGAATTAATTACTTTGATTTATATTACTTTTTCAATAGAGACGTTAAAGTTTCTTTGACAAAAAATATAGGGGTTGTTTGGTTACTGTATAGGCCTAACTTAATACATGAATAACTTAGTTAATCATGATATAGTTGTAATACCCAAAAAACTCCTAGCTAGGATTCTAATCGTTAGCCATACATTTATAGGTCCAAAAATGATTGTTTTAATCATAGATAAGTGGCATGATCATTTACCTAGTGTGTAAAGTACTTTCGATGTGAAGAATGTTCATAGGAAACACTTAGAACAAAATTGAGTTGAGAACTATTTTCATATATTAATTTTTGGTATTCGATCATACAAGGATCAACTTTATATGTGTATAACTTCTAGAATATATTGAATTTTAGAGCTCAATACCCACCAAATGAAAGGTAATTGAGTCCTTCCAATGCATCAATTTTGCTTTAATCGAATACTCAAGTGAAAAACTATGAGCATTTTTCTGAGCAAATTAGTGAAGTTTCATGATAAGAATGCGACACACCCTCTATGCTCCTAGATAAGAGCGTCGCACACCCTTTGTGCTCCGCGATAAGGGAGTGCCATTCCCATGGTCACAGAGATGCTAAAATTAAGGTTTTTCTTCAATTTTTGAGGACAGACAAGTTATTTACATCCTAAATGATCCTATAACTAATACTGGTGCAATTTCCCTCATTCCATAACCCAAATACACAATTCCTCTTCTCCCATACTCCCAAGAGCATCCAAATGAGGGTTTCTTCTCCAAAATTCAAGCTTCTAAGGCTCAAATTCAAGTTTCCTTCCAAGAGAATTCACCAATTTCAGGTATGTGGGGTGTAAACAAGGATATTATTCCATTTTTGTGCCCAAAAGTTATTTTTTTAATTTAATTTTGTAGAATTGATTTTCTAGGGTTCTTACCTATTTTTTTATGCTTCAATATTACAATGTCCCCTCTTAAGTTAAGCCTTATTTATCACAAGATTTCATATTTACCTATGTTTTCAACCATGAAAGTGATCTTATGCATTGCCTTTGGTATTTGACATGATATTTTTATATGTTGGTAAATGATTACAATTTGAGCATTATGCACTCAGTTTACAAGAAGTTCAAGTTTACTAGTTCGGGTTACAAAGTATTACAACATGATTACAGTTTTAGTTTTGATTTTATGATCTCAGATAAGACATAAAACTCACAAGTTTCTTTATGAGTATGATTTTAGCAAGATAAGCATAGTTGTTTTTTAGTTTTATAAATCCACATGCTACTTTAAGGTGAATTTCATAAGTATGAGTATAAGTATATATTTTGGGAGTAGTATTTATCACCGAGAGGGTAATGTGAGTGTAGCGCATCCTATTTTCCAAAAATTAAGTTCCACTGTAGGTTTAAGGGGCCTCTCCAGAGAGTGTCTCCTCGCCCTAAAGGGATAAGTTTAGTGATCACTCTACGTTAAGGTTCTATCATGATGGCAAAGGGTAGAACAATTCTCCTCAACATGTATAAGACGTTCGACTCCATGCTAGCTCACATTGTTTATGTTGGATATAAGAATCTCCCATAAAGAAAATAAAGAAGATTTTAGAAACTAAGTGTATTTAGCTCACAAGGTTTACTCAGTTGTTTATTTATGATTTATGTTTATGTTAACTTGGATCATCAAATTATGATTTGCTGTTCATGTTTTAAGATAATTTGACTTTTTATTTTATTCATGATCAAGGTGAGCCTATTTACACTTAACATGCATATTTTTAAGCTTATGATATATATTCGTTCTTACTAATTGCATTCACCCCGACATACTCAGTACATTCCAATAGTATGAACCATATTTATGTTTGTGTAGCTACATTTTTTTATAATGTAGGTATCAGTTGTAGCCTACAACACCATGATTAGAAAGTTCGCAACTTCCAACCAACAAGTGGTGAGTTCTCTTTATTTGGGGACTCAAGTCAGTTTTTAGATTTAGTATTTTATTTTTATTCAGTCGCATTGATTAGGGATAGTTGGGGTCCTGTCTATGATGCCTATAGTCAGTATTAGTAGAGGCTTCATAGATAGTCAGAATTGATGTATTCAGTTTCAGTTTTCTTTTGTATAGCCAGTGTTGTAAATATTTTAAACAATATTGTATTAAACAAGTTCAGCTAATGACATCGCTTTCTCTTATTATTTTAGTTTTATCTAATTTATTCAGTTGTTCATGAATTATGCTAGTATCATGGGTTAACTTGGGAGCACTTGTGGTTCTAAGCACCATGTAATGTTCAGAGGGTAGTCTCAGGGTGTTACAAACTTGGTAATAGAACACAAAGTTCAAGTGTCCTAGTGTTTCTGTGAATTCATGTCTAGTAGAGCCTTGGGGAACAGTATGGAGACATTTGTACTTTTCTTCTAGAGGCTACAGAGCTTTTAAGAAATATTTCTCTTCTTTCATACTCTAGATCTTGTAGTGAAGTTGTCCACATAGAAACTTATGTTGATTCGTGTGTTACTCCAAAATCCTCCAACTATGACTTATCTTTGAGTTAGTATAAGAAGTAAATTTTAAATCCTCCCAATATGATGCTCTTAGATTAACTATAAGAAACTTTAGAAATTGCATGAAGGGCTTGAGAGGATCCTGTTAGTATGTTTTAAGTCCTTTAATTTGACATCTTATGTCCTCATCTATATGATTTGTACAGTTAAGACATATATAACATGTGTTCAGAGTTCTCTTAAACTCTTCATTACATATAACACTCATGAAGGGAGAGAGTATGTACCTAGATAATTGAATAGATTTTGAATTGAGGTATATTATAACTTAGAGTGCCATTATTCATAAGTAGTAGAACAACCTCAAAGTCAGGAGTATGAATTTAGAAGTGTAGTGATAAGAAAGATAGAGAGAGAAATTGGTTAAAAGTATACAGATGTATGTATGCATACTATTGAGTTAGGATTGAGATAATGTGTCATTGGGTGTAGATTTCATGGTGGAGGGCAGAGAAGGGGTTGTTTGTTAAGGTGACTTGAAGTATGCTTGAAGTAAAAAAAGGAGTTCTTAATGATAGTTCTTTGTGTTAGAAAAGGATAGGTCATTATTGTATTTGGTGGTTAAGGATTTTTAATCTTGGCTTTCCTTGTGATCATGAAAAGGAAATTGATTGATGCTTATAGAGCTATGAGTATAATTTAGACGTATGGATGGATAAGTAGTAGTGATGTGTGAAATAAGGATATGATAATAGATTATAATAAGATAGATCATAATATTATGATCAATTATTGTTATTATGAAGTTCTAGTGGACTAGTATTTCTTGATGTTTTTTTATTATATAGCTGCTAAGCAAGAATAGTATGTAAAGTTGTGTTGTTAATTATGTCTAGTACTAGACACTAGGTTTAAATAGTTGATGATTATCAAGGTGGAAATAATGATTGCTGGGTTAGTGATGTCACGGCCCAAACTAGAGCCTGGCCGTAATGGGTATCTTAAGTCCACCGAGGATCGGAGACCACCCCTATTACCTAGTAAAATAGAGCACAACGCACCTAATAGCGGATAAATTCCAAACATATAACAAGATAGAATAATCAATGGTAAGAATGTACTAAGAAATCACAATATCAAAACCCGATTCATAGTAATTCACAAATTCTCTTATCCAAACCAAACAATCTAAGTTGTTACATGCCCCCAATGATAGACAAAAACAAGTTCGAAGAAAAGTCTGTGATAATAGATAAACCAAGAAGCAACCACCTTTTGGAAGAAGCAGGCTCACCACTTCAAGATGACTGCCAACAACCCAAAAATCCTATAAATGCACACAAAAAGTATAAATGCCTTTGAACCCTGCATCGTATAGGGATACAACATCTGAAGATGGTTAGTGGGTTGAGCGCTAGCATGTAACTCAGGGATAAGAGATAAAATAATGCCATGATCAATAGTTAAAAACCATTCAAAATTTGTGTACACCATTATATGCATATATATATATATATGGGTGTATGTGTGTATTTGCATATATATATATATCATATGCTGGGGTAGGGAACAAGGCTTAGCATAAGCTTTAAAAACCTTAACCTGGATTGTGTAGCTTGACCATCTTAAAATTGACCCACGGGCTATACGGGTCCAGTTGTCATCCCCTAGTCGGGCTTAGTGCGTGTTACCCGTACTAACTAGAGATGTCCCAAAAGGCTAGGGGAATCCTCGTACCCTACACCATCCATGATATAAATATATATATAGTGTGACATAAGCACATGGTAATCAAGAGCAACCCTCACATCGGTAAACATCAGTTTTCAGTATCAGTACTTTAGGACTCACACCTTTACGGCTAGCTACATGACCCTCTTTAAGCCCAATTAAAAAATTTAGCACATAACCCATTCATTAATTCAAGGAGTAAATCATTAAGGCATTATCTAGTGGTATAGTCATATGGACTATAGCTTGCAAGCGAATGTCATTAATCCAACAATTTGGGAATCCTTGTAACCTAGACTCCATTATTAAAATCAGCTTGGAGGATTACTTGTACCCCACAAGGTTTTCAAAATCATTCTCTTCCATTTATCCATTCATAAATGCATTAGTTTTAAGAAAAGTAGGCCAAGCCAGATGATTAATCATATTCTAAAACCAATTTTGCAAGTGGGTTGAGGTTCTCATCAATTTCAATACCAAAATCTAATTACTTTGGGGAATCCTTGTACTGCTAGTTCTATTATTTAAAAATTTGGGGAATCTTTGTACCCCTATTTCATTCCCCACTCCCATACACGGCAATGAGTTCACAATTTATTTATTCAATGCATAATAAATCCATAATAATCATTGGAAAAATATTTAAACAATTTACGTCCAAAACCCTCAACCCATCATTCAAAATCCAACATCAAAACCATGTTAATATTAAACCAATTCATGCAATGATGAAACAAAAGTTTAGGAAGAGAGATACATGCCTTAATCACCGAGAATTTGAAGAAGGAATCACCCTTATAGCCTTATATGACCAATTTATTTAAGACAGTTTAAGAAAGTGTTTACAATTGATAAGTGTTAAAAATAATGGACCCAAGGTGTCTTATGTACGTGGGGTCTAAGTGGGTAAAGAGGGAAATGTTCAAATCGCCATTAGTAAAAGACTAAACAATTACCGCCAGTGACTACGGGTCACTATACGACTTATTTGGACTCATTCCAACTTCTCACCACGAGTAATAGTCTGGACAGGAGCTTAGGGACCTTTTTTTGGTAACCATACGACTCACACCATATGACTCATCAAGAGACCTTAGTACTTATAGGGTCCTGGTCATAACCAAGGTAGAAGTATTTGGGGTATACACTGGTCACCCTACAATTTGGACACCACAACTTGTAACCTCTTATCATAATCATGGATATAAAATAGGCACCAGTCACTGATCAGACGATGATTTGGCTCCTATGGCTCATAAGGACATCTTACGACTCGTAAGGTGAGTCATTCGTTTGGCAGTGAACTCAAAGCTCAGGGATTTTTAAGGACCAAAATCTGGGGTGTTTCATTATCACCCTCTTAGGATCATTCGTCCTCGAATGATGAGTCAAGGCATCCATTAGCACGATTTAACATAGAACACAACCACAATTTTCTTTAACAAAGACAAAAAATGAAGAAATTAAGGAATTACTCATACCTTACACACGATTATCCAAGTTGAGGAACAAGAACGAATATTTGGACTTCATGTCTTTCAGCTTCCCAAGTATATTCTTCAAACTTTTGGTTCCTCCAAAGAACCTTCATCGAAGCCACATCCTTAGTCCTCAAATGACAAACATGCCTATCCAAAATTTCAACCGGGACTTTCTCATAAGACAAGAAATCCGAAATACCTACACTCTCAAAAGGTTCAACTAAGAAAGGATCACCCACGCATTTTCTCAACATCAAAACATGAAAAACTGTGTGAACAGAACCCAAAATCAAAGGACACTCAACTCATAAGCAACATTGCCCACTCTCCTCAAAATCAACTATGGGCTAATATAATAGGGGACTGAGCTTCCCTTTCCTTCCAATTATCATCACTCCCGTCATAAGAGACACCTTCAACAATGCTTAATCGCCGATTTCAAGTTTCAACTACCTTCACCTCACATCTGCGTAGGACTTTTGTGACTTTGGGTGGTCTTATGCCTATCCCGAATGACCTTCACCTTTTTCATGGATTGGTGAACCAAAGGGGGACCGTACATCCTATTTTCACTAACCTCAAACTACCCAATAGGAGACCTCCATCTCCTACTATAAAAAGCCTAAAAAAGAGCCATCCCAATACTAGAGCGATAGCTATTATTATACGCGAACTATGTGAGAGGCAAATGATCAAGCTAACTACCACTAAAGTCGATCACACAGGACCTTAGCATATCCTCTAATGTCTAAATAGTCCTTTATGCTTATCCATCTGCTTCAGGGTGGAAAACGTTGCTAACGTTTACCTTAGTTCCCAAACTCCTCTGAAAATAATATAAAAAATGAGACGAGAACTAAGTACCTTAATATGATAGAAATTAGAGCACCATGCAACTTCATAATCTTCGTAATAAATAATTTTGCATAGTCCTCCCCAGAATAATTAGTTCGCATGGGCAAGAAATGAGCGGTCTTAGTCATCTTGTCTATAATGAGCCAAATCGAGTCAAACTAATTCCAAGACCGTGTAAGACCGGTAATAAAATCCATATTAATCACATCCCACTTTCACACAGACAACTCAATTTCTTGAAATAACTCACTAAGCCTCAAGTTTTCCATCTTCACTTGCTAACACCATGAACTTATCAAAAAAAATTATCCACATCCCTCTTTATGTTATTCTACTAATAATTCTGTTTCAAGTCATGGTATATCTTTGTCGAACCAGGATGACCAATGTACCTCAACTCATGAGCCTTAACAAGGACTCTTTCTCGCATTTTATCAACACCAGGAACACACAATCTACCTTGATACCTCAAGATACCATCTCCACCAATCTCAAAGGCCATGATCTTCTACTAACCCACATCATCCTTGATCTACATCAAAACAGGATCTAAGACCTATTTTTTCTTTACCTCAGTACCAACTCCTCTTTCACAATTACACCCCATCCTCATATTCCAAGATCCGAACTTCAAGATTAGCCAATCAGTCAATATCCTTAGAAATCCTCGTTCTCCTTATCAACATGAGACAAGATCCTCATGGACAACCTACTACGAGCATCTGTAACCACGTTAGCTCTACCGTGATGATTATGCATACTCATATCATAATCTTTGAGCAACTCAAGCCATCTTCTTTTCCTGGATTCAAATTCTTCTAAGTGAACACATACTATAAGCTTTTATTATCTGAGAAGATATCCACATGAACTCCATACAAATAATGACACTAGATCTTTAGTACAAACACCACAACCAATTATTCCAAGTCATGCATCAGATAGTTCTTCTCATGAGCCTTAAGCTACCCATAAGCATATGCTACAACCTTGCCATGTTGTATCAAAACATAACCCAGTCCTACATGGGACACATCATAATAAATAATAAAACCATTGATACCCCCGGGAAGGGTCAAAATAGAAGCAGAAGTCATCCTATCCCATAACTTCTCAAAACTACCCTCACAAGCATCCGACCATAGAAAATTCAACTTTTTCTGAGCTAGTCTAGTCAACGGAGCAACAATAGATAAGAAGCTCTCCACAAACCTCCTATAATATCTGGCCAAACATAAGAAGCTCTGAATATCGATTGGAGTCGTAGGTCTAGGACACTTCTTAACCACCGTAACTTTCTGTAGATCCACTATAATACCCTCACTAGAAATAACATTCCCCAGAAAAGTAACTACATTTAACCAGAATTCACACTTGGAAAACTTAGAATATAAATGCTGATCCTTAAGGGTCTGCGACACTATAAAGAGGTGATTAGAATAATCCTCCTCACTTTTTAAATACACCAAGATGTCATTAATAAATATAATGATGAATAAGACTAGAAACTGATAGAATACCTAGTACATAATAGCCATAAATATCGCCGTAACATTCACTAAACCAAAATACATAACCAAAAACTCATAATGACCATACCGAGTACTAAAAATAGTCTTAGGGATATACACTTTCCTAATCTTTAACTGATCATAACCCAATCAAAGATCAATTTTAGAAAAGTACTTGGCACTCTGAAGCTGGTTAAATAGGTCATCGATCCTAGGAAGAAGATACTTATTCTTCACTATCATCTTATTCAACTGGTGGTAATCTATAACATTCGAAGGGACCCATCGTTTTTATGCACGAAGAGGATTGAAGTGCCCCGCAGGTAAATACTGGGATGAATAAAACCCTCATCGAGAAGATTTTTTAACTGCTCCTTAATTTCTTTCAACTTAGACGGAGCCATTCTATAAGGAGGGACAGAGATAGGATGGGTATCCAAAAGAAGATCATTCCAAATATCTATTTCCTTGTCGGGAGGAATATTAAGAAGGACCCTCCACATTGGAATCTTTAACTCAAACTAGGTGATACAAACACCCCTTAGAAATTAATTTTTGGGCTCTTAAATAAGAAATGAACCTTCTCTTAGGAACTAGGGAAATCCCTTCCCACTCAATCACTGCTTCATTTGGGAATTGAAAATTGACCATCTGGGTCCTACAATCGAGAGATGTATAGTACGAATGGAGCCAATCCATCCAGGACCAAAACCAAAATGAATTGCCACATAAGGGGTCACATAAAAAGGAGTAAACCTTGGATCAAGTAACTGATACACATCACAAAAAAATATTTGCAACATACCAGTACTGACATTGGAGATGCCTGAGATTACTGGTGGATGGTAAGAGCATAGAGATGATTTTGACTAGTATCGGTACTAGAAGTGGCACCCTTCAGTGTTTTACTTAATGGAGTAGCAACAGGGACTTTATTAGCCCCAAAGGGAATCTTACCTCTGAGATAATTTCTCTGCATATGTCCTAGTGGACCACAATTGAAACACCAGTTCCTCCACTCAACACAGAAACCATGATGTAACTGACCAAAAACCTGATAATAAGGATAGGACGGGGCTAACTGAGCTCCACTGGATTGAGACTAGGTACCTTGTGTCCTAGGACCATCACTACTTTGGGAACGATGATTACAAATGACTTTGGATAAGAGGCACTAGCTATCGAGTAAGAGTTAGAACCTTCCTAATTCTTGTTAGACCATTGGTTACCACCTCTACCACTTTGATGCTACCCTCCACCCTGATTCAAATATTTGAACTTCTTACTTTGCCTTTCTCCTATATCTAATTTCTTCTTCTTTTTTTTGGCCTACTGTATATACACTACAAATCTAGAGATATCCATGTCATTATTTAGCTGTGCAACCTTGTACTCCAAGACCAAGTCCCGGGAAAACCCAAAAGCAAACTTCTTCATTGTAGCCCTTATAAAAGATACCAACTCTAGAGAATAGCAAGATAAGTGATGAAATTTTAGGGTGTACTCCTTCACACTTATCCTACCCTATTTCAAATTCACAGACTCCTCAGCTTTGGACTCTTTCTACTCTTAAGAAAAAAATGATCAAGAAAATCACCACAAAAATCGTTCCACAATGCATCATAACCCCTAGACTGATCCTACTCTTTGTACCACTAATATGCCACATTTTTCAAATGATATGATGTAAATTCCACACCCTTAGAATCAAAATCATGCATAACTCAAAAGATATTCTCCATCTATCAATGAACCTTTGGGGATCCTCCCAACCTCTATCCAGTAAAGGTCGGAGGATTGAGCCTCATAAACTATCCAACTCTAGTAACCTCAAAAGAACTCATAACATTACCAACCAAACCCGACTAACGTGATTGAGGTATCATTAATTCGGTTAACAGATGAATAGAACAACAGAACTTAACATTACTAATACCTCCTTAGGGCGGTGGAGCATGATCATCATTAACCCGAGAAGCCTGAGAAAGATCGATAAGGATTGATAGAACTCAATGAGGGGCAATACAATTAGGATCTAGGACCCTAGACCGCGTTTGTACTCCATAAGTGGGATAATTTCCATACACATTATCCTTAGGTGGGATAGAAGAGGTTTCATGAGCATCAAATCTTTTGGGAGGCATCATCTGAAAGAAGAACAAAGAAAAATTAGAGAAGATTCAAGACCTTAGACTCTATAGATCAAAAATAGATCACAAGAAAGGGAAACATTCCTAAATGCCTCGTAGCCTCTCCCTTATAAGTGTGACACTTTACATACCCATAAAATAGACTCTAATTGACATGACTTTGTGGACACCAAATAACACCAAACTGAGTATTTGATATCAACTTTGTCATTTCCTAAATTAGGGCCTGGCAGTGATGGATATGTCAAGTCTACAAAGGACCAGAGACTACCCCCATTGCCTAGTCAAACAAAGCATAACATACTTAAAAGTGGATGAATTTTGAATATATAACAAAATAGAATAATCAATGATAAGGATGTACTAAGGAATCATAATATCAAATCCCAATCCATAGTAATCCATAAAGCCTCTAATACAAACCAAACAATCTAAGTTATTACATATCCCCAGTGATAGCTAAAAATAAATTCAATAGAAAGTCTGTGATAATAGATAAACTAAGAAGCAAGGGATACTTCCAGCTAATTGTCGACAACCTAAAAATCCTATCACTGTGCAAGAAAAGTAGAAGTTCCTTTGGAACCTACATCACATGGGGATACAATTTTCAAAGACGGTTAGCGGGTTGAGCGTTAACATGTAACTCCGGGATAAGGGGTAAAATAATGCCATGATCAATGGTTTAAAACCATTCAGAATCAGTGTCCACCATCACATACAAATAAATATATATACCACTTGCTGGGGTAGGGAAAAAGTCTTAGCATGATCTTTAAAAACCTTAACCTCGATTGTATATCTTTCCCATCCTAAACCTGGCCCACATGATATATGGGTTCAGCTGTTACCCCCTAGTGGGGCTAAGTGCGTGTTAGCTATATAAACTAGAGATATACGAAAAGTTTGAAGTATAACCGTATCCTACGCCATCTATGATACAAATATATATAGTGTGACATAAGATGTAACATAAGAACACAATTATCAAGACCAACCCTCATATCGACAAACATGAGTTTCTAGTATCAGTCCTTTGGGACTCACACTTTCATGGCTAGCTGCATGACCCCTGTTAAGCCCAATTAAAATATTTAGCACACAACCTATTCATTAATTTAAGGAGTCAATCATTAAGGCATTATCAAGTAGTATCCTCATGCCGATAATAAATTGTAAGAAAATGTCATTAAGACAACACTTTGGGGAATCCTAGTACCCCAGACTACATTATTAAAATCAACTTAAGGGATTTTTTATACCCCATAAGGTTTTCAAAATCATTCTCATCCATTTAGCCATTCATGCAATGCATTAGTTTTAAGAAAAGTAGGCCAAGCCAAATGGTTAATCATATTCTAAAGCTAATTCTACAAGTGGGTTGAGGTTTTCACCAATTTCAATACCAAAATCTAATTACTTTGGGGAATCCTTATACCCCTAGTTCCATTATTTACAAATTTGGGTAATCATTATACCCATATTTTATTCACCACTCCCATTCACCTTAATAGGTTCACAATTCATTAATTCAATGCATAATAAATCCATAATAATCATGGAAAACACAATTACACAAATTACATCCAAAACCCTCAACCCATCATTTGAAAACCAACATCAAAATATGTGAATATTAAACCAATTCATCAAAATATTGAAAACACAAGTTTAGGTAGACAGATACATCCCTTAATCACTAATAATTTTAAGACGGAATCACCCTTAGAGACCTAGATGACATATTTATTAAAAACCTAACTTTATCTTTGAATGGGGAATTTGAGAGAGTTTAAGTAATATTTACAATTTATAAGTGCTCAAATAATGGTCCCAATGTGTCTTATGTATGTAGGGTCTAATTGGGTAAAGAGAAAAATTTCAAAATGGGTCACTATACGACTCGTAAGGACTCACTACGACTTGTCACAGTGAGTAGTAGTCTGGATAATAGCTGAGGGACACTTCTTTGGTAATGTTGTGACCCTTCAGGTCATTATCTATATTCTTGCCTATTTTAACTGACAGAGCTTCTCTATAGCCATTCTAAGTCATTAGTAACTTGCGGGGACCAATAGTTTGGTTACCTGACAGTTTATTTGGTTCCTCAAACCACATTCTCAAACCAATATAAAATTTATTATTTTCCAGTTTAGAGCCTGTCATTTTGGAGGAAATTGAATTAGCTTTCCAATGATATAAAATTCGCCTAAATTCGATAATCGGGTAAGAAGTTATGTCGATTTAAAGTTTCAGTTGTTAAACACCATCATTTTAAGTCTTAGTGCCTCGTGTAGGCAACCCAAATGAAAATTGTCAATTTCCAGTGTGACTCCGCGATCATGGAACATCACAGAGCAGGCTAATTTCCCATTTATAAATTTCCAGTGGGCCTCCGCGACGTTGTTGCATGCGGGGATGACCAAAATGGCATCCAAAGGCTTACCGCGATAATGGCACATCGTACTGTCTGTCTAGTTCCCAGTGACACGGCGTGATAGCTCTGCATCGTTCTAGGTGCCTATTTTGGGTAAATTCGATGAAAAATTAATATTTCGTTCAGGGATAAAACAATCCTTTTCCCATTATTTTAGTCCACCGAGGTGTGATATTTAAGTCCTAAAAACATTTTTGAAATCATTCTTTAATTAATTTCTCCCAAATCAAAAGACATTCTCTCCCAATCAAGAACCCTAGCTCTTAAATTCAAGGTCAATCCTCAAGAATTCACCAAGAACTTTAAAAAATCCATCAATTAAGGTATGTTAGATGTTCATCCATGGATCCCTTTCATCCATGGAGTCCTAGGAACCCTTTTAAATTATAAAATTGTGATATTTTCAAGTTATTATATTTTAAATTATGATTTCACCCATGAATCTCCATGAACTATGATTCTATACCATGTTACCATGAAATTATTGTTATTATTTAATCCTTCATGATTTAATATTTTATTTGTTGAACGAGACCACGATTTAACTCTATTATGTTGGATTCATACTGTTTCTATATGTTTTAGGACATTCTTATGACTATTTTAAACAATCAACTACACTTGTTTGATAAAATGCCTACAAGAGTGAATGATTTAATAGAAGCCTTTATGTTCTAATCTCCAAGTTTTAGCGTCATTTTACTATTATTTTTTTTTAAGTCCTAGGGGTATTGAATATCCGAAAACCATAGCAGTTTATTAAGTCTAGTCTCAGTACATTACAAAATAGTCTTCAGATTTTATTATGAGCATTATCAGAATAGTTAGATAAAAGTCATTCAACTCAGAACAGTCTAGTATCTCAATGTCTTTCAGTTGGGAGTAGGATTTAACACCGAGCGAGTGTAGGGATGGCGGCTTCCCCGTCAGATAGGAAAAGTCATTAGTAGCAGTCCCTATACTTCAGAACTACGTAGCTAGTGTAGGATATGAGTAGTCACCCATTAGACTAGGCTTGACTATCTCGCTGGGGTCACCCATCAATTTAGGCTTAACACATTTAGTTCTTTGAACATTAAATCAGTTTAGTGGATCCACACAACCATTGTTAGTACCCGTGGCATAGTATTAACACCCTTCTAACTGGGGTTACAGGTTGGACCCCGATTAGTTCAAATTGGGGAATGTCGGTTAGATGATACCTCCCATATTCTCAGATAGTCTCAGTTTAGTTCTATAGTCTTAGAGTTGTTTGGCCAAAGCAAACATATATCAGTATTTTATTAGTATTTCAGTTTACAGATTTTACTCGGTCCATGTTATATTCTTGGTCATGCAACCTAGTGTCCACAAATTTTTACGTATCTTCAGTATTTATAGACTGTTATGCATACTCGATATTTACAGATTTCTCCATATTTTTAGTACTTACTGATTTTATGTTCTCTACTTAGTTCTCTATGTTTTACATGTATAATCAGTTAGTTATTATTATTCCAATTCATGAAACTATGCATATCTTCCTACCTCATTTAGGATACCAGTACAAAGTACTAATCGCATACCTTTCTTTTGCGCTATGATGTATCATATCATAGGTGCTGACGCTCAGTTTTTGGATCGCACTTAGTCCTTCAGATCATCAGCAGTACAGTAGTAGTGGTGAGTCCTAATCATTCAAGGACAAATTATATTAGTTCATGTCTTTATCTCAGTAGTTAGTAGAGTTAGTTGGGGGCCTATCCCATCAACTCATAGTATTTAGTTTAGAGGCTTTTTAGACACTACAGTTAGCTATTCAGATTTCAATATTTTGCCAGATTCATAATTCAGTAAATGTTTCATTATTAAAACATTGTAACATTTCAGTTATTCTTCTGCATTCATGATTATATTATCCAGTGCTCACAATAGGTACTAGCTCATGGGTTATCTTGTGGTCCCCCGAGACCGTAAGCACCGTGTAACGACTAGGGGTAGTCTCAGATCATTACAACATTGAGAATCATTGTGAGCCCATTTGGGTTGATGATTTATGATGGGTTTTCTTGGGATGACCCAAATCAGCCCATCTTTAAAATTAGTCTATCCCAACCAATCAAAACATGGGCGGGTTGGGAGGGTCAAATGAGTTTGGGCTAGTTTTGCCACCTCTACTCACTACTAATAGTGGAATCAATGGCATAGAGTTAAAATAGTAGAATCAATGAAATAGAGTTAAAATAGTGAAATCAATGGCATACAGTAAAAAAGAATGAAGACTGTTAATAAACCAATCTAATAAAGCCTTATTTTATAAGAAACTCCTATATGATTGGAATCTGAAAAGATTAACCATAAGTAAAATTCGCAATAAAATCTCAAGGGGATGTGTGATCACAAGGAAAATGTAAAATTTAATAGAATGAAGGAGATAGATTTCAGGATACACGAACCTGAAGTACACAAAGACTTGTTCATTCCAGAAGATGGTTGAGAAAGAATGCCAAATATGTGCAGAAATGATACATCTATTATAAGCATTCACAAAAGGAACAACATGCCTGTACAACCTGGTTGAGGAGGTGCTATAGGAGGTTTAAATAGTGGTCTCAACATATTTATAATTGCAACAAAGAAGGGATGCTTCCATGGTTATCTACAACATTATTTCAGGTAACTTAAAGAGCACGTCAAAGAATACCAAAAGTTCATGTGACTGCAGTATAGAAGAACATAAGCAAGATACTTGGCCCAACAACCCTAAATAATGCTTTCCATTTGAGGAGTCAAGTCCTTTGAATTTCGAGTCATTTTCTGAGTAGACCTTCTGCATGTTATCCATATTGAAATTTTTTAGTGATAATTTGAGCAACCTTTCTAGGCATTCACACAGGCCTAGAATTAATCAATGTTTAGAATGAAGCAACGAAGCCTAAAATATCACATAGTAATGTCATCACATTTCATTAAACACATAAAAATATGTTTGCAACAAAACCAATTCAATCATATTAAGCTTCAAAAAAGAGACAAAGAATAAATTAAACCCGGAAAAACACCAAGAAATTCAAAGGTAAAAAAAGTACTTGCCTTATACCTTCGAAGATGAAAGCCAAGATGCAGCTGGAACATATTGCAATCTACAAAAACCAATATTATAAGATATACTATCATCAACTTTGAAGAGTTTGAAGTCCGTTTGATGATTGACCTGTCTTTTGATACTCATTAAACAATGCAAAAATACATGCCTTAAATATTTGTTTGGCCGCAAAGGAGTTCCTTTCCTCTTGGCTAGCCTTTTACGCAGTTATAGTTATATGATCTAGCATTACTTAGTGTGGAAGCAGGTTTATTGTCGTTCCCATGAGAGAGCTCTTAGAAAGAGGAGCATTGACATAGTTAATGGAAGCAACCATACGATTATAATAACAAGTAACAATCTTTGAAAGACATAGTTAGCTATCGGAATCACGTCATCCAGGACGATCAATGTTATGAAAAAGAATGCAAACAAAACACTCCTCAACTTCTACATTTGGTTTGTCTAGAAAGGTAAGAAGGTCAGACATGGATCTAGTGTTAAATGGCTGCCAGCTTTTACACTGACTTCCTGAGGTAGTCTTTAGTCACAATTTTAATCGATCCCAAGGAAGCTCAGCCAGTGTTACCATCACTTTAAATTATAAATCAACAACAACAAATTTCTTAGTTACTAAAAAATGTATAAAATTAAAATTCCAATGACTTAGGCTACTCTAATATTCCCAACCATGATTTTGTTATTTTGTTTTGGTATTTTACTGCACAATAAGAAAGAAATAAGAAATTGAATTTTCCTAGGTATCAAAAATATAGTAAATAAAATAAATAAAACAGAAATAGTGGATTCATTCATTTCTATGGCTACTTATTATACAGTGATGTATTCTTTATACACCGGAGCCTTTACTTTATACTTTAATCTAATATATATTTAATCAACTAATTGATGTTATTAAGAACTTGTATAGTTCATACATGTTGGCTCTATCCATGAATTATCAAGTAATATGTCTTTCACAATCAGATCAAAAAGTTAAAAGATGAAAGGAATTTTTGGTTAGACGAGTGGAATTGGCTAAGCATTTTATTCAAACAAATATAGAGCCAGAATGGATGGTTTTGTGTCTATTAGCAGTTATTCCTTTGATTTGAGACTGATTATTTAGATAGATAGGGGTAAACTAATAGGCTCAATATTAATGAACTCTATAGAAGAGTTATCCATCGGAACAATACTTTTTACCGATTTATTAACAACAAGTAGATCTACGCATAAGTGATTGGTAAATTAAAATTAATGTAGACTTGCAGGAAATTTCTTTAGTCAATTTCTAATGGAACTTGTGAAGCACACACCTCAATAACGCTATCCATGTGAATTGAACAAACTCAAAAGTACAATCAGTTTTCTCACTAAATACACCAAACAAAAATTTTCCTATTCATCAGTTATACAGACAACAATTAAACTACTCCTCAGTTATACAACTAAATAATCCTATACTACAGAAATATAAAAATAAAACTGTTATACAAATTCATTCGTATACGATATATTTCTTGGAATCCTTAAAAATATTAGTGAGTGAATGTTGGATTCCCCCAAAATAGTACTTTGTTTGGAGAATTCTACATAGGGGCAACATCGGAAGTAAATAGTCCACACTACTTAGGAATATAGTATTTTGAGATTTGTATCTCAATGTAAAGGTAAGTGCCAGATGTAAATAATCTCCAGCTTTTCAGTATCGTAAATAATGTCTTAAAGGACAAATTATCAAATATCTGCCTAAAACTGGTGAGCGGGAAGATATAGTGAATTCATATCACTTACACCAACTAGTTTAGGACAAAGGTGCGATAGCAATCGTTTATATGTTTTCTCATTAACTTGTTTTTGGATTTTAGCTTAACCAAATAGAGTTACTAAAAACTCAATAAATTAAATTAACCTTTACCATGTCCACCATGATTTGGCTGGAGAGAAACTCAAAGACTCCATCACTCTCAACTACAAAGAAAGGATGATTAGCTGTAAGACGTACTATTGACACCTCTAGGAGAGAAACTGCACCGATGGGTTCATCTGTATTATCTCCAACACTTCGCATAAAAGCAGTCCTTGGATACATCCCATTTTGTATCCACAACGTAGGTGGATCACCTTTTCCTATTTCCTCATCCCCCATGACTGAATATCAGGATCCTTTAGGCCTTTCACTTGATCAACACTAAGAACTCTTTCCCCACAACTTTCCACTCTCTTATATTCATCTTTCCTAAATGACATTTGATCAGAAGAGAATTTTTTAGCAATAACTATATTTCCTTCTTTATCAGCCAACACAACTCGTGAATCACCAACATTAGCCGCATAGAAACATGTCCCCAATAAGAAGAGAAGTTATAGCAGTTGCTCTACTGATGGAATCATTAATATCAATATTATTATGAATCTTTTTATTAGTTCTTGAAAATGCAGAATTATAGGGTAAATATTTAAAATAATAGGTTAGGAGGTGATGCTTTGGTGAGCCATAAATGTTTAGATGACCAAAGACAACTCTAATTCTATTTTCAACTTCAAAATTACAAAATAAAGTGAACATGCTTTTGATTTTCATGACCAAATGGGTCCTTAAAATGTATCAAAAGATAAGACTATCAGTTTTAGGTAAACAACATCATGCAAACGCACAACTTCAAAAACATAACCTAAATTGAATAAATCCCACACGAATAATTTAAACCAAAATTAAATTTCTTTTTTATTAATCAGAGACAATAAATCAACATGAAATTTTTTCCACTAAACGACATGGTTTCATTATGATTCAGATTAAAACAAAACCAAAAAAATATTAAAAAATTTTATTGAAAGATGATTTAGGAAGCAGTATAACAGTTCAATTGAACCTATCTACTGATGAATTAAATAAAGGAAGAACCAAAAAAACCTAATCTTTCATGAAACATACAAAGCATCAAAAGAAAATATTCTTCAAATTAAAACCTCACTTGGTAATTGTATAGGAAATATGACTAAAACCAGAAACAAAATATCAAATCCTAAAAGAAGATGTTGACAAACATAGATTACTCAACATCAACTCCCTAAAGAAGTTAATGACAAACTTAGATAACTCAGATAACTGAGACAACTCAGATAAGCATTAAAATGGCAAAAGTGAGCCCGCAGAATGATACAGGCATGTTGATAGAGAGGCAAATACTTCACCAAAATCCCTTATATATAATAAGACAAAATCAACCTAGATAGTAAGGACACAACATTAGACGAAATATCAAAGTAATAGAGAAAGTTTTGTCATGAAAATGTTTGAGCCGTGCTCTTTTGTGTTGCCACTTCCACTTCTACCATTTAGTTTCAAGAAAGTTCTCCCTAGACAATGCATTCTGCACCACACAAATGTATAAGAACAGTTAGTCAAATTTGCATCAACAAAGGAACAAGACCATAACATGCAGGAAGTTACTTCTTGAGAGCAATGAAAAGATATGATTACAATAATGAAATGAAAACCAAAATAAAATAAAAGTCACCTCAAAATGTCATGACCTGAGGCTAACCCATAGCCGCTATAATGGTGCTTGCGACCACGAGGGCCACAATCTAACCCATGAACCGACATACTATTAAGCAACTAATTTAATATGTACAAAAAAAAATCTTAATTTGCTGAGCGGAAGCATAATCATGAAAAGTCTGATTAAAGGTAATACTGATACAGTTTACATCATGATAAAACTGAAGAAAGAAACTCAAATTACATGATTGACTCTGATTGACATCTATGATACCTCTACTATACTGACTATAGATAGCTGGGACATGCCTTTAACTACGACTAATCAATACATATGGAAAATAAAAAATAAAGTACATGATCTACAACTATCTAGAGTTCTTAAAGTAGGAGGAATCATCACCTGTTGGCAGAAAGCTGCAAACTGTCTGACCCTGGTGTAAGAGCTACATATAGTACCTACATTATGAAGAATGTAGCCACAAATGCATAAATGTGGTCACTATATTAGAATGTACTGAGATATAGAGACATGCACTAAATCATGGAAATATTTAAAATATGTTGTAAACTAGGATATAAGTTATTTGCTGAAATATACATTTGAAATATGACTATACGTGAAAACTATAAATCATAGACAATATATAAATCATGAGCTAAAAATAATTCTATAAGCTAGGAGGCCATAGAAACATAAATGTTAGAAGCCATTCTCTTGTGGGGCTGAATATAATGTAGAAGTTGTACCGATGAGGTCGTATGTGTCCTGGGACTAAAACTATGTGGTGGGAACTAACTTAACTCATGGATCTGAATATACACACATACTGAGCCTAAATGAATAAACGTACAAAACCAATATAATATGTATTAAGCAGATCTGATTAACTGAATGACTGATGTTTGCCACTGAACAACTAAAATCTAAGAAAAGGGATAACTAACATCGGTATATTGAGTAGCGGATATATGAATACTAATCATGTAAAAATTAAACTGTACTTAGTCTGAATAACTGGACTAAAACTGTAGGGTACTATGCATATAAGACAAGGACTAACTGAACAACATGAGATAACTTAGCATAAATGCATAAAAACCATAATATCTAAGAATGTAAGACTAAGCATAAGCATATATCTAAAAAAAGACTGAAATCTATATAACCGAATAACTAAGAATATGTATACTTGGTTAAGAAAACCTGAACAGAAAATACACTGAATACTATATTGAGACTATGGGAGGTATACTGTAACCAATATGCCCCAATGTGATCTAATTGGGGTCTAACCTGTAACCCAAGTTGGAAGGGTGTTAGTATCATACCATGGGTACTAACACTGGCTGTATGGATCAACTAAACTGGTGTGCCGAGGGACTAAGGATTCACCCTCTACTAGTAGATGCTCTTATGAGATATGTGTCAACCCTCAATTGGCAGGTGGACATCTAGTATGGGTGGAAAGCCCTGTTATCCTACATGTGCTAAGTGTGGTAGGAATCATCCTGTAAGTGTTTGTTGGGAAAGAAAGGTTGTTTCAGATGAGGTAAGTTAGGTCATAAATCAAAGAGTGATCGTATTCTAAGCAAAGAAATAAGGATATTCATTCCCAGTCTCACGCTACTAGCACACTATCTTCTCTACGTCACATAGCTCCTCCTTAGGGTGCATCATCCAGTACCAGTGGTGGTCAGCGCAAAAATTAATTCTATGCTTTATCATCCCGCCAGGATTAGGAGAGTTCAACAGATATTTTTACTGTTATGCTTCATGTCTTTTATCTTGATGTTTATACACTATTAGACCTATGGTTAAATCTTTCTTATGTGACTCTATTCGTTGCGGTAAATTTTGGAGTAGATCCTGAAAAGCTTTCTAAGCCCGTCTTAGTTTTGACCCCTATGGATGAGTCACTTGTTGCCAAACAGATCTACAAAAGGTGTCCTATCACTGTCCTTTATAAGACCATATTTACAGACTTAATAGAGTTAGATATAATATACTTTGACCTTATTCTAGACATGGATTGGCTTTATTCCTATTATTCATCCTTAGATTGTCTCACTCAAGTGGCGAAGTTTCAGTTTCCAGATAAGCCAGTCTTTGAGTGGGATGGTAATTTCGTATATCCCAAGAGTCATTTCATATCCTATATTAAGGATAGAAAATTAATTTCAAAAGGATTCATTTACCATTTAGTTCAAGTAAAAGAAACTAAGTTTGAGGCTTCAACAGTTCAGTTAGTCTGTGTAGTTAATGAGTTTCCAGAAGTTTTTCCTGATGATTTACCAGGGGTACCTCCTGACAGAGAAATAGTGATCTTCTTCCTGATACCTAGCCCTTCTCCATTCCTCTTTATGTTATGGCTCTAGACGAGCTTAAAGAGTTAAAAGAGCAGCTTAAAATACCTCTTAGATAATGGTTTATAATGCCCAGTGTTTCTCTATTGGGCGCCCCCGTCCTATTCGTGCAAAAGAAAATAATTCTCTGCGAATATGCATAAACTATCATCAGCTGAATAAAGTCACAGTAAAAACAGATATCCTCTTCCTATAATGAATGACTTATTTGATCAAATCTAAGGTGTGAGTTACTTCTCTAAGATAAACCTTATATACAACTATCACCAATTTAAATTAAGGGAATATGATATTACCAAGACAACTTTCAGAACCCGTTATGGTCATTTTGAATTCCTATTTATGTCTTTTGAACTAACAAATGCTCTAGCAGCCTTCATAGACTTGATGAACCGAGTGTTCAAACAGTACTTAGACATGTTTGTAATAGTCTTTATTAATGATATTCTTGTTTATTCTCATAGTAAGGATGACCATGCAGACCATCTTAGAATAGTATTGCAAACTCTTAGAGATTATTAGTTATTTGCCAAATTCAGTAAGTGTGAATTTTAGCTAAGATCAGTAGATTTTCTCAGTCATATTATTTCCGGTTACGGCATTAAAGTTGATCCTAAAAAAATCAAAGCAATGAGAAATTGGCCTAGACCTATTTATCCATCAGACATTAGGAGTTTCTTGGGTTTATCTTGCTATTACAGAGAGTTTGTTGAGGGTTATTCATCCATTGTATCCCCTATGCCCAGATTGACTCAAAGAAAAGTTATGTTTTAGTGGTCAAATTCTTATGAGAAGAGTTTTCAAGAGTTGAAGGCTCGACTCACTTCAGCCACAGTTTTAGCATTATCTGATGGTATAGATGGATTTGTTGTCTATTATGATGCTTCTAGAGTTGGTCTGGGTTGTGTTTTAATGTAGAGAGGTAAGGTCATAGCCTATACCTTTAGACAATTGATTCCTTATGAGAAGAATTATCCTACCCATAATCTTGAATTAGCTGTTGTTGTGTTTGCTGTGAGAATCTGGAGGCACTATCTTTACGGGGTGCATGTTGATATGTTTGCGGACCATAAAAGTTTGCAGTATATGTTTACACAGAGAGAGTTGAATCTTTGTCAGAGGAAGTGGTTAGAATTATTGAAAAATTAATACATGAGTGTTTTGTATCACCGAGGCAAGGCCAATGTTGTAGAAGAAACCCTTAGCAAATTGTTAATGGGTAGTGTGGCTCAAGTAGAGGGTGACAAGAAAAAGTTAGTTCAAGGAAGTTCATCAGTTGGCTAGACTAGGAGTGCAGTTAGTTGATTTATCTAAGGGAAATATTTAGGTCCAGAGTAGTGCAGAATATTCTTTAGTTTCGAAAGTGAAAGACAACCAAGATAAGGATACTAGTGTAGTTAAGTTGAAGGAATCAGTCAGAGATCAGAAGATAGAGGTTTTTTCCAAAGAGAGAGATGGTGTGTTAAGATACCAAAGTCGATTATGTATGCCGTGCATTGGTGATTTGAGGCAGTTAATTATGGCAGACGCACATGGTGCGAGTTATTCCATTCACCCAGGTGCTACAAACATGTACAGAGATTTGCAGAAAGTCTATTGGTGGAGTGGTATGAAGAAGGATATTGTAGAGTTTGTGGCTAAGTGTTCTATTTGTCAACAGGTAATGACGGAGCACCAAAATTCCTGTTGGCACCTTGAAGGTGTTTAGTATTCCCACCTGGAAGTGGGAAAATGTGAACATAGATTTCGTAATTGGGTTACCATATTCGCACCGTCAGGATGATTCGATTTTGGTTATTGTGGATAGGTTGACCAAATCAGCCCATTTTCTGCTAGTTCATACATCCTACACGACCGAAGATTATGCTAAGCTATATATTAGAGAGTTGGTCAAATTGCATGGAGTTTCTTTATCTGTTATTTCAGATAGGGGTACTCAGTTTACCTCTCACTTTTGGAAAGCCTTCAGAAGGGTCTTGGTCCCAAGTTCACCTCAGTTCAGCTTTTCATCCTCAGAGTGATGGTCAGGAAGAGAGGACCATCCAAACTCTAGAGGATATATTGAGGGTGCATGTTCTTGACTTTAAGGGTAGTTGGGATGATCACCTATCGTTGATTAAATTTTCCTACAATAACGGTTACTATGCTAGCAACTAGATGACCCTGTTTGAGGCTCTTTATGAGAGGAGATATAGATCACCTATCATTTAGATTGAAGTGGGTGAGTCTGCATTGATTGGGCCAGATGTGGTATTTTAAGCCATGGAGAAAGTCCAGTTGATTTGATAAAGGTTGAAGATAGCTCAGTGTTGTCAGAAATCTTATGTAGATATGAGGAGAAGGGATCTTGAGTTTGAAGTTGATGACTTAGTTTATTTGAAAGATTCACCCATGAAGGGGGTGAAGAGACTTGGAAAAAAGGGAAAGCTCAATCCCCTATATGTTGCCCCTTACAGGTATTAAGTCGTATTGGAAAGCTTATGTATGAACAAGAATTGCCTACAAATTTGTCATCCATTCACCCTATGTTCCATGTTCCTTACTAAAGAAGTGTATGGGTGATCCGACTATTTTTCTACCCTTAGAAAGCACAGATATTCACGATAGCCTCTCTTATTAAGAGATTCCAGTTGAGATTCTTGATCAACAAGTTCGTAGACTAAGGAATAAAGAAGTTCCCTTGGTCAAGGCTTTTTGGTGGAATCAATCCATTGAGGGAGACACTTGGGAAGAAGAAGCAGATAGGTGAACCAAGTATCCTCATCTTTTCACCGCAATATCAGATTCAACATAAGGTAATAAGTTTACTTATATCATTTCCTTTTATTCTAAGTTTCCGCTTTATATAGTCTTTCTCTTGTTAATTTTTGCTTTTGTAAATCAGTTTAGTTATGCTTTTGGTTATGTATGCTAGTTATTGTCTTAGTTCCTCAGTATCCTCAGCTTGATTAGTCTCATTCGAGGATGAATGTTCCCAAGGGGGAAATATTGTAATACTCCATACGTTCCTATTTCATCTCAGCCCTTAGTATGTGCTACAACACTTAGAACCTAAAAATAAAGTTAAGTGTTGAGGGGTTTAGTCATTTTTGACTCCCTTTAAACTTAGAGGATTTATACAGTATGCTTTCTTATTCATGATTCATGACCATGAACTTTCAGTTATTCAAGACAATGTGAGTCATTACACCTATCATGCACTCTTTCATGAACTTTTATGAACATTGAGATATTGTTTTACTTATGCATTCACCCCCACATGCTCAATGCATTCCAGAAGTAATGATCCACATATATGTCTATGTGCTACATTATTTAATAATGTAGGTTCAGGTGCTCAGTTTCAGCAGTGTGAGTAGTTTTGAGTATCTCTACCTATATCCCGATAGTTGGTGAGTCCTCATAGTTCGGGGAACCAGTTATTCAGTTTTCCAGCTTATTAAAGTAATTGATTTGGTATTTTCAATCAGTTCAGGTCAACTGGGGTTTGTCCCAGTGGCTTTCTCATTATTAGTAGTAGAGGCTTATCAGTCTGCTGGTTATGATTCAGATTTCTACTGTTGATTGTCCAAACTTTTAAGTCAAGTATTTTCAGATATTATGTTCAGTTAATTTCAGCTTAGACAGATAAAATTTGACATTAATTTTATATTTATACTTTTCTATTATAAGCTTTAGATTTTGTAGAAGGCTTACAGGGTTGGATTGAGACTACTCGTAGACTTAAGCACCGTGAGACGTATCGTGACCCATTTTTGGGGCGTTATAATAGTGCTCATTATGATCGTAATGACTAAATAAATAGGAATAATCATGGTTTAACTGAATCATATTCAAAAATCTAAAAATCATGTAAAACAAATAGGTATAGGGTGTTCATAACCCATCAACACTGAATGATCATAAAACATGACATCTAAAGTTTAACTATAGTGTTGAATCTTGGTTCAACCCAAGAAATGAGCAATTCATCAAACATGTAGAAACCATGGACTTTTACATGGGGATATTCTAAACAGGAGAATTCAACAACACAAAATTTATTTAAATAAGACAAGGGAATTAAAATTCATAGCATGAGGAAATCAAATCTTGCATGGGCTGAATTTAATTAAAATCACCATGAAAATATAAAATTTAATCTTTCATGAACATATAAAATATCATAAAGATAGAAAGTTCATTCTTTAATTGAAAGAAAAGGGTTTTTGGGATCCATGGGAGAAAGGGACCCATGGATGAATACCTCACATGCCTGAGTTTCTTGATTTTCTTGATTTCTTGAAGAAATCTTGAAATTAGAATTTGAATTCATGAGTTCTTAAAGAAGATATCTTGAATTTCTTGTTCTTGAGAAGGGAGGCTTGAATTCTTTTGTTGAGGAACCATAATCTTGATGTTCTTGATAATCATGAATTTAAATCTTGAAACTTGGAAGATGATCTTGAGAAGTTACTCTAATATTGTTCTTGAGAGTGGAATGAGGAGTTTATGTTGTTTAATCAATGGAAATAGAGGAAATGTAATGCCCCTTGGGGGTTAAATATAGTGTCTTGGGAGTTATAAGAAGGGAAAAGACCAAAACGCCCTTAAAATAAACTCTACAAACTATTATCGATAGTTTTTATGTGTTTACCATACGACTCATATGGTTTGGGTATGAGTTAGACTTGGCAACTCATATGCTGTACAGTGTACGATACAGCCTGATAGTGCTTCAGTATTTTGGCCATAACCTTTTGCCCCAATTTTGGATTAAGGGAAAATTGGTATAGTTTGAAAAGTAAATCAATTATATATCTGTTGATGGGTTTTGAGAGAAAAAATTCTTAATATAAAAAAAGTTACGATGATTTGAACATGACTTAAGTTATGTACATCCCAAGAATTTAATCGCTAAGGGAGGTTTTGACTAGTTCATGAGCTAGGAGCTATTTGAGGTCTTAATATATGTCCAAGTAACTTATAAAGCTGTGAAAACATGAGGATTAATTCTTGGACTGTATATTGGTCAGGACATGTGTAACACCCCATGACTACATCCTAGGAGTCACAGGTTGCTTACAATCTCGAAGGACTACAAGCTAATCCATGACTGGTACCTGCTGTGAGCACTGAATAATAATCATGAAAACATATACAGAAGAAATCTAAAAATGCCATAAGGTTTTTAAAATACCAAAATAATAACTGAGTATAACTGATAATAACATCTAAAAAACTGAATAGCTGACTATGCTAGTTTGAAACCATCTAACTATCTGAATATGGAGTTGACGGGACAAACCTCTAATTAACTCTGACCAAAATAACTATTGAACTGTTGGAATACTAAAATAGATAAACTCTGTCCTCAAGATATGATGACTCACCACTATAACTGCTGCTGATAGGTTAAGTTGCTAAATACGGTCAGTACCCTTACAGTCCGAACCTATGATATGAGACATCATAGCACAAAAATAAATAGTATGCATCAGTGCGTGGAATGTACTGTATGCTAAGTGAGGTAAGGATGATATATATGGGTTCATACGAATGAGATGATAACTAATTGAATAAACATCATAATATAACTGGAAGAGAGTACATGCAAAATTATAACTGTTGAACATACTAAACAAGCAATACTATGCATGTAAGTACAAATCATGTATCTGAGATTATACTGAATGTGAGTTTTATATTTTGATGGATAAGTAACTGATAACATAAAGCCATAGTTCTGTAGAACTAACTGAGTTCTCTACTGAATACTGAAACTGTGACTATAACAGTGTTCATCTAACTAACATACCCCAATATAAACTGATTTGGGCTCTAACCCCTGGTCCCAGTTGGAAGGGTGTTAGCACCGTACCATCGAATACAAAGCTGGGTCAACCCTAATATGGTAGGAGGACTCATGAAATATATGTACGATTGGGTCAACCCTAGTGTAGTAGGAGGAATACTTACCCTACGCTGGGGACGTAGTTTAGTAACTCAGGGACTACTACTAAGGGTCAAACTCTCTGCTGGTAGGAATACCCCCATCCCTGGGTTCGCTCGGGGCTGAATCCTACTCTTAGCTAGATTAACATTAAACTGATAACTAGATTTTACTAGGCTTAACTGAACTCTTACTTATCGTGTTGACTGACTAAACTAGACTGAGTTCACCGAATACTATTAACTGACTGAGAACTACTGTTCTTGTCCTTTATTGGGACTATTCTATAACTACTGCAACTAAGTAAACAACTATATTTCAGGTAATAAATACCCCTAGGACTCGATAACATAATTGATAAACTCATATCAATAGTTTAGCAACAAAACAATAGGTTACCATGTATAATTTACTCATATGAGCATTTTATCAAACACTTGGGGAGCATGATTGTTATACATGAGAACTAACCTTATTAGGCATCATAATTACAACTTGCAACTTGCAAATGCAAGAGTTTTGATATGAGAGATTCATAATTCAACAAACATGCTAATTTAATTTCATGGAAATCATAAAAGATCTTAACTTGAAACCCATACAACAACACAAACATGGACATAATTCAATTCATAACATGGAAATCATAATTCAAGTTTTAAAAGGGTTCTTGAACTCTAAGGGTGGAAGGAAACCCAAGTATGAACATCTAACGTACCTTGATTTTTGAATTTGTGAGAATTGATGGTTAATTCTTGAGACTTGGACTTGAATTTGATGAACCTAGGGTTTTGTTCTTGAGAGGTTTTGAGTGAAATATCAATTTGGGGGCAAAAATGCTATCTTGGGACTCAAATCCCGCGTTTTGGACCTCTTTGGTGAAGGTAAAAGACTCTTCTTCTCTTAAAAATATGGAACAAAACTATAGAAAATATATGGGTTGAATTGGATAGGGCAGCGTGGGCTCCATCACGGGATCCCCCTAGCACCGAATTGGGCTGGGCGCCGCGTACTAATCACCCTGAGCTGCTGTTTTGGAGTGTCAACCACACCCTTATGCTTTTTGGAAAATTTCAAAACTCACCTGAGATGTACTGTTGACTTCCTCGATCATGAATCAACTTAGAAACAAACTATTTGATGTCGAGAAGGTCAGGAATAAATTCATCAAAGTTGAGGGTTCTATAAATGACTAAGTTCTAACACTTAGTAAAATATTCTAAGTCTTGGACCCTTTCCCACATGCACGAATGAGATAAAATAAACCTAGGATCTTATGGGGTCTTACAAAATCTCCCCCTTGGGAATATTCCTCCTCGAATATGGCTGGTTAAGCTGAGAAAACTAAGATACTATGATTACTCTAACACACACAACTAATATGACTGAATCCGATACACGATACATGACTGAGTTGATTCATGAATGGATGAATGATATGAGAGTGATATACAGATAGAATTAAGCATGGAATAGAGTAAATCAAAGAAAGACTATTACGTTAAGATGAGTCTGAGTTTGTGGAAAAAAGATAAGTGTACTTGGTTCTCATGTTTGCTTCTGCTTCCTAAGTAGCTCCCTCTACGGACTGGTTCCGCCAAAGAACTTTGACCAAGTAAACTTCTTTGTTCGTTAGTTTGTGAGTCTGACGATCGAGTATTTTGACTGGGACTTCCTCATAAGAGAGAATGTTTTGAACATCTACCCTCTCCACAGGGACTGCAACTGCTGGGTCACCTATGCACTTCTTTAGTAATGAGACATGAAACACTGGGCGCACTGATGCTAGGTCTGCAGAAAACTCAAGTTCATAGACTGTCTTTACAAAATGACTCAGAATCCTATGAGGACCAACATATCAGGGACTAAGCTTTCCTTTCTTACCAAACCTCTGCACTCCCTTCATGGGATATATTTTCAAATACACAAAGTCTCCAACCTCAAGTTCAAGATCTTTATTTCTCACATCTGCATATGATTTTTATCAGCTCTGAGCTGTCTTAAGCCTCTCCCTGATCAACTGAATGTTCTCTAAGGCATCAAATAATAGGTTAAGCCCTACCAATGCAGTCTCGCCTACCTCAAACCAACCAATAAGAGACCTATATCTTCTATCATATCGCACCTCAAATGGACCCATCTGAATACTAGAGTGATAACTGTTATTATACATGAACTAAATCATAGGTGATCATCCCAACTATCCTTAAATTCAACAACACACACTCTCAACATATCTTATAGAGTCTGAATGGTCTTTTCTTCCTGACTCTAAGGGTGAAAGGCTGTACTGAGGTGAACTTAGGTACCAACACCCTTTTGGAACACTTTTAAAAGTAAGAGGTAAACTGAGTGCATCTACCTAAGATGATGGATAACGAAAATCCATGCAATCTGATCAACTTTTAACATAGAGCTTGACATAATCCTCAGATAAGTAAGAGGTATGGACTAACAAAAAATAAACAGATTTGGTCATCCTATCTATAATGACCCAAATTGAATCATGCTAATGACGAGTACGAGGTAAACCTATCATGAAATCTATGTTCACTTCTTCCCACTTCCATGTGGGAATACTAAACTCCTGCATGAAACCACTAGGCTTTTGGTTCTCAATCTTCACTTGTTGACATGTAGAGCACTTAGCCACAAACTTTGCAATGTCCCTCTTCATCCCACTTAACCAATAGATCTCCCACAAATCATGGTACATCTTAGTGGCCCCTGGATGAATGGAGTAATACGCACCATGCACTTCTGTGAGAATTTGCTGCCTCAATCCATATACAATGGCACACAAAGTCGACCTTGTCAGCATAAAACACCATATCCCCCTTGAGAGAAAACCTCTACTTTCTGATATCTAATTGATTCTTTTAACTTTAGTTGACTGGGATCTTTATCTTGCTTTTTCTTTACCTTGGAAAGTAAAGAAGATTTTGAGCTATTATGCACCCACATACTACCTTACGCTAAATCAACCAAACAGACAGCTAGTCTGGCAAGCTAATGAACTTCTTGAACTAGCTTTTTCCTACCACTTTTAACGTAAGAAACACTACCCATGGAAAACCTAATGAGAGCATCTACCACTATATTGGCCTTTCTTGGATGATACAGAACACTCATGTTGTAGTCTTTTAACAAGTCCAACCACCTTCTCTGGCGCAAGTTTAAGTTTTTTTGAGAAAATACATACTGCAGGCTTTTGTGGGGTGTGAATAGATCTATATGTACCCCATACAAATGGTACCTCCAAATCTTTTAGGCAAACACCACAGCTGCTAGCTCTAGATCATGGATGGGGTAATTCTTTTCATTGGACTTAAGCTGTCTAGGGGCATAGGCTATAACCTTACCTTTCTTCATTAGGAACAACCCAAACTAACTCTGAAAGCATCACAATACACAACTACCATTTGGTAAAGTCAAAATTGGGGCTGTAGTGAGTCGAGTCTTCAACTCTTGAAAACTCTTCTCACAAGATTCTAACTGTTGGAACTTGACTTTCTTCTGAGTCGATCTGGACATAGGGGATGCAATAGATGAAAATCCTTCAACAAACCATCGATAATAGCCAACCAAACCCAAGAAACTCCTGATATCTGATGGAGAGATAGGCCTGGGCTAGTTTCTCACTGCTTAAGTCTTTTGAGGATCAACTCTAATACTATCCCTGAAAATGATATGACTAAGAAATGCTACTGACCTTAGTCAAAACTCGCACTTACTAAATTTTACAAATAATTGATAGGATTTGAGGGTCTGTAATACTATTCTGAGATGATCTCTGTGATCATTCTCATTATGGAAGTAAATAAAAATGTCATCGATAAAGACTATGATGAACATATCGAAGTACTGCTTGAACACATGGTTCATCAAGTGCATGAAAGATGCCGGGGAATTGGTAAGACCAAATAACATGACTAGAAATTTCAAGTGACAAATCAAGTTTTGAAAGCTAATTTTAGAATGTCACATTGTCTTACTCTGAGCTGATGATAGTCTAATATGAGGTCTATCTTATAAAAATAACAATAACGCTGAAGTTTGTCGAACAAGTCATCGATTCTAGGAAGTGTGTATTTATGAATTTGTTTAACTGACGGTAGTATATACACATTCTAAGAGAACCGTCTTTCTTTCACATGAATAGAACTGGTGCACCCCAAAGAGCCATACTGGGCCTGATGAATCCCTTATCTATGAGATTCTTCAACTATTCTTTCAACTCTTTGAGTTCAGTTGGAGCCATTTTGTATGGTAGAATAGAGATAGTCAGAGTATCTGAATAAAGGTTTATTCTGAAGTCAATTTCCCTTTTAGGAGAAACTCTGGGAAGGTCTTTGGGAAACACATCTAGAAATTCACTTGCTACTAAAACTAAATCAAGATTGGGAGCCTAGAAAGTAGAGTCTTTAACTCATATAAGATTATAGACACACCCTTTGGATATCTTTTTCTCGCTCTAAGGCATGAAACAAACTGACCCTTAGCACTGTGGTACTACTCCTTCATTCGAGGATAGCTTCATTTAGGAACTGAAAATACAAAACTCTATTTCTATAATCAACTGAAGCATAGAATGAATGAAGCTAATCCATTCTGAGAATGATGTCAAAATCCATCATCTCTAACTCACTAATTCTTTTGAAGTAACTTTTTGAGATACCACAACCGAACAGTTCCTGTATACCCGCTGAGCTATGATAGATTTACACATCGAGTTAGAGACTGAGAAGGGTTGTATTAAGATTTTAGGACTAACTCTGAAATTGATAGCTATATAAGGAGTTACAAAGGACAAAGAAGCTCCTGGATCTAGCAAAGAATAAACATGTAAATGGTAAACTTATAGCATACCCGTGACCACATCAAGAGAGATTTCCTGATACTGTCATGAATGAAGTGCATAGAGCTTATTTGGGCGTTGCCCACTGGTGGCACTGGAAGCGGCACCCTGCTGAGACTGACGACCAAATTAAGCTGGGGAACGATTATGCTGACTTTGTAAACCCACTCGAGGATGCTCTCTGATTCTATGTCATGGTTTGCCACACCCAAAACATATATCATTGCTAGCCCTACAGATACCTTGATGGTTTCTTCCATATTTTTGGCAAAGAGAATTTGTTCAAGCACTGCTAGCATTACCCTCAAATTTAGAGCCTAGCACCCTATCCTTATTAATATTTCTAAATAAGCACCAGAGAACTGGCTGAGGGTGAAGCTGGGACTGAAGATTTCAAGAGAAACTGAGGATGATTACCACCCTTTGACTTAGGTTGAGCAAAACTAAAACTACCTATTCTAGTCCTCTTGCTCTCATTATCTTTCTCCATAGTATTCTATTCCTTAGTCTATTGAGCATGGACCATCAACCTAGATAATTCCATCTCTTTAATCAGCATTGTGGTCCTACATTCCTTGACCACACTTACAGATACACCATACATGAACTTGCTTATCTTAGACCTGTTATCAGCTACTACATGAGGGGCATACCTGTCCAACTAAATAAACTTGAGAGAATACTCCTTCACTGTCATGTTGCCCTACTTCAAGTTAATAAACTCTAAAATGTTAGCTTTCCTCATCTCTATTGAGAGAAACCTATCTAAGAAGGCTATAGCAAACTCTTCCCATTTTGTACGTCCTGCATCTGTGCCTCTATCAACCTTCCACTGCTTAAACTATATATGAGCTATATCCTGTAGTTGATAGGCAGCTAACTCAACGCTCTCACTAGAGGTCACTCCCATAATGTCTGTTACTTTCTGAACTATGTCAAAGAATTCCTTTGGATACCTTTCAGACTTAGATCCCAAATAGGGAGGAGGATTTATTTGAGTGAAGTCCTAAATCCTAGATATAGCGGTATTAAACACTGGGCCAGAACAATAGTTTGGCGTTCATTCTGGGCCACTACAGAATGAGCTAGATTGGTAAAAGCGACTCTGAATTCTGCATGAGAAACATGCTCATTCAGGGGATTTTCCTGAATGGGCGGAGGTGCTGGTTGGTTCCCAGTTCTTCTTCCGTTGGTATTTCTGGAAGGTATGTTCTGTATATAGAAGGAAAATTTAGATTAGGCAGAGAGTTTTAACTTGAGCTCATGCTCACTCGCATGACATAAATACTGAAAGAAGGGAAATTTTTCCTAAATTCCCTGTAGCCTCTTGTCTATAAGTGTGGCGCGCTATATACCTATGTACAAAACTCTACTAGATGTGACTTTCAGACTTCCTAGGACACTATAGAACCTTAGGCTGTGATACTAAGTTTGTAACACCCTGAGACTACAGACTAGATGTTACACGGTGCTTACAATCCTGAAGGACCACAAACTAACCCATGACTAGAAACCTAGAAGAAATCTAAAAATGCCATAAGGTTCTCAAAATACTAAAATAATAACTGATTATAATTGATAATAACATCTGAAAAAATAAATAACTGACTATGCTAGTTTGAAAGGCTCTAACTGTCTAAATATAGAGTTGGTGAGAGAAAACCCTAACTAACTCCGACTGAAATAACTACTAAACTGCTGAAATACTAAAATAGATAAACTCTGCCCTTGAGATATAAGGACTCACTTCGATGACTGCTGGTGATAGCTTGATCTTCTAAATACAGTCAGGACCCTGAGCATCCAAACCTATGATATGAGACATCATAGCACAAAAAAAAGAGTATGCGATCAGTATGTGGAATATACTGGTATGATAAATGAGGTAAGTCTAATGTACATGGGTTCATATGTATGACATGATAATTGAATGAATGAACATCATGATGTAACTGAATGAGAGTACATGCAAAACTGTAACTGCTGAACATACTAAACATGCAATACTGCGCATATAGGTATACATCGTGTATCTAATATTATACTGAATCCGAGTTCTAAATTATGTTGCCTAAGTAACTAATAACTAATAGCCATAGTTTTGTAGAACTAACTAAGCTCTCTTCTGAATATTGAATAGTAAAACTATGACTGTAGGAGTTTCATCTAACCGACATACCCAAATATAGAATGATTTGGGGTCCAACCTCTGGACCCAGTTGGAAGGGTATTAGCACCATGCCACGGGATACTAACAAAGCTGGGTCAAACCTAATCTGGAAGGAGGACTCATGAAATATGTATACGATTGCATCAACCCTATTTTGGCAGGAGAACGACTTACCCTATGCTGGCTATATAGTTCTGTAACTCAGGGACTACTACTAAGGGTCAACCACTTTATTGGCATGAATGCCCCCATCCCTGGGTTCATTGGGTGCTGAATCCTACTCCTTATTGAATCGACAATTAACTAATCATTAGACTGGGCTTGACTGAACTGTCACTGATCATGGTTACTGACTAAACTGGATTGAGTTCATTGAATACTACTAACTGACTGAGTACTACTATTCTTGACCTTTACTGGGACTATACTGTGAATACTGCAACTAAGTAAACAACTAGATTTTAAGTAATAAATATCCCCAAGACTCGATAACATAATTGATAAACTCATATCACAACTTTAGCAATACAATAATAGTTTACCATGCATAATGTACTCATATGGTCATTTTATCAAACACTTGGGGAGCATGAGTGTTATACATGCTAACTAACCACATAGGGCATCATAATTACAACATGCAACTTGCAAATTCAAGAGTTTTGACATGAGAGATTCATAATTTAACACACAAGCTAATTTAATTTTATGGAACTCCTAAAAGATCTTAACTTGAAACCCATACAACATCAAAAACATGGAAATAGTTCAATTCATAACATGGGAATCAAATTCAAGTTTTAAAAAGGGTTCTTGAACTCTAAGGGTGGAAGGAAACCCAAGGAGGAACACCTAACATACTTGATTTCTAAATTTGTGAGAATTGATGGTGAATTATTGAGACCTGGACTTGAATTTAATGAACCTAGGGTTTGTTCTTGAGAGGTTTTGAGTGAAATATCAATTTGGGAGAAAAAATGCTATTTGGGACTCAAATTTCAGTTTTTGGGCCTCTTAGGTGAAGGTAAAAGACCTTTTTGCGATAAAAAATACGAAATAAAACCTACAAAAAATACATAGGCTGGACTGGCCAGGGCACTGCAGGCTCTAGATAGCTGCTATGGGCTTGGCGCTGTAGGCTCCCCCCAGCACCGGACTGGGAAGGGCGCCGCGGTCTAATCTCCATGAGCTACTATTTTTGAGTTTCAAACACGCCCTTACGCTTGTCCAAAAATTCTGAAACTCACCCGAGATGTACTATTGACTTCCCCGATCATGAATAAACTTATAAACTAACTTTCCAATGTCGAGAGGGCCAGGAATAAATTTATCAAAGTTGAGGGTTCTATAAGTGATTAAGTCCTAACACTTACTAAAATATTCTAAGTCTTGGGCCCCTTCCTACTTGGAAGAATAAGCTGAAATAAACCTAGGATCTTATGGGGTCTTACAGTACTAGTCAGATCTTGCTACTCGTAATATGTTTATACAACTTGTAGCCACAACTCATAAGATGGATTAAATTTAGGGAACCTATACTACTGACAATACCACTTGTCTTTATATGAATTGTACCTTACTTGATGACTTCTAGGGTCACCTCATAACTTGAGCAAGACTCAAATCATCCCATACTGACATGGGTATGACTTGTTACATACGACTCGTAAGAGTCTTTACGATTTGAGGGATAAGTCATAAGCAATCCAAAGACTAGGAAAAATATGAGGTATTACACTATCTCCCCCTTGGGAACATTTAGCCTTGAATGAGACTGGTAGACTGAGAATACTGAGGCAACTAAGATCGTATACTGAACATGCATGAAATGGGGTCATGATTAAATAAATGAGTCAGAAACATGATACATAAACTGAATTGACTCCGTGAATACATGCAATGAAATGAGAATAGTTATAAGGCTGAGACAGAAATGAGAGAGTCAACTTAACTAATCATTACCTCCAGCTGGACCTGATTTCTTAAAGAATAGTTGAGACGTTTAGAACATGAAAACTAAGGGAATTAAAATTTCTCCCCCTTGGGATCATTTATCTCCCGAATAATATGACTTGTCTAAAATACATAGGAAAGCCTGAGATGATGCATGGGATACTTACGGACTGAATATCTAGAATCTGAAACTGATGCATGATGCATAGACTAAGTTGAATTCGTAATTTTCATGAGTTCGAATGTTTTACTTCATGGAATGGCCATACTCATGAAACTTTAGATAGTAAGACTGGATGGAAAGATGGAAAACTATACGAGCATATCTGTCTGATTGCTAAACTGAATTGCTGGCTACACGAACTAAATTATACTGAAAGCTTATACTCAACTAGAGTATTTATTCAACACTCTTTCTAAGAAGTTCTAATAACAGTAGGGAGCAAAAAACTTGGGCATGATCTAAATAAGATATATGAGTAAGGACTCTTAATATGGCTATAACTCCGTAACATTGAATATAGGAATATGAAACATAAACTAGGATAGAATTACTAGTCTATAGGCAATGCATTTGCCCAATTAAAACTTAGACTCGTCCTTAAATACTCGTATGGGTACATGTAACTACTCCAACCGAAGTCTGAGTTGAACTACCTGCTTTCACTATGTTCAAGCCTAGCTCAAAATTACAAGGTATTGCACCTGACACCATAATACTAGACTAAACTATGAATTCAATACCCCAGGCATTTTTACAACTTCTCATCTCAAGAATAATTCTTCTTACCACTTCAATGACTAAATTCAACCTTTCACTAGGAATTCACTAGTGCACAATGCACCCATCCACTTATATACCAACATGACATTCAAGCCAATTATGATAACCACTTACGAACTTCTAGAAAAACAGCCATAAAATCATATTTCTTATATACTCTAAACCTCTATCAATAACAACTTTAATCCACTATTCTTAAGAAGACACACCTAGAATTCTTAACAAACCTTGACATATACTAAATGCCTTTCCTCAATCTTTCTTCAACCTTGTAGACTTACTTAAAACAAACATACAACAACCTTTCCTCCACAAGAAACATTTACTCTCTCCCATCTAAATAATTGTCCATCACCACTATCTTTACATAAGGAGAGGTCAATGAAAGTTAGGACATGAGGACCTGAAGCATGAAAGAATACTATGTATAACTTTGACCCTTAACTGAGGCCTGAAGAATAAACACCAAAGGAATAAATTCATTAAAGGGATCAAAACTGAGAGAATATATGACATAATCTAGGTTTGCACTGAGCACACTGTAAAACATGAGTACATGAGTCATGAGCTGCATGACCTGAGTTTGGCGTTGATAAATTCTTGGAATATGATTCTTACTACTGAGTGAACTTGAACTTCTCATACTTGAAACTGGAAGCGTACATGATTTTTATGGAAAATACATGAATATAAGCTATAATCATAAAGCTTACTTGATGGGTATGAGTAGATATCGTGATGTCTGAAGTACAAAAAATTTATACTGAGATAAGAATGGGTCAGGCTTTTTCCTCCCCTACTGCTGTTCTATAATATACTGGCATCACTGCTAGAATCTAAGAGCCTGACTTGGATCCTTATTCTATTATCTCCCCTTTAGCTTTAAGCCATTATTATAAGTCTATGGACTATGTTTCATAAACTCTAAATTGATCTGTAACCCCATTGCTCTAGAGTTTGAGATATAACAATACACATAATTAATAAACTCACCCTAAAAGACTATAAATGGAAGTTTAAAACCTGCTGAAAGTACTTCCTTCTTACATACAACTCTTAACTTTCTATAGTCCTAATAGTCATCATATAATAACTTGAACACTTACTAGCTTAGAATCTTCATGAGTATCATTATACCAACGTACCCAACATCATCAACATATATCCTACAACATAGATATAAGACCATCATATACTATATAGCTGATAACGCCCAAACTATAGCTCTCATAAGAGTGTAAACGGTCGCTGTCAAATATAGAACCCAACTGAGTTGGGTGTCGAATCCCATAGGGAATACTTGGTCACTAAGTATGCAACTATTAGTAGACTGTTGGTCAAAAATTCTACGGAAAGGGGGGATTTGATTATAGCAAAAATTAAGAATATCAAAGTAACGAATGAATGCTTTGTTTAGTAAGATGTAATCACAGAGAAGAATAAGTTAGGGTTATGTCCACCTTATGAGTTCTACGTATCTATTAACTATGAGTAATGCGGAATTCAGACATGCATGCACTTATAGAGATTCGTATTCTAATGGTAAATCCTAGTGTCTCTCGACCATCAAGGATTATTTCACTTTAACTCTCTCGAGCTTAAAGTGTATAACTAACAGTATGAACTCTCCAAGAGGTTAATCCAATTACGGCACTAACGTGTAAACAGGGGTTGGTAGCCCTATTTTCTTGTCACACTCTCTTTTCCAAACATGTAAATTTTCTCTCGAACAAGTTAATGCTATAATGGAGTATTCCATATGTTTGCAACCACAAGAATTTAATTAAAATGAAGGGAGTAATGATATAAGTAGCATACACATCAAGAATTCACAAACTCATAGTAATAGATAGTATCTCATAAGGCTTCCATAACCCTAACAGAGAGGTTTAGCTACTCATGAGTGCAACGGAAATCATAATAGATATAATCATCATACCACAACCTAGAATAATCTTGGTGATGGAAGTGATATGGCGTCAAAAGCCCTCAAATGTTTTGCCCTAGCCGTTCTTCCCAAGAGAGCCGAGTTCTCTGTGTTAGAATTACAGAATATTATAACATGAATAGTCCTAAAGTATTGAATGAATAATTGATAGTGAATGAATAATGAAAAGCTTGCTGAAAAATTTAGCAAATAGGGTTTTTATAACATCCTTGTCCTAGTCCTACTGAAATAGGGTTTTTATCCTTGTCCTAGTCCTACTGGGTTACTGCTGCACCCTTAAGTATGTAAAAATACTGTTTTTGCCCAGAACAGATTCTCCATGCATCATATTTAGTCCACAAGCTTCCAAAAGCTGCCTTCCATCTTATACGAAGTTTCCCTTTGCTACTGAAAGGTCCACAAAGTGCTGAAATCTTCATCATTATTACCTGAAAACATGCTAATCACGTTGGTTAGCTCACTTACAGGAAAATCGATTAAAACTGCAGGAATTAAATATTTTATCCTCAAAACTTAGCCTAAAATATGGGTAAATTATGGTGCTTAGGCGTGTAAATACGCCCAACATCAACACCCCACACTTAAAGCTTTCTTCGTCCTCGAACAAAATTCTATGTCTATGCAAACATCTACCCAAAATTTCACAGCAGTATAAAATATTCATCAAGACAGTCACGACAATTATTAATAGAGAGTAGTTTTCTTGATCACTACTAGAAACAATTCAACCTCCAACATAGACTCGTGATGATGGTTAATTCGTATCCACAAGTTAAGCCACAAAGAATCATATAACACTACCCAAAACTCATCAACCATGTGTGTATCACAGAAGATGTCACCCATAATCACTCACAAGTTTGCATTTTTCGAAACATGGGTACAAAATTCTCCTTGCTCTCGCTCTCACAAAGAATTCATATGTTGCTGCTGATGACCATAGGCTTGAACTTAGTGTAATGCTCTACTAATATCAGAGTGCTAAGCTTAGGATCAACTAGGTCTTTATAGGTTGTAATGTAGGCTAAGTGACTCTGTAGGACTATTTTGGCCAGAAATAGTGACTATGTTCCCTAAGCGCTTTTATACATCACATTATGCCATTAACACCCTCTTTTAATCACCCTTTACCTTTCTTTCATCTACTACCCCTTTTCACCTATTTTGTTATTCAAACATAAATACAACTATCTTTTTAGTTTTCTATTTCTTTTTCTTTTCATTCTTTTTTTTTCTTTCATATTATAACGCACCTCTATGATAGCCATGCTTTTTCACAACAATTTAAGATACCAACATACTCTAAGGCATCACTCTCACCTAATTTCCTCTTATTTTATCACATAACTCTTACAATTTAAAGTGCTTAGGAATTTGGATCAAATTATGGTCTTGAAAAAAATGGACTAGGCTACATATGAGGTTGTCAAAGAAAATGGCTAAAGGCTCAAAGGGGGTTCATTAGAATAATGTTCACTGGTAGGTAAAAAGAAGGTAAACAATTACAGGCTGCCAAAGAAATGCCTAAATCATCTCCTAAAATCACACTCTTTATTTCTCTTTACACACACACCAGGCAAGTTCTAGCATCAGCCACAAACACAGAATATACTATAATCTCACACACACAAGGCACATGGTCAAATTTATTGGGAGCAGTATAGACTCTTGACCCAACATATGGATGAATTAAAACACACAATTATCACACAGTGAGTCACACTTGGAGCCTAAATGTCTCAATAGTAATGATTTTGGCACAAACTCTTGTCATAATACCATGCTGCCTATCAGAACAATTTCATGCAAAATCTAAAGAAATCTAAAAATAAAAAATTTAACTACAAACGAGAATAAATGCAGGCAAAGAAGTACGCTACAGCATACAAATACCCTCACCCCATACTTAGATGGGACACACTGCCCTCAGTGGAAATAAATAAGGAAAACCTGATTAGTTGGATTCCTCCTCTACGTCTGGGGTCATACCCCCTGTGTCGAGATCATCATCAGAGTCGTCATCCTTAGAATTTCCTCAGAATTTACCCCACTTGATTCCAAGAGTGCGTCGAGGTATTTGCAGCACGGAGGATTCAGCTTGCTCTTTTCTTCCTCTTTTCTTACCTTTCTGTGGGGTGGGCGCTTTTTGTTTTCCTTGTCGTCCTTTTGAGGCAATTCTACCTGATATCCTAATAGAGTCATGTTAGCTTCATTTCGGAAGATTCAATCAAAAAAATAAAACAATAGTGGCACTACCCCACAATTAATTTGTTGGTACAAACTAATTAATCGAGTGATGTCGATTACTCAGACTTTATCGACTTACGTATAGGCGATATGTTCCAACTATATGTTCAGTACAGTCATACTTTCATATCATATTAACTATCCTATGCAACTCTATTTCATGTAATCTTGATTATACTTTCATGTTTAGATTAATGCACCTTTTGAACAAGACTACTACGTAGAGATCATATCAAGTTATGACATAGAAATAATCATAACATCCCATGCTTGTATTCAATCATGATTTTTATCTCGATGAACGAGTCATTCAAACATTCAAGCTTTCAATTTTGAAGATTATGCTATTAACTTCACCATTTCGATTCTGCAAAAGTATGACAGTGTATAAAAAACAAATACAAGTTGGAACAAAGTTAAAAACACCCACACGTATTCATTTACTTAACTAGATGTATTATAACAAACCAACCACATTCAAATTACCAACACCACATCAAGATCTTACAAATCATTATAAGCATAGTATTGTAACACTTATGGAATATAAAAGAAGAACTTACTTGGTGATGGACTTGGAAGATGGTCTTGCAAGGTTAGATGAGTAAAAATAAAAGTTTGAGAGATTTTGGAAGGGTAGGCGGTTCTTAGATTGAGTAAACAATGTGATTTTGTCTTAAGGATGAAGTTCTATTTATAGCCCAAGGCTTGGGTCGGGTTTGACTCATAAAAAATCGGGTTAGGAGACCAAAAAGAGAGCATAGGCGGCGCCTATGCTATGACATTATAGATTCAGAGACCAAAGGAATTAGCATAGGCGACACCTAATGCTTTGCCTAGTTGAGTATAGGCGGCGCCTATGCTATGGCATTGTTGGGCATAGGTGGTGCCTATGCTATGGCATTGTAGATTCCGAGAGCTTAGGCCATAGCATAGGCCTTGCCTTGTTCGTTTCCTAGATTTACATAGGCCTTGCCTTTACCATTGCCTAGTTTTGCATAGGCAATGCCTAACCGATAACCTTTGCTTCTTCACTCCTAACTTACCACCTTTAACATAGCACACTTCCAAATTAAAATTTGAGACCAATCTCCTCCTTTATACGTCTTGCACCTACACTTTACTCAAAAACAACAAAAATGATTAGAACGATGGGCTGCCTTCCATCAAGTGCCTTATTTTTGGTTGTGGATCGACTACAAAAACAAACTCCTAGTAAAACAAAACAATTAAAGCCGATGGGTTGCCTCCCATCAAGCGCTTGATTTATTGTCGTGGAATGACATAGCTATCTCGATTACTCAGACTTCATCAAGATATATAGTGCATCACTTTCTGAATGGATTCATACGGTGCTGATACTTATTTGTAGGCATGCAATCTTCTTCGAGATGAATCTTGTGCATACATATCCTAGGAGGGATACCAATTATATCATTAATAGTCCAACCCATAGCTCCCTTGTACCTTTTCAGTGCGGAGATGAGAGCTTCTACGTGTTGTTCACCTAAATCAGCCTCAACACACCGGAAGTGTATTTCTACTTCCCAAGAACGCATACTTTAGGTGACTGGTGAGCTCTTTCGATTCTAGCACTGGTGACTCTGCAATGGAATTCTTCGCTGTTGATGAAGGTCAATACTTAAGATCAAGGTCCAGCTTTTTAGGAGCATGAGAATAGGACCTTATTCCTGTTAGAGCACAAATGGTTTCTTCATGTTCTTCAGCCTTCTCACGCTCAAAATTCAACAGCACATCAGATAGTGACTCAACAGTAAGCTGCTTCTTTATAGATAATTCTTTCTCATCCTCATAATAAACATCATCTGTAGAGAACACATTCATATCGCTGGGCTACTTCATTGCTTTGTATACATCAAAATGGACCACTTCGTCATTCAACCAAAATAAAATATCATTGGCTCATAAATCAATAAGCACACTCCCTGTTGCAAGGATGGGGCATACCAAGATTATGGGAACTTCCGAATCCACCTCGCAATCCAAAATAACAAAGTTTGTAGGAAAGATGAATGTACAAACCTTCACCAATACATCATATAAGATACCAACAGGTTATTTTACCGACCTATCTGCCATCACAAGTCGCATATTAGTTGGTGTCGGATCGCCCAACCCCAACTTCCTGTAGACAGATAGTGGCATCAAATTGATGATAGCACCCAAATCGCACAATGCCTTAGCAAAATCCAATCATCCAATCGTGCAAGGAATAGTGAAAGCACCAGGATCTACCTTCTTCTGTACTAGCGATCTTGTTGTAATTGCACTACAATGATGAACATTATTTGCCAGCTCATAACTTACTGCCCGCTTCTTTGTCAAAAGGTCCTTCATGAATTTAGCGTACCCAGGCATCTGTTCCAGCACCTCTACCAAAGTAACATTAATTGTAAGCTGCTTCAACATAGTCATGAATTTACTGAACCTGGTGTCATCAGCCTTCTTCTTCAGTCTCTGCGGAAAAGGTGGTGGTGGAAGAGGAATAGTTTTCTCCGCCACTTTCTTTTTATCTTGCTTCCAATTATCAACCTTTTTAGGAGTGTCATCAGCCTTCTTCTTTAGTCTCTGAGGAAAAGATGGTGGTGGAAGGGGAATAGTTTTCTCCACCACTTTCTTTTTATTTTGCTTCCAACGATCAATCTTTTCAGGCTGCAGACGTCTAGGGGTGACATCATGAACACTCTCTTCAGTTTCTATGGAATCTTCACATTCTGCATCAATAACATTATCTGCTATATCATCAACCACCTGCTTACCTTTGGATGGATTTTCCAACACTTTACCACTCCGAGTAGTAATAGCCATACATGTCCCATTATTCCTCGGATTTTGCACTGTGTCGCTAGGTAGCGTTCCAGCCTTTCTTTGGTTGAATACCGCTGATAGTTGACTCAATTATTGCTCTAGCTATTTTATTGCAGTAGAATGTGAGTCAACCAATTGGTTTATTGATGACAAACCATTCTTTACCTCAGTCACGCCTATGTTGGTTGCCTCTACTTCTTTCAGCAGCTTAGCCATCATATCTTCCATGGACATCTTCCCAGAGCCAGATGCCACAGCCTCACGATTTATAGGAGGAATTTACAAACCACTCCTGTCAGTCTTATTCTTCCAATTACCTTAATCACAGTCCTTGTATCCTGATTTATCATAATAGTTCTGACCTTGGTTTCCTTGGGCATTGCCTCGAAACCCCCTGATTATTCAAGTAATTCGCTTTCTCCTCAGAATTGGTGTCATCTCTTCCCTATGATATCATGGCCTTAAACTTTTAGGTCTTCCCTAATAATAAATGCTTGGTAAGAAGATCCATCTACGTTTTCATGTGAACCATATCTTGGTCACGTTTCTCTTGTCTTCACCTCTGCTCTGCAGTCATGCCAATAGATATAGTAGAGCTTGCTACCTCAGAATCCCTGGTATGCCAAGATCTACTCTGCTTTGTCATACGATATAGAATACCACTTGCTTCATTAAAAGTAAGGTCCATGAATGACCCACCTGCATATTATCAACCACTGACTTAGTCACCGAATTCAAAGCTCTGTATAATATCTCCATCAAGTGGACATTGTTCATATGATGATTTGGGCACCGCATAAGCTTCTTCTTCAACCTCTCCCATGTTTCATGGAGAGCTTTAGTTGGAAGCTTTCGAAAATTACTGATCTCATCTCTCAACTGTGCTCTCTTGGATGGCAGATAGAATCTTTCTAGGAAAGCATTTTTCAATTGCCTTCAATTAGTAATAGAATCAGGAGTTATCCCATTCAACTATAGAGTTGCCTCCCCAGATAGAGACAATGGAAATAAGTGCAGCCGAATTGCATTCTGTCCAACACCTGGATTATCGAATGATTTGCATGTACGATAAAATTGACCAAATGCATATTCGGATCATCACCTGCAAGTCCACCAAATAATACCTTGAGCTACAATAGTTGAATCATGGTGCTTGTGATATTGAACTTGGCTCCAGGTGCCAAGGGTGGAGGAATAATAGATCCTGTGGCACCACCCTCATCCAAATTGCCATCATCATTATCAAAAGGAATCTACACAACTCGGTGATCAGGCCTCAATCTAGCTTGGAAATCTCTCCTCTGCATGGGTGCCGCCACCTCAGCTGCATGCCGTGGGTGTAGTAACTCATCATTACCTAGGTCTTCATCATCAGGATTTGTTGCATGCCCTGGGTTATCAATATTCTATTGATACACTTGAGCAGCGACCAATGCAGCTAATCTGGCCTGGTCCTGTTGAGCAGCCATCCTTTCAATGTCACGTTGTGCATCCATTCTACCAATAAGTTATGGTTCAGGTTTTATGGGTAATAATGGCTGTCCTGAACTTCGAGTATTTGGCATACACTGAACAAAACCTGAATAAAACAAAAACAATAGACAAAAAGTAAAATACGAGAATCTTTGACCAAAGGGTCTAGTAACTATCACAAACTTAGTTGACAACCGTATTCCCCAGCAACGGCACCAAAATTTGATAACGCCCAAACTACAACTCTCGTAAGAGTGTAAGCGGTCGCTGTCAAATATAGAACCCAACTGGGTTGGGTGTTGAATCCCATAGGGAATACTTGGTGACTAAGTATTCAACTATTAGTAGACTGTTGGTAAAAAATTCTACGGAAAGGGGGGATTTTATTATAGCGAAAATTAAGAATATCAAAGTAACAAATGAATGCTTTGTTTAGTAAGATGTAATCACAGAGAAGAATAAGTTAGGGTTATGTCCACCTTATGAGTTCTACGTATCTATTAACTATGAGTAATGCGGAATTTAGACATGCATGCACTTCTAGAGATTCGTATTCTAATGGTAAATCCTAGTGTCTCTCGACCATCAAGGATTATTTCACTTTAACTCTCTCGAGCTTAAAGTGCATAACTAATGGTACGAACTCTCCAAGAGGTTAATCCAGTTATGGCACTAACGTGTAAACAGGGGTTGGTAGCCCTATTTTCTTGTCACACTCTCTTTTCCAAACATGTAACTTTTCTCTCAAACAAGTTAATGCTATAATGGCGTATTCTATATGTTTGCAACCACAAGAATTTAATTAAGATGAAGAGAGTAATGATATAAGTAGCATACACATCAAGAATTCACAAACTCATACTAATAGATAGTATCTCATAAGGCTTCCATAACCCTAACAGAGAAGTTTAGCTACTCATGAGTGCAATGAAAATCACAATAGATATAATCATCATACCACAACCTAGAATAATCTTGGTGATGGAAGTGATATGGCGTCAAAAGCCCTCAAACATTTTGCCCTAGCTGTTCTTCTCAAGAGAGCCGAGTTCTCTGTGTTAGACTTATAGAATATTATAACGTGAATAGTCCTGAAGTATCGAATGAATAATTGATAGTGAATGAATAATGAAAAGCTTGCTGAAAAATTCAGCAAATAGGGTTTTTATAACATCCTTGTCCTAGTCCTACTGAAATAGGGTTTTTATCCTTGTCCTAGTCCTACTGGGTTACTGCTGCACCCTTAGTATGTAAAAATACTATTTTTGCCCGGGACAGATTCTCCATGCATCATATTTAGTCCACAAGCTTCCAAAAGCTGCCTTCCATCTTATGCAAAGTTTTCCTTTGCTACCGAAAGGTCTACAAAGTGCTGAAATCTTCATCATTATTACCTGAAAACATGCTAATCACGTTGGTTAGCTCACTTATAGGAAAATAGACTAAAACTGCAGGAATTATATATTTTATCCTCAAAACTTAGCCTAAAATATGGGTAAATTATGGTGCTTAGGCGTGTAAATACGCCCAACATCAATAGCCTCATTCATACTTAACAACTCAAGGGTACTATCTAAGCACACACATCGTTAAAACTTAGAAATAATACAATCCCATATCTTCTTGGGTGTACCTCTAGGTCATACACACATCATCATACTTAATCTTGAATCAATAAACTTAAATTCTTGCATACACTATTTCAAGCCTACTGGTTCACCTTTCATACAACTAGCCCCATGGATACATAATATACAAAATCCAGATCAGTACTATCACCACTTTACTATTGCTAAACTTCTGAGTTCATGCTTCTAACTCTAGATCATATGGTATCACAGGATTCTGAGAAGGGATCTAAAAGCATATCTTACTTTGGCTTAGTGTATGATTTTCATGAATAAAAATGAACACTTTCAAAGTTTAAAACATGAGGGCACTGATGGGATACTTTTGAGCCTGTATGCAATCCTATAACTTATCAGTAAGGACTATTTGCGTTGAATCTATCTGTAAGGATTTAAGTATGGCTATTTATATTGCCTCAAGAATAAGACAAAGTTGGCATGAATGGATTAACGTGAGAATTTGCATAAGCTCCTTAGAGAACACTTCTACTGCATGATCTAAGATATGAAAGAAGGACAATATTTCTTTAGTACCCTATAGCCTCTCAAAGAAAAGTACAAACATCTTCATACTATTTTACAAGACTCTACTAGACACAAATTTATAGACACCCTAGGACACTTGAACTCTACGTGCTCCGATACCAAGTTTTGTCATGACCCAAGGCAACCCCTAACCATGACAACGATACTTATGACCACGAGGGCCACAAGCTGACCATGAACTGGAATACTGTTGAGCAACTGATTTAATATATAAAACAAAACTTATTTTACTGAGCGGAAGCATAATCATGAATAGTTTGATTAAAGATAATACTGATACAATTTACATTATGATAAAACTGAAGAAAGAAAATTAAATTACATGATTGACTCTGACTGTTATTTATGAAGCCTCTACTATACTAACTATAGATAGCTGGGATATGCCTCCAACCACCACTAATTAATACATATGGAAAAGAAAAATAAAGAAAATGATCTACAACTATTTGGAGTTCTTGAAATAAGAGGACTCATCACCTACTAGCTGAAAGCTACAAACTATTTGACCCTGGTGTAAGAGCTACATATGATACCTACATTATGAAGGATATAGCTATAAATGTATATATGTGGTCAGTACGTTTGAATGTAATGAGTATATGAAGACATGAACTAAATTATGGAAATATTTCAAACATGCTGTAAAAATAGGGATATAAGTTATTTGCTGAAATATACATTTAAATATGACTATACGTGAAAACTATAAATCATAGAGAATTTTGTAGGCGATAGAAACATAAATATTTTAAGCTATTCTATTGTGGGGCTGAATATGTTATAAAAGCTATACTGAGGAGGACGTATGAGTACTGGGTCTAAAACTATGTGGTGGGAACTGACTTAAATCATGGATCTGAATATACACATATACTAAGCTTGAATAAATAAACTTACCAAACCAACATAACATGTATTAAGTAAATCTGATTAACTAAATGAATGTGTCTGTGACTGAACAATTGAAATCTAATAAAAGAAATAACTAATATAGGTATGTTGAGTAACAAATATATGAATACAAATCATGTAAAAACTAAACTATACTTAGTCTGAATACCTGGACTGAAATTATGAGGTACTATGCATATGAGACAAGGACTAACTGAACAACATTAGGTAACTTAGCATAAATGCATGAAAACTGTAATATCTAAGAATGGAAGACTAAGCATAAGCATATTTCTAAAATAATGTAAACTGAAAGACTAAAATTGGTATAACTGAATAACTATGAATTTGTATTCTTGGTCAAGCAAAACTGAACTAAAAATACACTGAATGCTGTACTGAGATTGTGGGAGGTATAATGTAACCAACATGCCCTAATCTGAGTTAATTAGGGTCTAACCGTAACCTAGTTAGAAGGGTGTCAGTACCGTGCCATGGGTGCTAACACCGGCTATGTGGATCTACTAAACTAGTGCCCCGAGGGACTAGGGAGTCACCCTCTACTAGCAGGTGCTCTCATAAGATATGTGTCAACCCTCAACTGGAAGGTAGATATCTCAAACCTACACTGGCTACATAATTCTATAACTCAGGGATTTCTACTAAGGGTCACACCCTTTACTGGCAGGTGAGCCCCCATCCCTGGGTTAGCTCGATGCTAAATCCTACTCCCAATTGAACTGACACTGGTACTAAATTAAACTAAGGTAGCTGAACATGAATTCATGACTGATAGTGCTCATTAAGATCATAATAACTGAATAAATAGGAATAATTATAGTTTAACTGTATCATACTTGAAAAGTTGAAAATCATGTAAAACACGTAGGTATTGGGTGTTCATAACCCACCAACACTAAATAATCATAAAACATGATATTTAAACTTAATATATAGTATTGAATCATGGTTCAACCCAAGACATGGGTAATTCATCAAACATATAGAAAGCATGGACTTGTACATAGGGATATTCTTAACAGGAGAATTCAACAATATGAAATTTACTTAAATAAGACAAGGGAACTAAAATTCATAGATGAGGAAATCAAATGTTGTATGGGATCATACATGGGATGAATTTAATTTAAATCACTATGAAAACATGAAATTCAATCTTTCTTAAACATATAAAATATCATAATGATAGAAAGTTCATTATTTAATTGGAAAAAAGGGTTTTTGGGCTCCATGGGTGAAAGCAACCTATGGATGAATACCCCACATACAATAGTTTCTTGATTTCTTGAAGAATCTTGAAATTTGAACTTGAATTCATGAGTTCTTAAATAAAATTTCTTGAATTTCTTGTTCTTGAGAAGGGAGGCTTGAATTCTTTTGGGTGAGGAGCCTTAATCTTGATGTTTTTTATATTCATGAATTTGAATCTTGAAACTTGGGAGATGATCTTGAGAAGAAAAACTAATCATATTCTTAAGAGTGGAATGAGGAGTTTATGTTGTTTAATCGATAGAAATAGAGGCAAAGTAATGCCCCTAGGGGGTTAAATTTCGTGTCTTGGGAGTTACAAGTAGGGAAAAGACCAAAAATCCCTTAAACTAAGCTCTACAAATAATTTTCGACAGTCTTTGCGGGTCTACCATATGACTTGTATGGTTTGGGTATGAGTTAGACTTGAAAAATCATATGCTAGATAGTGTGCTATACAACTTGACAGTGCTTCAGTATTTTGGTCATAACTTTTTGCCTCGATATTCGATTAAGGCAAAATTGAAATCACTGAAAAGTTAATTCAATTATATGTCTATTGAAGGGATGTGAGATAAAAATTCTTAATATAACAAAAGTTATAATCGTTTGAAGATGACTGAAGTTATGTACATCCTAAGAATTTAATCGCTAAGGGAGGTTTTGACTTGTTAATGAGCTTGGAGCTATTTGAGGACTTAATATATGTCCAAATAACTTATAAAGCTATGAAAACATGAAGATTAATTCTTGGATTGTCTATTGGTTAGGGTATAAGTCAGATCTTATGACTCGTAACATGTCTATACGACTTATAGCCACTACTCGTAAGCTAGACAGAACTTAGGGAACCTATAATGCTGACAATACTACTTATATTCATATGATTCGTACCTTACTTTAAAACTTATATGGTCAATTTGTGACTTTAATAGAACTCAAATCATCCCATACTGACATGAGTACGACTTGCTACATACAACTCGTAAGAGTCTTTTTGATTTGAGGGATGAGTCGTAAGCCATTCAGAGACCAGGAAAAGTATAAGGTATCACACAAAATCACCTTAGCATCCTCAATCACAATAAATTAGTCATAGCATGAACAACATGAAGGAAATGAAACTTAAGTCTCAGATTTAATTTTCCATTTTAAGATTTTTTTTGTTTTTCAATTGGGTCACTGTAAAGGAAAAAAATAAATTAGTGTAGAGTGAGCAAAAAAAGAGTATCTATAACATTGACATTAATACAAAGAAAATTCAAAGATAGAACATAGAAGTAAATAATTCAAAGGCAATGTCATACTTCTGAAAGAGATATTTGTTAATGATAAGGAAAAGTTAGGGAGAGACCTTTTTTTCCTTTCAAATTAGAAATATAGAATTGATTTTGTAATGTGGAAAAGTCAACAAATATTTTAAATTTTAATTACATGAAAACATGAATTAATAGATGAACCAGTGGGTACTTTATGCTTTGTGCTTAGAGTAGGTATTCTTCTTCCCCGTCTTGGCACTATTTCAGAGATGACAAACCAAATAAACAGTGGACACTTCTGGATAGGAAGCTAATTGGAGGAATGGGTTATAGAAAATTCTAGATATAGAAGATTATTATGACAAGTGTCTTGTCATAGCTATTAAAATTACATAAATACCCTTACTATTGAAATTACGTAAATACCCTTGGTCTCCCTTTTCAATATAGTAGAAAATTGTTTAATCACAGGTTATGACTTTTTAAATAGGTAACTTACATAAATCTCAAATTTGTAATGGGTTTTAACACATTTTTCCATAATTTTATTTAATTACATGATTTCCCGAATTTTGATATTTATGATACATTTTTTTAGCCTTGATACATATGCATTATGATACATTTGTAATTTAGTGGTTAGTTAAATAAGGAAGTAACTAATTTTTAATTATTATAGGGACTAAAATAAGGAACAAAGTATGGAATAAATACATCTTGTTCTAGATGTATCATAATGATACATCTGGTACCAGATATATCACAATGATACATTTGGTAAACTTACTCAATAACCATTAAAAAATCAATCTCATACTAAAATAAATAATTTACATATGTTAAATGTATCAAACAGTAATAAATAATTAAAAAATATGAATCACTATCACAAAGTATATATCATATGTATCACCAATATCCCAGCAACAAATGTATTATATTGGTAATGTATATATTTTGATAACTGATTAACAATATCAATACATATTTTTTATACTATTATATCAGTGTCACACATGTCGTTTCTCACAGGATAAAAGCTATCAATGGCGCACGTATAAAAGGTATCATAGAAATAAATAAAATACCATATGTATCAATTGAAAAATATCCAAACTGAATGAGGATGGTGAAATAATAAAATGACCAAAAAACATATGCATCATCCTTAAAATTATGGAAAAAGTACACAAGTTCTTGATATGCATCTATATATTTATTAAATACATTTATTTTATACATCTGATTGATATATATGTATATGTGTTGATTCTTATGATTGATACAAATAATCCACCATCCCCCTCCATCGTTCGTCCTCACTACTACCATCACTTTGGTCGTTCTTGTCGAAAATATAACAATTGATTGTTTAATTTGCTTATGATTCATACATGTAATCCACCACCACCACCCCTCCATTATTCGTCCGCACCATCACCCCTGCTTGGCTACCCGACCCCTCTGTCGTTCGTTCTCACCACCGCCGTCACTTTTGATCGTTTTCGTCGGAAATCTAACAACTAATTGTTCAATTTTTTCTCTTCTTCTTAATGGGCATTGACTTTAAAGTTGAATAAAATTAAAAATTGATAAAAGAGAAGTTGATAAAAAAATTAAAAAAAGATAATGAAATTGATGAAAAAGTTGCAGTAATGGAGATGAAAGTTGTATCAATTGATGATAATTTGGGAGAGATTTTAGGGGATGAAATCTGTAAAAAAAATAAAATAGATTGCATGAATTAATTGTGGAGTAAAAGGAAGATGGAGTTTTCATTCATACGTATCAAGAGTAAAATATTAAATTTGGGATTTTAAGTAATTGTTTAAAAGGTAAGAGATTTTGGGTAATAAGGTCTCTTAGGTTTATGGTTTTGTGTAATTTATCCTTTTTAAGTTACATGATTTTAGTTATTTAATAGATTTCGCTTAATCAGTTGAATAGTTTTTTTATAATTTATTTAAACATAATTAGCTCATAATTAAATTATAGATGTTTTAATTTGAAATTTTAAAAATTATACTCTTTCATAATTCCTGTATAACTAAGCCCTGCATAAATAATACTTACATAATTAATACAGACAACTCAAGCAAATTCGTGGCCTAAGGCTAAAATTAAATGGAGGTCTTAAGTTTTTAAGAAAAATTAATTATTTTTATAAAGTCTACTTTTAAAATTATATAATCGACTTCTCTTAATAAAGTTTTAATAAATTATATAGTCAATGCATTAATTTCTTGAAATATAACACTCTGGACTAAATATATCAAACTCCTTCTAAATTCTTTTTATATAAAAATTTTATTTTTTCTATAAATAATATTTAATATTTTTTTCAAAATTTGTAATCTACTATTACTAAAATAATATAAGGCCCCTCAAATTTGGGGGCCTACAACTGCCATCCTTTTTTCAAAAGTTTAGAGCCGCCCCTAACTAATTACTACATAAATAATACCTACATAATTAATACTTACCGTAACTAATACATAAATAGTAGATAATGAATACATGTATAAGGCAAAATGACCTTGTGGACCCTTGTACTATGTCGGTTTTGTAAGTTGGACGCTTCTACTTACATGTTTGTCATCTAAATCCCTGAACCCATTAAAAAGCAACTTTTTAAACACAATTTCTAATGTGGCATCCTATGTGGCTGGGAACATATAGGAGCGTGTGTTTTACACTCCAGCCACGCGTCAACCAAAAAATTAAAGGTCCCCAACGGTCAAAAAGGGTTCCAACACCCATTATAAGTGCTCCTTCTTCCTCATTTGCTTCCAACACTATTGTTGGAGCAATTTGAGCATTTTTTTCATCCGTTCTTCTCTATTTTTTCTCTCTTCAAGTTCTTGTTCATTAATTTTTTTTCTTGCTATGCTTGTAATATTGGAAAGTTAATTTTTAATGTAATTTTTTGCAACACCATGACAGTTCGAATTTGTTATTGTGGACTTTATGTGGAACTTAAGATATCAAGAACACCAACCAATCCGGGAAGAATGTTTTGGGGCTGTCAAAAATGTCAGGTTGGTATTGGTTGTGGATTCTTTCGATGGGCCAATGAAAATGAACAATATAAAGATAGACATCGAAAACAACGAAGAGAGCAAGGACTGGGAAGATATGGAAGACATGAAAGATATGAAAGTCCAAGCATTAGTATTGATATCACTATTATCATTATCGTTGTCATATGGTTTCTATATGTTGTATTATTTAAGATAGATTGATCTATGTAGTTAGTATGTACAATGAAATGAAATTAAAATTTAATGAGAAACAAGATTGCCAACATAAAAATCCGCAATATATAATTGGCATCAAAATACTTGTCTTAATAACATCAAAATGTTTGTCTTAACAACAATGAACCAGAAGTCGTAAAAAATTATCTTAACAATACTTGGGATCAATACAGAAAGAAAATTACACTAATATGTTGCTTGAGTGCTTGTTGTAGATTGATTTTTGCTGTCTTGAGTGCTTGATGTGGCTTGAGTGGTTTGAGATGACTTTGCCTTTAATCTTTTGCCACTTTGTTATTGTAGCTGTATTTGAGTTATTAAAGCTCTACATTTCTACCTTAGTCCATTTGGTTTGAAACCCAAGTCAATATTGGTTGGAACTGAACTAATAAGTGTTGGACTATGTAATACTCTATCAGTATTTCCAGACTATAAAAATAAAAAAAATCAATTATTCATGCACTAATTAAAACCAATTAAATGTAAAGTACATTATATGAAACTTACCCTCTCTCCCACACTGCCACTTGGTCCAAACAGCACATCAAAACCTGCTTCTTTTGCCTTCTTTTGCCTTGGTCTTTTATATGCTAGATTTGCACCACCTCTCAAAACTGTACTAGTCTTTTGCTTTTGGGTACCAAAATCACTAGTAGACAGCTGAGTTGTAGATTGTGTAGCAGTAGCACCAACTGCTAAAGTGGTAGTGAGCATTACAGTAGCTGTAGGCCTTATATCAGCCATTGAGGCACGTGCAGGGCTCACACTACCAACTGATGCAATATTTGCATGTCTTCCTACAACTGTTGGTGCATTGTGAGCATTTACAGGCCTTCCTGAACATGTTGGTGCACTTTGAGCATTTGAAGGCCTTCCTGCAGGCCTTCTGTTGCTTGATTTAGCATTTACAGGCATCTCTTCAGCTGTTGAAGCATTTGCATCTATCTCAATAGCAGCAGCTGCAGTACTAGTGTTGGGTTGCACACTTAGTTGACTGCCACAGCTACTACTAAAATCTTTTTTCTACAAAAAAATATGGAAAGGTCAAAAACACATTCAAAAAGAGTAAAATTCATCAATAAGAAAAACTTTGGCTTACCAAAGTTGGATATCCTTTCTTGTTGTGTCCAATACACTTGCACATAGAACATGTCATTTTTCTTCCCTTTATTGTAGCATTTCCAAACTTCTTCTTAACAACTTCACCCTTAGCTTTCTTTCTAATTTTACCTGGCCTTCATGGCATGGGAGTAATCTCAGGTGGCTCAATTGGTGGTCTTGTGCTTCTTGGCCACACGTTAATATTTGTAATTGGTTGAATATACTTTTCATATGCTTTCAAGTATGTTTCCCTTTGATACCAGTGATCAACATATGACTCTACATTCCATCCCTTATAATGCATTGCAGCAATTGTATGTACACAAGGAATTCCCTTTAGTTGCCAAGACCTACAACTACATTGCTTCCTCTTCACATTAACAACATGTGTATAAGGTGGATCACCAATATCAAAGACCATATCACCATTAAATCTCACCTCACACTTGGCTGCATATTCAACATTCTCTGCAAGAACTTCCATAGCTATTGGTGATACATCAGTGATCCATTTTTCACAAAAATCTCTCATTTGATTCATTCTTTCCATGACTTTGCATCTTATTTCCTCCAACATAGTGATAATTGTCTTGAACCTAGCAGCTATTATCCAACTATTGAAAGTCTTACCCATGCTGTTTTCAACCACATCACACCTGCTATGTTCCTTAAAAAAAGCCCTACACCATGCCTCTTTGTTGTACTTAAGCAAATCTTCCACAATTCCAATACCCAACTCACTCATTTCATTAATTTTCTTTTGCAAGTACACTTCAAATAGGGCCCTTGCAACCTGCCAATTTTTTTCCCTCCTTTCCTCACCACTCCAAACCTTCTTTTAGTTAGCTAATATATGTCTAGCACACCATCTATGATCAGCATTTGGCAGTAGATTAGTAAGTGCCAAACGAAGACCCTATCAAAACATGTATGAAAATAGTTAAACATTAAAGACATCATTACAACAAAGTAGCTAGTAATAAATAACTGAAAAATATGAACAGATGAAGAGTCATACCTTCTGTATATCAGACATGACTGTCAACTCTTTACCCCCATTTTCTTCAAGTTCCAAATCATGGCTGATGCACCTAAGAAACCATGACCATGTGTCCTTGGTTTCTTTATCAACCACAGCCTATGCAACGAGGTGCATTTGATTATTTCCATCTTTGGAAATGAAAGACAGCAAGATACCTTTACATAAACCCTTGAGAAAGGCACCTTCTAAACCAAGTATTCTTCTGCAGCCCTCTTTCCATCCAATTTTTAAGGCCCCAAGACAAATGTAAATGCCCATAAACACCTCTTTTCCTGGAACTGCATTCTTGGATGTCCTAATAGATACAGTGGTACCAGGATTGATGGTCTTCAACTGTTCAGCATAGTCATACAACCTAGAAAACTCTTCAACAAAATCACCAAAATGTTCATTCATAATTCTGGTTTTTGCCTTTCTACAGGTTGTTTTACTAATATACAACCCATAGTCCTTTCTTAAAAGTGCTTGAATCTGATGCAATTTTATTGATGAATCACTCATAATCCTATCTTTGTAATGCTTACTAATCCATAAAGGGTTGCATATCTTTTCATTGTAATACATCAACCAAATATCCATATTTTAAACAACTGATAAGGCATAAAACATCAACATCATTTTCTAACTTGTAATAATAGCCTTTTTTGTTTACTCTACACCAAAATGTTTCAATTTTTTCCACACCTAAATCTGTTGCTAAGTTATGAAACAACATAACATGAAGCTCATCAACATCTACTTTAATGTTATCAGGAATAAGAATTCCATTTCCATACCTTAAATCAGGGTCTGACAAAAAGACAACCCCATATGTGAATTGAATTGTTATAATTATTTCAATTTATTTACAAAACCTGCACAATGACAACATAACATATACATTAGGCAATTATCCACAAAGCCCTAATTTTTAAACAAAAAACTAAGGAATAAAAACATCAATTTTGATTTTACCCAACAAACCCTAAAGTGTAATTGAAATAACAAAACATGCCATTACAGGCACAAAACAGTTATACCCTCATTTAATAGGAGCATTAAACAACAAAAAAATCGAAAGACCCAAAATTTTCAAACCCAATTCTGAATTGATCAAAAAACCCTAAAATTTTATCGAAATAACAAAACATGCCATCGAAGGCATAAAAATAGCAATATATAGCTTTTATACGAGCATTAGACTACAAACAAACCAAAAGCTCCAAATTTTTGGTCTCCATTTTTCAGTTTACGAAAAACTCAAAAACCCAAAATTCTAATCAAAACCAAATATATGCCATTGAAGCGATATCATCACTATAAATACTAACTACAACAACACTACATGCGAAAAAGAATAAAATCACACAAAAAATTGCAGAAAAATGTTTGTAACTGGAAAACTCTAAAATTAGTAGAACGGACCACCATTTAATCGACTACAAGCTTCAGAATAAACAACCACATACTACAACTACACCAAAATGTTAAATACTTACAAGGATTGCAACAAAAATCACCAACTATCGGCCTAAATTACCCTAAAATCGTGCTAATATTTCAGTTTTGGATAAGAGAGAGAGAGGAGAGGCGAAGAAAAAGGCATAACATAACCTAAATTTTAGGTCAAATTTTACTATTTATACTTTACACACGTCATTTCATACATGGAAATTATTTTACACAAAATTAATGACATGGCAACGATTATGCAACACGCACAGCTGAGTAGACCGACAAAGAGTTTAAAAAGTTGCTTTTTAATGGGTTCAGGGGCTCAGATGACAAACATGTAAGTAGAAGCGTCCAACTTACAAAACTGACGTAGTACAAGGGTCCAGAAGGTCATTTTGCCCATGTATAACTAACTTCTACATGAGTAATGGCCTCATAACTCCCACCAGTTCCTACTAACTAATGCATAACTCCAACACAGTAACCAAACTACCCGAGTGTAATATGAAATTTATTATACCATATTAGTACCACTCTCAGCTACAAAAGTAACAATTTTTCTTCAAAATTAGGGCACCGATAGAGATTCCACTTATTCGCCATCGAAGATGAGTAGAATTTTTCCGTGCAAATGCAATGCCATTATTCTTTTTCTCTCTTTATTTTATATTCCTAATTCTTATTCTTCTTTGTAAATTAGAGTTTATTCTAAATTTCTTATTAACATACAATAAAGGGTAACACTGGGGTACACATTGTTGAAGCAAGTGGTTAAGAATCTCAATCATGATCAAATTCTATAAACATTAAAGCAATGGAACGGTGGAAGCAATTAGTTATAACTAACTTATATCTTCATGTATAACTAACTAACTAACCAAGTAGAAGTCTTAGCTCACTTAAGATATAACTAACTCTCTCTATATATGTATCACGTACTACTCAAAAGATGTAACTTTAGTAATACAATCACCATTTCACTAATGTTTTTGCTAGTCTCTTCTCTCTTTCCTACTCGTTCATAGTTGTTCACATTGTGTTCCCTTAGTTCTTTATGATATTAGAGAGAGAAATTCAAAATTGGTCGATCTTCAACATCATCATCTCTTCATCATCTTGCAAATTTGTGTATTACAGTTACCAAATTCATTTGCAATTCTCAGCTAGCTACTAATAGTTTTCTTTATTTTCTTCTTATTATTTTTCTATATTTCTACATTTCTTGGCAACTGAATTCTTGGATTCCTGGAAGATTTTAAGAAAATGTCTACACTTAACAACATTAATCAGTCTACTCCATCAAAGTCCACAATGAATGTAGCTTCACAGGGTGCATTGATTATAATCATTCACTATTTTTAATTGCTAGTGATGTAAGTGGTATTACTATTATTTTTACACTGTTAACTGGTAGCAACAATTCATAATCTAGAGTAAATCTATGAGAATTGCATTGCTGGGTAGAAATAAATTGGGATTGGTGGATGAGAGTTTAATAAAAGAAACCTTTTCGGGTGAATTGTATAATCAATGGGAGAGGGTAAATGCTATAGTTTTGTTTTATCAGATAAATTTTGTGTCAAGTATTCTAGTTGTTGGAGTTGTGTATGCGTCGTGTGCTACTGAGGTATGGGATGATTTGAAATAAAGGTTCAACAAGATTTATGGGTCAAGAACATATAAGCTTTATAAAGAAATTGCTTTCATTAGTCAAGGAGTACAGTCCGTCTTTGTTTACTACTCTAAATTGAAATCCTCGTAGGATGAATTGTTTATGGTACTATATCCTGCATGTTCTTGTGAAAGGTATAGGGAGTTTTTTTATTTATTTGAAGAGATTAAAGTTGTATCAATTCGTTATGGGATTACATAACACCTATAGTCCTATTGGAAGTCAGATTTTGCTAATGTCCCCCTTGCCTTTAGTTAATCAGGCTTATGCCATAATTATGAGTGACGAGAATAAGAAAATGGTGCCACAGTCTACTAGTGGTGCTGGTATCTTAGGTGCTACTCCTGGTATATCTGATGCTATGACCATGTATTCAAGAGGTGGAGTACAGAAGTACAAGAAACATTATAATCCTAATGCAATCTGTGATCACCATAAGGTGCCAAGTTATATTTTGAGGGATTGTTATAGATTGATTGGTTACCCTCCAGGTCATCAAAAGTATAGTGAGAAAAAAAGGCTTAGAGCAGGGAAACTCTTATAAAGGAGATAAGAGTAAAGAAAAAAGGGTGGTGTTGGTATGTACAACAACAGTAACTCATACAACAGTGCAAGGAATGTGAATGTTATGTCTGAGGAATGGAAATTTAATTAGAGAAAGAAAGATTATTCTCTAAGGAACCAAGTGTCACAAAATGCATCAAACCAAACTTAACTGTCACAATGTGTCTCAAACAATGATTTAATTTCTCAAGTTCAAGAGTGTGTGAATAATTCAAGAGAATGGAGACCAAATGCTTAGTACACGATGCCTCTCAAGATCAACATGAACAAATATGCAGATTTTTGGAGAAAAATCAAAACAATTCAGGAGCATTATCCTCAGTTATTGTTCTAAACATGTCAATTAATACTTGTGCCTTATTAGTATCCACTAAACCACAAGAGTGGATCATTGGTACAGGTGCCACTAACCACATGGTTTCAAACATAAAGTTGCTCAATCATCAAACTATGGTTAAATTTGATAATCCTAGAAAAGTTATGCAACCTATTGGCGATGTCACATTGGTTACACACACTAGATCTAGCAACATTTCTGATCACAATGTGTTTCATATACCACAGATTAAATTCAATCTCTTATCTGTGTCTAAAGCTGCTAAACATTTGAATTCTGCTATCTTTTATCCTAACTTCATATATTTCAGGTTCTCTTTAATGGGAAGGTAAATATGATTGGTAGAAAAATCATGAGTTATAGTTTTTAACTCAGAAACGAGCTATCAGTTATTACCAATAATGGATTGATCAATAACAATAAAAGTCCAGTTAGCTTAGCATCTCAGAATTCTAGTAGTATTACTTTGTGGTAGATAAGACTTGGTGATGTACCTAATAGTGTTTTGTCCTTTTTTCTAAATATAAGAATCTGATAGTTGATACTATACATCAATATACTATATGTCCTTGTTCTAGGCAAACAATATTATCTTTTCCTATAAGTACATGTACTACTTCTACTACCTTTAAATTAATGCACATGTATATTTGGGGACCATACAAAGTTGATACTATTGATGGTTAAAAGACCTTTTTAACAATAGTAGATGACTTCACTAGACATACTTAGATCTTTTTGCTCAAACTAAAATCAGATGTCTTTAAGGTTCTTAAGTATTTTCATTTGCATTTGTTCAAACTTAGTTTAATGCTCATATAAGGACCATTAGAACGGATAATGAAACTGAGTTCATAAACTCTCAATGCGCAAACTTACTTAATGAATTAGGTATTATTCAACAAATCTTGTCACAACTCAAACCCGGGCCTATCCGTGATAGACAATTTCGAGCCCAGCATGGGTCAGAGACAACCTCCTTAGCTCTACCTCAAGAACACCATAAATGTAAATAATGAAAGTCAACCAAAATAGCACTAAGAAGGATAGATAAATTGAGTAATAATTCTAAGAATCAAAACAACCAACCAACCAAGTACTTGTCCACAAAAGCCTTTAAATTAAGAATACCAAACTAAGTCAGGAAATGCCCCCGGCTGTGAAAAAAAGAATCCATAAGTACTAAGGTTATAAAGAAACTAATGAAATGATCGAGCCTTCTGGAAGATAGAGGCTCACCACTTCATAGTAGATCCATCAGAGTACCCAACCACCTAATGCTGTATCATGTCAATAGAAAAGCCTTCGAACCTTACATTATGAAATGATGCAGCATCCAGAGATGGTTAGTAGGGTGAGCACTGACATGTAACTCAAGAAAAAGGGATAGAATAGTGCATTTATGAAAAAATAGTCAAAAACATATGCTCAACATTTATATATACATATATAGGATGTCGAGATAGGGAAGAGGGACATGAACATGAGAGTTTAAAATATTAACTTGAACTATAGAGTTCGCTGTCCTAAAGGCACCCATCGACTATATGGATCCATCTTCCCCTACTGAAAGGGCCCCAATGCATATTAGCCACACATACCGTGGAAAAAGAGGAAACACAAAAGACATCACGGCGATAGCCATCCAAAATATAATGTGTGCACCAATCACATAATCACATAGACCCTCAACGCTGGCAAACATCATTTTCAGGATTGGTCCTCCTGGGACCTCTACACCTTCACGGTGAGCTACACAATTCCCTTTAAGACAAATTAAAATGATTTTCACATTACCTGACCTTTAACCAATGAATCTTTATTAAGGAATTTCCAACATGGTATTGTCATACCAATACGCTTGTAAGCTAATATAATTATGCTAAACCAATCTATGTAACCATTAAACTCCCAAGTTTCATTTAAAATCCAAACCATGGACACCAAGGGTCCTCAAAAATCATATTTATCCATCTATAATTTAATGTAATGCAATGTTTTCAAAAGATAAGTTAAATCATGCAATTATTCAAATTCAAAATCAAGTTAACATGGTGGGTTGAGGTTAATACCATTACCAAGCCAAAAATCCATCAATTTGGGAAAACCCATCTCACCTATTCCATTCAATATTATAATGCATTAATTCAGTCCCAAAAACTATCAATTAAAGCATGAACAAACTATTTAAAATAAGGAATAAGTAATTCAAGTGTTAACCACCCAAAACCCTCAACTGAAATTCAAACCTATCATTTAAAACATATGACATTGAGTAAATAAATGGTACAATGTAAAAATTCAAGATAGGGATAAGAAACATACCTTTTAGATGAACCAAATTTATGAAACCTTGAATATGAGCTTTGAAAGTATGAATTTTGGGAAAGAAACCCTAGCTTTTCTCTCTTGAGAGTGGAGGGGAGAAGAATCATTAAAATATGACTAAACATTGATATACAAGGATTATTGATTGATTTAAGTCCTGGGGGTAGGGTCTAAGGTGAGGAAAATACCAAAATACCCTTAAAGGAACCAAAAAGAAATTATAGGATTTGCTCAGTTGATAACTAGGTTGATAACCTGTCAGTTTGTTGAAAACTCATCAACCTAGACGCCAGTCTCTAGCTTAATTTGGACATTTACTTATTAAGGTTGATGAATTGAGTTGATGTCTCTAAAACTTAGTAATCATCCATTTGAAAACTCATCAACTTAGTCGTCACCTTCTGACAGACAGACACTCTACAGTATAATGAGCATAACTTTCAACTTCGCTATCGGATTAAGGTAAAATTGGATGATTTAGAAAGAGGAATTAAAGATCTTTCATTTGATATAGTATGCCAACTAACTCGTTATATTATATAATTAATAGTCATTGGTAGTTTACCTAAGTAGGTACATACACTAAAACTCAATCGGTAGAAAAGTTCTCAACTCATCTTTTAGTTAGGATATTTTTATGATCTGAATTCATCTCCAAAGATGTTCCTACCCTATAGAATTGATCATACCACTTATATTGACATAGAATCATTGGATTTAGGTTTATACATGTGGGAACAATGATTTACATTCTAGTCTAAGAATTTAGGGTGTTACATTATCTCCCCCTTGGAATCATTCTTCCTTGAATTATGGGTAGGCACTTATTGAAGCTATAGAAATTTGGAATAACTGATGTAACTTCACATTAGAAATTCTCCCTCAATATGACATATATAGGCATCAACAAAAAAGGGTTCCATGACATCACAAATTTAACTGTGTAAGCCTGAATCCTAAGATAATAAGACTTTACATAGACATGATCTGGGCATGAGTTATATGGAAAATAATCATAACAACATAAGGCATGATATTTTTTGGGAAGCCACAACCTAATTAAGATTGATACAAGACATGCACTAAGATTTTTGTGAGACCTGAGAATAGAATAAAAGCATTCTCCACCTCAAATGATATGTCTACTAGCCCTTAATTGCATTTACACCTTTTTATTATGGTTTCGGCCATGGCTTTCACACTTCACCATTTTAATCTTATAATACCCTTTTCTAAACACATAACTAGAAGATCCTGATTATATTTGCATAATTCTTCTATGTTGATGCCTAACTCAAAGTTAAAAGGTTCTAGCTTAAGTGATGGGACCCTATCTCTACACCTTCCCATGAACACCACTCTATCTTATCACAATAATAAAACTACCTTAGGTCGTAATTAAGGAGTACTAGCCACATAACATAATTGTTTGTGTATCTACAAATCATAACATTCAATCCTATCTTGCTAAACCTACTTTATAAAACTCCCTACAAAAAAACTGCAACTTAAATCACCATCACAAAGGTTTTGACCATATTCCCTCTTCCTAACTATTTCACATAAAAAAAGTTCATATTACTCCTTCATCTTCATCTATAATCTTAGATCAATTAGCCACACGCAAAATTTCATAATAAAGAACATCTATTCTCTCATCTAAAACATAACTATGCTTTTATAGCCACTACTATACCAACATAAGGAAGATTCAAAGGGACTGAGTACAAGCATCAGGAATGGGAGTGATACTACTCAATTATGACTCATATTTATCGTACTACCTAAGTTGGGACTAGTGAAGTGAGATATGGTCCAATAGGCATGAAATACTTCATAGAAAACACCGAGATAATAAATGGAGGGTCGTTCAGGCATAGGCATAACATAGTAAGAGTTCTTAAGACCGAGCACAGTAAGAAACATGAGTGCATAAATCATGAGTCACATGACATAAAACTGAGATTCATATATTCTAGGAATAATAATAGGATTGCAACTTTAAGTTATTATTTCTCCTTCAAAGAATTGATAATGGTCATGAGCTTGCATAGATAACATAACTTTGTGCTAAGACAAGTTTTAAAATAAATTGGTAATATATAGATTGTATAGTTTCTTAGAACTAATCATAAAGTTAAATTCAAGGATCATAAGTGTCACAACATTGATCTTGAACGCTTGGAAGCTTAGATTTATGAGAACCATTATTGTTTATAATTTGAGGGTTGGAGCATGGACATAAGTTGCATAGAAAGCTCGGACCTTAGGCATAGGAATAATTTGAATACATAAGAAATTGGTAGAATTCCCCCTAATTAAAGTAGGAGGAATTTGCTAGGATAAGAATAGATTTATCATGATTCTTCCCTGATATCACCACCATGAGAAAATTTAAGATATACCTTAGTTTAATATCTCCCCCTTAGCTTAAAGGTCACCATTCTAGACCTACAAAAAATCCCCCCATTAGATCTATAAGCATAACACTCACCACGGTGGGGGTATCACCTTACATATGCACACCAAACTCTGATATGCTATAGAAATATGTCATATTTGATGCTTAAAACAAGGAAAATATGTGAGTTCCTAAGGTTATTTTGTTATATATGATGCCTTTGGGGTATGTTTTGCAGGAAATCACATTTTGGAAGATAAGTTTGTTAAAAAGGTAGAAATGTTTTTTTTGTCCATTTTTGGAGAAATTATGGATATCCAAGGTATTTTACAGCTTGTTTGTGATCAAAGAATGTTAGGAAATTGACAAAGAGCTAAGAAGATGAATCTGTTCACTTACCAAGTACATATGTGGCTGTATGTAGGACCTATAGAGTGCATATAGGCCAAGCAAGTACCAGAAGTCCAAAATTGTATGAGCTGAACTTGAAATTTTTTTTCTCTCGATCCCTGCAGTTTGTACTGTCACCAAGTTCCAGGACCTCAGGTACTACCTGTGCCTGGTACTAGACTATGAGTATGAATCACATGTGGCCACCGACCTGGTTTTCTCCTATTTCATTCTGGCTTTGGTTTTAGGGTTTCCTCATGTACTATAAATCCCCTTTATGTGTATTTTAGTAGTAATAACACACTTTTGATATTAACAAACATATTTCAATTCCAAGATCCAATTTTGATCTTAGGATATTCTTGTATTGACTTTGGTTCATTAATTCAGTTACGATTGTGGGTTTTATTATTTGCTATCATTATGATTTTATCTATGCTTTTTAATATGAATGTTATTTATTTCTTCATAAGCATGATCGGCTAAAACCCATATCTAGAGTTTTGGAAACCCTGGCAGATTGATGAAGTAGAAAAAGTGCTTTCGTTTTTCTGAACTGATACCCATGAATATATTGATTTATTTTTATTATGATTATTTTCTTAATGGGTCCGTATATTAGGATCCTTCTTAGATATTGTGACCTACTCCAAAAGAGGAGCAGTGACTAAGAAAAGATAAAAACAATAGTAATTTAGAGTTTATCTGTCGATCCATGCTTTTATGTTCTTTCTTTGTAAGATGGTTAGTTTTTATCTAATAACTAGAGTCCCAAAAAGTAATAGTTAAATGAGATAAATATAAGGGTTAGTAATGCGATATCTTGAGACTCTAAAAGTAAAGGGTCCTTCTGCTTGCCCAAAAGATTACAGAAGGAACATTACTTATCAATTCTGCATACAAAGTATAGGAATGGTTCAGCAAAGCACAATAAGCCTATAAAATTGAGAACACAGGGGGAACATGATGTGGCATGGAAAGACGACACTTTTGATGCATAAAATTAAGAATTTATGCATGAACTTAGGGTGTTTTGTTAGATATGATGCACTTTGGTGTGAACTATAGGTAAAATAGGTCAACAACAATACTTAAACAAAAATAGAAGACAAAAACCTGAAAAAGACCAACTTTTATTAGTATACGAGTCAGCACCTAAGTCGTAACAACCCAATACGACTCGTATGATGAATCATAAGTACAACCAAACTAAAAGAGAAATTAAGAAACCAAATATGAGGAAGATACAACTCAAGTATCTCAACCTTAAGGCAAGATTCGATTCGTAAATTGAAGTTGTAAGCATAATAAAATCCAAGAAACTATCTAAGAATTGAAGTTTCAGAAGTATACAAGTTGGAAGTTTGTGTATGACTTGTACTGAGATACCTAATGCAAACTAGTGATCAAGATCCGAAAAAACTAAAGTCCCAGGTGGATATGGAGGAAGAATTTGAGTTGTACACATGGTTATAACTCATGAGCTGGAATCATAAGCTTAGAAGAGAGTTGAATCCATGGGCAAACTAGATGCTGGACTAGTTACGGCAAGGTAGGGTATGACTCATAAGCTGAGGATACGAGTGATGACCAAGTCGTACCGAATGCCGACTTAAATTTACCTTTCCCATTTTTAATAGGAATATACTATTATTTTGAGATACTATAAAAACCCCAGGGTTTATCTTTTATTAGGTTAGCTTCTATTGCATTCTATAACATACTTTAACATACTTTACAATTGTTCTTGAGATTTTAGGGTTTTATCCAATTCAAGACTTTGGAGTTTATTCATCTTATTATTGTGCTATTGATTTTTGTGTTCTACATTGATAATTATGGTTTCTTGCACAAACATGAGTGTCTAATCTCTTTAGCTAGGGTTGTGGGAACCTTGGTGGATTAGACACATAGAGGAAGTGTGAGACACATCTGTTCTAGGGTTATACATGTATTCTAGTTCTTCTTTATTACAATTGATTTTAAGTACCTGCAGCATCTTGAGATAAAAACCTATATTCACATTCTTTTGATAACCAAGAAAGCTTATGATTAGGAAGAGAAGATTAGGACAGTAATTTGGGATTTCTACCTCCATCTTATAGTCCCTACATTCCATCGAGTGCCTGCTAAAGCTAAAGAAACATAGCGAGGTAGACTTTCTAAACTGAGATAGGTTGTTGATCATCGAGTCCAGAGAGGTAGATTTCTATATGTTCCAGCATACCAACACTTAGATCGATATTCTGAGGATGATGAAGACATGTGCTATGTTGACCCTACTGAAATAGGAGCTATTATTCCTCCTGCATTATCCCCTAATGTGAAGTTCAATATTAATAGTGCTATGATCCAATTGTTGAATCTGAAAGGAGTATTCTCAGGAGTAGCTAAGGATGATGTGAACATGCACATTACTAATTTTCTTAGGATCTTGTAAGACCCTATATAATTATAAGCATAACTCAATCTCTTAGAGCTTTAAGAGGGGTCCTAGACTTAGAAAATTTTAGCTAAGTATTCATACTTAAAGTTATTTTAACTTTCATAAATTGGGGATCCTTTTTTAAGACCCTTGTGACTTTTAAATATTGATTTTTAGGTTGATTCATTATCAGGAATGTTAGTAGTCGTTTCCGAACAAGTTTTAGATTTTCGAACCTCGTCTGGTTCAAGTTTGGGAGTCCTAACCAGTGGGTCAATATGATCTCGATGCACCGTATCACCTATCACATTGATAAATGTTGTTACCAGCTTCCAGTGTCAAATTCCAGTGATTCGATGCAGACTCGATGTGGTGCATCAGCTTGTGCGTTACTGGACCCATTTTTAGTCATTAAAAAGCTGTGTTCTCAGGGGTATTTAGGTCTTTTTCCTACATTTAGCATCCCCGAAAAGTGAAATTAAACTCTTCTAAGAGAAAAAGTCATTCATTCTTCACAAGTTTCTCTCAAGAACAAACCCTAGGAGATTTAAATTCAAATTCAAGACTCAAGAACTTACCACCAATTATTAAAAATTCAAGCATTAAGGTATGTGAAGTGTTCATCCAAGGGTTTCCTTCCACCCTTGGTGTTCAAGAAACTCTTTTTAAATACAAGTTAATTGATTTCATGGATTTCATATTGGATCTAAAATATATTCAACATTATGATATTAAAGGTGATCTAATTTCATGATTTGTCACAAGTTTCATGCAAATTAGTTAATTATGAATTGAATTTTGTAAACTTCATGTTGATATCTTGAATTGCAAGTTGAATGTAGGATCCATGATATTACTACATGTTTATTGATATGTGAAATACCCATGCTCCTCAAGTGTGTGTCAAAATGCTTATGTGAATTGACTAGTACAAGCATAACATGTTATTATGTGATTTCAATCATTCACAAGCTCATGTATATCAAGTGTTTGACAAAAATGTCTAAGTGAATGTATTATTAGCAAGAATGTACCATTATGCTACTAAATTCATGAAGTGATTTACTTTTCATGCTATCGAGTCCTGGAGGTGATTAATACCCAGTAATTTAGCTATATACCTAGAGTTAATGTCAGTTATAGAATAGTATTAATCATATCACGATTAGTTGTTTTGTAATCAGTTCAGAACCCAGTCAGTAATCAGTTCAGGACTCAGTCAGTAATCAGTTCAGGACTCAGTTAGTAATCAGTTAAGAACTTAGTTCAGTTCAGTCAGTTAATAGGATTAATAACAATTCAGTTCAGCCTAGAATAGTTTCTAAATTAGTCCAGTGTCTATTCAGTTGGGAGAAGGATTCAGCCCCGAGTAAACCCAAGGATGGGGACTCACCTGCCAACAAAGGGTGTGATCCTTAGAATCAGTCCTTGTATTCCAGAACTACATAGTCAACATAGGTTGAGACATCATCCTACCATTTGAGGGTTGACGAGGTATTTTAACCTGCCAGTTGAGGGTACCACCATTCTCATTCAGAGGACCTGCCAGATAAGGGTGACTCACCTTATCTTTACCTATGGTATGGTACTGATACCCTTCTAGCTGGGGTTACAAGTTAGAACACCCCAATCAGTTTAGAGAGAGTCATATGGTTAGATGATTACCTTTTATAGTCTCAGTTTCAGTTCCAGTCTCAGTATAGAACTCTGTTCAATTCTACAGAAATCAGGATTGTCAGACATATTCACTTAGTTTAGTATGTAACCCAGAATAGTTTCACAAGATCAGGACTGTTAGATACAATCATATATTTATCACTAATACAGTATCAGTAAACTCAGATATCAGTAAACGAGTGATTAAAAACTCAATATTGAGTGTTATTATGATCTCAGTTACAGTTTAAGCATTTATGTGTGTACTCTCTTTCAGTTATGTTCATGTTATTTAGTCAGTTATTCTTCATGCATATAGGCCCATGCATATCATACTTCCTCACTTAGAATACTAGTATATTTAAAGTACTAACACATACTTTTATTTTATGCTATGATACCTTATATCATAGGTTCAAATGCACGAGCTCCTGATTATTCTTAGCAGCCCAGATTATTAGCAGCAGATTTAGTGGTGAGTCCTCATAGTCTGAGGATAAAGTTATCATTTTAGTTGTTAGTATTTAGTTTATTTCAGTAGACGGAGTTAGTTGGAGACTTTCCCATCAACTCCATGTTCAGACAGTAGAGGCTTTTCAGACTAGAGTATTTTTAGATAGATATTCAGTTTACATTATGGATTTTACTATTCATTAATTAATTTTTAGTTTTGAACCTTGTGGCTATTTGTGAGTAAATTTTGCATTTTACATTATTATTTTTTAGTTATTGCAGCAGGTACTAGTCATGGGTTAGCTTGTGGTCATTCGGGATTATAAGCACTGTGTTGCATCCAGGGTACAAAATCGGGATGTTACAAACTTGGTATCAGAGCCTAGGTTTCAACAGAGTTTTAGGAAGTCTAAAAGACGCATTTAGTAGAGTCTTGTGCATGGGCGTGTAGCGCGTCAAACTTATGGACAAAAAGTTATTAGATGTTTTAGGAAAAGTTTCTCTTCTTTTTGTACTTATGTCGTACGAATGAGCATGAGCTCCGGTTAAACTCTCAATCTAATCATTTCTCCTTTTGTTTATAAAATATGCCTAAAAAGAGGACTAAGGGAACAGAAATCAGAGACCATCCAGCACTTCAGCCCGTCCAACTAGATCACCTAGATAAACATGTCTCCCACGCTGAATTCAGAGCAATTTTCACCACCTTAGCTTATTTTGTGGTAGCCCAAAATGAATGCCCGACTGACTTTCTGAGTCTATGTTAGATACGAACCCATAGGAATTTCTTGATTAGGTGTAGAAGGTCTCAGATATTATGGGTGTGACCGGTAGTGAGAGTGATGAGTTGGACACATATCAGTTATAGGATATGGATCACTCATGGGTTAAGCAGTGGAAGGTATAAAGGGCCGCAGATGTAGGGCCTGTGGAATGGGAGGAATTTTCCTCTACTTTTCTTGATATGTTCTTCCCACTGGAGTTGAGGGAAGCTAAGGTTCTGGAGTTTATTAACCTAAAGTATGGAAACATAATAGTGAAAGAGTATTCTCTCAAGTTTTCTCAATTAGCCAGATATTCCCCTCATGTGGTAGTAGACAACAGATAAAAAATAAGTAAGTTTGTGTTAGGTATGTCTAGCAGTGTGGTCAAGGAGTATAAGACCATGATGCTGATTAAGGAGATGGACATATCTATACTCATGGTCTATGCCCAGTAGATAAAAGAAGCTAATAATAGAGATAAGGAGAGGGAAAACAAGAGAGAGAGAATAGATAACTTCAACTTCGCTCATCCCAAGTCAGAGGGTGGAAATCATTCTCAATTTCATTCGAGATCTTCAGTCCCAGCTCTGTCTTTAGCCAGTGCTCCAGTGTTGAAATTCAGAGATGGCAATAAAGATAGGACATTAGGCCCTAAACCTTAAGGTAGTGTCAGCAGCGCCCAAACCAATCCCTTTTACCAAAAATATGGCAGAAACCACTAGGGTATCTGCAGAGATGGTAGTGATGTGTGTTTTAGGTGTAGCAAACCAAGTCATAGAGTTAGATATTTTCCCCAGTTAGGTTCCCAGGGTATAGCAGGGCCTTTCTCAGTCTCTATCCCTGTGGGTAAATATATCATAGCTTGATGGGTATACAGGAACTGTCTGGTTATGGTATCCCAGAAAGTCACTTCAGCAAACTTAGTAGAATTAGAGATGATCGATTTTGATGTCATTCTCGACATAGATTGGATTTATTCCTGCTATGCCTCAGTTGATTGCAGAAAAAGAATTACCCATTTTCAGTTTCTGAGTGAACCCATCCTAGAGTGAAGGGGTAGTACTTAGGCACTTAAGGTTCATCTTGTCTCCTACCTGAGGGCAAGAAAAATGATATCTAAGGGATATGTCTACCATCTCGTTCGAGTCCAAACTCTAGTTTAGAAACTTTTAATCTTAAATCAGTGTTAGTAGCATGTGAATTTCCTAACATATTTCCCGTAGATCTTCCCGGAGTTCCTCCCAATAGGGGAATTGACTTCAAAATAGACTTATTCCAAATACTCAGCCCATCTCTATTCTGCCATACAGAATAACTCCAACAGAAATTAAGGAGTTAAAAAAATAGTTAAAGGGTCTCCTAGATAAGGGATTCATTAGACCCAGTGTATCCCTATAGGGTCCACCAATTCTATTCATGCGTAAGAAAGATAGTTCTCTCAGAATGTGTACAGACTATTGCCAACTAAATAAAGTTACAGTCAAGAACCCATTTCTCCTTCAGATATCAGAAGTTTCTTGGGTTTGGCTGGCTATTACCGATGGTTTGTTGAGGGATTTACCTTTATTTAATCCCTTATATCCAGATTAACTCAGAAGAAAGTCAAATTCTAATGGTCATGTTCCTGCGAGAAGAGTTTTCAGGAGTTGAAGACTCAACTCACTACAACCCCAGTCTTGACTTTACCAGATGGTTCAGATGGATTTTTAGTTTATTGTGATGCTTTCAGAGTTGGTTTGGAGTATGTTTTGATGTAGAGAGGTAAGGTTATAGCCTACTCCTCTAGACAGCTTAAACCCTATGACAAAACTATCTAACTCATGATCTTGAGTTAGTAGCTATAGTGTTTGCCTTAAAGATTTGGAGATATTATTTGTATGGAGTGCATGTGGACGTGTTCACAAACCATAATAGCCTGCAGTATATGTTCACAGACCTAAACCTTTGTCAGATAAGGTGGTTGGAGTTGCTGAAAGATTATAATATGAGTGTCCTATATCATCTGGGCAAGGCCAATGTAGTGGCTGATGCTCTTAGTAGGATGTCTATGGGTAGTGTTTCTCATGTGGAAGATAATAAGAAGAAGTTAGCTTAGAAAGTTCATCAGCTTGCCCAACTAGGTGTCCACTTAGTCAATTCAGTAGAAGGTAGTGTATGGGTGCAGAGTAGTTTAAAATCATCTCTGGTTTTTGAAGTAAAGGAAAGGTAGGATAGGATTCCAGCCTAGAAAAGTTGAAAGAATCAGTTAGAGATCAAAAGATAGAGGTTTTATTTCCAAGGGGGAGATGGTGTATTGCATTGTCAGGGTCGACTTTGTGTACCAGATGTAGATGACCTGAGACAGCGGATTCTTTCAGAAGTATAAGGTACGCGTTACTTTATTCATCCAGGGGCCACTAAGATGTACCATGATTTGCAAGAGATATTTTGGTAGAGTGGGATGAAGAGAGACATTGCAGAGTTTGTAGCTAAGTGCTCAATATGTCAGCAGGTTAAGATTGACCACCAAAAACCTAGTGGGTCTATACAGGAGTTCAGTATTCCTACTTAGAAGTGGGAAGAGGTGAACATGGATTTTCTAATGGGTTTGCCTGATATTAATCATCAACACAATTCAGTTTGGGTCATTGTAGATAGGATGACAACATCAGCTCATTTCCTACCAGTCCATGCCTGTTTTTTAGCTAAGGACTATAACAAGATCTATGGCAGAGAGTTGGTCAGATTCCACAGAGTTTCATTATCTATTATCTCAGATATAGGTACACAGTTCATATTTCATTTATGGAAAGCATTTCAAAAGGGTCTTGGTACCCAAGTCCACCTCAGTACAACCTTTTATCCTTATACAAATGGTCATGTACAAAGGACCATTCAGACTCTAGAAGATATGCTAAATGCGTATTCCATCGACTTTAAGGGTAGTTGGGATGACCACTTGCCTTTGATTCAATTCGCATATAACAACAACTACATCATTTATATGGATCCATTTAAGGTGCTTTATGGGAGGAGATATAGGTCTCCCATCGATTGGTTAGAGAAAGATGAGGCTGTAGTGGTAGGGCCTGACTTGGTATACCTTGGAAAAAGGTTCAATTGATCAGAGAATGGCTTAAGATAGCTCAAAGCCGACAGAAATCATATGCAGATATACACAAAAAGGATCTCGAGTTTGAGATTGGTCATTATGCATATTTGAAAATCTCTCCTATGAAAGGAGTTAAGAGGTTTGGCAAGAAGATGAAGCTCAATCCCGATATGTTGGCTCTTACTAAATTATCAGCCATTTTGGAAAGGTAGATTATAAGCTTGAGTTGCCTTCTGACTTAGCTTCAATGCATCCAATTTTTCATGTCTCCTTGCATAAGAAATGCATAGGTGACCTAGAAATCATAGCCCCTATAGAGGGCCTAGATATTCAGAACAGTCTCTCTTACAAAGAGGTCCTAGTCTAAATACTTGATTATCAAATTCACAGACTGACGAATAAAAAAGTCCCATTGGTCAAAGTTCTTTGGCAAAACTAGTTAGTTGAGGGAGCTACTTGGGAAGCAGAGGCAGATATGTGGACCAAGTATCCTCACCTCTTCTGCACAAACTTTGACTCAGCCTAAGGTAACAGTTTTTTCTTGAACTTACACAATTCCATGCTCAGATTTTCCTTTATAGATATGTATGTTTAGCATGAGAAACTCAGCTTATCAGCAATCCCAGTCATGTATTCATGAAACATGTTTAGCTATGTACTCATGCATCAGGTATGTATGTTAGTATGAAATTTTAGCATATTAGTAGTGTCAGTTATGAAATCATGTTGCAGTTATAAATGTCCAGTATCTAAATTCAGTCTATCAATGTTCTCAGTTTAGTTAGTCTTATTTGAGAATGAATGTTCCCAAGGGGGAGATATTGTAAGACCCCACATAATTCTATGCCTAACTTAGTCTCTTAAAGCTTTATGAGGGCTCCCAGACTTAGAAAAATTTAGCTAAGTATTCATACTTAGAGTTATTTTAGACTTCATAAGTTAGCGGTCCTTTTTCACGGCCCTTATGACTTTAAAATATCGATTTTTAGGTTGATTCATGATCAGGAATGTTAGTAGTTATTTTAGGACAAGTTTCAAATTTCTTGGACCTTGTTTGATTTAAGATTGGGAGTCCAAATCAGTGGATCAATGCGATCTCGACGTGCCGCATAACCTATCACGTTGATAAATATTGCTCCTAGTTTACAGTGAGTGAGTTGATGCAGACTTGACGTGGCACGCCGACTATAGCATCGACCCTATGGATGCAATACGTCAGACTTCACGTTACTGGACCCATTTTTAGTTATTAAAATACCATATCCTCAAGGGTATTTCGGTATTTTTCCTATGTCTATTAGCCCTCAAAACAGAAAATTAAACCCTTCTAAGAGGAAAATTCATTCATTCTTCACAAGTTTCTCTCAAGAACAAACCCTAGGAGATTTAAATTCAAATTCAAGACTCAAGAACTTACCACCAATCTTTCAGAATTCAAGCATTAAGGTATGTGAAGTGTTCATCCAAGGGTTTCCTTCCACCCTTGGAGTTCAAGAAACTCTTTTTAAATACAAGTTAATTGATTTCATGGATTTCATGTTGGATCTTGAATTTATTCATGATTATGATATTATTGGTGATGTAATTCCCCGATTTGTCACAAGTTTCATACAAATTAGTTAATTGTGAATTGAATTTTGTAAACTTCATGTTGAACTTTGAATTATAAATTGAATGTAGAATCCATGATATTACTACATGTTTATTGATATGTTAAATACCTATGCTCCCCAAGTGTTTGTCAAAATGCTTATGTGAATTGACTAGTCCAAGCATAACATGTTATTATGTGATTTCAATCATGCACAAGCTCAGGTATAGTAAGTGTTTGACAAAAATGTCTAAGTGAATGTATTATTAGCAAGCTAGTACCATTATGCTACTGAAGTCATGAAGTGAATTACTTTTCATGCTATTGAGTCCTGGGGGTATTTAATACCCGATAAATTTAGCTGTATACCTAGAGTTGCTGTTAGTTACAGAATAGTATCAATTCTATAATGATCAGTAGTTCAGTAATCAGTTCAAAACTCAGTCAGTAATCAGTTCAGGACTCATTTTAGAACCCAATGAACTCAGTTCAGTTCAATCAGTTAACAAGATTAATAATAATTTAGTCTATCCTAGAACAGTTTGAAACTAGTCAAGTGTCTATTCAGTTGGGAGTAGGATTTGCATCGAGTAAACCCAAGGACGGGGACTCACCTGTGAGCAGATGGTGTGATCCTTAGAAACAGTCCTTGCATTCTAGAACTACGTAGCCAACATACGTTGAGATATCAACCTACCAGTTGAGGTCTGATGAGGTATTTTAACCTGCCAGTTGAGGGTACCACCATTTGCATTTAGAGCACCTACCAGATAAGGGTGACTCAGCTTTTCTTTACCCGTGGCATGGTACTGACACCCTTCCAACTGGGTTTACAGGGTGGACCCTAATTATTTCAAAGAGAGGCATGTCAGTTAGATGATTACCTCCCACAGTCTTAGTTTGAGTTCCAGTCTTAGTATAGAACTTAGTTCAGTTCTACAAAAATTAGGACTGTCAGACACAACCACTCAGTTCAGTACCAAACTAAGAATAGTTCCATAGGATCAGGACTGTCAGATATAGTTACTTAATTGTCAGTAATACAGTATTAGTAAACTTAGATATCAGTAAACCAGTGATTTAGAACTCAATATTTAGTGTTACCATGATCTCAGTTATAGTTTAAGCTTTCATGCTTGTACTCTCTATCAGTTATGTTCATGTTATTAAGTTAGTTATTATTTATGCATATGAACCTTTGTATATTATCCTACCTCACTTAGCATACCAGTACATTAAAAGTACTTATGCATACTTTTCTTTTGCACTCTGATATCTTATATCATAAGTTTAGATGCACGGTCTCCTGATTGCTCTTAGCAGCCCAGATTATCAGCAACAGGTTTAGTGTTGAGTCCTCATAGTCTGAGGATGAAGTTATCATTTCAGTTGTCAGTATTCAATTTATTTTAGTAGTCAGAGTTAGTTGGGGACTTATCCCATCAAATCTATGTCCAGACAGTAGAGGCTTTTCAAACTAGAGTATTTTTTAGACAAATGTTCAGTTTATAATTTGGATTTTAGTATCCAGTAGTTGATTTTTAGTTTTGAACATTATGGCTATTTCTTCCTAAATTCCATATTTTACAGTATTGTTATTAGTTATTGCAGCAAGTACCAGTCATGGGTTAGCTCATGGTCCTTCGGGATTATAAGTACCATATAGCGTCAGGGGTACAGACTTAGGGTGTTATAGATCTGTACAAATTATAACCTCCCAAGGGTTGATTAGGAACCATTGAGATTGAGGTTGTTCCTATTTTCTCTAACTAGAGAAGAATCTCTATGGCTAGGGGAACTACCAAGAGTATGTATCATGACGTGGAATGAGTTTAAGAAATGGTTTCTGAGCAGATTTTTCCCTCCCGCACAGATGTTACAGATGAAGGATGAAATTTATAATTTTGGACAATTACCTATAAAATTGATGTATGAGGCATGGTTTAGATTTAAGAAGAGGTTGAGCTTAGTGACAAACCACAAAATCAGAGGATCTAATCTGTCAAAAATATTCTATAGATTACTAAGTGATGTTTCGAGGGCTATGGTAAATACTATCTCTATAGGTTTATTTTTTCATCTTCGTTGGGATGCTGAGTAGGAATTGCTTGATGATATTGCAGTCACCAATAGAGGATGACATAGCAGAGATTTTGATTAGGGTAGTGGTAGATATGCTATTGGAACGACAAATTCATATGGAGCAGGTAATGATATAACTTCACAAGAGGTAGCACAACTTCAGACTGGTATTGGTTTGCTCACCAAAAAATTTACTTTATTGAATGTTGAGAAAGTAAACACAATAGCAACAAAGAGAGCCATATCCAAACCATTCAAGATTGTATATAAAGAATAGACAAACTATCTTGACCATAGATTGGCAGATTTTCAAGCCCAAGGGCTAGGAAATATAGGTCGAAACTATTATAATGATAGATACAGAGATAGGAGCAGAGATAGACATGGTGATTAGCGATAAAAGGATGATTATAAGGAGAAGAGTGAGAAATACATTCCACTAAGTAGCTGAGATACATAGTCTAGATTTAAGGCTCTTTTTTTAATCTAGTGAAAGGGAAAAAAAGTCGAGAAAACTCTCTGAAAGATATCAAAGAAGATCTGTCTGGAATCAATCAAAAATTTCAATCACATGCCATAGAAATCAGGCAAATTGAGAAACAGTTTGGATAGATATCATCCACAGTAAATTAGAGACAACTTAGTACTACTCTATGTAATACACTAGTAAATCCTAGAAACAACAGCCAATGTCATGCTATTACTACTCTGAGCGGTAAGGCTACTGTAGATCCACTTACACCTACTATTGATGAGCATAAGCAAAATAATAATGAGCTAGCTGATATGGGAAGCAACAACAAGTAGAGGACGAGAGATGAGAAAACTGCAGATCCTATATTAAAATCTATTCCAAGGTCGTGCCTTCCCTATCCACAGAGGCTGCAAAAGAGATAAAAAAGGATAAGTATCTAAAATTTTTATCCATGTTAAAAGAGCTATCAGTCAACATACCCTTGGTCGAAGCATTGGAGAAGATGCCTCGATATGCAAAGTTCATGAAGGACCTGATCACCAAGAAAAGAGTAGTTAGTTATGAGACAATTGATAATGTCCATCATTGCAGGGATGTAGCCACTAGGTTATTAGTAGAGAAGAAATAGGATCCTGGCATAGTCACTATATATTTCACCATTGGACCCTCCTACTTTGTGCGTGCTTTTTATGATTTAGGTGCTAGTATCAACCTCATGCCATTTGCACTATTCAACGAATTGGGGTTGGATGCTCCCAAACCCACTACTATGAGGCTAGTCATGACAGATAGAAGTGTAAAGAAGGTAGTTGGTATCCTTTATGATGTTATAGTAAAAGTAGCTTCTTTTATTTTTCCTACTAACTTTGTTGTATTAGATTGTGAAGTGGACTTTCAAGTCCCTATTATTCTTGGTAGAACTTTTATGGATACAGGTAGAACATTGATTGATCTGGAGCATGCATATCTGATATTGAAATTTAATGATGAACGGGTGATATTCGAATATGCAAATCCATGAAGCAACCTGATGAGTTGAGGGTGATATCTGTGATTAATATGGATGATAAAGAAGCAGATTCATTCTAGGATGTTGACGTAGTGAATTTGTAGGATGATGGTTCTGATGCAGTTGTTCCTATTAAATAAGGACTAGGTGTTAAAATACTTACAGCTATGATTATGAATTTTGACTCTGAAGACATAGAGTAATATAAGAAGATTGTTGGTGCATTGCATGGTACTGGTTACAATTTTTCACCAAAGAAGGTTGATCTAGATTTAAAGAATAAAACAACTCCACCTGCTCACTATCTATTGAGGAGCCACCAATGTTAGAGTTGAAGGCTCTCCTATCTCATTAGCAATATGCATTCTTGGGGAACAACAACACTTTTTCAGTCATTATTGCAGCAGACTTGAAACAGTCATAAGTGGAAGAATTGTTATCAATTTTACAGAATTTTAAGAGGGCCATTGGATGGTCCATTATAGATACTATGGGCATTCCACCTAGCTTATGTACTCACAAAACTTAGCTTGAGCCGGATTCTGTTCCATCTATTAAGCACCAATGCTACCTTAATCCTCCTATGTAATAGGTGGTTAAGAAGGAGATAATCAAGTGGTCGGATGTTGGTGTGATTTTTCCCATTACTGACAGCAAGTGGGTTATCCTGGTTTAATGCATTCCAAAGAAAGGTGAAATAACTATTGTGCCTGATAAGAAGAATGAGATGGTGCATATGAGACCAGCCACTGGATGGAGAGTTTGGATGGACTATAGAAAACTAAATGCATGGACTCAGAAGGACTATTTTCCAATGCCATTCATGGATCAGATGCTAGACAAATTAGCAGGTAGATGATGGTATTGTTTTCTTGATGGGTACACGGTTTATAATTAGATTACTATTGCATCAGAGGACCAAGAGAAGACCACTTTTACATGTCATCATGGGACCTTTGCATTCAAACGAATTCCATTCGAGCTATGTAATGCCCTAACTATATTTCAGAGATGTATGATGTCCATTTTCTCATAAATGGTGGAAGACACCATTGAAGTTCTTATGGATGATTTTTTAGTGGTGGGTGACTCTTTGATGATTATATTATTCAGTTGGCAAAGGATCTACAAAGATGTGAAGAATGCAACTTAGAATTAGGAGAAGTGCCATTTCATAGTTAAAGAAGGAATTGTGCTTGGGCAAAAGATTTTGAACAAAGGCATATAGGTTGATCGATAAAAGATTGAGGTGATTGAGAAATTACCTAATCCATTTTCTATTAAGGGAATTAGAGGTCTTCTTGGTATGATTTAATTTTGATGATGCATGCATGAAGAATTTTGAAAGACTCAAAAAGAGACATTGGTGACTGCTCCAATTATTGTATCTCCTGATTGGTCTGCACCTTTTGAGCTTATGTGTGATGCTAGCAGATTGGACTTAGGGGATGTACTAGACCAAAAAAATGAAAAGATCCTTCATCACATCTACTATGCTAGTAAGGCACTAAATCTTGCTAAAAAGATTTATACTATCACTAACCAAGAGTTATTGGCGGTGGTTTTTGCCTATGAAAAGTTTAGATCTTACTTTATTGGGACTAATGTGATAGTTCACATTGATAATGCAACATTACGGTACCTAATGGCTAAGAAGGATGCAAATTCGAGGCTGATTCGATGGGTGCTATTGTTGCAAGAATTTGACCTTTGAAGTAAAGGACAGAAAGGGAAGAGACAATCAAGTTGCAGATCACTTATCTAGACTAAAGGAGGAAGCTATGCAGAAGGTTGCTACTGGAATGGAGATTGATGATAGTTTCTCGAACGAGCAGATATTAGCAACCTCCAAGATCATATTCCATAGTTTGTAGACTTTACAAACTACATAGCTATCGATCTAGTTCCATAAGATCTTTATATCAGTAAAGATGAAAATTTATGCATGAAGTAAGAATGTTTTTCTAAGATGAACCTTATCTTTTCAAAATTTATGTAGATGGAATCATTCATAGGTACATACCTAAGGAGGAGATGGTGAGCATATTTGTGGTCTGTCATTCATCACCAGTTGGGGGTCATCACGAAGGGACCCACACAACTCACAAGATCCTGTAATATGGCTACTATTAGCCGCTAATATACAAAGATGCTTATGATTATACAACTACTTGTAATCAATGCCAACAACAAGGTACTATTTCTAGAAGACATGAATTAACTATGACTCCCATTCTTGAATTAGAAGTGTTTGATGTATGAGGAATAGATTTCATTGGAGATTTTGTGAGTTCAGGTAGCATGAAGTACATACTTGCAGTTGTTAACTATGTTTTGAAGTTGGTGGAAGCAATTGAGCTTCCCAATCACGACATTTTTGTGAAAGAATATCTTTTCATGATTTGCTATGCTACGTGCTATTATTAGTGATAGAGAGTCACATTTTTATAATTATCTATTCAAGATTCTGCTTGACAAATATAGAGTGAATCACAAGGTGGAAACACCTTATCATCCATAGACTAGTGGATAAGTCAAAGTATCCAACAGAGAAATCAACTCCATCTTGGAAAATACTATTAATACCAATAAGACTGATTGGGCCAAGAAGTTAGATGATACATTATGGGCTTACCGTACAACTTACAAACCCTATAGGTGCTTCACCTTATTAGCTTATGTATGACAAGACTTGCTATTTATTAATTAAGCTTGAACATATGGTATTATGGGCATTGAAAAAGCTAAATTTATAGTGAAAGGATGCAACTAAGTCATAATTGAATAACATCAATAAGTTGGATGAATTCCAACTTTAGGCATATGTAAGTTCAGCAATTAACAAAGAAAAGATGAAGCTATACCACAACTGAAAAATTGAGAAGAGGGTATTTGAGAAAGGTTACCAAGTGTTACTATATATATATAGGCTTTACTTATTTCCTGGGAAGTTGAGGTCTAGATGGCATGGTCTATTCACAATTTCAAAAGTCTATCCCTATGGTGCTTTAGAACTATAGAAAGATGGTACACAACCATTCAAGGTAAATGGTCATAGAGTAAAACACTAGCTGGGAAATATAGAAGAGGTGAATAAAATAGCAGATATTGACCTGGAAGAAGTCTGAGTAGTCAAGGAAACTACATTATGCCATGATATCAAATCAAGCTCTATATGGGAGGCAAACCATGAGACTAGTTGGTGAAAGATGAGTATCCAACTTAGCCACGTCGAGCCACGAATTAAATCAAAAGTTGCGTGGGAGTCAACATGTGTTTTTGTACTTATTTATTTTATAGGGTAATGTGTTGGTTCAATGTGCAGGTCTAAAAGAGTGCAAACACAAATCCTAAGGAGTTATAAAGGTATCATACGGACTTTTCACAAGTCGTATCTATATGATAAGACTCATGGTTAGGAGTCATAATGACATAGGAGATGAATCAGAATTAGAAATTAAGTTTTGAAATGCTTACGACTCTTGGTACGAGTCATAGTCTATGGTTATAGATTATGAACAAGAGTCGTATTGAATCCAGAACTTGGGTAAGAATCCCAGGCCATATGATTCAAGGAAATGATCCGTACACTTAGGTATAAATCGTATCGACAATCTGTACCCTATCTTACTAGGCCAGTCCTCGGGTTGACCCAATCCAAAATTTAAATAAAAAGTATAGCATTGACCTGATAGGACACCTGAGGTTTCTCACTCGCACGATTTTCTTCAAAAATTTTCAATTCAAATCCTAAAGATTAACTTATTTTTGACTGAATCTATCTACTAACAACTTCAATTTCTTAATTTGGTATGATTTTAACTTGATTTTGAGGCTTTTTAGATCCAAAATTGGAATCCTCCGCTACACACATACCAAGTAAGTTATTAACTCTATTTTTTCTATATTGTAAATTATAAAGTGTTGTATAAGGTATTGACGATGTTTTTTAAGTGAAATTTCTTCAAATATCAATTGTTGGTACCCTATATTTTGATTTTGATTTTGAAAATTAAGAATAGGGATGAGCTAGGGTTTGTACTTGTAATTTTGTGTATTTATGTGTTTTGAAGTGCTGTATATAGATGAATAAAGTAATGGGTAGATTGGGAATTTTATAGAGTCAAACTTTGAAAGTTGGAATTCTATGTTACCATGGATATGAGACTCCTTATGACTCGTACCCACTGGTATGGGAGTCGTAATGAGACTCATACCCATTCGCAATATAGAAATCTGACAAATTCATTGTTTTGGAATGGGTATGACTCAACCTTATGAGTCATATCTAGACCTTACGACTCATACATCTATATCGTGCCCACTTGGGAAGAAAATCGATTGAATAGAAGTTTCTGACCATCTTACAACTGTTGGTCACGAGTCGTAACCAACCGGTATGACTAGTGAGGAGGAGTCGTAAGCTAGCTAGTAAACAAATATTATAAGTTGTTTAGGTTATGACTTAGGTATATGAGTCATACCCAATGGTTATGAATGGTAACCACCAGTTGTACCCAACTGAACCAAGGCACATTGAACATTTATTTTCAATTTTTCTTTTCTTTTCTTTTCTTAGTAACTAACTTTAGTATATTTGCAGGAATAATTCCTCCAAAGAATGCGTATTTTTCCAAAACTATGGCAAAGAAAGGAAATAAGAAAAATAAAAACCAGTGATTCGTAAGCTAGATTAAAAGTAGCGGAGAAGATTATACTAGGACATCCTCCAAGAAAGCTTCAAAAAAAGTAAAGGAAGCGGCTAAAGCTAAGGGGTAGAAACCCATTCCCTAAGACTCTGATACTCTACCACTGAAAGGAACAAGAATAAAAAATATGACAGTATCCCCTCCATATACACCAGTGCCAAGTTATGACAATGATGATGAGGTTGAGTCTAGTTCAGTCAAGGAGATTGTAGAGAAAAACCATGGTCTTGAGGTAGATGTACCACCGATAGCCAGACAGGACCCCCCATGAGTATTAAGCCCTACTCCAATTCCTTTCATTAAGCAATGAGGGTAACTATGACATATAGGCGACATTTACCACGAGATTGTCTCAGCTACCAAATAGGGAGGTTAAGAGAGTATTGTACGAGGAGTGGAGAATAGGGACTAAATGGATGGATGAAGTACCTGAGCTTGTCAAACATTTCAGATAGTACAGTTTCGATGGGATGATGAGTGCATCAGGTAGATATAGTGAGGTGCTTGTTCAAGAATTTTATGCATCTTATAAGGGTGAGCTAATGAGGTTATATCCACAAGGCATGCTGTGGAAGGGAGGTGTACCTACTACCTTCCTGGTTATTAGAGGTGCTTGTATTGACATTTCTCCCTAGACTATTGTGAGAGTTTTGTATGGGCCAGAATGTCAGGATCTTGATAATACAACCAAGATGGACTATCGAATAGCAGAGATCAAAAAGATCACCAACCAAACTTTAGGTACGGATGACAAGATGGTGACCGTTCGATGGATAAAAGAGAGGATTACTGCACATGGCGAACATGCCACATGGGTTGCAGGTGGTATTGGGGATTTGCAGCAAATCAAAAAGAGTTCCCTTACTTTTGAGGGTAATTCATGGTGGACTATAGCCTATCACAGGCTCTGTCTGACTATAAGTGATGATATCCTAAGTCCGTTCTTCAAACGGGACGTTTCTTTTGATGAATAAGGGCTACGATAATAGTTGCTTTTACACGTGAATTTACATTTGATGTTGGTCAGTTCTTAGCTCAAGAGTTGAAAGATAGGGCTGATGCAGAGCAGAAGGCATAGCTAGCATATCCTTGCATGATCATGGAGATATATTTAGCTGTGGGGGCATTGAAGATTCTGGGCATTGATGAGATGATAGAAGCCCATCAAACTTTTGATATGGAGCATATTCATGATGTATCCAACCCACTGGCCTAACCTATATGGCAGGTAGCAATGGCTATAAAGGGAGCTTTACCAAAAGATGATCAGACAGATATTCCTGTTACTGCTAAGGCTACTAAGACAGGTGTACAGATTGAGAATTCACCTACAGATAGATTGAGTACTTGTAGTTATTCACCACTAGTTCAGTTTATGTAACCTAGTCCAAGAGGTATGACCCCTGGTGTTATGATGATTTCACATGCTGTATGGACAAAGGTGGTGACTCAGTTGGCTACACTTGCTGCAAAAATCAACAATATGGAAGGTGGAGTACAAAGTTAGATAAAACGACAACTACAAGTATAGGATAAGTGTGTGCAGGACCGCCTTGATGCATTTTAGTCAAGGATCACTTGTCAGTTAGGTAGTAATCTAACGCTCGATGTTGCTACTATTCAACAAGATATTATGGACATAAAGGGTATGGTTGCGGAGTTGTCTAAGAGACTGGTGATTGCTGAGCCCATTGTAGAGAATGTGTTTGCCACAATCAAGATGGTGAATATTTGGGAAGTCCTGGTAGATAAGGAAACTGTGTAGAGCTTGCAAAAAGAACAGAAAAGAAGAGAAAGAAAAATAAAGAGAAAGAAAAGAAGAAAGAGAAAAGAGCTGCTAAGAAGGCCAGACATCATGACAGCCAGGATGGGCAGGACCAAGAGATGGCTAGTGGATCTAGCATATTAAGAGATCCAGTTACTTATGCTGAGGGAGTCGATGCTATGGACCTTCCTATTGTTAATCTAGTCTTAGTTAGGATAATTGATAATAAGAGTGGGACCCGATCTAACGGACCACATGCAGATGTTGATGCTCCGGTGCCTTGAGTGCCTAGGTATGATTTTTTTCCCCTACTCTATCTTATTTTTTATGCACTTAGGACAGCGTAATGTTATTGAGTTGGGGTGGGTAGTAAAATTTTTGGGAGTAGTTTGAAAAATTTCAGATTTAACTAAAACTAAAAGTTTGTTATGACTTGCAGGTGTGATGCAGGCAACTGAGATAGGGAGTAGATCAGTGCGCCAATGGTTGCAGATATTTGGAATTTTTAAATATGACTTTTATGGATTTTGAAAATGTGAATTGTATTTAAAGATTTTGATTTTGATGTGGATATTGTTGATTGAGTTTGACATTGCTAATTGTTGTGAATTTTTTAGCTGATTTTGTTAGAAGTAGTGTTAATCGTGCGGAAAAATTAAAAATATTGAGCCCTCTAAAAATTTTGTTGTTTAAATAATCACATGATTTGTATATTTATTTCAAAACTATTGGGTTTTTAATAATGGAATTAGGATTAGTGATAGTACAGGTAGGGAAAAAACAAGTGCAGAGTTGGATATCTATACTTAGTAATATAGCCCTGTGTAAGTGTGCGTAAGGTTTACTGAGTTCTTGATTGTGTCAGAATCTAAAACTTGCCTAGTTGCTTTTACCAAGGTCTAGGATAGTTAGGTAGAAACGATCATAGGACCTATTGGTATGAGTCCACTTCATCCTAAAATGCCTACCAAATGAGTAAATCCCCTTAATCTAAATATTTGAGCCTTAATAGACTGATTTTTCTTCTTACACCTATTACATTCTTGTTTAGCTGGAAGAAATATATTTTTGACCTTGATCCTCCTATAGATACTATGGACCTCAACTCAGGAAAATAGCTTAAGTTTAGTGTGGCTACTATGGGAGTGCATAAGAGCTAACACGTATGAAAAAAGGGGTAGAAGAAAGATAGCTGAAATATGGGCAGGGATGAAAAGAAAGAAAAATGCCTAGTATTGTAAAAGAAAAACAAAACTTAAACACTAGAAAAATATAAACCTGACTATATTAGAATATGCTTAAAAATAAAAAGGAGATACAAAGGTGAAAATAAATGAAAAAGTGGAAGGTACCCCAAGAAAAGCGTAGTGTCCAAGAGGCGTAGTCACTAAAAGAATTCAAAAAGATATCCTACCAGCCCATAGCCTATGTTACAAGATTGAAAAAGTCCTATAGTGATTTTACCATGACTATTTGAAAACATAGGAAAAGAGTATAAGGGCAAGCCTATGGTATTTTATGCACACCGGTGATACTTCTTTGTGAGAATAAGAGTTATTTGTTAGATCTTAGAAGAAGTTAATGTGTGAAGAGAGACTGGGATTTCTTTGACTGTGAGTGCACATGGGTTATGTTGCTATGTTGCTAGATGCACATGGGTTATGTTGCTATGTTGCTAGATTGTTTGACATCTGTAAGATTTCTACGCGTAAATTATCTATTGCTAATGAAATGCCATCATCGGATCCCTTTATGTTTCTATATGTGTTGAAATTTCTATAGATAAGTGCAAGTTGAAAATAAAGGGGAGAACAAGAAAAAATTAAATTCAAAGCCACCGCCATGGGTTGTTATTTGAGATCTTCCTATTTTGAGCATCCCCTCGAGGGTAGAAAATAGTATTTGATTTTGTTTGCCTGAGAACATGTAAAAGTATAAGCTGAGGGTGTTGATATGGCTTGGAAACATGAAGATATAGAGTCCACATTATGGATAGAGATGGTGACTGGAGATGGAGATAGGATTACAAAGAAAGGGAGATAGGTACAGTTCTCCTAGCAGCTAGAAACAGAATCAAGAATAGAGGAAATATTGACCAATCTAGTGAAGGGTCAATAAAATTAGGAGAACAACCTTGAGGGGATTAAGCCTGACATTTCATGATTTGCCCAGAAGATGGAGTCTCATGGAGTTGCTATCAAAATATTGGAGCACCAGCTCGGGCAAATATCTGCCATAATCAAATAGAAATGACCTGTTATTATTTCGAGTGAAAAAGTTTAGAGTCCACTAGCTATAAGTCATTGTCTAGCTATTACCACTAATTATGGTTCCACTACTGATGATCCACCTATAATTACTATTGAGGAGTTGAAGATTGATAGTACTGAGAGTGATGAGATACTTAAGGCAAAGTTCGAGAAGTCAAAATATAGTGATGATCATTTTGAGCATGATAGTGGTAAGTATTGGGTTGATGAGCCCAATGATCATGTGCACCCTTATAGTGCTATATCTTCCTTATTGTTAGTAGAAAAGAAAGAGGATCCCAGAGCAGTTACCATTCTATGTTTTATTGGGACGTTCAATGTTAAGAAGGCTTTAGTGACTTGGGATCAGGAGGTAATATGGTGTCATTGGTTGTTTACAAGCTATTATAAATGAGGGAACTCAAACCTATATCCATAAAGTTTTTGATGGTTGAGTCTCCTTTGATGAAACTCGTGGGTGTCTTGTGTGATGTAGAAGTAAGGATGGCATCATTTATTTTCCTCGCTGATTTCATAGTTCTTAATTGTGAGGTGAATTCTCAAGCCCCCATTATATTGGGTAGACCCTTCCTATCCACTTGTAGGGTATGGATTGATATGGATTTGGAAGATCACCTTCAAACTAAATGATGAGCAATTAGTTTTTGATGTATGCTTGGCAGTGTAACAATTAGATAATATGCGAGTAGAGTCTGTGATTGACACTATTAATGAGGATTTCGCTGCAGAGGATAATGTACACAATGCACCTGGGGTTGATGAGAGACATGTGGTAGACCGGTTTGCAGAAATTGAGATGATGGATCTAGTTATACCCTCAATTATTCAACCATCATATTTGCATGGTACCAAACACTTTGATTTATTCACGAAGGATAATGTGCCAGTCCTCATAGTTGGGACCAAGAGTGTCCAAGTGGGGAAATTGCAGAATCCAGATAGGCCATATGAGAAAGCCCTGAAAAAGGCCACCCATGATTTGCTCGAGATTACATTTATTGATAGGCAAAGGTATGCTAAGCTAGTTGCGAATGCATCGTATTATAGTGCACTGCCACCACCATGACCTCCACTTATGGATATACCTCCATCTAAGGGAGATCATGATTTGGTCTCATAGTGCATTCTAGGTATGTTCTCACTTCCCTCTATTTTACTTAATTTTAGTGCATTAAGAATAGTGCACAGTTTTTAGTTGGGGGTGGAATGTACCATAGCTACCACGAGTTTTTATTGTAGTGATTCTTTTCTTGTCAACAGCTATGTGGTTATAGAACTGGCATGTCTAGGATAATTTTATTTCGTATTATGTTTGATTTCTTATTGTATTTTATTTTCGTGTTATTAGGATATTTGTAAGTATTTAGGGAAATTTTCATATTTTGATTGATTTTTGATACCCCTTCCAAATTTGAGTTTTAGAACCATGTAAATGTATAGATGTGTGAACACTGTGGATTTTGTTATGGCATTAGGATAAGGGATATGATAATCACTTGCTAACAATTGCAAGAACCAGATTTAATTAGCTTAAATTCCTCCAAACTGCATAATATCTCCTTCAAGTTTTACTTTGTTCGAATTTTGTGTAAAATCAATCAACAATCATGTGTGTATTAAGTTATTACTCCTAATAGTATAAATAAACCCTAACAGTAACCTTAGTCGTATAACCTAAAAACATGATTTTCTGGCCAACATGGCTACACTATCCGGTGGGACTATTCCAGTGGATGATACGACTCAGCACATGCAGAAAGAACATAGTAATATCAAGTATGTGGATCTGCTGAAGCCAAAAATAAAAGATAATACTAGTATTAGGATTTCACGTAAGCCAGTAATAATGCTGAATGGTGAGACATCAATAACGTAGAAATCATCAGAAGTTTAGAATCTAATCATACAGGAAAAACTTCAATTTACTATCATTGGAAAGTTCGCATATGGAAAAACACATATTGATAATCTAAGAAAATCAATTCCAAATCAATATGGAATCAAAGGACAATGCATTATAGGAGTTTTGGATGAGAGACATGTATTGATAAGGTTAGAATCATTGGAAGATTACATTCAATTATTATCAACAACAACCTTCTATATCAGTATGAATGGGAGATATTGGTAGATGAGGACACTAAAGTAGGATCCATGGTCTGAACCTGATATGGAAACTACAATTGCAGTAGCACGGATTTCTTTCCCACAACTGCCTTCTAATTTTTTTGCAAAAGATGTAATTTTTTCCATTGGATCAGCAGTAGGGAATCCACTCACTGTAGACCTGGCAACAAAGAATCACATAAGACCAAGTTGTGCACGAGTTAAAGTGGAGGTGGATTTAGTTGCAGAGTTACCACAAAGAATAAGAATAAATGAGGAGAATGATACAACCGGTGAGATCAAGTCAAAATGGGTATAGATTCAGTATAACTATATGCCTAAGAATTGTAAAGATTGTTGTTTACAAGGTCATGATGCTAATAATTGCTTGACTGCTCATCCAAAACTATTTGAGAAGCAAAAAGAGAAAAAGAAAAAGATGGAAGTAAATGCAGATGACAGTGATAAGAATCAACAAAGGAATAATCTGCACAACCAGGATAAATTCAAGGGAAACACTGAAAATAAACATTGCTTGAGGAGGAAAAATAAATATAGGAGAGATAAATATAGCCATATACTTGGTGAAATAGAGGAAAACAAGCATAAGTAGGTGGAAGTATCCAATTCATTTGGGGTATTGGAGGAGCAGATTGATAAGGTTATACACAATAGTGAAGGAATTCAGGAAGACAAAATTAATGACAAAGCAGATAAGGACAAACTCAATACAAAAGAATGGGTCAATGAAACATTTGGCAAAACCACAGAAGAAATAACTGATGGAAAACAATCAACAGAGAAGCATCAAATAATAGAAATAACACATAACAAAGAGGAACAAAAGAAAGAGCTGTTAACATAAGCAGTGCAGAAGGACAACACGATATAATAAATCAGCAGAAGTGTAATTAAGAGAAATAACAGGGTACAAATGATAAGCAGTTACATGTGTATAATGTAGAAGCCATGGAATTATTGGTGCTGGAGGGAACCTCACCCTTGGCAATAAAATTAGAAAGTCTGGTTCAAGCATGTAACAAGGATAAAGAAAACTTGGATGATAATGTAATGTATGATAATATAGATCAAGTAGCTAAAGAATCAGACTTATCTCCAAAGCAAGTTGTAGACTTGAAGGCTAAACAAAAGAAGATAAAGAAAAGGAATAATAGTATAAGTTCAGCAGCTATGAATACAAGGAGTCAGTCATCCAAGTTTAAATCATTATGAATGCACTAATATGGAGCGTAAGGTCAGTTAACACACAACAGGCCTTCAATAGATTAATTATAATGCATAAGAGATTTCAATTATATTTCATAGGGATCATGGAACCCTTTCTAGATAGACTACAAATAGAAGATTACAGAAGGAGATTAGGATTGAAACATGATTTAGTGAATGTTTCAGGTAAAATTTGGGCATTTATTCATGAAAATATGGAAGTGACAATTTTGAAGGATGAAGAGTAGCAATTATCAGTACACTTACACAGTGCTGATCTGTCAGTGGTAGTTACTCTGGTATATGCTAAGTGTAATGCCAATGAAAGATAAGTTTTATGGGACTCCTTAGTAGATATGGCTGATACATATTAAAGTCCATGGCTAATAGGAGGGGATTTCAATATGATAAGGCATGAAGAGGAAAAGTTGAGGGTCTTACCAGTTAAAATTAATGAAATACAAGAGTTTAATCAGTGTATTAGTATGTGTAATATGGAAGAACCTCTTTTTAAAGGAAGTAAATGCACCTGGTGGAATGGGAGAACTGATAAGGGGGGCATATTCAAAAGGCTTGATAGAATTTTTTTTAATGACAGGTTACAGAGTGTATGTCAGGTAATGAAGGTTGAACATCTACCAAGGAGTGAGTCAGACTATGCTTCTTTATTCATACAGTGCAGAGTGGAAAAAGAGAAGATAATCAAATCTTTTAGATTCTAAAATCTATGGTAAAGAAAGAGTCTTATTTGAAGATCATCAGGGACAGCTGTAAAACAGAGATGATAGAAGATCCTTTCATAGTGTTTCATCAGAAACTTAAAAACACTAAATCTTCTTTAACAAGGTGGAGCAAGGATATTTTTGGTAATATATTCTAGGAAATTGTAACTCTAGAAGATATTATTAAGGTAAAAGAAAAGCAATTTGAAGAATCCAAGTAGAGCTAATAGAGAGCAGTTGTTTAAAGCACATGTAGAGTTAAATATTCAGCTGAAAAGGGAAGAAGAACACTAGAGACAGAAGGCTGGATATGAGTGGTTTAAAGATGGTGAAAGTAATACCAAATTATTTCACACTATAGTTAAAGTAAGAAGGAATAGGCTCAAGATCAAAAGTATAGAAAATGAAGAAGGAGATTGGGTGGAAGAAGCAAGTGAAATTGCAGAATCAACTGTCACTTTTTTTCAAAAATAGTTCAACAAAGAAGGAGATACAGAAGACTTTTCAATGATTGATGAATTGCCTACTGTGGTAACTAAAGAATAGAACACTGAAATAATAAAAATACCCACAGAAGTAGAGGTTAGATCTAGTATAATGGGCCTAAATAGGAATAGTGTTGGGGGACCTGATGGAATGACTGGAGCATTTTATCAAGATGCATGGGATATCATAAAGATGGATATTCAGAATATGGTGGTAGCCTACTTTTGTGACCATACTTTTCCAAGATTCATCTCACATACCAACTTGGTATTATTACCCAAAAAATTGGTGGTGAATTCATTTTCAAATTTGAGACCCATTTCATTAAGCAATTTTGTTAACAAGATATTAGCAAGAATAGTTCATGAGAGGATAAAGAGTCTACTTCCTCAACTAATCTCACTAGAGCAGGCATGTATTGTACAAGGTAGAAGTATTGTTGACAATGTGTTAATTGTACACGAAATTATCTTAGAAATTAGAAAAAAAGGAAAGCCACCTAATATGGTCTTGAAACTGGATATGATAAAAGATTATGATAGGGTGGAATGGTCATTCTTGACAAAGGTATTAAGGAAGATGGAGTTTTTCTAAAATGTTAATTGATATGGTGTTCAGGTTATTGGAAAACAATTGGTACTCCATACTATTAAATGGGCAGACTAAGGGATTCTTCAAGTCTTCAAGAGGATTGAATCAAGGTGATCCTTTATCCCCTACTTTGTTTATAATAGCTGCTGAAGTTCTATCAGTAAACATGAAGAAGCTTATGTTATCTATGGAATTCAGGTTGTTTGGAATGCTGAGAGAAAGTCCTAAACTGAATCACTTAGGTTTTGCTGATGATATAATCATATTATGCAAAGATGAAATGACAACTTTAAAGATAGTATCATTGACATTGGAAGGATATGAAGCTGAATCAGGCCTGAAAATCAACAAAGGGAAGAGTGTATTATATATGCATAAAGGAGTGTCAAATGGAATTGTGGTGATGGCAGAAGTAACTACAGGTATAATAAGAAGAGAATTTCCTTTTAATTACCTGGGTTTTCCAATTTTCTATTTGAGGAAGAAGAGGGATTACTATCAATAATTGATCAAGAAGATAGCAAATAAATTACAGGTATGGAAGGGGAAATTGTTATCTTATGGTGAAAGAGCAGTTTTGATCCAACATGTACTACAAAGCATACCAATCCACTGCCTTTTAGTAATGAATCCACCCCTTAATGTGCTGAATACATTACAAAAGGCTCTAGCTCAATTATTTTGAAGCAGAAGAATTGGTGAAAGAGGTAGACATTGGGTGAGATGACAGGAGGTGTGTTTACTAAAGGATGAAGGGGGACTAGGGTTTAGAAAGTTGACAGATATATCTATGGCTCTTTTCTGCAAATTATGGTAGAATTTTAGGACAACAAAGTCCATATGGAGTAAGTATATGTATAACAAATATTGTAAAAGGGAGCATCCATCAATGGTTGTGTAAAGAACAGGAGCAAGTGGTTCAGAAGTATGGAAGAAAATATTGTTAGCAACAGACTTAGTAGAGCATCTTATAGTATGGCAGTTAAGGAGTGGTAATGCAGACATATGGTTAGATAATTGGACTGGTCAAGGTGAAAAATATTATTTCATGGATGGCAACTGTGAGCTTAGTGATAAGTATAAGCAGGTAAAAGAGTTAGAAAAGGAGGGAAGATGGGATGTGCAAATACTTATAAGATTGTTCAAACCAGGCATGGCTGAACATATCATGGATAAATTTAGACCTCCAACAGTAGAGGGAAATAATGTACCAGTTTGGTCTTTGAAAGAGTAAAGAGGTTTTACAGTGAGATCAGCTTGTCATTATATCAGAGATAAAGGGAAAATCAGTGATACATACAAGTGTATATGGGTAAAAGGATTGCCCTTTAAGATTTCTTTCTTTATGTGGAGGTTATGGAAGAGCAAAATTTCTGTGGATGATAATGTTAGAAGGCGGGGATTTGAAGGTTCATCAAAATATTGGTGGTGTGATGATCCTGCAGTAGAGATAATAACTCATGTTTTTACGAGGTCTTTTTATGTTAACAGGACATGGTCCTACTTTTATTCTTTTGTAGGATTACCTACTCAAGGACTAACTTTGAGGAACACAAATCCTTTGAGGAACACTGTAATTACATGGTAGAAAGAAAGATCTAAGAGAATATAACAACCTTATTTTTAGGTCTTACCTAGTTTTATACTATGGGAGATTTGGAGGAGGAGAAATAAGAAGAAACATGATAATAAGAATACATCTGCTCTGAGACTCATTCATAACATAACAAGGAATGTTAGATTATTAATAAAGGTTAGGAAACCAAACTATGAGTTCTCTATGGAATTGCCATAGATATTTGAGGAGTTTGACAGAATTAAATGCAAAATGAAAGTCACAACAGTGCTATGGGAGATGCCAGAATAGGGATGGGTCAAATACAATACAGATGGAGCATTAAGAGGAGAATATTGCATGAGAGATGATACAGGGGATATTATATATACTCATGTAGAAACACATACACATGCAGACAGTTTGCAAGCAGAAGAAAATGTAATACTTTAAGCAGCTAAACATTGTAGGCATACACAATTTGACAAAGTCATATTTCAAATGGATTCACTTCTAATGCAGAAGATTCTAATAGGAAGCTGTCAAAGTCCATGGATTATAGCAAGTATAGTTTCCAAAATTAAACAACAGTTGCAGGAAAATAAAGTAATTTATCAGCATATATACAGAGAAGGTAACAAGTTAGCAGATTATCTTGCTAATTTAGCTATACATTCAGGAGGAGTCATTTACACTAATTTTCATCAATTACATCAAAGATATAAAGCAATTGTTAATAGTGATAAATGTCAAAGTCCATATTTAAGGTTTACACTAACACGAGGATGAAGGAAAAACATTGGCCAAGATAGGGTAGTAACATTACACTTCATAGCAACACACAGGAAGAATAGAAAAGAGAAAATACATAAAGTAGTTGTTTCCCTCAAAGCCAACATAAAGGAGCCGTAGCTATAGGGGAGAATTTAACCTCTTTCCTTGCAAATCTGATCAGTAATGGAGATGATGTTAGATTATAGGAGCAACAAGTAAACAAATGTACAGATACACTAGCTTACTTGAAGTTCTGTTCATTCACTTGAATACATCATTCCAACCTGACAATTAGAGATAAATTGGAAAAATCAGTTGAATAAAGGTCATATTGGAAGTAAGAACCCAAGAGACGAACTATTGGGAGCTGAATCATAAAAAAGAAAGACAATTATAGGAATAACAGTGATGTGAATTGACTTAGGAAGAAGAGACGTAACAGTCAAGAAGGAAAGGAAACTGGATCTTTCATTTTGGAAACCCTACTTACACTAAGTGTTTCTTTGTAGTTTTTATTTGTTTTAATTTTTCTTGCTTTATTTGACCCGGGTTGGACTGGGTCTAGTGATATTAAATTTTTTTTTTAATTATTAATAAAAATCTAAATTAAACAAAAAAAAAGAACTAAATAGGTAGGAGTTAGTAATATTGACTTAGTTCCATGTGTGTGAGATACTACCTAGTTCCCTCTGTGTGTTGAGTTCAGAACTTGCCTAGTTAGTCTTACCTATGTTGAAGGATACTCGATTAGGAAAGGATCATAGGTCATTTTTTATTTTAGTTCACGTTTAGCCTAAATGACCTTCCATGTGTGAATTGTATCCCTTCATGACTATTTTGAGCCTTATAGCTGATTTTTTTGTTACACCATTCACCTTCCCATTTATAGTACAATGAATCTAATTTGGACTTGGTCCTCCTTGGACATTGTGCATCTCAACTCAGGAAAAATGCCTAAGTTGAGGGTGGCTATCATATGGGTGCGAGTGTAAAATGGGTATGAAGAAGGGTAAAATAAGAGAAAAAGTTACTAGAGATAGGTGTGTAGTAAAAGAAAAGAAAAGGAAAAGAAAAAGAAAATAAAAATTATGAAAAAAAGAAAAAGAAAGAATAAAATGACCGCACCCAACTTGAATGTGCATAAAATAATAAAAAGGAGAAACAAGGGCGGAAATAAAGTGAAAATTGGCTAGTTCATGAGACCCCAAAGTGAGTGTAGTGCCAAGGAGGATTAGTTATTTGATATGTCCATATGTACCATACCAACCCCCAAGCCTACATTATAAGTTGAGAAAAGTCCTATAGTGATCCTGACTTGACTATCTGAATGCTAAGCTAAAGAAAATTAGGGCAAGCCTATGGTATTTAATATGCATTGATTGGAACTTCTCTTCTGAGTGTGAGTGTCTCTTGATGGTCCCTGCATTGACATGCATGATATCATATAATCGAGTGGGACATTCTTGTTATGAGGGCACTTGAGTCATATTGCTAGCTATTTTCTTGTTTCGGGTAGTGTAATTTGTATATATGATTAGTTGTCTGTTGCTAATGTAATTTCCATACCTCGATCCCCTTGTGTAACATTATTGTGCTTCATGTTCATACATAGTTGGTTTTGAAAAATAAGATTGGAAAGGGATGTTGTGTTTTGAGCTTTACATGTTGACTGACTACCTTGAATAGCTTAGTTTCTCCTAGCTAAGTGTTGTTTTTGTTTTAGTTATGTTTTGTTGCCTGAGGACATGAAAATGTTCTAAGTTAAGGGTGTTGATGTGCTATAGAACTATAGCACTTTTGTCGGTTAAAATGAGGAAAAGATGTAAGTTTTTGAGGTTATTTTGTTAGATGCAGAAAATCATCTTTTGAATGATAAGTTATGAAAAAGGTGGTAAAAGGTTTTTTTTTGAATTTTCAGTAAAATTATGGATATTCGGGATTTTTTCCATCTTGTTCGTGATCAAAGTATGTTCAAGAATTGAAGAAAAGCTGAAAAATGACTCCTTGCAATTACCAAGTCAATATGTGGCCGCATGTAGGACCTACAGACCCTGTGTAGGTAAAGCAAGTAGCTGAAGTCCAAAATCCTGAGAGATAAACTTGTAGGATATTTTCTCCCAGCCCCTGTGGTTTGTACCTACACTCAATGTTATGACCATAGGTACTACCTATGCCCGGTACCAGACTGCGGGTACGGACAATAAGTAGTCACTAACCTAATTTTATCCTATTTCATTTGGTCTTTGCTTTTAGGGTTTCCTCATGTACTATAAATACCTTTTATGTGTCTTTTAGTTGGAATAATATACTTTTGATATTCACAAACATATTTTGATTCCAGAATCAGATTTTGATCTTGGTATTTCTTGTATTGACTTTGGTTTATTAATTCAGTTATAGTTGTGGGTTTTATTACTTCTTATCATTATGATTTCATCTATGCTTTCGAATATGAATGTTATTGATTTCCTCACAAACATGAGCGACTAAAACCCATAGTTAGAGTTGTGGACACCCTGATAAATTGATGAAGTAGGGGAAGTACTTTTGTTGTTCTGAACCGATACCCATGAATGTATTGATTTATCTTTGTTCTGACTATTTTCTTACTGGGTGCGCACATTAGTATCCTACCTAGATATTGTGGCTTACTCCAAAAGAGGAGCAGTGACTAAGAAAAGATAAAGACAACAGTAATTTAGAGTTTTAACTGTCGATCCGCGCTTCTATATTATATCTTAGTAATATGGTTAGGTGTCATCTAATAACTAGAGACCAAAAGGTAATAGTTAATTGGGATCAAGATAAGGGTTAGTAACATGACATACTGCGACTCAAAAGGTAAAGGGTGAAATCCTTCTGCTCATTCAAAAGACTACAGAAGGTACATAACTTATCGATTCTACATGGAAAGTATTAGGTTAACTTATCGATTCTACATGCAAAGTATTAGGTTGGTTCAGCGGAGCACAATAAGCCTACAGAGTTGAGAAGCTAGGGAGAACACAATCCTAGGTTCACCTACAATGATTACTACCGAAGTTAGTATAGTTACTTGCTCGAGAATACTACATCAAAAACCCCTATTTACTTTTCTTGTTTTTCCCGTTGACTACGGCTGCTGATATAGAAAGTCATGTGTTACTTTGGGATTCGACCCCAACTTTTATTGCGTTACTGTATTTTTACAGTGATCGTATCATCATCTTATAGGAGGTTTTTTTTTAACATCATCAAACTCTCTCCAGAAGACTAATATATGAAGACACTGCTTTTTGGGGATACTAATCTTAACTTTCTCTAAACTCAATAGATATCTCCCTATCACTCACACTCTCATGAGCATACACATCCTTACTTCTTAACATATAAAAATCCATTCTCCACTTCTTAGTATACTAGCATTAAACCTCTAGTTGCATAACCTTACAACATACCAATAATTTAAAACTATACCAAGTGCTCACATCTCCAATGTATATTTTCATCAATTCAACTCTAGAGAGCACCATATAAAAACTCCCTAGACTTCTCCATATTAAGAAAGCCAAGAGCATAAATTAGGTATACATGGAACTTATACACTTGAAACCTCATCTAACAACATGCTACTTGAGGTTCAACCTATTTGTATAGACCTAACGCTCTTACTTACCTAATAACTTAGCTACAATCTATCATTTCAAGACTAGTCCTCATGTATAAATATCATAATTATCCAGTGGAATTTTTTAGTTATCAAGCTAAGATATTTCACACATAAAAACAAAGCCCAGATGAAATAAGAGAAAATAGGATCTGTCAACACCTGCTCTCTATACCTACGGCTGGCAGGGCACAAGTGGTACCTGTGGTCTAGCAAAGGGCGCAGGTATAGACCGTAGGTTGTGGATGGAATATATCCTGCAAGTCAACCTCAGTATTTTGGATTTCTGACTCCCTCTTTGTGAAATTGTAGTTCGTAGGTCCTACCTGCAGTCTGTAGGTCCTACCTGTAGTTTGTAGGTCCTACCTGCAGTCTGTGGGTCAACTTAGTAGGTGCTAGGAGTCAGTTTTCCAGCTTTTCTTTGATTCTCAAACATATTTTGATCATGATTAAGTCGGAAAACACCCCAAACATCCATAATCGCTTCAAAAGTGGCTAAAACTCCTTTTTTCACCATTTTTATAAACTTATCATCCAAAACATAGTTTCCTACAAAACATACCCAAAATAGATCAAGTATAACAAAAAGGCCTCAGAGACTTGCATATTTTCCTTGTTTTAAGCATCAAAAGTGCTATATTTCTATAGCACATCACTAAGCTAACATTATTATCACTAGAATCAACATCTAAAGTTCAAGATTAACATCTATTAACAATCATGAATTTCCAATGAAACATCACACATGCAGGACTAGCCCATCAAAATATAGGATAAATTGATCAGTGTAAACTCCTTATTCTATTTAACTGTGGCCTACAAGCACATCTTCTTCAAACTATTACTACTACACTTTAAAATCGACTACATATCTTCTCACCTACTAGACTGTCTTATAACTACTTGATATCAAGAGACTCTCAATGTAGTAAGACCACATAATCAGGATAGTCGATCGTAATCTTATGACATAACCTATTTCGATTTATTAGCATATTCTCTTTCCTCAAAACTCTTCTACTTACATATGCATACCTTTAAACTACCTTAAAAATTCTATAAACATCACTAATTCCCCCTTTCTATGATTTTCACAATTTCGAACAAATTCTAAGTCATCATCACTAATCACTTTCTCTAATAACTACCATAGAATATACATATTTTTTTTTTCAGCCATAGCCACTCATAAGAGTATAATACCACTTTACTAACTTAATGGAAACCACCTTTATCACTCAAGAGATTCCCTTAGCTCGAGCTTCTAATATGTGAATTAATGATACTAACCTTGGGATTATCTTACCACTCATAGGCCATAACACTTCAATTCATACTACCCCCAATGGAAATATTATCCTAACATTCAGATACATACCTTCCTCCTTAAGTGAGATATCTGTAATAAATTTTTTGAAAGGGGCTGAACACATACCTCTTACCTAAGGCTGAAACACACAATTCATGAAGCTAGAGGTCTATACTTGAATACATACACTTTAATGTATTAATGGACTCCCATAAAGTCCTTGTACCATTTCAAAACTTTTTGATGACTTAATATAAAAGGACCTCATCGTTAGGAATCTAAGCTTTTCCACTTGTATCGCCTCGATAATGTGACATAGCCCATAATATTAAAACATGGACAGAATGTGGGTAACTTTCATATGGACAATACCACTGCACAATCTAGAGTATTAAAGAACAAGAAACATTTTCTAAATTCCTTGAAGCCACCCCCATATAAGTTTGGAGAACTACACACCCATAAAAGTGACTCTATTCAACACAGTTTTGTGGATATGCAATGAACCTGAACCATGCTTTCATACCACGCTTGTCACAACCCAAACCTGGGTCTAGCCATGATGGGATATCTCAATCCCACCATAGGCTGTAGAAAACTCTCATAGCCTTACCTCAAGAGCACCATAAATGTAAAAAGATGAAGTCAATCAAAATAACAATAAGAAGGATAGATAAACTAAGTGATAATTCTAGGAATCAAAACAAACAAACAGCCTAATACTTGCCTATAAAATCCTCTAAAATGAGAATACCAAACTAATTCAGGACATGCCTCACAATATGACAAACAAAATCCAAAAGTACTAAGGCTATAAAGAAACAACTGAAATGGCCGGTCCTTCTAAAGATAGAGGCTCACCACTTCACATTAGATCCACAAGAGTACCCAACTACCTAAAACTACACAGTGTCAAGAGAAAAGCCCTTAGACCCTACATCATGAAATGATTTAGTATCCAGGGATGATCAGTGGGACGAGCACTACTTTGTAACTCAAGGGAAAGGGATAAAATAATGTATTTACCAAAAAATAGCCAAAACCATATGCTCAATATTTATATAGGATGCCGAGATAGGGAAAAGGTCTATGAATATGAGAGATTAAAATATTAACCTAAACTATGTAGTTCGCTGCATCTGAAAGGAACCTATGGGCTATATAGGTCTGGTTCCTCTTGTCGGAAAGGCCCCACCATATATTAGCTGAACGTTCTGAGGAAATCAAGAAAATTTTAAAGACACCAAGGTGATAGACATTCAAAATATAATGTTTGCACTAATAGCATGGTCATATAGACCTCTAACACTGGAAAATGTGGTTTCCAGTGTTGGTCTCTCTAGGACCTACGCCTTCACAGTGAGCTGCATAATTCCTTTTAAGCCCAATTAAAATGATTTGCACATAAGCCAACCATTAACCAAGTAGTCTTTATTAAGGCATTTACAATATGGTATTATCATACCAATACGCTTGTAAGCTAATGTAATTATGCCAAACCAATTCATGTAACGATTAGACTCCCAAGTTCCATTTAAAATCCAAACCATGGCCACCAAGGGCCTTTAAAAACTATTTTTCTTTCATTTATCCTTTAATGTAATGCAATATTTTCAAAATATAAGTTAAATCATGCAATTATCTAAATTCAAAATCAAGTTCATACGGTAGGTTGAGGTTAATACCATTGCTAAGCCTAAAATCCATAAATTTAGGCAAACCCATTCCATTCAATATCATAATGCATCAATTCAGTCACCAAAATCATTAATTAAAGCATGAATAATCTATTTAAAATAAATAATAAGTAATTCAAGTGTTAACCACTAAAAAACCTCAACCCAAGTTCAAAACCATCATTCAAAACACGTGAACATTGAGTAAATAAATGGTACAATATAAAAATATAAGTTAGGGATGAGCAACAGGCCTTTTAGATAAACTAAATTTGTGACACCTTAAATCTAAACTTTGGAAGTATGAATTTTGGGGAAGAAACTACTAACATTTCTCTCTTTAGAGTGGAGAGGAGAAGAAACATTGAAAAACTAATAAACATCTATATACAAGGATTATTGATTAATTTAAGTTGCAGGGGTAGGATTTGAGGTGAGGAAAAGACCAAAATACCCCTAAAAAATAAAAAAAAATTTACAGGAATTTCTCGATTGACAACTAAGTTGACAACTTGTCAGTTTGTTGAAAACTCATCAACCTAGTCATCAATCTCTAGCTAGATTCAACCATTTACTGGATAAGGTTCACGACTTGAGTTAAAAGCTCATCACCTAGTTGACGACTCATTAACTTATTATCAACTTATAACAGATAATCACTCTAAAGTAAAATAAGCATAACCTTATACTCTGATATCAGATTATGGTTAAATTGAATGAGTTGGATATAAGACTAGAAGATCTTTCATTTAGTATATAGTAGGCCACCTAATTTGTTATATTCTACAAGTAATGGTCATTGAAAGTTGAACCAAGTAGGTACATCCACTAAAAATCAATCAGCAGAAAAGTTCTCAAGTCGTCTTTGAGTTAGAATATTTTTATGATCTCAATTCATCTCCAAAACACACTATAGAATTAATCATCCGACTTATATTAACATATAATCATTGGATTTGGGTCTATATATGTAGGAATGATGATTCACATTCTAGCTTAAAATTGTGGGGTATTATAAGATTCTTGTGCATATACCCCTCCGCAAAATAGTATTGCTGCAAGAAATCACAGACATATCTTAGAAGAAACTAGAGTTATCAGATTTCAAGGTCATATACCTTTGATATAGTTGGGACATTATGTTAAAGTTGTAGTCTATATCATCAGTAGACTATCCTTAAATATGTTAAATGGTATTTCACCTTATGAAAAGTTGCATGCTAAGAAACCTTCTCTTGATATTTTAAGAGTTATAGGCTATCTTGGTCATGCAAGGTTTCTTTATGATACAAATAAAATCATGTAAAGATCCAAAAAATCCATTATCAAAGGCTATTTTGAAATTAAAAAAGGCTACATATTATATGATAATGATAATAAATTGTTTTTTGTTCATAGGGATGTTTCATTTAGGGAAAAAATCTTCCATTTAAAAATTGTCAAAGATTTTGTACCTATATTTCTAAGTCCATATAAAGTGGTGTTAGAAGAACTTCATGCTAAAAATAATCTTGTAACAACACCATCTACTGAGGACGTTACTTCTACTACATCCTCAAACATTATCCTATCTCAAAGAAACTCCAAAAGGGGCAGGCATCCTCCAACTCAAATGAAAGATTTTGTGTCACTTAATGTGCACAATGTGCCTTATGCACTATCTATTTGTCATATGATTTTATTTCTCCTAAATAAGCTCAATGTGCCTTATGCACTATCTATTTGTCATATGATTTTATTTCTCCTAAATAACAAGCTTATTTAACTCTCCTTTCTACTAACACACCAAGAAAGTGGTTTGTTCACCAAATTAATGTATATAAGGAATTCCTACAGGGTGACTAGTGGCTTATATGATGAAATTAATATATATATATATATATATATATATATATATATATATATATATATATATATATATATATATATATATATATATGGAGATTTTATAACGGTTTAAGATCTAGTGGAGAGTAAGTATGTAGGCTCTTAAAATCACTCTATGGACTAAGAAAGCACCTAGTCAATAAAATGCTAAATTTATCGAATCTCTTATAAATTGTGGTTTTAGAAAAAGTTAGTATGATCACTGTTTATTCCTTAAAAACACTCAAGTAAGAATAGTTGTAGTCTTGGTGTATTTTAATGATATTGTAATTACAGCTGTCAAACTAAATGATATCATTAATTCTAAGATTTCACTATACAAAGATTTTAACATAAATGACTTGGGAGAATTGAAGTTCTTCCTGGGAACTAAATTTGCTAGATTAGAAAAAAGAATCCTTATGTATCAATGGAAGTATGCATTAAAACTTATACCAGAAATAGGTTTAAGTGCTGCCAAACCAGCCCCTATTCCTATGGACACAACTACTAAGTTTACAACCAAAAAATATGATGATCATTTCAAAAGTTCATCAGATACACAAGATGATCTACTCACTGATTCTGACTCATATCAAAGGTTGATTAGTAACTACTCTATCTAACTTTAACTAGACCTGATATTTCGTATAGTGTACAAACCTTGAGTTAGTATTTGTAACAACCAAAATAGTCTAATCTAGATAAAGATCTAAGAGTGATCAGATATATCAAGGGAAGTCCAAGTTAAGATATTTTACTTTCAAGTGAAAGGCAAGATATATTAGCAACTCATTATGATACAAACTAAGCTGTATGCAGTGTTTTAAGAAAGTCAATCGCAGGATTTAGTATCAAGTTTCGTGAATCACTAGCCTCTTGAAAATCAAAAAAAATAACCTACAGTTTTAAGGAGCTCAACAGAGTACAAAAGTTTAGCTTCTATAGTAGCAAAACTAACTTGGTTAATTGGCTTAATCAAAGAACCTGGTATGCAACTACAATTACTTGTTAATGGCTTCTTTAAAAACAAAGTAGCAATACAAATGGAGGCCAATCTTGTCAATCCTAAGAGAACTAAACATATAGAGATAGACTACCATTTTGTAAGAGAAAATATTCAATTAGGACTGATCAAAACTTCATAGATTCCTACAACTGAGAAATCAATAGTTGTTTAAACTAAGATCTTGAACAAAGTTCAACATGAATATCTTATAAGAAAACTTGGCATGTTAAACATCTTCACTACACCATGTTTTAAGGGGAGTGTTGAAGCGAGTGGTTAAGAAGCTCAATCATGATCAGATTCTATAAATAGTAAAGCAATGGAACAGTGGAAGAAGTTAGTGATAACTAACTTATATCTTCATCTCTAACCAACTAACTAACCAACTAGTAGTTTTAACTTTCTCAAGAGATAACTAAATCTTACTCTATATATGTATATTTATATGTATGTATGTATGTATAATGTGCTACTTAGAAGATATAACTTGAATAATAGAATCACATTTTCACTAATGTTTTCTCTAGTCTCTTCTTCTCTTTTCTCTCTTCTCTTCTATTTTCCTTACTCTTTCATGGTTGTTCTCATTGATATCTATTAATTCTTAATACATAAATATTGAGAATGGGTCCAAATGTTTACAAGATGCTCTTACCCTCTTCCATAAAATGGTCTGAATAAAAACTCTTCCCTCTTTTGTCTACTTATTTTAATTATTTAAGACTCTAATAAATATACATCATTACCCCATTGTTGTTTCTTTTTTTGAGAAGTACAGAAAATAGGTATCCCAATTAATGAATTTTCTTGGGTAACATTATTAACAATTATTTCCTGATGCAATGCATTGGTTCTGCATTTTCAGTGTTACCCATTTACTTGAAGAATGACATCCCATTTAATGTTGTCACCATTACAATACTAATAAGGGATTATTTGCTGAAAATAAGGTTAAAGATGATGTTGAATGGTTCAAAAAATTGTTAAGGGAGAAGATTTGTGAACTTAATGATGTCATGTATGAAACCATCATAAATATGCTCAGCAAAATGGGTCATACAGAGAAAACTTTAAGTTTGATCCGGTTAATGGAGAAGGGGACCACAAAGCATGACATTGTTATCTAAACATTATTCTAGATGCCTTTGGCAAGGATGGAAACTTTGCTAGTGCTATAAACCTTTTGAACAAGATAAAGCAAAAAGGTATTTCTCCTAGAATAGTCACATATAGTTCAATCATTGATGGTTTGTGGTAGCTTGACTAGTGGGAAAAAGGTTAGGACTTTGTTCTCTAAGATGGTGAATCTTAATATTCATCCAAATATGCACACCTTTACCATACTAGCAGAGAAACTATACAAAGAAGGAAAAATTGAAGATGCTAAAGAAGTAATGAGATGCATGGTATAAAAAGGTGCAGAGCTTAATATACTCACCTACAGTGTGATAATAGATGGATGTTGTTTGCGTGGTAAAGTGAAAAGAGCGAAGAGAGTTTTCGATCATGATAGATAAGAACATTGAACCTAATAGTATTAGCTACAGTTTACTAATAAATTGATATTATAAGAAAGAGAAAATGGTTGAGGCTATGCAATTGGTTCATGAAATTTCTCAAAGGGATCTAAACCTGATATTGTTACCTACAATACTATCTTGCATTGTTTGTTTGAAGTTGTAATAATTAGTAATGCAAAACGAATTGATGTCAACGTGCTATCTATTAGGATCAAACCTGATATATGCACTCATGACGCTTTTCTCAGTGGTTATTTTAAGTATTGACTTGTTGAAGAAGCTATGTATCTCTTTAATAGATTGTGTAAATATGGTAATCTCATCAAAGATCATGCAATTTTTGAGAAGCTTTATTTTATTGGATTGCTTTCAAATGTGAGAAAACAAATAGTAATAATAAATGAATTTTGTCTTGAAGGATTGTCTGATGAAGCTAAAGATATCCTTAGAAAAATAGAAGACAACAGTTGTTTTCCTGACGATATCACTAACAATGTAATTGTGCAAGGATTTCTCAGGTGAAAAAAAATTACTGAAATGGTATTTTTCATGAAGGAAGGGGATTCTCGTTTAATGCAACTATAGCTGGGTTCTTGGTAAACATTATAAGGGAGGATACTTCCGTTGTTGACTTGATACCAGAATTTCACTTGAAAAATAAGAAGCAAATACTTCATTCACTTGGTTTTTGGGCTTTGGTATGGCTTTGATCAATTTCCTTTTTATTATTGCAAAATAAATGGCATCCATTGCAATTGTAGAAGCTGATGGCTATTAGAAAATTGCTTGAGCTTTCTATGCAAGCCCTATTGAGGTGGTACTTCAATTTTAATACATTTCAGTTTTATTTATCCCATCACTTTTTTATAGAAATAAATTGTTATTGCACTCTCTGTACAAATTTCTTAATAGTAACCATATCAATTTTAAAAAAATAATAATGGTGAGTTTCCTTATGGTACCCTGTACACGGTATAATAGTTCTCTTAAGGTATATTTTTTAATAGAAGCACAGGGAATGAAAAAATATTATAGCTATCTTTAGGTGTTATCATTTTCTATTTTCATTACAATCAATAACAATTGCCTTGAACATAGAAGCTACTACAAGAACAATCGTTTTGGTGCTTCCTAAGGTCGTAGTTACCTCATCCATAAATGGAATACCAGAGATGATAAGATAAGCCCCATCCTTATATCCTAAACCATATAGTATGAATTATTTTGGTATTTTATAAATTGAAATAAAACTTGTTAAAAGCTATTAGGATAGCCAAAACTTGCTCAAAGCTGTTAGGATAGCCAAAACTTGTTCAAAGCTAGTAGGATGTACCATAGATGAGCGGTCAACATTGTTTTCCAATTATTTAAGAACCTATTTTTTGAAGCTTTATAAGTGATTTAAAAGTGCTGGTTGATTTATAAGTGATTAGGTTGCTGACTCACTGTGGTGGAATTTTCAGAAAGACGACAAGTTTATCATTAAGTATGTTATTCAAATTTGGAATGTGAGAAGCATTAAAAAGGACTGGCCGTGGAGAACGATTTGGAAGAAAATTGCACCCCAAAATCCACCCGTCTCACTTGGATCGCTACCCCCGAGGTTAGTTATGTGCAACAACCAGTAGATACTTTTAATGTGAAAGTGCCAATGACCTAGTAAATCATCTACTGCTTCACTGTACCTTCACTAGATAGATCTCGAGAATATTTCATGTTATTTTTTGTGTCCAATGGGCCATGCTATGTAATGCCCCAAGCCTGTACCCCAGATGCTACACAGTGTTTATAATCCCGAGGGACCACAAGCTAACCCATGACTGACACCTACTCTAATAACTGAATAATAATACTATAATTATGCAAAAATTAGGTGGAAACTTTCCATAAGGTTCAAATCTAAAATAAATACTGAATATGGTACATCAATACTAAAACTGAACATCTGTCTATAATTACTCTAGTTTAAGAAAGCCTCTACTATCTGAACAAGGAGTTAATGGGACAAGTCCCCAACTAACTTCGACTACTGAAACTGATAAACTGAGATACTGAAACAATAATCGTGTCCTCAAACTATGAGGACTCACTACTAACACTGTTGCTGAAAAGTTCGGGTTGCTAAGTACGATCAAAAGCCCATGCATATGAACCTATGATATAAGACATCAAAGCACAAATGAAAAGCATGCATCAGTACTTTAAATGTACTGGTATGCTAAGTGAGGTAGACTGAGATGTATGGGTTCATATGCATGAACAATACTGACTAATTGACATGAGTTTACTGAATGGGAGTACATGTATGAATACATAAATTGAAATTGAGATCATGGAAATACTAGATAGTGAGTTTTGAATATTAATTAATTGGTATCTGAGTTTATTGATATTATACTACTGATAATTGAGTGACTGTATCTGACAGTCCTGATTCTGTGATACTTTGCTGAGTTCTGTACTGAACTGAGTAACTGTATCTGAAAGTCGTAAATCTGTAGAACTAAATTAAGTTCTATACTGAGACTGAATTTGAAACTGAGACTGTGGAAGGTAATCATCTAACAAACATACCCCTTTCTGAACTGATTAGGGTCCAACCTATAACCCTAGTTAGAAGGATGTCAGTACCGTGCCATGCGTAAAGACAAGCTTTGAGTTGACCCTCTCTGATAAAAAACTTTTTCGTCAACCCTCACTGTTAGGAAAACTCGTATGAGATGTATCAACCCTAATCTGGTAGGAAGATATCTCAACCTACATTGATTACGTAGTTTTGTAATGCAGGGATTGCTACTAAGGGTCAAACCCTATGCTGGTAGGAATTCTCCATCACTGGGTTGGCTCGGTGCTGAATATTACTCCCAACTGAAAGACACTGAATTGATTTTTAAACTGTTCTAGGCCTGACTTAACTATTACTGATTATGCTGTCTAACTAAACTAGACTGATTTCACTGAGTAATGAACTGATTACCGATTGAATTCTACAACTGGCTGAGTTTACTGAGTTCTGGACTGAATACTACTAGGTTTAGAACTGAATAATACTGAGTTTTGAACTGAAGGATGAGCTGAGAGTGATTATTAAGTACTACTGAAACTATTCTGTAACTACTATATCTCTAGGTAAACAGCTAAGTTTTTGGATATTGAATACCCCAAGACTCGATATCATGAAAATAAATCATAGCATAAACTTGAAAAGCATAACCATATGCACTTGATCATAACTCATTCATGGAGATATTTTATCAAATACTTGAATGATATAACTTGCACATAAGCTAGCATGACATGATTTTGTTTCCTTTCTAGTTCACATGAGAAACTTATCGAACACTTGGATATAATCCATTCACATGATACTAAATAACATATAGACATCATAATTCAAATCCCCATTTATAATTTCAATGGTTTAACATGGATTCATATAATTCTATACATATTATCAAATAACTCCACATGAAACTTTTAATAAACATGGATTAGAAACCCAATTAATCATTATAATCATGAATATAATCAAACCCAACATGAAATTCATGGAACCAACACACTTGAAGTTTTAAAAATAGTTTCTTGGAATCCAAGGAAGGAAGGGACCCTTGAATGAACACTTGACAAACCTTAAAGCTTGAATTATGAAAGATTGATGGATTTCCTTGGAACTTGGATTCTTGAATGTGATAAACTAGGGTTTGTTCTTGAAAAATTCTAGAGAGAATGAGTAAATTTTGTCTTTTGGATGGCTTAATTTCATGTGTTGGGGTCTGATATAGGATGGAAAAAGATCCATTTACCCCTCTAGACGTGAGTTTTAAATTACTAAAAACCAGACTAGCGATGCGCAAACCGACGTGCCGTATCATTAGCATCGATGCGATGGCCAACGCGCCGCGCTGAGTTCACATCGGTTCATTGGAATTTGAACTAGGAGCTGGGGAAAAATATGCATCGATGCGATAGGTGATGCGGGACATCTAGTTTGTATGGATCCATTGGTTTGGACTTCCAAACGTGTTTCAAACGAAATCTAAAAAATCTAAAACTTGTCTGGGAACACCCACTGACATTCCTAATCATGATTTGATCTAAAAATCATTACTTTAAGGTTATGAGGTTTGTGAAATAGAGTCTCCAACTTACGAAGGGTAAAATAACACTAAGTTTGAATACTTAGCTAAATGATTTTTTCTAAGTTTAGTACCCCTTAACAAGCTTTAAAGGACTGAGTTAAGTTTAGGATTTTGTAAGGTTTTACATGCTAGGATCCATTAAACTTGTGCTAAGTAGATAGTATGAGCAGCTTCAGCAAAGGACAATAAGTACTACGCAATTGTTATCCCTTCATGCACTTTTTGGTCTATTTGTCCGGTACGAATGATAGATGTTTCAATGAAAAGAGAAACAAGACTAAAGAGGTATGTCGAGATTGGATCACCTTTCATTAGACCCTTTTGAGTAGGGAAAACCTTTTGGAGTACAATTAATAATGATAGATACCCTATTAGTAGTAATGGAATACTTTTATCCATTACCTAAGATACTCGGATTCAGTGCGGATCCGACAGTTGGATTCATCAAAATATAAATTTTAAGATTCGGTGGTGCAAATTTGAGTATGGATACGGGTGCGGGCATTTCGGCTAAAATAAATCAAATATTATAAATATAAGTTATAAAGATATTCTAAAAATCTATTACTAAACAAAAAAAAATCATCCCTACTTAAAACATTAATTCAAAACTAACAAAATAAAAAGAAATATCCACTATCAAGTTACTTAAGTTAATTTCTCTTGCACATCTTCTTCAACTTCTTCCAAATCTTCAAATTCTTCGTCAAAGACCACACCTCCCAATTGAGGTTCATCTATTAATAGCTTGGTTAAATTATTAATTGTCTTCTCAACATCAAATTGATGTCCACCTAAATTAATTAAAAAGAATGAATACATTAAAAAGTTTTTATATAAAGAAAAAAATTATCATTCAAAATAAGAAAAACTATCATTCAAAATAAAAAATTAAGGAAAATAAAAAAGAAAATGTAGACATACCTACATCCCAATACATGCTTGGCCCATTTATATATTTCTCTTTCTTGCGAGATAACAACCATACACTATAATGTACAAACACTAAATATTTGGCTCTTGAAGTGGCTAACTTGTTTCTCTTGATATTGTGAATCAAAGAACACTGCTCCGATGTCTTTCACAATAGGAGAAAGAAGTCGGTTGAGTAAGAAACTTGAAAGTTAATTGTTGCAAAAGTAGAGTCAAGACACCATGATTTCCCCACAAAGAAAGAGGATCTTTATACATCATATCATCAATCACATGAGGCTCACCAAAATAACCATCCCTACTACAAAATATTTCATATTCTAATGAGACTTGTTTCATTTGTTTAGAATATTTAAAATATCTTTGAAAGAACTTGATTCTATTCAATGAAATTTGTGTATCTTCATTAGGGGATACCCGTTGAATCCCACTCTCTCCCTGAATCAATGATTCATGATAGTATTTTAGAATCAAAGAATGTGCCATATAATTTTTAATTTAAAGGATTATTACTTTTGTTCCAACAAGCCACAAGAACACCATGAATGGAATAAAAAAGTTTGATTGACTGAAAATGAGATCTTCCACATTATGCTCAAAGATTAGTTTCTTAACCTTCTCAATCATTGAGTCCCGTATATCATAAATGATATGGAATTTCAGACCATCTAAATCACATCTCTAAGCATAGCTAGAATAGGTTTCATAAATTTTAAAAGTAATCAATCCTATCCCACTTCTCATCATTTATTATAAAGAATTTTATTACACGAGTTTTGGATTCAATTCCCTTATCCCCTTTAGAATTCTTCCACTTATAATCCATGACCATCTCCTCTAAAGAAGATTTCACTTTGTGAACATGAGTCCTCATAATAACATATGAGACAAATCTTGTTTTACCAACTTTCAATAAATACAAATCTGAATGCTTTTGAAAAATTGCATGTGTTATCTCTTTATTCACAACAAAATTCTTCAAATTATTCACTTCACTTAGAAACTCTGAGATCTATTTGCAATTAGTAAAGTGAGTTAATTTATCAGACTATTGGTACATACTTTTCAAAGTTTGATTCAAACAATGAACAACATAAGGAGTTCAAAATTTACAAGAAAATTTTTCCTCCACTATAGTACCGACAAGTTTTATATTTCTTGCATTATCTGTAATAGCTTGAACAATATTATTTGGACCTTCTTTTTCTATTGCCTCAATAAAAAAATTAAAAATATATTCTTCATCCTTCGTACACCCACTAGAATTTATTGAATTTAAGAAAATAGTGGACTCCACTAGATGATGCCAATATATTGATCAAAGGTTGTGTTTTAGTGTCAGACCATCCATCAGAACAAATCGACAATCCTTTCTATTTTAGTGTATCTTTAATTGATTGCAAGTTTCTATTAATGTGTCTTTTCTTGATCCCAAAGAGTTGTTCTCAACCTATTATATGATGGGGGAATATAATCAAAAAAGGATTTTTCAACTAAAAACATCGAATAGTTTTTTAAGTACGGAGAGTTTTCAAAATTGAACCCTAAACCTAATGCGTAAAACATTCTAACTGCTAATTTAACGGTAGTATAAGTCTCATGGAAGCTGAAAGATTTTCCTATAGTTCTACTTTCTGAACTCCTTTTTTTATATTGAAGTAAATCAGCGCCCTTTAGAAAAGATACATAATCAACATTTTTTCTTCCATCAATTTGAACTGAAGATTTTTACTTTTCAGCTTGTTCGTTCTCCATCTTTAAAGTTCTCAATGTATCACCTAGAACAATGCTATATATTTAAACTCCATGAGCTGGTAATCTTAAGAGTTATGCTTTAATTCTATTATATGATCCAATAACTTATTTATTGTTACAGCTAAATGACCATGTTCTGTTTCCACCACTATTGGAGCATTTGAAATTACTTTCACATGATTCCATAATGGATAGTCGTCAAAATCTACTACTAACTTTTTGTTGGTCTCATAGGACCCTTTCTATTTTGACTTGATGCAGATGATGTCATATTATTTGTTAAAGAATAATTGGATTTTTAAGTTAAATTTTTTTGGATAGAAGTTCTATTTATAATATTATTGATGAAGATAATTTCAGAATTTTCCCAGTTTTAAACCAATTTATTTTTCCTTGACACATAGGGATTAAGATTTATTCTTTAGTTACTTTACTATTTTGAGTTACTTTTTTCATTGGTTTTGCTTTCCTATTAGGAATAGAATTAATATTATAATTTTTTTTCAAAATTATAACTTACATATTATTTAACCAAAAAAATAAAAAATAAAGTATAATTAAGAGTACTTTTTCCTTTATTCAATGTCAGGGTAACTTACGTATAATTATGCATTAATATTCATTATTTTTATATCATAAAGAATTTAAAATAAAAATTCCCAATAAACTGAATACTGCTATCAGAATAAGTATATACTGATTGTTTTTATTAATATATATATATATATATTTAACAACAACAAAAACAAATATAAAACATCTACTAAACTGACACAGTAATGCCAATGCCGACGCCGACTGAGGTGGGAAGAAACAGATGATTGACCCCTTAGTACTGTAAATAACAATACCTTTGTTACTTATTCAAAAAAAAGATACTTGGAGGACTTCTTGTTTAAATAAGCTCACATTCTTGTATCTAAAACAATTACAGTGAAAAAAGTTAGAGACTTGAAAAATAAAGCAGAAAATAACACCTGTCATCAGTTGCATTCCTTTTAGAACTTAGTTTCTGGTGTGACCCTTAAGAACTTGTTTTACAAACCTATTCTGAAACAAATTTGACCTCATGTAATAAAATGTCTTTCAATCTAACTATAGGTATAGCTACTAGAATAACTTATGATAGTTGCATATTTTGGTCCCTCTTTTATTATAAAGTTCCCATCTTTTATTGTCTTGGATGATCTTTCCAGTACTATGGTATTCCTGATGCAATCTAGTTCAAGAGAGAATTAGATTAGAAAAAGATCACAGCTGATAATTGACATTCAAATAACTATAGAAAAGAGGTCTATTTGCAAGAAAGCATAATCACAACGAAAACAAAAATACCAAAGAAATAAGATATATGTTACTCTTTGACTAATAGTGACCGCATGATTCAATTTTCTAAATACAACTGACTATATTTAACGATAATTATGATGAAGCTACACATGGATACATAATCATTAAAAGCTTTTCTTATTAATCACTCTAACTAAAGCTACCAGCATTATGAGACGGTAATGAAGAAAAGCCTTAAAAGTTAAAATTAAAATCCATAATTTGAAAAAAAGATATAAATGATTACAGTAGAGAATTGTAAAAAGATTTCAGCATCTTCAAAATAAACCCCTTCAATTGAAAATGACGATATAGAGAAAACTATCAAAAGGATCAATCAAATTATGTTTGACAATTTTACTGTTGTATGAAAATGCAAATTTCCAATAAACCATCCAACGCTCTTTGATCATGAATAAATTACTGCAAGTATATTATAATAAAATTTGAACATTGTATTGACCCCTCACCTATCTATACTATCAGATTTGAGCAAGTCCAATTTCAATGTAACGCTCCAATTTTTTGAATCGGAATGCTACACGGTACTCATAACTCCAAGGGACCACAAGCTAACCCATGACTGATATTTGTACCTGTACACTGTATATATAACATAATAATAAGGAAAATATGAACATGTAGGCCATAAGGTTCAACTGAATAAAGAATCTGTCAAAACATAATATCCATATGGGTGGAAGATACCCAAAATAGCTGAAAACTGAATCAAATCTGAACATAAGTCTTAATACTGAATCTGAAAGCCTCTAAGTACCATCTGAATAAGGATTTGAAGGAACATGTCTCCAACTAACTCTGTCTAGCAAAACTAAGCTAAAATAATAAATGAAATAAAATAATATTGCCCTCGAATGGATAAGGACTCATTGCAACTCTGCGGCAGGATGCTACTGGTGATCTGGAGCTCGTGTCTCTAAACCTATGATGTAATAAGAAAGAAAGTACCATAGCACAAATGTGTCAGTACAACTGGAGTACTGAGTATACGAGTGAGGCAGGCTAATGCACAAGGGTTTACTTGCATGAACAATGCTAACTGACTGACTGATATAAATGTGAGAGCATAATACATACATAGTTACTAAGATCGTGAGTACATAATGGCTAAATTTGTAGGCTAATACATGGCTGGAACCATAGTTTTTATAACATGGATGACTGTATCTGACAACCCTGAATCTGGTTGAACTCTATGAGTTCCGTGCTATAACCGAATTTGACCGTAACTAACAGTCCTGGTATACTGATATCTGAATAACTATCTGAGTTCTTTTGCTGAGATTGATACTAAAATTATGAGAGCTATTTGTTTAACTGACATGCCCTATGTATACCATTATGACTAGCTGGGGTCCAATCTCTGCCCCTACTGGAGAGGTGTCAATACATGCTTCACTGATAAGGACAGTTATGAGTGACCCCCTTATCTGGCAGGTACTCAAAGTGAGAATGGTGGGACCTTAAACTGACAGGTTAAGCCACCTCATCAACCCTAATCAGATAGGCTAAGATGTCTTAATATACGCTGGCTACGTAGTTCTGGAACACAAGGATGACTGCTAAGAATCACACCCTAAAACTGGTAGGTGAGTCCCCATCCTTGGGTTCTCTCGGTGCTAACTTCTACTCCCATTTGAAGAGACTGAACATGATTCAAATGACTGTACATGGGAAGATTAACTGACTTCCGTTGACTGACGAAGTAGTACTATTATCTGAGAGTTAACTAAGATCATGAGATTATTGAGGTTTCCTGAGTCACATGACTGACTGAGTTCTATAGATTATAACTTGACTGAGATTATCATGACAACATGACACAGATCTAGGCACACAACTATGTTTTTTGGGTATGAATACCCCCAGGACTCGATAAAAGGAAACTGACACACATGACATGACTCGATCACAAGTTTGAGTCCACAATTCATAATTATCATAAGTAGGGGATATCATATTTCATATAGTTATTTAACATCATAAACATTGTAGGGAATGGATGGAAATATTTCACGTACATATTGTATATCTCTATTATCTTGCATGCTTCATACCACAATAATAGAAACACATGAAAAGTATGGAATTCATATTGAAGTATATAGCTAACATAACTTGTCATTTAGACATCAAAGAACTATGGAAACATGAAGTTCTAGCATCCTAAGCATTTTATCAAACACCTTGCATGCATTCTTTAAGGCATAGGTGGGTTTCATACTTGCACCATATTAAACCACATAAAGTTCATGGTTTTCAATTAACAAACATTTATATATTCTATAGAAACACCTTTAGACATCACATTGAAACTTAAACAACAATCATCAACATGAACATACTCATATCACCACAAAAAGTTTACAAAATAATATTTAAAACATGGTTCTTGAGCTCTATGAATAAATTGGATCCATAGATAAACAATACGCATACTTTAGTGATTGAACCTGTAAAGAGATCTAATGTTTCTGAAGGTTCTTGAAGAATTTCGTAGGCTTGCCCTTGATTTTTCTTGACTAAGGTTTAACCCCTTTGGAAAAGAATGCTCTTGTTCGTGAGGAGATAATCTTGAGAGGAAGCCCTAATCTAGTGGTTGAAAGTGTATGAGAGAGCTTTTTGAGATGTTTTAACTAAAAGGAATAAAAGATAATATGTTACTTGAGGGTTATAAGTCATGGGAAGTGAAGGGAAAAGACCAAAATACCCTTATGAAATAAATTCCCAGTTGTAGAAAATAATTGCTGACGACATTTGTGACAAGGCTTCAAAAATGTGGTAAGCCATAAAAAATGTTGTCACACAGAAGCGGGACTTTGCCTAAGGCTGACGAAATTTGTGTCATGGCATCAAAAATGTGGTAAGCCATAAAAAATGTCATCACACAGAAGCTGGATACTATCTAGGGCTGACAACCTTCGTGATAGGGCATCACAAATGTGGTATGCTACCACGAATGTCATTACTTAGGAGCAGGTTTCTGCCTAAGGATGACGACCTTCGTGGTAGGACATCAAAAGTATGGTAACCTAACATGAATGATGTCACTTAGGATCTAGTTTATGCCTAAGGCTAATGACCTTCGTGGTAGGGCATCACAAATGTGGTAAGCTGCCACGAATGTCGTCACACTATTTCCAGCCTAACATGCTGGAGTAAAATAGGAATAACTCTTTGCTCCGATATTGGATTTAGGATAAATTGGTATCGCTAGAAAGATAATTCAATTATATATCTGTTTATAGGTGATGAGCTCTAAAATTCCAAGTATAATGAGAGATATGCTTATTTGAATTTGACTATGGCAATATCTTTCTCAAGAATTCAATCGGTGAGGAATATTTTGATTCGTCTGATAGCTGGGAGTTATTTGAACCCTTAATATACATCTAACCTACTCATAAAACTATAAAATAACCATGATGTACTATGCATGAGATTGGTACATGGATCTAAGATTTGGTTGGATTTTTCGGGGTATTACAATATCTCCCCCTTGATATATTCGTCCTCGAATGATGAATGCTTGAGAGGGGAGAAAAGATAAACCGATGAATACACTGATCATGCTCAACTGGCACATTATTTTAGGATTGAATTGAATTATAAACTGAATATAGCCCAATTGAACATGCATATTTGATGCTCTACTGATAAGATGAACTCATGAATGGATGATAAGCTATGCAATGATACTTGATACCAATTTTATACTGAAATTTTGAACATGTAACTAAATAAGCTTAAGGATAATGGTTACCTTGAGCTAAGCCTGAATTAGTAAAGAAAATATGAGGGTACTTGGTTTGCATGTCTGCTTCTACTTCCCAAGTAGCCCCCTCCATGGACTAATTCCACCAAAGAACCTTGACTAGAGGGACTTCTTTGTTCCTCAGCCTACGAGTCTGATAGTCGAGGATTTCAATTGGTATCTCTTCATAAGAGAGGGTATTCTAAATGTCAACACTTTGAATAGGGATACAACTACTGGGTCACCTATGCACTTCTTGAGCAAAGAGACATGGAAGACTGGATCAACTGATGATAGATCTGAAGACAATTCGAGCTCATAGGATACCTTGCCGAAGTGACTGAGAATCCTAAATGGAACGACATATCGGGGAATGAGCTTTACCTTCTTGATAAATCTCTTCACTCCCTTCATTGGATAGATCTTGAGATAGACATAGTCATCGACCTCGAATACGAGATCCTTTTTACAAACATCCGCATTAGACTTCTGTCAGCTCTAAGCAGTGCAGAGTCTTTCTCTGATCAACTAAAATTTCTCTAAGGTATCAAATACTAAGTCAGGCCCTATGACTGTGTTCTCACTAACTTCAAACCAACCAATCAGAGACCTACATCTCCTACCATAGAGAGCTTCAAATGGAGCTATCTGAATATTGGAGTGATAGCTGTTGTTGCATGCAAACTCAATCAAAGGTAAGTGGTCATCCCATCTTCCCTTAAAATCAATTGTATACGCCCTTATCATATCTTCTAGAGTCTAAATGGTTCTTTCTGCTTGACAATCTATCTAAGGATGAAATACTGTACTGAGATGAACTTAGGTACCAAGACCCTTTTGGAATGCTTTCCAGAAGTGAGAGGTGAACTGGGTCACTCTATCTGAGATGATAGATAGTGGAACACCGTGTAATCTAACCAACTCCCTAATATAAAGTTTGGCATAATCCTCGGCTGAGTAAGAGGCATGAACTAGAAGAAAATGAGCTGACTTGGCCATTTTATCTACAATGACCCAAACTGAATCATGCTGATGATGTGTTCTAGGCAAACCCATCACGAAGTCCATGTTCACTTATTCTCACTTCTAAGTAGGAATAGTGAACTATTGCATGGAACCACTAGGTTTCTAATGATCTATCTTAACCTGCTGACATGCAGAGCAGTTAGCCACAAACTCTGCAACGTCCCTCTTCATTCCACTCCACTAATAGATCTCCCGCAAGTCGTGGTACATTATAGTGGCCCTTGGATGAATAGAGTATCGCGCACCATGCACTTATGCAAGAATTTGCTGCCTTAAGTCATCTAAACTGGGGACACACAGACGACCCTGACAACGAAGAACACCATCTCCCCCTTGGGAGAAAACCTCTACTTCCTGACTTTGAACTGACTCTTTTAGCTTGACAAGGCTAGGATCCTTGTCTTTCTTCTTTTTCACCTCGAAAACTAGATATGACTTTCAACTACTCTTAACACATACAACACTCTCTAAAGATTTGACTAAGAGAACACCTAGTCTGTCAAGATGATGAATTTCCTGAGCTAATTTCTTCTTACCATCCTCAACATAGGAAACACTACCCATGGACAGTCTACTGAGTGCGTCGGCTACTACATTGGCATTGCCAGGATGATAAAGGACACTTATGTCATAATTCTTTAAGAGATCTAACCACTTTCTCTGACGAAGATTGAGATCTTTCTGGGAAAAGACATACAGAAGGCTCTTATGATCTGTGAAGATGTCTACATGAACACTCTATAGATAATACCTCTAAATATTTAAGGCAAAGACAACTGCTGCTAACTCAAGGTTATGAGTAGGATAATTTTTATCATGGGGATTTAACTATCTGGAGGCGTAGGCTATGATTCTACCATGCTGCATGAGGACATAACCTAAACCTACTCTAGATGTATCACAATATACTACGAATCCATCAGAATCATTGGGAAGTTCTAAAACTGGAGCTGAGGTGAGTCGAGTCTTTAACTCCTAAAAACTCTTCTTGCAAGGTTCTAACCACTGAAACTTGACCTTCTTCTGAGTCAATCTAGACATAGGAGATGCAATAGAAGAAAATCCCTTGACAAACCATCGGTAATAGCCATCCAAACCTAAGAAACTCCTGATATCTGATGGAGAGATAGGGCGAGGCAAGTTTGTTACCGCTTTGGTTTTCTAAGGATCTACTCTAATGTCATCACCGAAAATAATGTGGCCAAGGAATACTACTGATCTTAGCTAAAATTTGCAGTTACTGAACTTGACAAACAAATGGTGAACCCTGAGAGTATGAAGGATAATTATGAGATGGTCTGAATGATCACGCTCTGTGCGAGAATAGACCAAAATATCATCTATGAAGACTATGACGAATGTGTCCAAGTACTGCTTGAATACCCGATTGATCAAGTCCATGAAAATTACAGTGGCATTGGTAAGAACAAAGGCCATGACTAGAAATTCAAAGTGACCATACCGAGTACCAAAAGCTTTCTCCGAAAAGTTATATTCTCTAACTCTGAGCTGATAATAGCCTGATCTGAGGTCTATCTTGGAGAAATAACTAGATCCCTAAAGTTGGTCAAACAAGTCATCTATCCTAGGTAACTGATACCTATTCTTGACCATGACTTTGTTGAGATGACGGTAATCAATACACATTTTGAGAGAACCTTCTTTCTTGTGCAAGAATAAGACTGGTGTACCCCATAGGGATATATTGGTCCTGATAAATCCCTTATCTAAGAGGTCCTTCAGCTGATCTTTCAGTTCCTTGAGTTCCGCTGGTGCCATTCTGTATGATGGAGTAGAAATAGGCTGAGTATCTAAGAGAAGGTCTATGCCAAAGTCCATTTCCCTTTTAGGAGAAATGACTGGAAGATCTTCGGGAAAGACATCTGAATATTCATTAACCACATGGACTGATTCGAGACTAGGAGATTCAGAACTAGAATCCGTAACATGCACGATATGATACGCACACCCCTTAGAAATTATTTTTCTTCCCCGAAGGTAGGAAACAAGATGACCCCTCAAAGACGAAGTGCTACCTTTCCACTCTAGGATAGGCTCATTCGAGAACTAAAATTGAAATATCCTATTTTTGTAGTCTACTATGGGATAGCAGGAATGAAGCCAATCTATGCCGAGAATGATATCAAAATCAGTTATCTCTAACTCAACTAAATCTACTAACATGGATTTTGTACATATCATAACCGGGCAGTTCCAATATACCCACTGAGCTATGATGGTTTTACCCACTAGGGTAGAGACTGAAAAGGGCTCTGCTAAAATTTTAGGACTGATTCCCAAATCGCCTGCTATGTATGGAGTAACAAAAGACAAGGATGCACCTGGGTATAGTAAAGCATAAACATGAACATGGAAAATCTATAACGTACCAGTAACGACATCAGGAGAATTTTCCTAATCCCGTCGGGTCTGAAGAGCATAGAGTCTATTTGGGCGTTGCCCATTAGTATCACTGGAAGTGGCACCCTGCTGGTTTGGGTGACCGGATTGATCTGTGGAACAATTTTTCTAACCCTGAGGGCCTGGTTGAGGACACTTCCTAATCCTATCTCCTGTCTTACGTCAACTAAAACAGATATCACTACCGGCTCTGCAAATACCCTTTCGTTCTTACCACAAGTCTGACAAAGGGGGTTTGTTTGGGCACTGCTAACATTGCCCTGAGATTTAGAGCCTGATTCTCTGTATCTGTTGTCGTCCCTAAACTTCAGCACTGGGGAACTAGCGGAGAAAGGGGTTGGAACTGCTGACTTAGGATGAAACTACAAACTATTTCCTCCCTCTAATTTGGGATGAGCAAAACTAAAATTGCCTGCTCTTGCTCTGTTGTTCTACCTCTCCCTACTCTTAGCCTTTTGCTCCTCTATCTATTGAGCGTGGTTCATGAGACTGGGTAAAGTCATATCGCTGTTTAGCATCGTAGACCTACACTCATTTACTATGCTATCATTCACCTCTGACACGAACTTGCTCATCTTAACCCTGTTGTCTGCAACCACATATGGAGTATATCTGGCTAGCTGAGTAAATCTAAGATAATACTCTCTAAATGTAATATTTCCCTGCTTGAGATTGATTAACTCAAGAACTTTGGCATCTCTCAGCTCTTAGGGAAAGAATCTGTCTAAGAAAGCCGTGACAAATTCTTCCCACTCAACAAGACCTGTATCCTCTAACCTTTCTGCTACCCACTGCTTGGTATGTGGGTAACTTGACACTCTGAGAAGAAGTGACTCCATGATATCAATGACCTTCTGGACTTGGTCAATGAACTCCTGAGGATCCTCGTATGGATTTGACCCAAAGAAGGATGGAGGGTTCATTCGGGTGAATTCTCAAATCCTAGCTGCTACTGAATTGGCCACTGGGTTGGCCGAAATGACTATTGGTCATTCATTCTGGGCAGCTATAGACTGAGAAAGAGCGATAAATATGGTCCTGAACTCCACATGAGAAACATGTTCGCCCAAAGGATCTTTGGGCTGAGGAGCTAGCTGATTTCTTCTCTTTAGAGGCATGCTTCTGAAATAAGAGAAGAGCAGATTAGACTGAGAGACTGACTTGAAATTATGATTACCATCATGACATAAATACTGAAGAAAGGGAACTGTTCCTAAAACATCATATAGCCTCCTGTACATAAATGTGGTGCACAACACACCCATGTACAAGACTCTACTAGATGCGACTTTCAGCCTTCTTAGGACTCTATTTAACCTTAGGCTCTGATACCAAGTTTTTAACATTCCGATTTTCTAAATAAGAATGCTACATGGTGTGTATGACCCTGAGGGACCACAATCTAACCCATGACTGATATCTGCACCTGTACAATACATATATAATAATATAATATGGAAAACATGAACATGTAGACCATAAGGTTTAACTGAATAAAGAATCTGTCAAAACATAATATCCATATGGGTGAAAGATACCCAAAACAGCTGAAAACTGAATCAACTTTGAACATAAGTCTGAATACCTAATCTAAAAGCCTCTAAGTACTGTTTGAATAAGGAGTTGAAGGAACATGTCTCCAACTAACTCTGTCTAGCGATACTAAGTTAAAATAATAAATAAAATAAATAATATCACTCTCGAATGGATGAGGACTCACTGCAACTCTGTAGCTGGATGCTACTGCTGATCTGGAGCTCGTGTCTCTAAACCTATGGTGTAACATAAAATAAAGAAGCATAGTGAAAATGCATCAGTACAACTGGAGTACTGAGTATACGAGTGAGGCAGGCTAATGCACAAGGGTTTACATGCATGAACAATGCTTACTGACAGACTAATATGAACATGAGAGCATAAACATACACATAGTAACTAAGATCGTGAGTACTTAATGGCTAAATATATACGATAATACATAGCTGGAACCGTAGTTCTGATAACATGGATGACTGTCTCTGACAGCCCTGAATCTGGTTGAACTCTCTGAGTTCCGTGCTATAACTAAGTATCTAACAGTCCTGGTATACTAATATATGAAGAACTGTCTGAGTTATTTTACTAAGACTGATACTGAAACTGTGGCAGGCAGTTGTTTAACCGACATGCCCCATGTATACCATTACGGCTAGGCTGGGGTCCAATCTCTACCCCGACTGGAGGGGTGTCAATAATACGCCACTCATAGGGACAGTTGTGAGTAACCCTTATCTGGAAAGTACCCAATATGAGAACGGTAGGAACCTAAACTAACAGGTTAAGCCATGTCATCAACCTTAATATGACAAGCTAAGATTTCTCAACCTACGCTTGCTAGGTAGTTCTAGAACACAAGGATGACTGCTAAGAATTACACTCTAAAACTGGTAGGTGAGTCCCCATCCTTGGGTTTACTCGGTGCTAAATTCTACTCCCATCTGAAGAGACTAAACATGATTCAAATGACTGTACATGGACAGATTAACTAACTTTCGTTGACTGATGGATTATTACTTTTATCTGAGAGTTAACTGAGATCATGAGATTTCTGAGGTTTTCTGAGTCACATGACTGACTTAGTTCTATATATTATGGCTTGACTGAGATTATCGTGACAACATAACATGGCTCTAGGTACATAACTATGTTTTTCAGGTACAAATACCCCCAGGACTCGATAGAAGGAAACTGACACACATGACATGACTCGATCACAAAATTTGAGTCCACAATTCATAATTATCATAAGTAGAAGATATCATATTTCATATAGTTATTTAACATCTTAAACATTGTAGGGAATTCATGGATATATTTCGTGTGCATATTCTATATCTCCATTATCTTGCATACTTCATACTATCACAATAACAACACATGAAAAGCATGGAATTCATATTGAAGTATATAGCTAACATAAACTTGTCATTTATACATTATAGAACCATAAAAACGTGAACTTCTAGCATCCTAAGAATTTTATCAAACACCTTGCATGGATTCTTTAAAGCATAAGTGGGTTTTATACTTGCACCATATTAAACCACCTAAAGTTCATGGTTTTCAATTAACAAACATATATATTCCATGAAAAAACCTTTAGCCATCACATTGAAACTTAAACAACAATCATCAACATGTACATACTCATATCATCATAAAAATTTTACAAAATAATATTTAAAACATGGTTCTTGAGCTCTATGAACGGATTGGATCCATAGATGAACACTACGCATACCTTAGTGATTGAATCTTGAAAGAGATCTAATATTTCTAAAGGTTCTTGAAGAATTCCTTAGGATTGCCCTTGATTTTTATTGACAAGGGTTTAACCCCTTTGGGAAAGAATGCTCTTGTTCCTGAGGAGATGATCTTGAGAGAAAACCCTATTCTTGTGGTCAAAAGTGTATGAGAGAGCTTTGTGAGATTTTTTAACTAAAGAGAATGGAAGATAATATGTTCCTTGAGGGTTATAAGTCATGGGAAGTGAAGAAAAATACCAAAATACCCTTATGAAATAAATTCCCAGTTGCTGAAAATAATAGCTGACGACATTTATGACAAGGCATCAAAAATGTGGTAAGTCGTCAAAAATGTCGTCACATAGAAGATGGACTCTGCTTAAGGCTGATGACATTTGTGACATGGCATCAAAAATGTCGTAATCCATCAAAACATTGTCACACCGAAGCTGGATACTGCTTAGGGCTGACGACCTGCGTGATAAGGCGTCACAAATGTAGTAAGCTACCACGAATGTCGTCACTTAGGAGCTGGTTTCTGCCTAAGGCTGATGACCTTCGTGGTATGGCGTCACAAGTGTGGTAAGCTACCATAAATTTATTCACTTAGGAGGTGATTTCTTCCTAAGGCTGACGACCTTCGTGGTAGGGCATCACAAATGTGGTAAGCTACCATGAATGTCGTCACACTGTTTCCATCCTGACATGATGGAATAAAATAGGAATAACTCTTTGCTCCGATATCGGATTTAGGAAAAATTTGTATCGTTGGAAAGATAATTCAATTATCTATCTGTTGATAGGTCATGAAATAAAAAATTACAAGTAAAATGAGAGATATGATCATTTTAATTTGACTATGGCAATATCTTTCTCAAGAATTCGATAGGTGAGGAATGTTTTGATTCGTCTGATAGATGGAAATTATTTGAAGCCTTAATATATATCTAACCTACTCATAAAACTATTAAACAACCATTATGTACTATGCATGAGCTGGGTACATGGCTCTAATATTGGTTTTGATTTTTTGCGGTATTGATAACGCTCAATCTACAGCTCTCGTAGGAATGTAAAGCGATTGTTAGCAAATATAGAACCCAACCTGGGTTGGGTGTCGATCCCTCAGGGAATATCTTGGTCAACAAGTAAGCAACAGTTACTAGACTTTTAGTGCAAGTCTCGTAATGAGGGGGGATTGCAATGTGTAACCAAATTATTAAAGCAAAACTGAAAATAGCAAAGTAAAAAGAAAGAATATTTCGTAGGTTGTGAAACAATGAGAATTGAGTAGTTGAGGTTATGTCCACCTTCTGAGTTATACGTCTCTATTGGCTATGAGTGTGTTGAATTCAGACATGCATGTGCTTATAGAGAATTGTATTCGATGGTAAATCCAGGCGTCTTTTGACCTATTCGAGGATTATTTCACTTTAACTCTTTCGAGCTTAAAGCGTGTCTAACGGTACGAATTCTCCAAGAGGTTAATCCAGTTATGACACTAACTTTTTAATAGGGGACGGGACCCTACTACCTTGACATTATCTCTTTTCCAGACATATAACTTTTCGTTTGAACAAAAATGTTATGCTGGGGTTATTCTATGCGTCTGCAGCCACAAGAATTTGCATTAAGATGAAAAGAATAATGATATAAGCAGCATACGTGTCACGAATTCACAAACTCATAGCAATAGATAGTATCTCATAAGGCTTCCATATCCCCAACAGAGAAGTTTAGTTACCCATGAGTGCGAAGGAAATCACAATGGACATTGTTATTATACCACAATAAAAATTTCACGTGTAATATGGTGTGGTAGGCGTTAGGCGTGAATCCCTTGCAAAGTAACGTTTCTGTTGTTGCAGAAATTAAGGATTAGATGAATAGAAGAAGAAAAATATAATTAATGGAAGAATTAGAAGAAGAGTTGTAGAATTGTAGAATAGAAAGAGGTGTAGAATAGAATGAATAAAAATCTCTAGCAAGATAGGGTATTTATAATACCCATATCCTATTCCTACTAAACTAATGAAATACTTAACCAAATCCTACTAAGCTAATGAAACACTTAACCCAATTGTACTAGGTTAATGTATCATTATCCTAATCCTAATAAGCTGATGAAATACTTAACCCAATTGTACTAGGTTAATGTATCATTATCCTAATCCTAATAAGTTAATGCTAGTCCCCAAAGTCTTCAGAAATGCTGTTTTAGCCCGGGACAGATTTTTCATGCGCCACTTTTGGTCCTTGGCATCCAAGACTCCCTTTTCTCGTTTTGTGAAGCTTTCTTTGGCGTCAAGTGACCCATAAAATGCTGAATTCTGCATCATTTATACCTGAAACTTTGATAATCATGTTTGTTAGCTCACTTACAGGAAAAAGGACTAAAAGTGCATGAAATATATATTTTGTTCTCAAAACATAGCTAAAATATGGGCAAAATCAAGTGCTATAGGCGTGTAAATTCGCCTATCATCAACACCCCACACTTGAAGCTTTGTTCGTCCTCAAACAAAATATCATGTCCATCTAAACATCAACTTAGGGTTTCACAGCAACAACACAAAATATTCGTCAAGACAAGCATAACAATTATCAACAAAGAGTAGTTTTCCGATCATTAGTAGAAACGATTTAACCTCCAACATAGACTCGTGATGGTGTTCAACTCATCTTCAACAGTTAAGTCACAAAGAATCATACACAACTACCCAAAACTCATCAACCATGTGTGTCTCACAATTTATTACCCATAATCACTCACAAGTATAGCATATTTTTCAAACATGGGTATAAGAATATCCTTGCTCTCTCTCTCACAAAGAATTCATATGCAGCAACTGATGACCATAGGCTTGCCCTTAGTGTAATGCTCCACTAAATGTCAGAATGCTAAGCTTAGGATCAAATAGGTCTTCTGATGGTTGTATTGTAGGCTAAGGGACGGGTAGGACTATTTTGGCCAGAAATAGTGACTATGTTCCTAAGCGCTTTAATACATCACATTGTATCATTAACACTATTCTTTCAAACAACCTTTCTACTTCTTTTATTCTACCACCCTTTTTCTCCTCTTTTGTTTTTCAATTTTGAACATAACTAACTTTTTAGTTTTTCTTTCCTTTTTCTTTTCATAACATTCCTCTTATGATAGCACTTTCTTTTTCATAACACATTCAAGCACCAATGCATTTTAAAGCATCATAATCATCCAATTTCCTCTTATTTTGTCACATGACTTTTACACTTTAAAGCACTTAGGAATTTGGATCAAATTATGGTCTTGAAAAAAAATGGATTAGGCTTACATATGAGGTTTGTCAAAGAAAATAGGCTAAAGGATCAAAAGGGTTTAACTAGGATAATGTCCATGGGTAGGTAAAAAGAAGGTAAATAATCATAGGTTGCTAAAGAAATGCCTAAATCATCTCCTAAACTTACACTCTTTATTTTCGCTTTACATACATACCAGGCAAGTTCTAGCATCAACCACAAACATAGAATATACTATTATCTCACACACACAAGGCACATGGTCGACTTGATTGGGAGTAGTATAGACTCTTGCCCCAACATATGAAGGAATTGAACCACACAACATCACATAGTGAGTCACAATTAGAGCTTAAACGTCTCAATAGTCATGATTGTAGCACAAACTATTATTATAGTCTCATGCTGCCTATTAGAATGATTTCATGCGAAGCTAAGTAAAAAAATAAATTAACTACTAAGAAAACAAAAAACGAAAAAGTAAAAAAAAAACTAAGCAAACAAACATGAATGAAAATGCAAATGCGTATAGAGAAGTAAAGCATGCAAATACCATCACCCCATACTTAGACGGGACACACTGTTCTCAGTGGAAAATAAATAAGAAGAACCTGGTTACTCGGACTCATCCTCTATGTCTAGGGTCATACCCCTTGCATCAGAATCATCATCAGAGTCGTCATTCTCAGAAGTTCCTCCTAAGTATCCCACTTAATTCCAAGAGTGAGTTGAGGTATTTGCAGCGAGGAGGGTTCTTCTTGCTCTTTTCTTGCCTTTTTGTGAAGTGGTAGCCTTATCTTTGCCTTGTATTGCTTTGGGTGCCATTGTACCTGAGACTTAGAAAACTGTTCATGTTAGCATCATCTCGATGGATACAATCTATAAACAAGCAGTAGGGGTACCACCCCACACTTAGGTTGTTGGCACAAACTAGTGAAGTGAAAGTGGTCGATTACTCAGACTTCATCGACATACATTTTAGGTTCTATATTCCAAAAATAAAATTAGAGATGTCACACTTCTTGTTATCCTTGCAATACTTTCATGTTAGATATAGCAAGACTACTACATAGGGGTTACATCAACGTATAGTATGTATCCATAATCACAACCTCCTATATCGGTAGGCAACTATAAGTCTTATTCCGATGAACAAGTCATTCCAACATATAAGTATTCAAGTGACAAGATTATGCAATGTTAATGACTATAGCAATTCCACAAGAGTATGACAATGCATCAAAATCAAATTCAAGTTGGAAAAAAGTTAAGATCATCTAAACGTATATGTTCACTCACTTGGTTGTGTATCAACAATTCAAACACATGAATATCACCAATGCTTCTTCAAGATGTAGCAATTCATGATAGACATATCAACATAGCACTTAGGAGAAATAGATGAAGAACAAGAGAGTACTTACGTGATTGAAGCCTTTGGAGATGTTCTTGTGAAGTGGGAGAGCAAAAAGAAAAGTATTGGGAAGATTTGGATGCTATGTGCGGCGCCTAGGTCAAGTTTCTAATGTGTTTATGTTTCAAGAATAAGTACCCTTTATATAGGAAAAGAATGGGTCGGGTTTTGACCCATTTAAAATCAGTTTTGGAGACAAAAAGGGACCATAGGCGGCGCCTTTAGCTTTGCATATGCACGGTATAGGCGGCGCCTAATGCAAAGCATAAACTAGCATAGGTGGCGCCTAGTGTAATGCATTTAGGGACCATAGGCGGCGCCTAGTGCTTGGCATATGAGATACTGAGACCAAATGCTTTATCATAGGCGGCGCCTATGCTATAGCATACTTGAGCATGGGCGGCGCCTATGTCTTTGCATACTAGATTCTGAGACCTTAGGCTATAGTATAGGTTTTGCCTTGTTCGTGGCCTAGTTTTACCTAGGCCTAGCCTTGCTCGATGCCTATTTTTTCATGAGCAATGCTCAATCCATAGCCTTATGCATCCTTATTCCTAACTTACCGCCTTTACCATGCAATACGTCCAAATAGTCAATTGAAACCAATCTCCTCATTGAATACCTTTTGTACCTATATTTGCTCAAAACAATTAAAATGATTAGTACGATGGGTTGCCTCCCACCAAGCGCCTTAGTTTTGGTCGTGGCACGACTTTTATTTTTGGATTTTCATTCAAAAGCAAAACAAGTACTAGAAAGAAAGAAAGACAAACGATAAATGATAAACAAAAAACGATAAACGATGGGTTGCCTCCCATCAAGCACTTGATTTATTGTCGTGGCACGACATAGCTATCTCGATTACTTAGACTTCATCGATATAGATTGGGCATCATTTTCTGAATGGATTCAAACGACGTTGATACTTACTTATAGGCATGCAATCTTGTTCGAGATGACTCTTGTGCATACATATCCCAGGAGGGATACCAATTATATCATGAATCTTCCTACCCATAGCTCTCTTATACCTCATCAGAGCAGAGATGAGAGCCTCTACATGCTATTCACTTAAATCATCCGCAACACTCTCCGGAAGTGTATTTCCATATCCCAAGAACGTATACCTTAGGTAATTGGGGAGCTCTTTCGATTCTAGCATTGGTGGCTCTACAATGGAAGTCTTCGCTGTTTGTGAAGGTTGATTTGTAAGATCAAGGTCCAACTGTTTAGGAGTATGAGAATAGGAACCTATTCCTGTTAGAGCACACATAGTTTCTTCATAATTTTCATCATCCTCATGCTCAACATTCAGCAGTGCAGTAGACAATGGCTCAACAGTAAGCTATTTCTTTACAGATAATGCTTTCTTATACTTATAAGCTACAGAGAACACATCCATATCGCTGGGCTACTTCATTGCTTTGCATATATCAAAGCGGACCTCTTCGTCATTCAATCAAAACAAAAGCTCATTAGCTCTCATGTCAATAAGCACACTTCCAGTTGCAAGAAAAGGACATCCCAAGATTATGGGAACTTCCGAGTCCACCTCATAATCCAAGATAACAAAGTCTGCCGGAAAGATAAATGAAGAAACCTTTACCAATACATCACATAAAATACCAACAGGTCGTTTTACCGACCTATCTGCCATTACAAGCCTCATATTGGTTGGAGTAGGATCCCCCAATCCCAACTTTTTGTAAATATATAGTGGCATTAAGTTGATGCTGGCTCCTAAATCGCACAATGCCTTAGCAAAATCCAACGATCCAATCGTGCAAGGAATAGTGAAGGCACCAGGGTCTGCCTTCTTCTGAACTAGCGATCTTGTAGCGATTGCACTGCAATGGTGAACATTATCTGCCGGCTCATAGCTTACCGCTCGCTTCTTTGTTAAAATGTCCTTCATGAATTTCGCATACCCAGGCATTTGTTCTAGTGCCTCCGCTAACGGAACATTAATGGTCAGCCGCTTTAACATAGTCATGAATTTGCTGAACTTTGTATCATCCGCAATCTTCTTCAATCTTTGAGGAAAAGGTGGTGGTGGATATGGAATTGTTTTCTCCACGTCTTTCTTCTCCTCTTGCTTCCGAACTTTGGTAGTTTCAGGCTGTAAACCGCTGGGGGTGATGTCATGGACGTCTTGGTCATTGTCTATGGCGTCCTCATCTTCTTTATTTTCGGCTACTTTCCTACTTTGGGATGAATTTTCCAGCACCTTACCACTCCTGGTAGTAATAGCCATGCATGATCCGTTGTTCCTTGGATTTTGCACAGTGTTGCTAGGTAAAGTGCCAGCCTTTCTTTGGTTGAATGCTGCTGAAAGTTGGCTCAATTGCTGCTCTATTTGTTTTATTAAAGTGGAATGTGAGTCAACCAATTGCTTCATTGATGACAAATCATTTATCACCTCTGTTACTCCAGCGCTGGTTGCTTCCACTCCTTTCAACAGTTTAGCCATCATGTCTTCCATGCTTCCAGAACTAGAGGTAGTGGTGTTACGTCTTCCTGGGGAACATACAAACCACTATTGTCATTCTTGTTCTTCCAACTACCTTGGTCCATGTTTCTAGATTTATCATAATAGTTCCGACCTTGGTTTCCTTGGGTATTACCTCGGAAACCCCCCTGATTGTTCAAGTAGTTGGGCTCTTCTTCCGAATCAGATTCATCTCTTCCTTTTGATTCAATAGCTTTGACTTTTTCGGTATTCCCTGATAATAAATGCTTTCTAAGAAGATCCATTTGTGTTTTCATATGCGCCATATCTTGATCACGTTCTTCTTCTCTTCTTCTTTGGTCTGCAGTCATGCCAATAGATAAAGTGGGGCTTGCTACCTCAGAATCCCTGGTATGCCAAGCTCTACTTTGTTTCGTCATACGATCTAGCATATTGCTTGCTTGACCAAAGGTGAGGTCCATGAATGATCCTACATCCGCATTATCCACCACTGGTTTAGTTATTGAATTCAAGGCTCTATATAGTATCTCCATTAGGTGAACATTAGTCATATGATGGTTTGGGCACCCCATTAGCTTCGTCTTGAACCTCTCCCATATTTCATGAAGAGCTTCAGTTGGAAGCTGACAAAAGTTGCTGATTTCATCTCTCAATTGTGCTCTTTTAGATGGTGAAAGAATCTTTCTAGGAAAGCGTCTCTCAATTGCCTCCAATTTGTAATAGAATCAGGAGTCAGCCCATTCAACCATAGAGTTGCCTCCCCAGACAGAGACAATAGAAATAGACGTAATCGAATTGCATTCTGACCAACACCAGGATTGTCTAACGACTTGCATGTAGAAATAAAGTTGATGAGATGCATATTCGGATCATCGCCTGCTAGTCCAACAAATAATCCCTTGAGTTGCAAAAGCTGAATCATGGTGCTTGTGATGTTGAACTTGGCTCTAGGTACCAAGGGTGGCAGAATAATGGCTCCTGTGGCACCAGGTCCGTCCAGATCATCCTCATCGTCATCAAAAGGAATTTGCATAGCTGGGCGATTAGGCCTCAATGTCGCTTGACGATCTTTCCTCTGCATGGGTGCCGCCATCTCAGCAGTATGCCGTGGGTTTAATAGCTCCTCATCGCCCAGGTCCTCATCATTAGGATTTGTTGCACGACCTGGGTTATCAATCTTCTGTTGATGTACTTGAGCAACTATCCTTTAAATTTCACGTTGTGCATCCATTGATGCACTGAATAAACCTGAATAAAACAAAAACAACAACTAAAAGTAAAAGTACAAGAATCTTTGACCAAAGGGTCTAGTAACTATCACAAAATTAGTTGGCACTTGTATTCCTCGGCAACGACGCCAATTTTTGATGACGCTCAATCTACAGCTCTCATAGTAGTGTAAAGCGGTCGTTAGCAAATATAGAACCCAACCTGGGTTGGGTGTCGATCCCTCAGGGAATAGCATGGTCAACAAGTAAGCAACAGTTACTAGACTTTTAGTGCAAGTCTCGTAATGAGGGGGGATTGCACTGTGTAACAAAATTATTAAAGAAAAAGTGAAAATAGCAAAGTAAAAAGAAAGAATATTTCGTAGGTTGTGAAACAATGAGAATTGAGGAGTTGGGGTTATGTCCACCTTCTGAGTTATACGTCTCTATTGGCTATGAGTGTGTTGAATTCAGACATGCATGTGCTTATAGAGAATTGTATTCGATGGTAAATCAGGCATCTTTCAACCTATTCGAGGATTATTTCACTTTAACTCTTTCGAGCTTAAAGCGTGTCTAACGGTATGAATTCTCCAAGAGGTTAATCCAGTTACGACACTAACTTTTTAATAGGGGATGGGACCCTACTACCTTGACATTATCTCTTTTCCAGACATATAACTTTTCTTTCGAACAAGTTAACTGTTATACTGGTGTTATTCTATGCGTCTGCAGCCACAAGAATTTGCATTAAGATGAAGAGAATAATGATATAAGAAGCATACGTGTCACGAATTCACAAACTCATAGCAATAGATAGTATCTCATAAGGCTTCCATAACCCCTACAGAGAAGTTTAGTTACCCATGAGTGCGAAGGAAATCACAATGGACATTGTTATTATACCACAATAAAGATTTCACGTGTAATATGGTGTGGTAGGCGTTAGGCGTGAATCCCTTGCAAAGTAACGTTTCTCTTGTTGCGGAAATTAAGAATTAGATGAATAGAAGAAGAAAAATAGAATTAATGGAAGAATTAGAAGAAGAGTTGTAGAATTGTAGAATAGAAAGAGGTGTAGAATAGAATCAATAAAAATCTCTAGCAAGATAGGGTGTTTATAATACCCATATCCTATTCCTACTAAACTAATGAAATACTTAACCAAATCCTACTAAGCTAATGAAACACTTAACCCAATTGTACTAGGTTAATGTATCATTATCCTAATCCTAATAAGCTGATGAAATACTTATCCCAATTGTACTAGGTTAATGTATCATTATCCTAATCCTAATAAGTTACTACTAGTCCCCAAAGTCTGCAGAAATGTTATTTTAGCCCGGGACAGATTTTCCATGCGCCACTTTTGGTCCTTGGCGTCCAAGACTCCCTTTTCTCCTTTCGTGAAGCTTTCTTTGGCGTCAAGTGATCCATAAAATGCTGAATTCTGCATCATTTATACCTAAAACTTTGCTAATCATGTTCTTTAGCTCACTTATAGGAAAAAGGACTAAAAGTGTATGAAATATATAATTTGTTCTCAAAACATAGCTAAAATATGGGCAAAATCAAGTGCTATAGGCGTGTAAATTCGCCTATCATCAGGTATTACATTCAATTTCAAGAAAATTAAAAGTATTAATAGTATAGGGATCGAGAGATAGGAGAAGGAGATGAACTCGTCAGAAATATTGTTTCCATAACATTTTCTACGTCACAAGAAGTTGTTATTGATTTACAAAATGATGAAAAATGATTCTACATGAGGATTACTAAACTTGTAACATAGACACATAAAAGGATATCATGTTATTACTCATATAAAGAGTGAAGTGACATGATGCCAAGATAAATAAGAGTAGAAAACAATCCAAGTATCAAAACTGATGTACCTCCTGTATAAGCCTGCCCACAACGCTCAACTGATGTTCTAATGTGCTACTTTTCCAACTTTAACAACTGCATTGGATTGGATGCCATTTATCATGCGAGAAAAAAGAAAATTATATAATATTGAATATTCCAAGTGAAAGAAATATTAACTTTTTATTTATTAAGTGAAGCTCTGGTATCATTTCAAGGACAGAAGGGTTCTCCCTTATAATGTTTATCAAAACTTGAGTTGTAGTTTCATCAAATGAGAAGCCCCTTCCAACTGTTTTTTTATGAAAGATGTCATTTCATTAATTTTGTTGCACCAAGAAATACTTGCAAAATAACATTGTAAGATACATTATTTTGAAAACAAATGTTGTCTTCCATTTTTTAACAATATCTTTATCTTCATCAAACAACCCTTCAAGACAAAATCCATTTATCATTACTGTGCATGTCCTTACATCCGAAAGCAATCCAATAAAAGAAAGCTTCTTAAAACAACATGAGCTTTGATAAGTTTACCATTTTTGCACAATCCATTTATGACAACACTATATAATGCATTATCAATATATTCTCTCTTTATTTACAACTTATTAAAGAGAGACATAGCTTCTTCAACAAGTCCATACTTAAAATAAATATTGAGCAAAGTGTCCTGAGTGGATATACCAGGCTTGGTCCCTACAGCTAGCATCTCGACATAAATTTGCTTTGTATCACTAATTTTTTAAAATTCAAACAAACCTTGCAAGATAGTATTATAGGTAACAATATCCGGTTTAGATCCCTTTTGTGAGATTTCATGAAACAATTGCATAGCCTCGGCCATTGTTTTTTCTTACAATATCTGTTTATAAGTACACTATAGCTAATAATATCAGTTTCAATGTTCTTATTTATCATGATATCAAAAAATTTCCTCACTCTATATAGTTGACCATGAAAATAATATCTATCAATTATCGCATTGTAGGTGAAGACATTAAGATCTATACCCTTTCTGACGTATGTTTCATTGATTCCTCAGGATCTGCAACTTTTCCTTCTTTACATAGTCCATTGTAACATCCCGAATTCTTGAGATAGAAATTAAACCGTCATTCTTACGTGTGTAAACTCTAATCCCATGATTTATAGCTGAATATATAATTCATGATCATTATCATGCTGTGTAAAGTGCTATCGAGGTGAATTTGTTTTAGAGGAATCACTTAGAGCAAAGTTAAGATAAGAGTCTTTGATTTAGCAAAATATTCATGTTCGATTCTACAAGAGTAAACTTTGAATGTGTATAACTTTTGACATATATGGAATTTTTTATCTCAATACCCACCACATTGTAGATAATTGAATTAACTTTCCAACGATACCAAGTTCGCCTTAATTTGATACTCAGAAAAAAATTTATGATCATTTTCATTAGAACCAATAATTTGCTGCGACAATGCAACAATGTGGGACTAAGTTACCGCGTCTAGCTACATGATGCGGGGTAATGTTTTTCTTCATCCATAAATACAAGCCCAAAGTGCGTTTTAGTTATTTCCCCTTGCACCCAAGTGATGGATTAAAGCACCAAAAGGGCTTTATTTTCCCAATCATCAAATTCATATATAAACCCTTCCCTTATCAAGAACAAAATCCAAATCCTTTTCCCTAAGATTCCAAGAATTCAAGCTTCCAAGTTCAAGAATCTTCTAGAAAACATCAAGAATAGGGTTTCTTTCAAAAGTTCATCATTCATGTCCCAAGATTCAAGATTTCTTCCATACAAATTCAAGGGTTCAAGCTTTAATTTCAAGTTTCTTCAAAAATTCATTCAATTAAGGTATGTGGGAGTTCGACAATTGGTACCTTACACCCATTGAGCCTAGAAACCTTCCCTTTTGAGTAAAGTATGAGTTTTTCCTCTATTATGAAGTTTATTATATTCAAGATGGGTTTAATTCATACTTTCCATGGTAATTTAAATTCAGTTCAGGTCCAAGAATGATCCCATGAAAGATAATATTGTTTTACGCTTTAAATTTAAATTTTCCTTGTCATATTCAAGTGAATTTTATGTTGCATTATCAGGTTATGATTTTATCCATGTAACCACGTTGACCCATGTTTTAAGACATTACCATGGTCAAGGTCATGTTTCTCACATGTTTGGTGAAATGTCTATGTTTTGGGACTTTGAACTATGATTACATTCTACAGTATTTCAAGTTTGATATTGTATTTTCTTATAATCATTCAGTGCTGGCGGGTTATGAACACCGGATACCTATATATTTTACTTTATTTCCATTTTTTGAAGTAACAATTCAGTTAGATAATGGTTTTAATGACATATTCAGAACAACATGATCATGTTGATAACTATCAATTTATGTGTTTATAATTACCTTTAAATTCGTATGCATTGTTATTTTCACAATACCATGACTTGAGCTTATCAGTGATAAGTTATCAGTGCATGCACCGATAAGTATTTCAATGTCTTTCAGTTGGAAGTATGATTTAGCATCGAGAAAACTCAGGGATGAGGGCTCACCTACCAGTAGAGGGTGTGAACCTTAGTAGCAATCCCTGAGTTCTAGAACAACGTAGATAGTATAGGTTTAAGATATCTTCTTCCCAGTTGAGGGTTGACACATATCTCATGAGAGAACCTTCCAGTAGAGGGTGACTTCTTAGTCCTTCGAGACATCAGCCTTGTGGATCCATATCGTTAGCTATGTGTTAATACCCATGGCACGGTACTATCACCCTTTCAACTGGGGTTACAGGTTAGACCTCGATTAGCTTAGATTAGGGCATGTCGGTTACATGATACCTCCCACAGTATCAGTACTCTACTTTAGTTTAGGTTTGCTTGACCAAGTAAATAGATTACTAGTTATTCAGTTTATAGACCACTTTTTAAAATTACAAATTATCTCAAAAATATTTTTATGCTTGGTTTTGCATTCAAAAATATTACAAGTTCATGCTTTCATGCTCAGTATCCATACATGACCATCAATTTTTGTTTACAACATGTTCATCTTTACATGAGATTTTCATACAGTAGTCACGCTTACTGTTTCCCAGCTTCAGTTCTTCATTTTTAACAAAAGTAAAGATTTAAGTAACTAAGTGTAGTGATTCAACAGCTTATAAAATTATGTTTGTTAGTCATGTTTTAAGATACTTTAGTTTTTAGTTAATTTCAGTCTCTTGGTGAGTTTACTTATACTTTGCATCCATGTTTTAATATTATGTTCCTAATCAGTTTTTATTATTTTTTTCACCCTACTTACTCAGTACTGATCGACATATATGCCTATGTGCTACATTGTCTCATAATATAGGTACCAGTTGTAGCACACATATAATAATTAGATAGTTTACAACTTCCAACCTGTAGGTGATGAGTTCTCCTAGTTTGAGAATCTCGAGTTAGATGTAGTTTATGTAATTTTTAGTCATTCAATATATATTGATTAGTGGTAGCTGGAGGCATGTCCCAGTGATACACCAAATTACACCTCTCTTATGAGAGAGTAAGCAGTCGTTGTCAAATATAGGACACAACTAGGTTGGAGTCGAATCCCACAGGGAATAAGGTGTCAATCAAGTCTATTCGTGATTAAATGGCTGATAGATAATGATTTCCTGTAATTGTGGGTTTTATCAGTCAAACAATGATTAAAGTTTTGACTTGTTTTAGAACGCAAAGCTAAAATTTCAATGGTTTTAATAAATTATAGAGAGAAACTAGGGTTGTGATCACTATGATTATTAACCCCTCATTGAATAATAGTTGTAGTACTGAATTCTCATGACTTATGGTAAACACTAAATTATCAGTATTGATAGTCCATCTAAGTTTTACTCAACCTACCTAGATGTTGTGCTCCATAATTCTCTCAAACTTAGGAAAACCTTTTATTCACACTGATTTTATCTCTAGTTCATTAATCTTGTTACAACATTAACCATTAGATGGAAAATTAACCTTCCCAAATCCTCATTGATAATTCACTACCTTTAGTTTATTTCTCAGTTCGAGCAAGAAAACATAAGGCTAGATCTATTGTTTGCAACCAATAGAAAATAATCATTACAAAGGAATTATCAAGATATTCCTACAATCACTCAAATCCTAAGCAACTATTAAATCCATGAAGGAATAATCATAATCCCACAACCCTAGTTATGGGTTTTAGTTCCACATGAGAAAGAAAGAGATAATAATAATTGTATTCCTCATTTAGAGAAATTAAACTTATAAATGATGAAGTTTGAAGTTGATTCTCTTCCAAGTTCAAAAAAAAGTTCCCAAAACCCAATCATAGAGTTGAAAATTGAATTCTGAGATAAGAGGCCCAAAAAGAGGTGACTTCACCTTTGGAATAAGTTCCAGATCCTGAATGAAACCCTAAAAGCTGTTATTTATATCTGTAACGTAAAGAAAATTCGAAACTAAAAATTTAGATTTTTGCTCTTTTCGCTAACGATATATGTGACAACTTATCACAAATCTGACGACATGTGTCACGACATGTGTGATGACATATGTGACGACATATGTGGTGACTTATTAGGAGTCTGACGACATATTATGAGTTTGACAACTTATTAGAAAATATTGTCAACTCCTCTTCAAATTCTATGTTTGCAGCCTTCGGCTGACGACAGTCCAGACGGCTTATCAGGAAGTTGACGACTTATCAAAAAATGTTGTCAACTCCTCTTCAACTTTCATGTTTGCTTTCTAAGTATGACGACAAGTCCTAATGACTTATCAGGAATTTGACGACTTGTCAGAATATCGTCAAAAATGCTTAACCTTTCTTGTTCTCTGACTATGTGTGATGAGATGCTTTAATTGCTTATCACAAACCTGATAGCTTATCAGACCAAGTCGTCGGATGAAACCATTAGAACTTAATTTCTTGCGTCTTTCATCAAAAATCATCCTTCTCAATGTAGCTTTCCTATATGTTCTTGAATCTTGACTTTCCTACAAAATTACATAAAATACCATAAAAAACAATGATAGTTACTTAAGAACTTACAATCATTCTAAGTTAAAAGTATTAAATGTGCTAACAGAAGGCCAGTACATCAACACCCTCAAATTAAAATAATTTTCTGTCCTCAAGAAACCACATAACATCATACTATGATGCTTAACTAAGAGAAACTTAAGATACCTATGACAGTTGATTATCAATTTTAGCTCAACACACATTACCCTCTCCATTTTCAATCACTCTAAAACCAGTTGTGTATATCAATGAAGATCAACAATGTGATAGAAAAGAATCAATATATGACATCAAATTAACAACAATAACCATGCATATGTACAAGTTATACTACCCAAACAAGTAAGCCGCTAGTAATGCAACCGATCTGTCCTTACAATAAAGAAATCCCTCTTCACTCATATATGAAATCAAGAATGTAAATGCAAGGACGGTCAATAGATACTCACTCTCAGAAAGAAGTTCCAGTCAATGTATGACAAATACCATAAGCTTGCCCTTATTTTAATCACTGAGGCTTTCAAACAGTTAAGCTAGGATCACTATAGGACTTTTCTTCCGCTTGTAATGTAGGCTTAGGGATGGTATGATACTCAAGGATATTTAAAGTGACTAAGCTTCCTTGACACTACACTATTTTTGGGGTATCACTTATCAACCTTTAACTTATTTCTCCTTTTCTTTATTAAAGCTAATTCAGGTTGGATGTGATCTTTTAGTCTTTCATTTTCTATTTTTCATATTTTTTATTTTCTTATTCTTTTTTCTACCAAAACCAGCCTTGCATTTTTTTACGCTTCATCATACTCACTTTACATTATGAACCCCTATGATAGCCACCCTCAACTTAGGCGATTTGCCTAAGTCAAAGTGTACAATACCCAAGGAGGACCAGTGCCAAAATAGGTTCATTCTGATACAAGTGGGAGGTGATAGGTGTAATAATAAAAAAAATAGGCATTCAGGCTCAAAATCAGGATCAAGGGATATTATTCAAACATACAAGGTTATTTAGGCTAAAAGTGGAATAACATCAAAAATAGCCTATGATCCTTCCCTAACCACTCGCCTACAACCAAGGCAAGACCAATCAGGCAAGTTCTGGATTTGACACACAACGGAAACTAGGTAGTATCTCACAAACACATGGCACAAAGGTACATCACAATATACTACCTATCTGGTTTATTCAATTGTTAGCAATGATTATCATGTACCTAATACCAATGCCGTAAAATAAAGTAGACAATTAGAGAGGTATTTACCATTCCCAAAAATCAACAAAATATGTCACCTTACCCAGATACTTATTTTTCTCCCAATCAACCATAACACATTACAAAACAAAATATAGTATGCCTAAACATACTGGCTCTACTAGGAACAAGACTTCGGGGAAAAGAGCACGACAACAAAAACCCCAAGAGGACATCAATACCCATAAGCAGTCTCACTCTCAACTTAAAATCATACATTGTCCCCAATGCATCAAACCAAAACAAGAGAGTTAAAAACATACCTGTGGCACTATAGGTCCAGAGATCTAATGTCAATCACATAATATAAATACAAATAACAAAATGCCTTGGGCTGCCTCCAAAGTAGTGCCTGATTTAATGTCATTGCATGACTAGGTTATCTTGAATACATAGAATTTATCAAGATACCTTGAAAGTCCTTCATCCCTAGTCCTGCTGGTGCATCATTTGTATCTTCATATAATACATCAACAATGGAGAAAACACTCATCTCCTTTTGTTGTTTCATATATTGATGCACTTCAAAACTGACTTCTTTCCCGTTGAGCCTAAACTTTAACTTATTCAGCTCTATATCAACTAACACTCTCCCAGTTGCTAAGAATGATCTACACAAAATTATGGGTACTTCGAAGTCTACTTCGCAATCAAGGATCACAAAGTTAGCAGGGAATATAAAATCAGCTACTTGTACAAGTACATCATATAGCATACTAATCGGCCTTTTCACAGACCTGTCCACTATAACTAGTCTTTTATTAATAGGTGGGATCTCCCAAACTCAAATTTTTATAAACAACTAGCGGAATCAGATTAATGCCCGCTCCCAGATCACATAAGTCCTTAGAAATTCCAGAGATCCAATTGTACAAAGAATAATGAATACTTCTAGATCTGCCTTCTTTTGCAATAAGGACCTTATGGAAATAGCACTACAATGATGGAGATTATACACCGGTACATAGATCACTGCTCTTTTCTTCATCATAATATTCTTTATAAATTTAGCATATCCTAGAATTTTCTCAAATGTCTCTATCAAAGGCACATTGACTGTCAACTAATTCAACATTGCCATAAATTTACTAAACTTCATGTCATCGGCTTTCTTCTTAAATCTCTGAGGAAAGAGAGGTGGTGGTTTTAGGAGAGTGTTCAGTACTACTTTCTTTTCCATGTCTTTCCCTTTTTCCAACTCATTAATCAGCTAATGATTAGAAGGGATATCAATGCTATCTAACTTTTCAGACTCTACTAGATTACTTTCCTCACTCTCACAATATAATCCAACCATATATTGGCACATAATTTTTCCCACATAAAGGTCTGGTAATATCTTACCACTCCGAGTGGTAATTGCCATACAAGTACCATTCTTACAAGGATTCTGAATTGTGTTATTAGGCAATGTTCCTCTCTCTCTCTAATTTAATACTGCTAAAATTTAGCTCATCTACTTCTCCAACTATTTGATTGAAATTGAGCGTGACTTTACCTACTGCCTCTATGATGAAAAGTCATTTTTCATTATTGTCACACCTGTATTAGTGTGCTCTACTCTTTTTAGCAACCTCTCCATCATGTCCTTTGAGGATATTTTGCCCGAGCTAGTAGAAGCATTGCCTCAACTGTTGGAGGCACATAAAGTCCACTCATGTCAGTGTTATTCTTCTAACTCCCTTGGTCACGATCTCTATAACCTAATTTATCCTAATAAGTCCAACGTTGATTCCCTTGGCTACTACCTCAAAAACCCCATAGTTATTAATATAGTTCTCTTCCTCTTCAGTACCAGAATCAACCCGTCCTTGGGACTTGATTACTTTTGCTTTCTCCATCTTTGTAGTTAATAAATACTTGGTTAATAATTCCATCTGCGTTTTCAAGTGTGACATATCCTGATCATGCTCCTCCTCCTTTTTACATTGCTCAGGAGTCATACCAACACAGATAGTAAGGCTTGCTACCACAAAATCCCTGGTATGCCAAGCTCTACATAGTTTGGTCATCCATTCATGCATCTCAGAAGCTTCTTGAAAAGTGAGATCCACAAATGATCCCCCCGTAACATTTTCAACAATTGGCTTCATAATAGAGTTCAACACCTGATAAAGAGTATCTATAAGATGAATATCTATCATATTGTGGTTCGGGCTATGCATCAACTTTTTTTTGAATCTCTCCCATGTATCATGAAGAGATTCAGTTTAGAGCTGCCTAAAGTTACTGATCTCATCCCTCAGCTGTACCCTCCTAGAAGGTAGAAAGAATATTTCTAGGAAAGCCTTTTTCAACTGCCTCTAGTTGGTTATAGAATCGGGCATCAACATATTTAGCCACAATGTTGCCTCCCCAAACAAAGATAGAGAAAATAAGCATAGGCGGATGGAATTATGTCCCGCTCCCGATTTATCAAATGACTTCCAAATGGTAACAAAATTTACTAAATACATATTGGGATAATCACTCGGGAGTCCACCGAATAACCCCTTAAGATGGAGGAGTTTAATCATCATGCTTGTAATGTGGAACTTAGCTCCGTTTGCCAAAGGTAGGGGAATAATAACTCTAGTTGCACTTGCTCCATCCATTCTATCTTCATCATCATTAAGATTATATTGCACAGGTTGGAGATCCTTCCACGCTCTGAATGGATAATTTCTATTTACATTTCTGTCAACCGATTCCACTATATCTTCTGCACACCTACGATTTCTTGGACCTAACAGATCATCATCTCATAGGTCTTCTTCGTCTTGATTTGGAACCCGACCTGGGTTATTTATTTTTTATTGATTTAGCTGAGGCCTAGCCAAGGAAATAAGTCTTTCTGCTTCTTGTGGGTCTACCATTCTATCGATAAACTGAGGTTCTAGATGTACTGGTAATAATGGTTTACCTGAACTCTGTGTACTTGGCACATAAACTAACTACCCTACAGAGAACAAAACTAACAAATAAAAGTAAAACTAGGAAACTTACTACGATCCAATTATCACTGATATACTCAATTTCCATTCATATTCTCTGGAAATGGCACCAAAATTTGATACACCTAAATTACACCTCTCTTATGAGAGAGTAAGCAATCGTTGTCAAATATATAACCCAACTAGGTTGGGGTCAAATCCCACAGGGAATAAGGTGTCAATCAAGTCTATTTGTGATTAAAATAACTGATAGATAGTGGTTTCCTTTAATTGGGGGTTTTATAAGTCAAATGATGATTAAAGTTTTGACTTGCTTCAGAACTCAAAGCTAAAATTTCAATGTCCCAAATCAATGATAGAGAGAAACTAGGGTTGTGATCACTATGATTATTAACCCCTTATTGAATAATAGTTATAGTACTGGATTCTCGTGACTTGTGGGTAACACCAAATTATTAGTATTGACAGTCTATCTAAGTGTTTCTCAACCTACCTAGATGTTGAGCTCCCTAATTCTCTCAAACTTAGGAAAACCTTCTATTCACACAGATTTTATCTCCAGTTGATTAATCTTGTTATAACATTAATCATTAAATGGAAAATTAACCTTTGCAAATCCTCGTTGATATTCACTACCTTTAGTTTATTTCGCAGTTCGAGCAAGAAAATATAAGGCTAGATCTATTATTTACAACCAATAGAAAATAATCATTATAAAGGAATTATCAAGATGTTCCCACAATCACGCAAACCCTAACCAACTATTAAATCCATGAAGGAATAGTCATAGATCCCACAACCCTAGTTATGAGTTTTAGTTCCACATGAGAAAGAAAGATATAGCAACAATTGTATTCCTTATTTATAGAAATTAAACTTACAAAAGATGAAGTCTGAAGTTGATTCTCTTCCAAGTTCAAGAAAAAGTTCCCAAAACCCAATCATAGAGTTGAAAATTGAATTCTCAGTTAAGAGGCCCAAAAAGAGATGACTTCACCTTTGGAATAAAATCCTGATTGAAATACTAAAAGTTATTATTTATATCTATAACATAAAAGAAATTCAAAACTAAAAATTAAGATTTTTGCTCCTTTCCCTGACGACATTTGTGATGACTTATCACAAATCTGACAGCATGTGTGACGACTTATCAGGAGTCTGACGACTTATCAAAAAATGTGGTCAACTCTTCTTTAAATTTTATATTTTCTTTCTTTGGCTGACGACATGTCCTGACGTCTTATCAGAAAGTTGTTGACTTATCAGAAAATGTCATCAACTCCTATTCAAATTCTATATTTGTTTCCTTTAACTGACGACATGTTCTAATGGCTTATCAGGAAGTTGACGACTTATCAGAAAATGTCATAAAAAATGCTTCACCTTTCTTGTTCTCTGCCTATGTGTGATGACATATTCTGATAGCTTATCAGACCAAGTCATTGCATGAAATCTTCAGAACTTAATTTCTTGCATCTTTCACCAAAAATCATCTTTCTCAACTTAGCTTTCCTATATGTTCATGCATCTTGAGTTTCCTACAAAATCACATGAAATACCATAAAAAACAATGATAGTCACTTAAGAACTTATAATTATTCTAAGTTAAAAGTATTAAATATGCTAACAGAAGGCCAACACATCATCCAGCCATCTATAGTTAGTATAGTAGAGGCTTCATAGTCACTTAGTCAGAGTGACTTATGTAATTTAAGTTCCTTATTCTAGTTTATTATGTTGTAAACCTTTTTAGTATGACATGTATTCCAGTTGTTTTACGATTATGCTTCTGCTAAAAAATATAGTTTATACAATTATTAATTTAAATGCTCAAGTATCATGCCAGTTCATGGGTTAGCTTGGGATTAGTTATGTTTATAAGCACCATGTTACGACTAGGGGGTAGTATTGGGTCATGAAAAACTTGGTATTAGTGCCTATAGTTCAAGTGTCCTACTGTGTCTATGATTCCACATCTAGTATAGTCTTGCGGGATAGTATGGAGATGTCTATAGTTTTCTTCAAAAGGATATCGGGTATTTAAGAAATATTCCCCTTACTTCATGTTTTAGATTGTTTAGTATAAGTTTTCTCTAAGGAACTTATGTTAATTCTTACATTAATCCATTCATGCCATCTCTGCCTTATTCTTAAGGCAACAAAAATAGCCAACTTAAATTCTTACAGATAAATTTTCTCAGATAGTCCCCACAGATAGTTATGGGATTATATGTAGGCTCAAAAGTATCCTATCACTTCTTTTAAGTTGTGAAGTTTTAAATATTTCATTCATGTTCATGAAAATTATGCACTAAGCTAAAGTCATATGTACCCTCAGATCCCTTTGCAGAGTCTAATGACAACATATAATCTAGAGTTAGAAGTATGCACCCAGAAGTTTAGTAGTAGTAAAGTGTGACTAATGTTTATCAAGATTTAGTAGATTTATGTATACATGAGGATGGTTGTATGAAAGATGAATCAGTAGGCTTGAAATAGTGTATGCAAAAATTTAAGTTTATTGATTGAAAATTAAGTATGATGATATGTGTATGATATGTAGGTGTATCCAAGGTGATATGGGATTGTAAATTTTCTAAGTTTTAATAGAATGTGTTCTTAGATAGTACCCTTGAGTTGTTAAGTATGAATGGTGCTATGTAGTATGTGATGTTCTTATCAACTAACTTATGGGTTAGAGTTAATGATGTTAGGTATGTTGGTGTAATGATAATTCTCATGGTTTAGGGATAAGAATATTAAGTTTAGAGATGTGATATTAGTTGGATATAAAGGAAGTTAGTATGATTCCTTAAAGGTTTAGGGATATCCATGTTAAGTGTTAGAATCTAAGTTTGAATTATGGATGGTTGAGCTAATAGCATGAAGAGTTTAAATTCTAGATGGTGTGAACTCAGGGTATGGTGATACTTATGAAGATTCTAAGTTAGCAAGTCTTCAAGTTATTATATGATGACTATTAGGGACATTGAAAGTTAAGAGTTGTATCTTAGGAGAAAGTACTAGCAACGGGTTTTACATTTTCAGGTGTAGTCTTTCAGGGTAAGTTTATTATTTATGTGTATTGTTATATCCCGGGATCTAGAGTAAAGTGGTTGCAGTTCAATTTAGATTTTATTAAAGGAGTCCACACAATAAGAATAATGGTTTAAAGCTAAGGGGAAGATGATAGAACAAGGAACCAAGTCAGGCTCTCAAATTCTAGTAGTGAGGCTAGTGTTTTTTAGAGCAATAGTTGGGGAGGAAGATGTCCAACCAATTCTTATCTTAGTGCAAAGTATTGTACTTTAGTCATCACGATATCTACTCATGACTTACTTGTCATCTCCATGATCATAGCTCATATTCATGTACTTTCCACAGAATTATTTATACTCCCAGTTCCCAGTATGAGGAGTTCCAGTTCACTCAACAGTACTAATCATATTCCCTAAAATTATGAACTCCAAACTCAGTTCATACAACTCATGACTTATGTACTTATGCTTTACAAATTGTCAGTTCTAGGTACTTATGGTACACCCTTAATGACTAGTGAAATTTAGATTATGTCATGTATATCCTCAATTTTGATCTCTATAATTAATCCATGTCGTGGATACTTTATTCCTCAAGCCTCATTTAAGTGTTCAAGTTATGCATATTATTCTTTCATGCTTCAGGTCCTCATGTTCTAACTTTTAGTGGCCTCTACTTGTTTAAAGATAATGGTGATGGAAAATTGTTTTGATGGGAGAGAATAAATATTTCATGTTGAGGAAAGATTGTAGTATGAAAGTTTTATCTAAGGCTGTAAGAGTGAAGGAATATTGAGGAAAAGCTTTTGGTATATATCATGGTTAGTTGAAATATTTTGTGTGTTTCTTTGTAAGAATGGTGTAAGAAAGTTATTATTGATAGAGGTTTAGAGAATATGATAAATATGCTTTTATAGATATTTACCTAGAAGTACATAGGTGGTTATAGTGATTGGCTTGAATGTCATGTTGGTATGTAAGTAGATGGGTGCATTATGCACTAGTAAATTCCTAGTAAGAGGCTGAATTTAGTTGTTGAGGTGGTAAGAAAAATGATTCTTGAGATGAGAAGTTGTGAAAATGCATGGGGTATTGAATTCATGGTTCAGACTAGCATTATGGTATTATGTGCAGTACCTTATAATTATGAGTTAGGCTTGAACATGGTGAGAGCAGGAAGTTCAACTACGAATTTGGCTGGAGTAGTTATTTGTACCCATACGAGTATTTAATAAGCAAGGATAAGCTTGAATTGGGTAGTTGTAGTGCCTAAGGTATAGTAATTCTATCCTAGTTTATGTTTCATAGGCCTATGTTACATGTTACAGAGTTATAGCCATATTAAGAGTCCCTACTCATATATCTTATTCAAATCATGCCCAAGTTCTTTGCTCCCTACTATTAGAATTTCTTAGAAAGAGTGTCGAAGAAATACTCCAGTTGAGTATAACGTTTTACTATAAATCAGTCAATATATCCAGCAATTTAGTTTAGCTATTAGAAAGATAAATTCTTATATTTTTTCCATCTTTCGATCTAGTCTTACTATATGAAGTTTCTTTACTATGGACATTCCAAGAGGTAATTTGTTTGCATCTATGTAAATTATGAATTCAGTTCAGTTCATGGATCATGTTTCAGATTCATATATTCAATCATTATTCAGTCTTTCCTTAGTATTTTAGCCAAGTCAATATCATTCGAGGGACGAATGATACCAAGGGGGAGATGTTGTAATACCTTGAGTTTCCAAGTCCTAAACCTCTCAAATTATCTTCACAAAACCAGATCCATCCTGAGGTAATTGTTACTCATAAGTTGACTCTCCCATTTCTATCTCATCCTTATAACCATTCTCACGTCATTGCATATATGCATGTAAGTTTTCCACCACCTATAGTATTAACCATTAAATCTAAGTGATTTAGTAGTTGACTGTCCCTCTTCACAATTTGGTGGTGATGCTATTGAAATGATCTTTCCTATGTGTTACCTGTTTAGAAAGAAACTGCTCTAATACCAATTAAAGAAATTTATGAATAGCCCATAAACTTAAGGGCCCTGATCCTAACAACTTATGTAGTAATGAAAAAGAATAAATAGAAGCTATAGCATAAAAACAATAAACACATAATATTTATTTGGAAACCTCCTTTCTCAAAGGAACAAAACCATGACCTACCATCTTGGATTTTTAACCACATCACTATCTTCAAGAAAACACGAATACAAACTCCATAGTTCAAGGATTAACGGTAATACCCCAGAAACTTGGTCCTTACAATTTTCTAAAATTTTATCCTCACTATCATAACTATGACTGAACCTACGAGTAGTAGGGAGTTTTGATGAGTCATTGCATCCAAATTGTATCTTGACCAGTATATGTGATTGTGTCTTCTACTTTGATTATGAGTGGCTCACTATGAGTCATGAGGACTAATTATGGGTTGTTGGATGCAAATTGAAGGATGCCTAGTGTATAACCAAATGGTTTTTGTGTTGACTACAACTTGATCCTGGGAGTCATAGTGTCCCATTGCGTGCCAAATTAGGTGACTCATAGGATCAACAGTGTGTGGGTTCCCTAGAAACTATCTTGTCTATGACTCACGATGATGAGTTGTAACTAATACCTACGAGTCGTGTAGCGATCTGTAATCATTGACAAATAAATTTTAGCTTTTAATTTGAGGGAACTTTGGACAATTCCCTTCATACCCAATTAAAATCCCACGTTCATAAAACACTCAGGGAAGGGGGGGTTATCTCTCATTCATAACATAATTAAACACTCTTAAAAATCTCTCAAATTCACTGAAGAAAGAAACTTAGGGTTTTCAAGAAGTAGGTAATCAAGGGATCAAGGGTTGAATTATTTTTGTAAAACTTGGTATTTCAGGCATATTACTCTTTCCTAATTACTATATTATGAAAAGAAATAACTTACATATTTTTGTATGATGGTTCTTAATATGGGTTTCGAACATCATTGAGGGTTTTTACATAGTTGCTCCTTGAATTATTTTCGCATGATTTATTTTATACATTGCTTATGCTTTATTAATAGTTTGGAATTGGTGGGGAGCATGGGAATGGAGAATAAAGTAAGGGTTTAGGGTTTTCCCCAAATTAATGCTATGAAATTGGAATTGTTTTAGAATGATGGTGTTCCCTGAACCTACTTGTGTAAATGGCTTTGAATTATGAAATTGTTACTTGGGTTGACGTACTCACCTATGTTATTGCATTGCATAATTGGTAAACCAGTGAACTTTGACTTTTAAAAGCCTTGTTGACTGTCATATTAATGAACAAATGGAGTGATGTGTCCCCCTAAGATTTTGATATTAATAAACAAAGGGGGTGTGGCATTCCTATATATTTTAATATGATTGTTATGGCATAGACATAATATTGCAAGTGTTGGGTATGATGATACCCATAGTCTACCTTAATGGTTAGTTCAAAGATTAACAATTGGGTTATGTGAAGCTTGCTTTAAATTGGGCTTAATGGGGGTTATGTATCAAAGTCATGAAGGTGTGGGTCTTAGATGACTAGTATTGAAAACTCATGTTTTTCAACATGAGGTTTGTTCTTGATGACTATGTTCATATATCACACTTGATATATTTTTGGAACGGTTAGTTTCCTTGATGTCTTTAGGTTTTCCTTGGATTTCTTCATCTCGTGCGGCTAACACACACTGGGGCCTTTCAGTATGGGGACCTGAACCTTTACAGCCCGTGGATACCTATTATGATAGTTGAGCTATATAGTCCAGGTTAATATTTTACTTCATGCTAAACCTTGTTCTCTATCTCAGCATATTATTTATGTATGTTTTATCATATGGTCCATATGGTATTTGAAATGGTTTGACTTAACATTATTTTGTCCCCTATCCTGAGTTACATGCTAGTGTTTGACCCACTAACAGAGTCTAAATGTTGTATCCCCATATGATCCAAGAACCGAAAATACTGCTAATTTTCCTATGTAGAGTCATGTAAATTAGTTCAGTTCGTTGGTTTGTTAGTGAAGTAGTAAGCTTCCATAGTCCAAAAGACATAGACATTTCATTAGTTCCTTTTATAGACTAGAATTGAGAGTTTGAATTATTATTTTAATTGTCATCTATCTGAGTTGTGGACATGTCCCGACCAATAATGGTTTTTGTTTTATTTACATAAAGGGTTTTTTGGATTACTATGGACTTGGGTGGTGTTGATTGGTTGTTTTGGGGTCGGATGTTGGTTATTGATTATAGATATATATTTTATTCTTTGAGCTTATCTTATACTATCTTGTTATATATTTTAAATTCAACCATTGTTAGGTAGTGTGTGGTGTTTAGTTTAGGTTTGTAGTCTCTAATGTTTGGTGGACTTGACATACCCGTCACGGCTAGGCCTTAGTTTAAGTAATGACAAAGCTAATATCAGAGCCTAGATTTTGTGTCATTGGGTGTCTAGAATGTTGTGTCAAGTAGAGTCTCTTTTATGGGTGTAGTGCGCTATACTTATAAGGGAGAGGTCAGTGGTAGACCCATAAGGATAGTGGGTGCTTAAAGAATTTAAAAACTAAAAAAAGTAAAAAAATCACATAAAGCACTTTAAGATCAACTTAAATGCCAATGCACCCAACCAACTTTTTGATATAGTCGGCGCTTTTATATGTTTTATACCTAGTTTCATATATTTTCTATGTAATTATACTTATTCCACATCGAGTATAGTAGGTACCAGAGCACCCTAAAATCCTACATGGGTACGCCCTGGGAGAGGTATGGGGCATTTAGAAATGTTTCCCTTTTATTGTGATCTATTTTTGAGCCATAGAGTCTTAGATCTTGAGTCTTCTCAAATATATGTTTTTTTGCATTTCATATCATGCCTCCTCAAAATCTGATGCTCAACGAAACTCATCTATCAAACTCGAGGACAATATTGATGGAATGTGTCATACTTATAGGGTTCAAACTCAGTCTAGGGGCCCTGTTTCTGATAGCTCTCATAGAGTTCCTGTAAATTTCACTAGTCCTCCTCATTCTTCTAAAGGTGATTTGACTAGTGTTGATTTTCATTATTTGATCTATTTGCTTACTCAGTTGTTGTCCTTTTAGTTTGCTAGTTTAAGCATGAGAGTGATATAGCTCCCTCTTCTGAGGTCACTAGAGTTGTCCAGTTTATGAGGCTCAAACCTTCTATTTTTACTAGTTCTAAGGTTTAGAAGATCCTCAAAGTTTTATTTATGAGATGGAAAATATTTTCCATATGATACATGCCTCTAGCTCTACGGGGTGGAATTTGTTGCATACCAGCTGAAAAATATGGCATATCAATGGTATGAGGAGTGGGATCAGTTGGAATCTTGGCATGACTTTTCTAGTGCTTTCCTTAATCACTTCTTTTCATAGAAGTTATGGGAGACAGAGGCTGAGGAGTTTGTGAACATGACGCAAGGTAGTATGATAGTGAAGAAGAATTCCTTAAAGTTTCACTAGCTATCTTATTATGCTCTAGAGATGGTGTCCTCTATGACAGGCCAGATGAGGAAATTTACTTCAAGATTGTCCCATGGTTTGGTATTGGAATGCTAAGCTGTTGTACTGAACAAAGATATGGACATCTCTAGGTGGGTGGTGTACATTGATGAGTGATGATTTTACCACTCATTCTCACTAAACATTTGTGCATATTACCTTGTTTTGAATGAATGAATGAGACATATCGATGATAAAATACGCTAATATCCACTCTTTGCAAGCATAGATTTGAGGTGATCAAAAGATGTGGATTGGACTGTAAACTGATCAAAAGAGAGTACGAAAAGTGAAATTGAAGACTTGGAGCAGAAAGGCCTCAAGTACCGTGGTTGCAGTCTGCTGATCATGATTGCGGTAGTTAAGAAAAGGTCATTCAACTATGGTCTCATCCAGACCTGCGTGATCGTGGCTTAGCAGAAGTAATCAGCCCAAGGGAAAAACTGGAAATGCATGTGGTTGATCCCAATTTTGACAAAAAGACTCTAACCCTTGCATCATGGATCATATTCCATCATGACTAATTTTTAGGTTTAGCTCTTGAATTCATATCCTCCATTTTTGGAGAAGAAAATATTATTTAATTTATGGGTGAAGAATACATTGGACACTTTCTAAGTGGAAGATTAGCTCACTTCTATTGTCGATTTGTGGGAGTTCAAAGTTTGAAGTAACATTCACTTAAGCTTCAATAAATCACTTCAATGGAATAATGGGTATATCTATGCTTACTTATCTTATATGTATCTAGATCTCCCTCTTAGGGTTATTTGTGATTAGGGGTTAAAGTGTGTGTGGGTTGTTATTGATTAGCTTCTATTTAGTAGTTCATGTTTAAGGGTTTTATCATTTCTATGCAAACTTAGTTATGGTTTGATGGGTGAAAGCCCCAACTACCCACATGGGTATGATGAGTGAAAACTCCATGCTCTAGAAACCCGAAGCCATATTTTAAAGAAGGGTTTTGGCTGAAGTTTAGGAATCCATATCATCCTTGAAAGAGTGGTGTTGACCAAAGCAATTATAGATGATTGTTTGTGTAGCTTGCTAAATTTTTACTATCTTAAAAATAAGGGTGAATGTGAGGTTGACTATCCATGGGTATCATCCTAGAAATAGTGATTCCTAGATTGGGATTATGGTTACCAATTGTTGAACACACGTATTAGGTATTCGAAAGAATCAATGTGTGAAAGTTTTGTATTTTGTTGAAAGACTAACATCAAAATCTATAACAAAACCTACCCATTTTTGACTTACTAAATTGATGTTTATTGCTAACACCCATATATCACTCCCTTAGTAGTGCCTAATACCATGATCCGTGCATACCTATTAAAACTATAATTATTTACAGCCCTAAATTTATACTAAAAGACCCCAAAAAGAAACATTAGTGTAGATACCTATCTCTCCCATTTTTACTTAATTGTAACATTGGTTTGGATTTAACTTATATTTATTATTTTTAAGTAACTTGATTACCACTCATATAGTATCACGACTCGAACCGGGGCCCTGGCCGTGACAAGCATTCCCTAACGATAAAGGCCAGGGATGCTCTCTGTCTATATATCTAGTAATCATACACATAATTCATATGATAAAAGATAATACAGAAAGAGAAATCTAATACGGAAACATGGTCAATCTGAATGTGATCATAATACTGAAAACTGAAATCCATAAATATATCTGAATAATAATGTCTGACTAAGTCTGCAAAATCTCTAACATGAACTAATCAAAGTTTTCTGAAAGTTGGGACAAGGCCCCCAATAGACCAAAACCTAACTAATAGTAGTAATATGAATTAACCAGGTCTTCTGAATCATAGAAGGCTCACCACTGCAAACTCCGGTCTGTGATCTATAATCTCTACTATTTATCTGGACCCCTAGACTGTGCCTCAGAACCTGGAAGAAGGGGGGAGGGTCAGTACAATTGTACTGGCGCGCGAAACAATCCAAAATAGAGTAATTGAACATATATATATATATATAATACGTGAGAGCAAATTTTCATCAATCATTATGCATAAAAAAGTTTCTTAAAACACATGATCATCTTCTGAAAACATGTAACCTATCTGTAAATCTCAAACTCTGATCTATGTATTACTTCTGAGTTAGGTGGTATCCCCTACAAGTCTGATATTGCACGGGTGATATGGAATTCACCATTGACTAGGTGGGGAAGCCTCCAACCCGAGTTTGCCGCAAGAGTTAGAATTCCTGAATCTGATACGCCACATGACACATATGTTAGCATATAATAATATACCCCTGTCGGCAAATGATGGTTTTGGGAAAAAAGTTGTCTGAACTCACGCCTTCTTTGGGGAACCACCTAAACTCTCTTTATGACCTATTTTAGCCTCTTCTTAACATGCATCATTTTGAAGTTCTAAAATGCAAATCTGATAAAGTTTGATTTCTGTATTTGTCTGTGTCTGTTATGGCATTTTTTGAGTTTGGTATCGTCATACCAAGACTTGCAAGTCATGATTTTTGAGCCATAATAAATTACGATAAATTTTTCATTTAAAGTAAATCTTAGACCACCTAAAAATATGCAACTGATATAGAAGATTTCATGTTCAAAAACTAAAGTCAAAATCATGCAAAAACTTCATCAAACATATGGTGGTCTCGTGCCTTTAGCAAATCATGCACTCTTTTATTACATGTATTATGAACATTAAACATTCATGCTAAATTCCCTCTTTAGTGACTTAAAACCACCTTAAAATCATAACAAGAGTTCAACTATTTCATATAGTGCTTTTCAAGAATGCATTGCAAAACAATTCATATGCTATGAAAAATCTTAAAATTCATAATAAGAGGGAATTCACCAATAGTCATGCTCTCAACAAGAATTCATTCTTAAATACATGTTTTCATACATACATATTCTCAAATCACTTTGGGGAAGGTCAAAAGACCAAAACAATGATGTTAAAACATCTAATACATGAATATATACATAGTTTCAAAAAACCCATTCTAAAACATGATTTTTCTATGCCCATGAGAATTTAGGAAAACCCCACGTACCTCTATTTTGGAAAATAATGGGTGCTTCTTGAAGCCTGTGGATTGGGAATTCCGAATCTCTAATTGATTTTGAAAACCCACGGTTGAATCTTGATTTATTAGGGTTTTTAGTTTGTAACCCTTGGGAGTGTTCTTGAGAATTTTTAGATGAATGTGGATATATTTTGGAGAATTGGGGACTGAATTTCGTGTTTATGGCTGAATAAGGGTGGGAAAAGGATCATTTTTCCCTAAAAACGGAGTGTTTAAGTAACTTGAAACCATTACATAGGCACCGCATATGATATCGCCTATGTTTACATAGGTTCCGCCTATGTTATAGCCTATGTTTACATAGGAACCGCCTATGCTATTGCCTATGTTTACATAGGCTCCGTAAATGCTATCGCATATGCTTTCCAGTGGCCATGTGCGATTGGTTTGGCAACACATACTACTTTGAAAGGCCATAACTTCTTGCTCGGGTGCAGGATTTTCGCAAAATTGGTATCGTTGGAAAGCTAACTCGAAAACCTATCATTTTAAACATAGTAAGCTCTATAATTCAACATATACAAAGCATCATGGTCAATAGAAGTTGGCAAAAATTATAATGTCCACTTAAACTTAATCGATTGAAGTAGTTTTCAACTCGTCTTTGAGTCAAAGGACCTCTATGGTCTAAATTCAAGCTTGAATGGATTCACATACTACGCAAATAATTAACATGCTATATTGGCATAGTCTTTATGGCTTTGAGATTATCAGCGTATCGGAATCATGGTCTATATTGTAGCCCAAAATACGGGGCATTACATTATCCCCCCCTTAGGATAATTCGTCCCCGAATGATGATGCGGGAGACAGTAGGAAAGATAAGATAGCAATAGTACCTTCTATATCATCATCCATCGAAGTAAACAAATTGGAATATCTAATTCTCATGTCATCTTCTGAGTCCGACGTTGCTTATTCAACTTTCTAATTCCTCCACAATACCTTCACTGAGGCTATCTTTTTTCTCCTCGACTTTCGAACTTGTCGATCTAAAATTTCAACGGGATCTTCTTTGTAAGACAAGGAATCTGTAAGTTATATTTCCTCTACTGGTAATACCAAAGAATGATCTCCAATGCATTTCTTCAACATGGATAAATAGAATATCAAATGAATGAAATCCAAACTTGCAGGCAATTCTAGCTCATATGCAACTGCACCAATCTTTCTCAGAATCTGATATGACCCTATATAGCGAGGGCTCAATTTACCCCTTTTTCCAAACCACATAACTCCTTGCATAGGATAAACCTTGAGAAACACCCAATCACCAACTTCAAACTCTAATTCGCTTCTTCGAACATAGGCATAGGATTTCTGATGACTCTGAGCAGTTTTGAGTCGTTCTCTAATGATCTTCCCTTTATCCATCGCCTAATGAACAAGATCAAGCCTATAAAACTGAGTCTCACCCACTTCATACCATCCTATCAGAGACCTACATCTCTATCCATACAAAGCCTCAAAAGGAGCCATCTTAATGCTAGTATGGTAACTATTATTGTAAGAAAATTCAATTAGTGGTAGGTGATCTACCCAACTACCTTTAAAATCAATGACACATTCCCTCAACATATCCTTGAGGGTCTGAATGGTATGCTCAACTTGCCCATCCGTCTGAGGGTAGAAAGCTATGCTCAAATTCAGTTGTATACCTAAACCCTTCTAAAATGATCTCCAGAACTAAGATGAAAACTATGTACCTCTATCGGATATAGTGGACACTAGTGCCCCATGCAACCAAACTATCTCCTAAATGTAAATCTTAGCATAAACCTCTCCTAAATGATTAGTCTTCACAGGCAAAAAGTGGGCTGACTTTGTTAACCGATCTACAATCACCCATATAGAATCATACTGGATTCGGGATCTTGGCAGTCCTGTAATGAAGTCCATGTTTATTATTTCCCACTTTCATAAAGGAAAGGCTATATCTTGGGAAGTACCACCTAGCCTCATGTGTTCTACCTTCACTTGTTGATAGTTTATAAACATGGACACAAAATAAGCTATATCACGCTTCATGTTATTCTACCAATACAAGGTTTTCAGATCATGGTACATCTTAGTAGAGCCTGGGTGAATGACATACCAAGGTTTTTAGATCATGGTACATCTTAGTAGAGCCTGGGTGATTGACATACCTTGAAGTGTGTGCCTCATCAAGGATTATTTCTCATAATAGTCCATCAACATTCGGAACGCACAACCTACCCTGAAATCTCAAAATACCATCACCACCAATTTCAAATGACATAACCTTTTATTGACCCATATCTTTCTTGATTTGCATCAAGATGGGATCATTAACCTGCTTCTCCTTAACTTCAGCACAAAGGGATGACTTATGTAACTTATGAACAATCACCCCTCCATCTTCGAAATCTAAGAGCCGCACACCCAGATTTGCAAGGCGGTGAATATCCTTCACCATCTCTTTCTTTCCTTCTTCTACATGAGAAAGACTACCCATAGACAACCTGCTGAGGGCATCGGCTACAATATTTGCCTTACGCGAATGGTAATGCAGGATTATATCATAGTCTTTCAAAAGCTCTATCCAGCGCCTCTACCTGAGGGTCAATTCTTTCTGCAAGAAAACATATTGCAGACTCTTGTGGTCAGTGAAGATATCAATGTGAACACCGTACTTATAGTGCCGCTAAATCTTAAGTTCAAACAACACAGCCGCTAACTCCTGATCATTGGTGCGGTAGTTCCCCTAGTGCACCTTCAACTTCCTAGATGCATAAGCGACTACCTTACCATACTGTATCAACACACAATGAAGTCCCACACGAGATGCATTACAATATACCACAAAGCCATCTACACCCTTGAGAAAGGTCAAAACAGTAGCAGTGGTAAGTTTGTCTTTCAACTTCTAAAAACAATTCTCACACAGATCAGACCACACAAACTTCACCTTTTTCATAGTCAATTTAGTGAGTGGAGCATCTATGGAAGAAAAACTCTCTACGAACTTTCTGTAATACCTTGCCAAACCCAAGAAGCTCTGAATATCGGTTGGAGTCATGGGTTTGAGCCATTTTCTCACTGCTTCAAATTTCTGAGGATCCACTCTTATCCTATCACTGGAAACAATATGCCCCAATAAGGCAATAACATCTAATCAAAATTCACACTTAGAAAATTTGGCATAGAGCTGATGATCCTAAATGGTCTGAAGAATAATTTAGAGGTGATTGGCGTGATCCTCTTTACTCTTAGAATAGATCAGGATATCATCAATAAATACAATGATGAGCAAGTCAAGAAACTGATGGAATACTCTATTCATAAGATCCATGAAGGCTATAGGGGCGTTCGTCAACTCGAAGGAGATGACTAGAAATTTGTAGTGATCATATCGGTTTTGAAAGGCTGTCTTGGTTAAGTCTGAATCCCTAACTTTAAACTGATGATAACCCAAACAAAGGTCTATTTTTTGAAAAAAACTTGGTACCCTGGAGCTTGTCAAAAAGATTTTCAATCCTACGAAGAGGATATTTATTTTTAATCGTGACCTTATTCAGCTAATGATAGTCTATGCACATACAAAGGGAACCATCTTTCTTTCGCACGAAAAGTAAAGGAGCACCCCACGAAGACATATTAGGGTGTATAAAACCCTTATCTAAGAGATATGCTAACTGTTCTTTCAATACTTTTAGTTCTGCAGGATCCATTCTATATGGCGGAATGGAAAAAGGATGAGCGTCTAGCAACACATCAATACCAAACTCAATCTCTCTATCAGGTGGTATTCCTAGGAGATCATTTGGAAAGATTTTAGGAAATTCTGTTACTATAGGAAAATATTAAAGAGGAAGACTCTCGACATTGGAGTCCTTATCTCGGATAAGGTGGTATAAGCAACCTTTAGAAATAAGTATGTAGGCTCTGAGATAGGATATAAAGTTCCCTCTAGGTGCTAAAGAATGTCCTTCCCACTTTATCACTGGTTCATTCGGGAAAGAAAAAGTGACCCTTCAAGTCCTACAATCTAATGTGGCATAGAACGAATGGAGCCAATCCATTCTCAAGATAGCATAAAAAGCAACCATATCAAACTCTATGAGATCTACTAACGTATCTCGGCTACCAACAGTCATAACAAAACCCTGTACACCCTTCTAGTAATAATAGAATCCCTCACCGGGGTGGAAATACCAAAGGGTCCAGAAATCACACTGGGCTCGAACCCAAAATCAACAGCCACATAAGGGGTAACATAGGATAAAGTAGACCCGGGATCAAGTAACACATAAAAATCACAGGAAAAGATTTGTAACGTACCAGTAAAAACATATGGGGAACTTCTGGCTCCTGGCGGTTGGTCAAAGCATATAAACGGTTGCGACTGTTCCCGATAGCTGATGTGGTGACCTTCTGAGGCGGGGGTGGTGCTGAAGAATTTGCCTAAGATTTTACACCACGAATATTTTTTCTAGCAGATGGATATTCCCTCTAAAAGTGACCCGACTGACCACATAAATAACATGCTAACGAGCCTGACTGACACCTTTCTGGATAATCTCTACCACAAGTCTCACACCACAGAAAATTATGATGTTGCTGAGCCACACTACCCTGTGACCGAGTATCCTGAGCTCTGGTTCTATGGTTAGTCTGAAAACTCTAAGATCGTTTGTCTGCTGGTGGTCAGGGTACTAGGGTGCTGGAAATAGACTGCACAATACCCTAATTCTTATTTTTCTCCCATTTATTTCCCTACTTACCGCCCTGAAGCTGACTATGACTCTGGTCAGCTGATCTAGCTCTTTTTGCTTGTCTTTCAACCTCTCTAGCTTCAAAGATCTTCTTCTTTTTCTTTTCTACCTGCTGTTTATAAACAGTCAGCCTAGCAAAGTCTAAGTCCTTATTCAAAATTTCCCCTGGCACTCAATCACCAGGTTATCAGAAAGGCTGGATGCAAATTTACTCATCCAGGCTCTCATATTACTAGTCAACTCTGCTGCATAGTGGGCTTGTTTATTAAATTTCAAAGTATACTCCGGGACACTCATACTGCCCTGCTTCGGATTTATAAACTCTTCCTCTTTTTCCTCCCTCAACTCCTTAGGAAAGAATCGATCAAGGAAAGTTTGCACAAATTTTCCCCAAACTGGTTCGCAACATCCTTAAGATGATAAGTTACTAGTTCCACCAATTCAACCACATCCACATGTATGACCTTAAAGATCTTTTCCATCTCATCCATAAATTCCTATGGATTTTCCTCCACCTTGGTACCAGTGATAGGAGGGACTCCCAGAGTAGGGTCATGTTCTAGAGTGTGAGCTCAGTTATGGGTCTGCATCCCATTGGTGGGATGGACCTCATCTGTTTGAGCATTCTAATCAATGATACGATGTAGAGGCATAACTGTGTTTCTGAAATACAAGTGATCATTGATTAGGGGACAGTTCAGAATCTGAATCATGAACTAAATCACAAAGAAGCGAAATATTTCCTAAACACCTAGTAGCCTCTTACTTATAAGTGTGTCGCTCTACACAACCATAACAAGGACTCTACCCGATGCAATTTCACAGAAACCCTAGAACCATAAACCATGCTCTGATACCAATTTTGTCATGACCCGAATCGGGGCCCTGGCCATAATGACCATTCCCGAACCATGAAGGCCCAGGATGCCCTCTGTCTATCTATCTGGTAATCATGCATATAATTCATATGATAAAAGATAATGCGGAAAACTAAATCTAATACGGAAACATAGTCAATATGAATGTGATCATAATACTGAAAACTGAAATCCAAAATATATCTGAATAATAATGTCTGACTCAATCTACGAAATCTCTATCATGAACTAATCAAAGTTTTCTAAAAGTTAGGACAAGGCCCCCAGTAGACCAAAACCAAACTAATAGTAGTAATATAAAATAACCAGGCCTTTTGAATCATAGAAGGCTCACCAATGAAAACTCCAGTCAGTGATTTGGAATCTCTGCTATTTATCTGGACCCCTAGACTGTGCCTCAAAACTTAGAAGAAGGGGAGAGGGTCAGCACAATTGTACTAGCATGCAAAGCAATCCAAAATAGAGTAATTGAACATATATTTATATATAATACATGAGAGAAAATTTTCATCAATCATAACGGATAAAACAATTTCTGAAAACACATGGGCATCTTCTGAAAACATGTAAACTATCTATAAATTTCAAACTCTGATCTGTGTATTACTTCTGAGTTAGGTGGTATCCCCTACAACTCTAATATTGCACAGGCGATATGGAATCCGCCATTGACTAGGTGGGTAAGCCTCCAACCCAAGTGTGCCGCAAGAGTTGGAGTTCCTGAATCTGATACGCCCCACGACACTTAAGTCAGCATATAATAATATACCCCTGTCGGCAAACCATGGTTTTAGGCAAAGAGTTGTCTGAACTCACCCCTTCTTCGGGGAACCACCTAAGCTCTCTTTATGCCCTATTTTAGCCTTTTTAGAATATGCATCATTCTGAAGTTCTAAAATGCAAATCTGATAAAGTCTGATTTCTGTATTTATCTGTGTCTATTATCGCATTTTTTGAGTTTGGTATCGTCATACCAAGACTTTACATTAAGATAAATATTTCATTTAAAGCAAAGCTTAGACCACCCAAAAACATACAACTGATATAGAAGATTTCGTGTCCCGAAACTTAAGTCAAAATCATGCAAAAACTTCATCAAACATAGGGTGGTCTAGTGCCTTTAGCAAATCATCCACTCTTTTATTATATGCATTATAAACATTAAAAATTCATGCTAAATTCCCTCTTTAGTGATTTAAAACCACCTTTAAATCATAACAAGAGTTCAACCATTTCATATAGCGCTTTTCAAGAATGCATTGCAAAACAATTCATACGTTATGAAAAATCTGAAAATCCATAATAAGAGGGAATTCACCAAAAGTCGTGCTCTCAACAAGAATTCATTCTTAAATACATATTTTCATACATACATATTCTCAAATCACTTAGGGGAAGGTCAAAAGACCAAAACAATGATGTTAAAACATCTAATACGTGAATATATACATAGTTTCAAAAAACCCATTCTAAAAAATGATTTTTCTATGCCCATGAGAATTTAGAAAAACCCCGTGTACCTCTATTTTGGAAAATAATGGTGCTTCTTGAAGCCTGTGGATTGGGGATTCCGAATCTCTAATCGATTTTGAAAACCCACGGTTGAATCTTGATTTATTTGAGTTTTTAGTTTGTAACCCTTAGGAGTGTTCTTGGGAATTTTTAGATGAATGTGTATGTATTTTGGAGAATTGGGGACTGAATTGCGTGTTTATGGCTGAATAAGGGTGAGAAAAGGACCATTTGTCCATAAAAACGGAGTTGTCAAGTTATTTGAAACCATTACATAGGCACCGCATATGATATCACCTATGTTGTCATTGGCGCCACCTATGCTATCACCTATGTTTACATTGGCGCTGCCTAAGCTATCGCCTATGTTTACATAGGCGCCGCATATGCTTTCCAGTGGCCATGTGCGATTGGTTAGGCGACGCATACTACTTTGATAGGCCATAACTTCTTGCTCGGGTGCCGAATTTTAGGAAAATTGTTATCGTTGGAAATCTAACTCGAAAACCTATCATTTTACACATAGTAGGCTCTCTAATTCGACATATACAAAGAGTCATGGTTGATTGAAGTTGACACAAATTATAATATCTACTTAAACTTAATCGATCGAAGTAGTTTTCAACTCGTCCTTGAGTCAAAGGACCTCTATGGTCTAAATTCAAGTTTGAATGGATTCACATACTACGCAAATAATTAACAAGCCATATTGGCATAGGATTTATGGCTTTGAGATTATCAACACATCGGAATCATGGTCTATATTGTAGCCCAAAATATGGGGCGTTACATTATCCCCCCCAGGATCATTCATCTCCGAATAATAATGTGGGACATAGACTGACACGATTTCAAGCATAATAAGGACTAGGAAAGATAAGATAGGAATAGTACCTTCTGTCTCATCATCCATCGAAGCAAACAAATTGGGATATATAATTCTCATATCATTTTCTGACTCCCAAGTTGCTTCTTCAACTTTCTAATTCCTCCACAATACCTTCACTAAGGCAATCTCTTTGCTCCTCAATTTTCAAACTTAGCGATCTAAAATTTCAACAGGCTCTTCTTTGTAAGTCAAGGAATCTGTCACTTTGATATCCTCTACTGGCAATACTAAAGAATGATCTCCAGTGTATTTCTTCAACATGGATACTGATGATAGGCGTATTTACATGCCTAAAGTGCTATAATTTACCCATATTTTAGTTAAGTTTTGAGGACAAAATATATAATTCATGCACTTTTAGTCCTTTTTCCTGTACAAACATGATTAGCAAGTTTTCAGGTATAAATGATGAAGATTTCAGCATTTTATGGATAACTTGATGCCAAAGGAAGCTTCACGAAAGAAGGAGAGCAGATCTTTGACGCCTAGGACTAAAAGTGATGCACGGGAAACCTGTCCCGAGCAAAAACAACATTTCTCAAGACTTTGGGGATCAGCAGTAACCTATTAGGAGTAGGATAATGATGCAGTAATTTATTAGGATTAGGATAATGATGCAGTAATTTATTAGGATTAGGATAAGTATGCAGTAGCCTAGTAGGAATAGGATATGGGTATTATAAATACCCTATTTTGCTGAGGATTTTAGGGAGGAATCATCATTATCATCATTGACATTCTAATTCATTCATCTACAACTCTAAACAACTCCCTTTCAATTAATTCTTATTACTTTCTCTTCATCTATTCGACTTCTAAATTTTCACAACAAGAGAAACGCTATTCGCACTGAATTCACGCCACAAGCACTACCAAACCATACTACACGTGAGATCTTTATTTTGGTATAAGGATAATGACTATTGTGATTTCCGTTGCACACATGAATAGCTAAACTTCTCTGTTGGGGTTATGGAAACCTTATGAGATACTATCTATTGCTATGAGTTTGTGAATTCTTGACACGTATGCCGCTTATATCAGTATTCTCTTCATCTTAATCTAAATTTTTGTGGTGGCAAACATATAGAATACGCCAGTATAGCATTAACTTGTTCGAAAGAAAAGTTATATGTCTGGAAAAGAGATAATATCAAGGTAATAGGGCACCAACCCCTGTTAAAAAGTTAGTGCCATAATTAGACTAACCTCTTGGAGAATTTGTACTGTTAGATACGCTTTAAGCTCGAAAGAGTTAAAGTGAAATAATCCTTGATGGTCGAAAGACGCCTGGATTTACCATAGAATATGATTCTCTATAAGCGCATGCATGTTTGAATTCCACATAACTCATAGCCAATAGATACATAAAACTCATAAGGTGGCCATTACCCCAACTCTAAATTCTCATTGATCAGAACCAACCAAACAATTTGTTTTACTTTTCTATTTTCTGTTCTTACATTCTTATTTTGTTACTCACGCTACAATCCCCCTTTTTTTTACAAAACTTTCACCAAAAGTCTAATAATCTTCGCTTACATAGTGACCAAGTATTCTCTGTGAGATTTGACACCCAACCTAGTTGGGTTCTATATTTTACAACGACCGCTTACACTCTTACGAGATCTGTAGTTTGAGCGTTATCAAAAATTGGCACCGTTGCTGGGGAATACGGTTGTCTACTAAGTTTGTGATAATTACTAGACCCTTTGGTCAAAGATTCTCGTACTTTACTTTTAGTTGTTGTTTTTGTTTTCTGTAGATTTTTTCTTATTATTCAGTGCGTGCCCCATACTCGAAGTTCTGGTCAACCATTATTACCTTTCAATCCTGAACCACATCGTATTGACAGAATGGAGGCACAACAGGAAATTAAAAGAAGGGCTACTCAACAGGAACAGGCTAGACTAGCTGCTCTGGCCACCGCTCAAGTGCATCAACATAATATTGATAACCCAGGCGAGCAACAAATCCCTAAGATGAGGATCTAGGTGATGACGAGCTACTAAACCCTAGGCGTGATGCTGAGATGGAGACACCTGCCAACAGAAGAGATCGTCAAGCTAGGTTCCGGCCTGAATGCCAAGCCGTACAAATACCATTCGACGATGATGATGATGATCTTGATGAAGCTGTTGCCATAGGATTCATTATTCCTCCACCATTGGCGCCCAGAGCTATTATTCCTCAACATCACAAGCACCATGATTCAGTTATTGCAACTCAAGGGACTATTTGGTGGACTAGTAGGAGATGATCTGAATATGCATCTGATCAACTTTATCTCTACATGAAAATCATTCGACAATCATGGCGTTTGACAAAATGCAATTCGATTATGCTTATTCCCATTTCTCTATCTGGTAAGGCAACTCTATGGTTAAATAGGTTGTCTCCTGATTCTATTACAAATTGGAGGCAATTGAAAGACGATTTCCTTGAAAGATTCTTTCCGCCATCCAAGAGAGCAAAATTAAGGTATGAAATCAGCAACTTTCGGCAACTTCCAACCAAAACCCTCCACGAAACATGGGAGAGGTTCAAGATGAAGCTTATGAGGTGCCCAAACCATCACATGACCAATGTCCACTTAATGGAGATACTATATAGATCCTTGAATTCAATAACTAAACCAGTGGTGGATAATGCGGTCGGAGGATCATTTATGGACCTTACCTTTGTTCAGGCAAGCGATATGCTAGACCAGATGATGAAGCAAAGTAGAGCTTGGCATACCAGGGATTCTGAGGTAGCAAGCCCCACTTTGCCTATAGGCATGACTGCAGAACAAATGAGAAGAGAAGAAGAACGTGATCAAGATATGGCGCACATGAAAACACAAGTGGATCTTCTTACAAAGTATATATTATCAGGGAAGATCAAAAAAGTCAAAGCAGTTGCATCAAAAGGAAAAGATGAATCCAATTCTGAGGAAGAAGCCAACTACTTAAACAATCAGGGGGGTTTCTGAGGAAGTACCCAAGGAAACCAAGGTTGGAACTATTATGATAAATCTGGAAACAAGGACCGTGATTAAGGAAGTTGAAAGAACAAGATTGACAAGAGTAATCTGTATGTTCCCCCGGGAAGACGTGACACCACTACATCTGGGTCTGGAGATATGTCAATGGAAGATATGATGGATAAGCTGCTGAAAGGAGTGGAAGCAACCAGCACGGGAGTAACTAAGCTAATAAATGATTTGGCCTCAATGTAGCAATTGATTGATTCACATTCCACTTCAATAAGAGAGTTGGAGCAATAATTGATTCAAATTTCAGCCACTTTAAATCAAAGAAAAGTTGACAGCTTACCTAGTGATACAGTGCACAATCCAAGGAACGATGGAACATGCATGGCCATTACTACCAGGAGTGGTAAAGTGCTAGAAAATTCATCTCAAAGCAAGAAAGTGGTCGATGATATCACAGGCAATGCAGAAGACGCCGTAGAAGCTGATAAAGACGTTAATGATGTAACCCCTCAATGTCCACAACCTGAAAAGAGTGCTAGTCTAAAGCAAGAAGTAAAGAAAGTCATGGAGAAAACTATTCCCTTTCCACCACCTCCTTTTCCTCAAAGATTAAAGAAGAAAGATGATGATACCAAGTTTAATAAATTCATGGCAATGTTAAAACAGCTGACCATTAATGTTTCATTGGTAGAGGAACTAGAACAAATGCCTGGGTATGCAAAATTTATGAAAGATCTTTTGACAAAGAAGTGGACAACAAGTTATGAGTTGACAGATACTGTTCATCATTGCAGTGCAATTGCTACCCGATCACTAGTTCAGAAGAAGGCCGACCCTGGTGCCTTCACTATTCCTTGCACTGTTGGATCTTTGAATTTTTTCAAAGCGTTATGCGATTTAGGAGCCTGCATCAATTTGATGCCATTATCTATTTACAGTAAGTTGGGGTTGGGTGATCCTACTCCAACCAATATGAGGCTCGTAATGGCGGATAGGTCGGTAAAATGATCTGTTGGTATTTTATGTGATGTATTGGTGAAGGTTTCCTCATTCATCTTTCTGGCAGACTTCGTTATTTTGGATTGTGAGGCAGACTTAGAAGTTCCCATAATCTTGGGGCAACCCTTCCTTGCAACAGGAAGTGTGCTTATTGATTTAAGAGCTAATGAGCTTTTATTCCGGATAAATGACAAAGTAGTTCGCTTTGATTTGTGCAAATCAATGAAGCAACCTAAGGATCTAAACGTATTCTTAGTAGCTGATGTTTATTTTGATGATGAGAAAGAATTACCTAAGGAGGAACAGCTTATTGATGACCCATTGGCGGTTGTGCTTATGAATTTTGAGAGTAAGGATGCTGAAAATTATGAAGAAACTATTTCTGCTCTAATAGGATTAGGGTCATATCCTCATGCTCCCAAGAAGCTGGACCTTGATCTCAAAAACCACCCTACACCACCAGCTAAACCATCTATTGAAGAGCTACTCATGTTAGAATTGAAGGAGTTGCCAAGCCATCTAAGGTATGCATTCTTAGGAAGCGGTAACACACTTCCGGTTATTATGGTAGCAGATTTGGGTGAGCAGCAAGTTACAACACTCATTACCGTTCTACAAAAGTACATAAGAGCAATTGGCTGGACCATCGCTGATATCATTGGTATTTCGCCAGGGATTTGTACACACAAGATTTAGCTTGAAGAAAATTGCATACCCACTATTGAACATCAAAGGCGTCTAAATCCACCTATGCAAGAGGTGGTGAAGAAAGAAATTATTAAGTGGTTAGATGCAGGGGTTGTGTATCCAATCTCTGACAGTAAATGGGTAAGCCCGGTACAATGGGTACCAAAAAAAGGTGGCATGATGGTAGTCGCAAATAAAAAGAATGAGTTAATTCCACTCAAAACTATCACATGGTGGAGAGTATGCATGGACTCCCGTAAGCTGAATTCGTGGACGCTTAAAGATCACTTCCCAATGCCCTTTATTGACCAAATGCTTGATCGATTAGCAAGGAAATGATGGTTTTGTTTCTTAGATGGTTATTCTGGCTATAATCAGATCTGTATTGCTCCAGAAGATCAAGAGAAGACAACGTTTACATGCCCATATGGTACATTTGCCTTCAAACGTATGCCATTCGGGCTATGCAATGCATCAGCCACTTTTCAGCGTTGTATGATATCCATTTTTTTTGATATGGTTGAAGATACGTTGGAGGTGTTCATGGACGATTTTTAAGTCGTCGGTGAGTCGTTCGAATCATGATTAGCAAACCTGAGTATGGCATTGCAGAGATGTGTTGAATTCAACCTAGTGCTAAACTGGGAGAAGTGCCACTTTATGTTTAAAGAAGGTATTATTCTTGGGCACAAAATCTCTGAAAGAGGAATTGAGGTTGATCGGGCTAAAATTGAAGTTATCTAGAAGCTACGACCACCAATTTCTGTAAAGGGAGTTCATAGTTTCCTCGGTCACGCAGGCTTCTATCGGCGGTTTATCAAAGACTTCTCCAAAATTCCTAGTCCATTATGCAAACTTTTGAAAAAAGATACAAAGTTTGACTTCAATGAAGATTTTTTGAAGGCATTCGAATGCCTCAAAGGAAAGCTAAATGAAGCCTCTATCATTGTAGCGCCCGATTGGTCTTTACCGTTTGAAGTCATGTGTGATGCTAGCGGGGTAGCTTTGGGTGCTGTACTTGGCCAGAGAAGGGAAAATTTGTTCCATCCAATCTACTATGTGAGTAAGGTCCTGAACGAAGCCCAGAAGAACTATACTGTCACAGAACAAGAGCTTCTAGCGGTTGTGTATGCTTTTGAAAAGTTCCGTGCTTATTTGTTGGGAACCAAAGTGGTAGTTCATACAGACCATGAATCTCTGAGATATTTAATGACAAACAAGGATGCGAAACCAAGGCTAATTCGATGGGTATTATTGCTGCAAGAATTTTATTTCAAGATAAAAGATAGAAGAGGTTGCGAGAACCAAGTGGTTGATCATCTATCTAGACTCTAGAATGAGCATATACACAGCCTGAAATCAAGATTGATGATGCATTCCCTGACGAAGAGATCTTAGCCACGATGAATGAAGAGTTACCATGGCACGTAGACTTTGCGAATTTTGTGGTGAGTAATGTGATGCCTGAAAATCAATCTTTCCATCTAAAGAGGAAGTTCAAGCATGTTGTAAAACACTATTTTTGGGATGAGCCATATTTGTTTCGAAGATGTGCGGATGGTTTTATCAGGCGATGCATATACCATGTAGAGGTGCCTAGTATATTGAAAGCATGTCACACTTCCTAAGCTGGGGAACATCACGCAGGTAATTGATAATGCTCAAACTACAGCTCTCATAAGAGTGTAAGTGGTCGTTGTCAAATATAGAACCCAACTGGGTTAGGTGTTGAATCCCACAGAGAATACTTGGTCACTAAGTAAGCAAAGATTATTAGACTTTTGGTGAAAGTTTTGTAAAAAAAGTGGGATTGTAGCGTGAATTTAAGAGTATCAAAATAGTAAAGTAAGAACGAAAAATAGAAGAGTAAAACGGATTGCTTGGTTGGTTTTGATCAATGAGAAGTGAGAGTTAGGGTTATGTCCACCTTATGAGTTTTACTTATCTATTGGATATGAGTTATGCGGAATTCAGACATGCATGTGCTTATAGAGATTCGTATTCTATGGTAAATCCAGGCGTCTTTCGACCATCAAGGATTATTTCACTTTAACTCTTTCGAGCTTAAAGCGTATCTAATGGTACAAAATATCCAAGAGGTTAATCTAGTTACGGCACTAACTTTTTAACAGGGGTTGGTGCCCTATTACCTTGACATTATCTCTTTTCCAGACATGTAACTTTTCTTTCGAACAAGCTAATGCTATACTGGCGTATTCTCTATGTTTTCAACCACAAGAATTTAAATTAAGACGAAGAGAATAATGATATAAGCAGCATACGTGTCAAGAATTCACAAACTCATAGCAATAGATAGTATCTCATAAGGCTTCCATAACCCCGACAGAGAAGTTTAGCTACTCATGATTGCAACGGAGATCACAATAAACATCATCATGATCTCACGTTGGTCATAAGGGCCGCGCTTTCTCTGTCAGAAAGTGTAACATGAATTAGGATTAAATGTTGAATAAAATAAAAATAGAATTGAATAGAATAATGTCTGAAAACGAATTGATAAAGAAGGGAAAGAAGAGAAAAGGGAATAAGAAGAGAATGCCGAAAAGTTTTAGCAAAATAGGGTTTATATAACATCCATATCCTAGTCCTATTGAAATAGGGTTTTTATCCTTGTCCCAGTGCTACTGCGTTACTGTATTCTTATCCAAATCCTACTAAGTTATTGCTGATCCCCCAAGTCTTCTAAAATATTATTTTTGCCCGGGACAAGTTTTCCATGCGTCACTTTCAGTCCATAGGTGATGATAGGTGAATTTACGCGCCTATATCAATATATTTTGCCCATATTTGTGCCATGTTTTGAGAACAAACTATATATTTTATGCACTTTTAGTCCTTTTTCCTATAAGTGAGCTAACGAACATGATTAGCAAAGTTTCAGGTATAAATGATGCAGAATTCAGCATTTTATGGCTTACTTGATGCCAAAGAAAGCTCACAAAGGAAGGAACGTAAAATTGGACGCCTAAAGGATCAAAAACGCTGCATGGAATTTCTGTCCCGGGCTAAAACAGCATTTCTGAAGACTTTGGGGACTTGCAGTAACTTAGTTGGATTTAAACAATGATACATTAACCTAGTACAATTGGGTTAAGTATTTCATTTGTTTATTTGGATTAGGAGAATGTTACATTAACCTAGTACAATTGGGTTAAGTATTTTATTAGCCTAGTAGAATTTGGTTAGATAATTCATTATCTTAGTAGGATTAGGATATGGGTATTATAAATACCCTATCATGCTAGAGATTTTTATTCATCTTCTTACATTCCTCCCTTAGTGGAGGGATTCATTCAGACATTCAACAATTAATTCATCTTCTTACATTCTACTCTTCCAACAATTCTAATCTTTCCATTAATTCTACTTCTTCTTCTACTCATCAGTTCTTAATTTCCGCAATAAGAGAATCGTTACTTTTGCCTTGGAATTCACGTCTCACGCCTACCACTTTGAGCTACACGAAATTTATCAATCTTGTGGTATAACAACAATGTCAATCGTGATCTCCTCCGTATTCATGGGTAACTAAACTTCTCTGTTGGGGTTATGGAAGCCAACTGAGAAACTATCTATTGCTGTGAGTTTGTGAGTTCATGACACGTATACTGCTTATATCATTATTCTCTTCATCTTAATCTACATTCTTTGTGGTTGCAAACGCAAGAATACGCCAGTATAACATTTAACTTGTTCGAAAGAAAGGTTGTTTGTCTGGAAAAGAGATAGTGTCAAGGTAGTAGGTTCACCCCCTAAAATTCCCTACTAAAAAGGTAGTGCCGTAACTGGACTAACCTCTTGGAGAATTCGTACCGTTAGACACGCTTTAAGCTCGAAAGAGTTAAAGTGAAATAATCCTCGAATAGGTCGAAAGACGCCTGGATTTACCATCGAATACAATTCTCTATAAGCAGTTGCATGTCGAAACTCTACACACTCATAGCCAATAGAGACGTATACCTCAGAAGGTGGACATAACTCCAACGCTTGAATTCTCATTGTTTATAACTTACGTAACATTCTTCCTCTTTTTACTTTGATATTTTCAGCTTTTACTTTATTGTTTTGGTTAGACATTACAATCCCCCCTTCTTACAAGACTTGCACTAAAAGTCTAGTAACCGTTGCTTACTTGTTGGCCAAGCTATTCCCTGTGGGATCGACAACCAACCCAGGTTGGGTTCTATATTTGCTAACAACCGCTTTACACTCCTACGAGAGCTGTAGATTAAGCGTTATCAAAAATTAGCGCCGTTGCCGGGTAATACGAGTGTCAATCAAGTTCGTGATAATTACTAGACCCTTTGGTCAAAGATTCTCGTACTTTTACTTTTAGTCGTTGTTTTTGTTTACTGCAGCTTTTTATTCAGTGCATGCCACATACTAGAAGTTCTGGTCAACCGTTATTATCTATCAATCCTAAACCACAACGCATTGGAAGAATAGAAGCAAAGTAGAAATCGAAAGGATGGCTGCTCAACAGGAACAACCAAGATTGGCTGCCCTTGCCGCAGCCCAGGTTCAACAGCAGAACATTGATAACCCTGCATGAGCAACAAATCCCGACGATGAAGATTTAGGTGATGACGAGTTACTAAACCCTAGGTGTGATGCTGAAATAACACCTGTCAACAGAAGAGGTCGACAAGCACGGTTTAGGTATGATCGCCAACCTATGCAGCCAGCTTTCGACGATGATGATGATGATCTTGATGGTGCCGGAGCCACTGGAGCCATAATTCCACCACCATTAGCGCCCGGATCCAAGTTCAACATGACAAGCACCATGATTCAGTTATTGCAACTCAAGGGATTATTTGGTGGACTAGCAGGCGATGATCCGAATATGCATCTCATCAACTTTATTTCTACATACAAGTCATTTGACAATCCTGGTGTTGGTCAGAATGCAATTCGATTACGTCTATTTCCATTGTCTCTGTCTGGGGAGGCAACACTATGGTTGAATGGGCTGACTCCTGATTCTATTACAAATTGGAGGCAATTGAGAGACGCTTTCCTAGAAAGATTCTTTCCGCCATCCAAGAGGGCACAATTGAGAGATGAAATCAACAATTTTCGTCAGCTTCCCACTGAAGCTCTTCATGAAACATGGGAGAGGTTCAAGACAAAGCTAGCGAGATGCCCAAACCATCACATGACTAATGTCCACCTAATGGAGATCTTGTATAGAGCCTTGAATTCAATAACTAAACCAGTGGTGGATAACGCAACTGGAGGTTCATTTATGGACCTTACCTTTGGTCAAGCAAGCAATATGCTAGATCGTATGATGAAACAAACTAGAGCTTGGCATACCAGGGATTCTGAGGTAGCAAGCCCCACTTTGTCTATAGGCATGAATGCAGACCAAAGAAGAAGAGAAGAAGAACGTGATCAAGATATGGCGCTCATGAAAACACAAATGGATCTTCTTACAAAGCATCTATTATCGGGGAAGACCAAAAAAGTGAAAGCTGTGGTGCTAAAAGGAAGAGACGAATCTGATTCGGAAGAGGAAGCCAACTACTTGAACAATCAGGGGGGTTTCCGCGGGAATACCCAAGGAAACCAAGGTCGGAACTATTATGATAAATCTGGAAACAAAGACCAAGGTAGTTGGAAGAACAAGAATGAAAAGAGTGGTCTGTACGTTCCCTCTGGTAGACGTGACACCACCACATCTAATTCTGGAAGTATAGAAGACATGATGGCTAAATTATTGAAAGGAGTGGAAGCAACGAGCGCGGGAGTTTTGGAGGTAATTAATGATTTGTCCTCCATGAAACAATTAGTTGATTCTCATTCCACTTCAATCAAGCAAATAGAGCAGCAATTGAGCTAACTTTCAGCAGCACTCAATCAAAGAAAAGCCGGCACTTTACCTAGTGATACTGTGCAAAATCCAAGGAATGATGGGTCATGCATGGCCATCACTACAAGGAGTGGTAAGGTGCTGGAAACTTCAGCAAAAGACAAGCAAGTGGTTGATGAAGTTGTGGACATGGATGACCACGCTAAAGGAGAGGATGCCGCAGCTACTCCTCCTAACGATAAGGATGCCACTTCCAGTACTATGCAGCCTGAAAGAGTGGAAAAACGGAAGCAAGAGTAAAAGAAAACCGAGGAGATAACAATTCCATACCCACCACCACCTTTTCCCCAAAGATTGAAGAAGGTGGCGGATGACACGAAGTTCAGCAAATTCATGACTATCTTGAAGCAGCTGACCATTAATGTTCCATTGGTGGAGGCACTTGAACAAATGCCTGGGTATGCGAAGTTTATGAAGGATCTTTTGATAAAGAAACGGGCAGCAAGTTATGAGTTGAAAGAAGATGTGCATCATTATAGTGCAATTGCTACCCGATCGATAGTTCAGAAGAAAGCCGACCCCGGAGCTTTCACGATTCCTTGCACCGTTGGATCTTTAAATTTTGCCAAAGCATTATGTGACTTAGGATCCAACATCAATTTGATGCCATTATCGATCTACAAGAAGTAGGGTTGGGTGATCGTACTCCAACCAATATGAGGCTTGTCATGGCGGATAGGTCGGTAAAATGACCTGTTGGTATTCTATGTGACGTATTGGTGAAGGTTTCTTCATTTATCTTTCCGGCAGACATTGTTATTTTGTATTATGAGGAAGACTCAGAAGTTCCCATAATCTTGGGGCGCCCTTTCCTAGCTACAGGAAGTGTGCTCATTGATTTGAGAGCCAATGAACTTTCATTCCGAATAAATGACGAAGTAGTGCGCTTTGATGTTTGCAAGTCAATGAAGCAACCCAAAGATCTGAGTGTATTCTCTATGGATGATGTTTTCTTTGATGATGAGAAAGAAGTGCTTGAAGAAGAGCAGATTATTGATGACCCTTTGGCGATTATGCTCATGAATGGAGAGAATGAGGATGCTAAAAATTCTGAGGAAGCTATTTGTGCTCTATCGGGATTAGGGACATATCGCTATACTCCCAAGAAGCTGGATCTTGATCTCAAGAATCGGCCCACACCACCAGCTAAGTCATCTATTGAAGATCCACCCATGTTAGAATTGAAGGAGCTTCCAAGTCATTTGAAGTACGCATTCTTAGGAAGCGGAAACACTCTTCCAGTCATTGTGGCAGCCGATTTAGGTGAGCAACAAGTTGCAGCTCTTATTGCTATTCTACGCAAGCATATTAGAGCTATTGGATGGACCATTGCAGATATTATTGGTATTCCATCTGGGATTTGCACACATAAAATTCAGCTTCAAGAAAATTGCACACCCACCATTGAGCATCAAAGACGTCTAAACCCACCTATGCAAGAAGCGGTGAAGAAAGAAATTATCAAGTGGTTAGATGCAGGGGTTGTGTATCCTATTTCTGATAGTACATGGGTAAGCCTGATACAATGTGTTCCCAAGAAAGGAGGCATGACGGTGGTCGTAAATATGAAGAATGAGCTTATTCCACTCAGACCCGTTACTGGATGGAGAGTATGCATGGATTACCGAAAGCTGAATTCTTGGACACTCAAAGATCACTTCCCAATGCCATTCATGGACCAAATTCTAGATCGATTAGCGGGGAAAGGATGGTTTTGCTTATTGGATGGTTATTCAGGCTATAATCAGATTTGTATTACTCCCGAAGACCAAGAGAATACAACATTTACATGCCCATATGGTACGTTTGCCTTCAAACGGATGCTATTCGGGTTATGCAACGCACCAGCCACCTTTCAACGTTGTATGATGTCCATTTTCTCTGATATGGTCGAAGACACTTTGGAGGTATTCATGGATGATTTTTCAGTTGTTGGTGAGTCTTTTGAAGCATGCTTGGCAAACTTGAGCATGGCATTGCAAAGATGTGTAGAATTCAACCTTGTGCTAAATTGGGAAAAGTGCCACTTCATGGTAAAAGAAGGAATCGTTCTTGGGCACAAGATCTCCGCAAGAGGAATAGAGGTTGATCGAGCAAAAATTAAGGTTATTGAGAAGCTACCGCCCCCAATTTCGGTGAACGGAGTTCGTAGTTTTCTTGGCCATACGGGTTTCTATCGTCGGTTTATCAAAGACTTCTCCAAAATTGCTAGTCCATTGTGCAAACTATTGGAGAAAGATGCGAAGTTTGACTTTAATGAAGATTGCTTAAAGGCATTCGAATGCCTTAAAGGAAAACTCATTGAAGCCCCTATCATGGGAGCACCAGACTGGTCTCTCCCGTTCGAAGTCATGTGTGATGCGAGCGGTGTAGCCATTGGAGCTGTACTTGGACAAAGAAAGTAGAAATTATTTCATCCTATCTACTATGCGAGTAAGGTCCTAAATGAAGCCCAAAGGAACTACACTGTTACTGAACAAGAGCTCCTAGCAGTTGTGTACGCGTTTGAGAAGTTTCGCGCCTATCTATTACGTACTAAGGTGATCATTCATACAGACCATGCAGCTCTTAGGTATCTCATGACAAAGAAGGATGCAAAACCAAGGTTAATTCGATGGTTGTTGCTGCTGCAAGAGTTCAATTTTGAGGTCAAATATAGAAGAGGTTGCGAGAACAAAGTGGCTGATCACCTATCTCGACTTAAGAATGAACATATGGAGCAACTTGAAATTCAGATTGATGATGCATTCCCGGACGAAGAGATATTAGTGACAACAATGGAGGAATTACCATGGTATGCCGACTTTGCAAATTTCGTAGTAAGCAATGTGATACCGGCCAAATTATCCTACCACCAGAGGAGGAAGTTTATGCATGACGTACAGCACTACTATTGGGATGAACCTTATTTGTTTTGACGATGCGCGGATGGTATCATTCGACGATGTATATCCCATGAAGAGGTGCCTACTATTTTGGAAGCATACCACACTTCCCAAGTTGGAGGACATCACGCAGGCAATCAAACGGCAAAAAAAGTTTTGCAAAGTGGTTATTATTGGCCTTCGATATTTAGAGATGCCTATGACTATGTTAGAAGGTGTGACCAATGCCAACGTCAAGGTGCTATTTCAAAACACCATGAAATGCCCATGTCTAAAATTCTTGAGGTAGAACTCTTCGATGTGTGGGGTATTGATTTCATGGGTCCATTCGTGAATTCGTTTCGAATGAAGTACATCTTGGTTGCTGTAGATTATGTTTCAAAATGGGTGGAAGCTATAGCTTTGGCCAACAATGAAGGGAAGCGTGTTGTAGCATTCTTAAAAAAGAATATCTTCTCTCGCTTTGGAGTACCACGTACTATCATAAGTGATGGAGGATCTCACTTTTGCAACAAGCTATTCAAATCAATTTTGGCCAAGTATGGTGTCAAGCAACATAAGGTAGCTACGCCTTATCATCCCCAAACTAGTGGACAAGTAGAAGTTTCCAATCGCGAGATCAAGCAAATCCTTGCGAAGACCGTTAATGCAAATAGGAAGGATTGGTCTAGGAAGCTTGATGATGCACTATGGGCGTACAGGACTGCGTTCAAAACGCCCATTGGTATGTCTCCTTATCAACTAGTTTACGGTAAGGCTTGCCACTTACCCATCGAGCTCGAGCATAAGGCATTGTGGGCGTTGAAGCAATTGAATTTGAATTGGGATGATGCTAAGAATCTGAGGTTGGAGCAGCTGAACGAATTAGATGAGTTTCGTCTCCATGCATATGAAAGATCGGACCTATTCAAAGAGCGGATAAAAAAGTATCATGACCAGCGGATTGTTCGACGAAACTTCCAAAGGGGTTATATGGTACTTCTCTTCAACTCCAGATTGAAGCTCTTCCCAAGTAAGTTAAAATCTAAGTGGTTTGGTCCATACAAAGTTATCCAAGTCTACTCATCTGGAGTAGTCGAATTGGAAGACAATAATGGTATTGTCTTCAAAGTGAATGGCCAACGTGTTAAACCTTATATCGGTCCTCTTGACTCGATGAATTATATGGCCATCACTTATCTCGACGAAGTCTAAGTACTCGAGGTAACTATGTCGAGCCACGACAATAAATAAGGCACTAGATGGGAGGCAACCCATCGTACTAATCGTTTTCATTGGTTTTGAGCCATTATAGGTGCAAGAGGTATTCAACGAGGAGATTGATTTCCAATAACGATTTGGACGTATTGTATGGTAAAGGTGGTAAGTTAGGTATAAGGATGCATAAGGCTATGGAATGAGCATTACTCATGCTTAAATAGGCATCGAGGAAGGCTAGGCCTAGGTAAAACTAGGCCACGAACAATAAAAAACCTATCCTATAGCCTAAGGTCTCGGAATCTAGTGTGCTATACACTATGCGCCGCCCATTCCCAAGTGTGCTTTTGACTATGCGCCGCCTATGCTATAGCATTAGGTCTCAGGATCTCATATGCCATAGACTATGCGGCGCATATGTCTCTAAATGCCATAGACTATGCGGCGCATATGTCCCTAAATGCCATAGACTATGCGCCGCATAAACCATGACTATGCCGAGCATTATGCGCCGCATATGTGGCAATTTTGTCTCCAAAACCGATTATAAATGGATCAAAACCCGACCCATTCCCTTCCTATATAAAGGGGACTTGGTCTTGAAACATAAGCACATTGCAAAGTGACCTAAAGGCGCCGCATATTCATCCAAATCCTCTCAAAATTTTCTTTTTGCTCTTCCAATTCACAAAACCATCTCCACAAGCTTCAATCAAGTAAGTACTCTCTTTTTATTCATTTATTTCTCGTAAGTACTACGTTGCTATGTCTATTATGAATTGCTACATCTTGAAAGAATATTGGTGATGATAATGTGTTTGGATTGTTGATACAAACCATGTGAGTGAACATAAACGTTAGGATAATCTTGACTTGTTTCCGACTTGAATTTTGTTGTAATCGCATTGTTATACTATTTGCGGAATTGCTATGGTGATGAACATTGACTATCATGTTATGATTTTCTTACTTGGATACTTATATGTTAGACTATCCTGTTCATCGGGATAAGCCTTATAGTTGCCTACCGACTTAGGAGGTTGCAATTGTTGAAAATATCCATACCATGATATAGCCCCTATGTAGTAGTGTTGTTTTATCTAACATGAAAGTAGTGCAATGGCTGCAAGTAAGTGATGCATTGCTGATTTTCTTGTCGGAATATAACCCTAAAACGTATGTCGATGAAATCTGAGTAATCGACCACTTTCGCTTCACTGATTTGTGTTAACAAAACTAAGTGTGGGGTGGTACCCCTACTGCTTGTTGATAGATTGTATCGATTGAGATTGTGCTGCCATTAATACTATTTCTAGTCTCAGGTACAATGGCACCTAAAGCGAGGCAAGGTAAGGAGAAGGTTACCACTTCCCAAAAGGGCAAGAAGAGAGGTCGCAAGGACCAAGGAGAATCATCCTCAACGCAACTACCCCGCCGAATGTTTGGAATCAAATGGGTTCTTGAGGAGGAAGCCAAAGAATGGTACAGGAACAACAAAGAAAGAAAATATGTTCACGTCGACTTAATCAACAAGGACACCTTAGCTAAGAAGGAGCCGCGTATGTTGGCGAAAATAATGGCGTTGAAGCTGGATTTCATCTTCCACGACATGGGAGAGTGTAATCTTGATTTGATAAGGGAATTCTACGCCAACTGGTCTCCGAAAACCATGGGCAACCAAGTCAAGATTCGGGGCCAAGTGTTACAGCTCAACGCAGATTTGATCAACTCCTTTCTTAGCTTACCTTCGGTCGACCCAGTACCATTCAAAGAGCTGTACAGCAGGCCTCCTTATAGAGCAATACGACACACACTTTGTGGAAGTAGATCGATGGCAAGGTGGGGCAGACACAAAGACACCGGACGACATAACACCTTCCCCTATGCTTCACTGAATAGGGAAGCAAGAATCTGGATGCGTATTATCAACTCATGCCTTATTCTTGGGACTCAATACACCAAGATATCAAGAGATAGAGTGTGTTTGGTCTATGATTTGATGACGAATATCCCTATAAACTTTGGGTCAATCATTCGCTCTACCATGAGGAAGGCCAGACTCCACAAAAGGTCCCACTTCACTTTTGGTAATCTGTTGACAACACTCTTGCGGAAGGAGGATATCGAAGAGGAACCAGCTGACCACAAACTCCCACATAACCCGAAGAAGGTTGACCTCACCAAGGTCAAGGATGCTGAACTAACTCATGGTGTCAACCTTACTACTGCGGAGAGACATGCTCGTGATGAGAGTTTCTTCCGTCATCTTTATGGCATGAAACGTTTCACTATGATGAGTGGTGAACGTGTTCCAACTGCTGCAGAGCTCCAACAGCTGGACCACGACTATCCAATAAACATGCATGCAAGGGAGATGTGTGGAGTGGGCGTATACTTTGAGGAACCTCTAGACGATGATGTGCCGACCGATGATGATCGACGCCTGCCAGACTCCGATGAGGAGGAGAAATCTGACGACGACTCTTATGATGATTCCGACGAAGGGGGTATGACCCCCGACATTGAGGAAGAGTCCGACTAATCAGGTTCTTCGTATTTATTTTCCACTGAGGACAGTGTCCCGTTTAAGTGTGGGGTGGCGGTATCGCATGCTGTACTTCTCTATCGCATCTATGTTTGTTTACTTTATTTTTTTATTTGTTTCGTTTTTTTTAAAGTTTTTTTAGGAGTAAAATTTTTTTAAATTTTTTTTTAGCTTCGCATGAAATTATTTTGATAGGCAGCATGAGACTATAACAAGAGTATGTGCTACAATTATGACTATTGAGACGTTTAGGCTCTAGTTGTGACTCATTATGTGATATTGTGTGATTCAATTCCTTCACTTGTTGGGTCGAGAGTCTATATTACTTCCAATCAATTCGACCATGTGCCTTGTGTGCGTGAGAATAATCGTATATTCTATGTTTGTGGCTGATGCTAGAACTTGCCTGGTATGTATGCAAAGCGAAAATAAGGAGTGTAAATTTAGGAGATGATTTAGGCATTTCTTTGGCAACCTATACATGTTTACCTTCAGTTTTACCTACCCATGGACATCATCCTAGCTAAACCCTTTTGAGCCTTTAGCCTATTTCTTTGACAACCTTGTATGTAAGCCTAATCCATTTTTTTAAGACCGTAATTTGATCCAAATTCCTAAGTGCTTTAAAGTGAAAAAGTCATGTGACAATATAAGAGGAAATTGGGTAAGTATGATGCTTTAAATTGTAATGGTGCTTGAATATGTTATGAAAAAGAAAGTTCTATCATAAGAGGTATGTTGTGAAAAGAAAAAGGAAAAGAAAGCTGAAAAGTGAGTTGTGCTTAAAATTGAAAAACAAAAGAGGAGAACAAGGGTGGTAGAATAAAAGAAAGAAGAAAGGTTGAAAGAAAAAAAAATGTCAATAATAGAATGTGATGTATTAAAACGCTTAGGAACTTAGTCACTATTTCTGGCCAAAATAGTTGATCCTACCCGTCCCTTAGCCTACATTACAACCATCAAAAGACCTACTTGATCCTAAGCTTAGCATTCTGACATTTAGTGGAATACTACATTAAGGGCAAGCCTATTGTCATCAGTTACTACATATGAATTCTTTGTGAGAGTGAGAGCAAGGATATTTTGATACCCATGTTTGAAAAATATACTATACTTGTGAGTGATTATGGGTACTATATTGTGAGACACACATGGTTGATGAGTTTTGGATAGTTGTATATGATTCTATGCACCTTGACTCTTGTATGCGAGTTGCTCACCATCACGAGTCTATGCTAGAGGCTAAACTGTTTCTACTTATAATCGAAAAGCTACTCTTTGTTGATAGTTGTTGTGCTTGTCTTGACGAATATTTTGTGTTGTTGTTGTTGTAAAACCCTAAGTTGATGTTTAGAAGGACATGATATTTTGTTCGAGGACGAACAAAGCTTCAAGTGTGGGGTGTTGATGATAGGCGAATTTACGTGCCTATATCAATATATTTTGCCCATATTTGTGCCATGTTTTGAGAACAAACTATATATTTTATGCACTTTTAGTCGTTTTTCCTATAAGTGAGCTAACGAACATGATTAGCAAAGTTTCAGGTATAAATGATGCAGAATTCAGCATTTTATGGCTTACTTGATGCCAAAGAAAGCTCACGAAGGAAGGAACATAAAATTGGACGCCTAAAGGATCAAAAACGCTGCATGGAATTTCTGTCCCGGGCTAAAACAGCATTTCTGAAGACTTTGGGGACTTGCAGTAACTTAGTTGGATTTGGACAATGATACATTAACCTAGTACAATTGGGTTAAGTATTTCATTTGTTTATTTGGATTAGGAGAATGTTACATTAACCTAGTACAATTGGGTTAAGTATTTTATTAGCCTAGTAGAATTTGGTTAGATATTTCATTATCTTAGTAGGATTAGGATATGGGTATTATAAATACCCTATCATGCTAGAGATTTTTATTCATCTTCTTACATTCCTCCCTTAGTGGAGGGATTCATTCAGACATTCAACAATTAATTCATCTTCTGACATTCTACTCTTCCAACAATTCTAATCTTTCCATTAATTCTACTTCTTCTTCTACTCATCTATTCTTAATTTCCGCAACAAGAGAATCATTACTTTTGCCTTGGAATTCACGCCTCACGCCTACCACATTGAGCTACACGAAATTTATCAATCTTGTGGTATAACAACAATGTCAATCGTGATCTCCTCCGCATTCATGGGTAACTAAACTTCTCTGTTGGGGTTATGGAAGCCAACTGAGAAACTATCTATTGATGTGAGTTTGTGAGTTCATGACACGTATACTGCTTATATCATTATTCTCTTCATCTTAATCTACATTCTTTGTGGTTGCAAACGCAAGAATACGCCAGTATAACATTTAACTTGTTCGAAAGAAAGGTTATTTGTCTGGAAAAGAGATAGTGTCAAGGTAGTAGGGTCACCCCCTAAAATTCCCTACTAAAAAGCTAGTGCCGTAACTGGACTAACCTCTTGGAGAATTCGTACCGTTAGACACGCTTTAAGCTCGAAAGAGTTAAAGTGAAATAATCCTCGAATAGGTCGAAAGACGCCTGGATTTACCATCGAATACAATTCTCTATAAGCAGTTGCATGTCGAAACTCTACACACTCATAGCCAATAGAGACGTATACCTCAGAAGGTGGACATAACCTCAATGCTTCAATTCTCATTGTTTACAACTTATGTAACATTCTTCCTCTTTTTACTTTGCTATTTTCAGCTTTTACTTTATTGTTTTGGTTGCACATTACAATCCCCCCTTCTTACGAGACTTGCACTAAAAGTCTAGTAACCGTTGCTTACTTGTTGTCCAAGCTATTCCCTGTGGGATCGACAACCAACCCAGGTTGGGTTCTATATTTGCTAACGACTGCTTTACACTCCTACGAGAGCTGTAGATTAAGCGTTATCAAAAGGCGTCCAGAAGCTGCCTTCCTTCTTACGTGAAGTTTCCTTTGGCGTCCAATTTCCATAAAATACTGAAATCTTCATCATTTATACCTGGAAACTTACTAATCACGTTGGTTAGCTCACTTACAGGAAAAAAGACTAAAAGTGCAGGAATTATATATTTTCTCCTTAAAACTTATCTAAAATATGGGTAAATTAAGGTGCTTTAGGCGTGTAAATACGCCTAAATCAACACCCCACACTTAAAGATTTGTTCGTCCACGAACAAAATATCATGTCCATGTCCACATCTACTTAGGGTTTCACATTAACAACACAAAATATTCATCAAGACAGGCACGACAATTATTAACAAAGAGTAGTTTTCTAATCACTGCTAGAAATAATTCAACCTCAAATCTAGGTTCGTGATGATGGTTAATTCGTATTCAAAAAGTTAAGGCACAAAGAATCATACACAACTACCCAAAAATCATCAAACATGTGTGTCTCACAATATATTACCCATAATCACTCACAAGTATTGTATATATCTCGAACATGGGTATAAGATTATCCTTGCTCTCACTCTCACAAAGAATTCATATGTTGCAACTGATGAACATAGGCTTGCCCTTAGTGTAATGCTCCACTAAATATCAGAATGCAAAGCTTAGGATCAAATAGGTCTTTTACAGGTTGTAATGTAGGCTAAGGGACGGGTAGGACTATTTTGGCCAGAAATAGTGACTATGTTCCTAAGCGCTTTAATACATCACATTATGCCATTAACACTTTCTTTCAAACATCCTTTCTACATTCTTTTAATCTACCACCCCTTCTCACCTCTTTTGTTATTCACTTTTGAACAGAATTAACTTTTTATTTTTCTTTTCATTTTTCTCTCTTTTTTTTATAACACACCTCTATAATAACCATTCTTCTTCATAACAAATTCAAGTACCAATTCACTTTAAGGCACTACTCTCACCTAATTTCCTCTTATTTTGTCACATGACTTTACAATTTAAAGCACTTAGTAATTTGGATCAAATTATGATCTTGAAAAAATGGATTAGGCTTTCATATGAGGCTGTCAAAGAAAATAGGCTAAAGTCTCAAAGGGGGTTATCTAGGATGATGTCCATGGGTAGATAAAATGAAGGTAAACAATCACAGGTTGCAAAAGAAATGCCTAAATCATCTCCTAAACTCACACTCTTTATTTTACTTTACATACATACCAGGCAAGTTCTAGCATCAGCCACAAACATAGAATATAATATCATCTCACACACACAAGGCACATGGTCGACTTTACTGGAAGCAGTATAGACTCTTGACCCAACGTATGAAGGAATTAAACTACACACTTATCATATAATGAGTCACACTTGGAGCCTAAACGTCTCAATAGTAATGATCTTAGCACAAACTCTTGTCATAATACCATGCCGCCTATCAGAATAATTTTATGCATCAAAATCTAAAATTTATTTTGAAAATTTAAATACTACTAAAAATCAAATAAATAAATATAGGTAGGCAAAGAAATACAACATACAAATACCAGCACCCCACACTTAGATGGGACACACTGTCCTCAGTGAAAAATAAATAAGAAAAACCTGATTCCAAGAGTGCGTCGAGGTATTTGCAGCGAGGAGGATTCAGCTTGCTCTTTTCTTCCTATTTTCTTACCTTTCTATGAGGTGGACGCTTTTTCTTTTCCTTGTCGTCCTTTTGGTGCCATTCTACCTGAGATTCATGTTAGTTCATCTCGGAAGATATAATCAACAAACAAACTACAGTGGCACCACCCCACACTTAATTTGTTTGTACAAACTAATTAAGTGAGTGATGTCGATTACTCAGACTTCATCGACATACATATAGGCGATATGTCCAACAATATGTTCAGCACAGTCAAACTTGCATGTTGTTTTTAACTATTCTTTTCAACTCTATGTCATGTAATCTTGATCATCCTTTATGGTTTGGATTAATGCATTTTTGGAATAAGACGACCATGTAGAGATTGAATCAAGTTTATGGTATAGAAATAATTACAACATCTCATGCTTGTATTCAATCATGATCTTTATCTCGATGAATGGGTCATTCAAACATTCAAGCATTCAATTTTGAGGATTATGCAATTAACTTCACCATGTCGACTCACCAAAAGTATGACAGTGTATCAAAATCAAATACAAGTTGGAACCAAGTCAAGAACACCCACATGTATTTTTTCACTCAATTAGATGTATCATAACGAACCAAGCACATTCAAATCACCAACACCAATTCAAGATCTAACGAATCATTATAAGCATAGTACTTACGTAATATAAAAAAAGAACTTACTTGGTGATGGATTCGGAATATGATCTTGCAAGGTTAGATGAGCAAAAAGAAAAGTTTTGAGAGATTTTGGAAGGGTAGGCGGTGCTTAGATTGAGTAAAAAATTTGATTTTGTCTTAAGGATAAAGTTCTATTTATATCCCAAAGCTTGGGTCGGGTTTTGACTTATTTGGAATCAGATTAGGAGACCAAAATTGAGCATAGACGGCGCCTAAGCCATGGCATTCTAGATTCAGAGACAAGGCATTGGCATAGGCGGCGCCTATGCTATGGCATTGTTGAGCATAGACGGCGCCTATGCTATGGCATTGTTGAGCATAGGTGGCACCTATGCTATGGCATTCTAGATTCTGAGAGCTTAGGCCATAGCATAGGCCATGCCTTGTTCGTTGCCTATATTTATTTAGGCCTTGCCTTGTTCGTTGCCTAGATTTTCATAGGCAATGCCTAACCCATAGCCTTTTCTTCTTTATTCCTAACTTACCACCTTCAACATGAACTGCTTCCAAATCAAAATTTAAGACCAACCTCCTTCCTTATACATCTTGCACCTACACTTACTCAAAAACAACAAAAACGATTAGAACGATGGGTTGCCTCCCATCAAGCGCCTTAGTTTTGGTCGTGGCTTGACTAAAAAAACAAACTTCTAGTAAAACAAAATAATTAAAAACCATGGGTTGCCTCCCATGTAGCGCTTGATTTATTGTTGCGGCACGACATAGTTACCTCGATTACTTAGACTCCATCGAGATAGATGGGGCATCATTTTCTAAATAGATTCAGACGACGTTGATACTTACTTGTAGGCATGCAATCTTCTTCGAGATGACACTTGTGCATACATATCCTAGGAGGGATACCAATTATATCATCAATCTTCCAACCCATAGTTCTCTTGTACCTCATCAGAGCAGAGATGAGAGCCTCTACGTGCTGTTCACTTAAATCATCCGCAACACTCTTCGAAAGTTTATTTCCATATCCTAAGAACGTATACCTTAGGTGACTTGGTATCTCTTTCTATTCTAGCATTGGTGGTTTTTCAATGGAAGTCTTCGCTGTTTGTGAAGGTTGATTCGTAAGATCAAGGTCCAACTTCTTAGGAGCATGAGAATATGACCCTAATTCTATTAGAGCACACATAGTTTCTTCATAATCTTCATAATCCTCATGCTCAACATTCAGCAGCACAGCAGACAATGACTCAACAGTAAGTGGCTTCTCTACAGATAATGCTTTCTTATCCTCACAATGAACATCAGCTACAGAGAACACATCCATATCTCTAGGCAGCTTCATCGATTTGCACAAATCAAAACGAATCACTTCATCATTCATTCGAAATAAAAGCTCATTATCTCTCATGTCAATAAGCACACTTCTAGTTGCAAGAAAGGGCCGTCCCAAGATTATGGGAGCTTCCCAGTCTACCTCACAATCCAAGATAACAAAGTCTGCCGGAAAGATGAATGAAGAAACCTTTACCAATACATCACATAAAATACCAATAGGTCGTTTTACCGACCTATCTGCCATTACAAGCCTCATATTGGTTGGAGTAGGATCCCCCAATCTCAACTTTCTGAAAATAGATAGTGGCATTAAGTTGATGTTGGGTCCTAAATCGGACAATGCCTTAGGAAAATCCAACGATCCAATCGTGTAAGGAATAGTAAAAGCACCAGGATCTACCTTTTTCTAAACTAGCGATCTTATAGCGATTGCACTGCAATGGTGAACATTATCTGGCGGCTCATAGCTTACTGCCCGTTTCTTTGTTAAAAGATCATTCATAAATTTTGCGTACCCAAGCATCTGTTCCAGCGCCTCCACCAAAGAAACATTAATGGTCAGCTGCTTCAACATAGTCATGAATTTACTGAACCTTGTATCATCAACTTTCTTCTTCAGTCTCTGAGAAAAAGGTGGGGGTGTAAGGGGAATAGTTTTCTCCACCACTTCCTTCTTATCTTGTTTTAGGTTGGCGATCTTTTCAGGCTGTAGACGTTGAGGGGTGACGTCACTAACGCCCTCTTCATCTTCATCGGTGTCTTCTGGTTCTTTATTGGTCACTTGCTTATCTTTGGATGAAGTTTCCAGCACCTTACCACTCCTGGTAGTAATGGCCATGCATGATCCGTCGTTCCTTGGGTTTTTGCACAGTATAGCTAGGTAGGGTGCCAACTTTTCTTTGATTAAATGTTGCTGAAAGTTGACTCAATTGCTGCTCTAGTTGTCTTATTGCAGTGGAATGTGAGTCAACCAACTGATTTATTGAACACAAGTCGTTCATCATCTTATTCACTCTTGTATTGGTTGCCTCTACTCCTGTGAACAGCTTCGCCATCATATCTTCCATTAACATCTTCCCCAAACAAGATGTCGTGGCCTCACGATTTCCAGGAGGACTATACAAACCACTCCTGTCAGTCTTGTTCTTCCAACTTCCTTGATACAGTCCTTGTTTCCAGATTTATCATAATAGTTCCGACCTTGGTTTCCTTGGGCATTGCATCAGAAACCCTCCTGATTATTCAAGTAGTTAGCTTCTTCCTCAAAGTCAGATTCATCTCTTCCATGTGCTACCATGGCCTTAACTTTTTTGGTTTTCCCTGATAATAAGTTCTTGGTAAGAAGATCCATCTGCGTCTTCATGTGAGCCATATCTTGGTCACGCTCCTCTTGTCTACGCCTCTTCTCTTCATTCATGCCAATGGATATAGTAGAGCTTGATACCTCAGAATCCCTGGTATGCCAAGCTCTACTCTGCTTTGTCATACGATCTAGCATATTATTTGCCTGAATAAAAGTATGGTCCATGAATGACCCTACTGCAGCATTCTCAACCACTGTCTTAGTCACCGAATTGAAAGATCTGTATAATATCTCCATCAAGTGGACATTGGTCATATGATGGTTTGGGCACCGCATAAGCTTCGTCTTGAACCTCTAGCATGTTTTGTGGAGAGCTTCAGTTGGAAGCTGTCAAAAATTGGTGATCTCATCTCTCAACTGTGCTCTTTTGGATGGCCGAAAGAATATTTCTAGGAAAGAGTCTTTCAATTGCCTCCAATTAGTAATAGAATCAGGAGTTAGCCCATTCAACTATTGAGTTGCCTCCCCAGACAGAGACAATGGAAATAAGTGCAGTCGAATTGCATTCTGTCCAACGCCAGGATTGTCGAATGACTTGCATGTAGAAATAAAGTTGTTCAGATGCATATTCGGATCATCGCCTGCTAGTCTACCAAATAATCCCTTGAGTTGCAAAAGCTGAATCATGGTGCTAGTGATATTGAACTTGGCTCCGGGTGCCAATGGCGGTGGAATAATAGCTCCTGTGGCACCAGGTCCATCCAGGTCATCATCATCATCATCGAAAGGCATTTGCATAGCTCAACATTCAGGGCTCAATTGCGCTTAACGATCTCTCCTCTGCATGGGTGCCGCCACCTCAATAGTATGCCGTGGGTTTAGTAGCTCCTCATTGCCAGGTCCTCATCATCAGGATTTGTTGCATGACCTGGGTTATCAATATTTTGTTGATGCACTTGAGCAGCGGCCAACGCATCTAGTCTAGCCTGCTCCTGTTGAGCAGCCCTTCTTTCAATGTCACGTTGTGCATCCATTCTGTCAACAACACCCGAATAAAACAAGAACAACAACTAAAAGTAAAATCTAAGAATCTTTGACCAAAGGGTCTAGTAATTATCACAAACTTAGTAGACAACCGTATTCCCCGGTAACGACGCCAATTTTTGATAACGCTCAAACTACAGCTCTCGTAAGAGTGTAAGCGGTCGTTGTCAAATATAGAACCCAACTGGGTTGGGTGTCGAATCCCACAGAGAATACTTGGTCACTAAGTAAGCAAAGATTATTAGACTTTTGGTGAAAGTTTCGTAAAAAAGGGGGGATTGTAGCGTGAATTTAAGAGTATCAAAATAGTAAAGTAAGAATGGAAAATAGAAGAGTAAAACAGATTGCTTGGTTGGTTTTGATCAATGAGAAGTGAGAGTTAGGGTTATGTCCACCTTATGAGTTTTACTTATCTATTGGCTATGAGTTATACGGAATTCAGACATGCATGTGCTTATAGAGATTCGTATTCTATGGTAAATCCAGGCGTCTTTCGACCATCAAGGATTATTTCACTTTAACTCTTTCGAGCTTAAAGCGTATCTAATGGTACAAAATCTCCAAGAGGTTAATCCAGTTACGGCACTAACTTTTTAATAGGGGTTGGTGCCCTATTACCTTGACATTATCTCTTTTCCAGACATGTAACTTTTCTTTCGAATAAGTTAATGCTATACTGGCGTATTCTATATGTTTGCAACCACAAGAATTTAAATTAAGATGAAGAGAATAATGATATAAGTAGCATACGTGTCAAGAATTCACAAACTCATAGCAATAGATAGTATCTCACAGGGCTTCCATAACCCCAACAGAGAAGTTTAGTTACTCATGATTGCAACGGAGATCACAATAAACATCATCATGATCTCATGTTGGTCACAAGGTCCGCGCTTTCTCTGTCAGAAAGTGTGATGTGAATTAGGATTAAATTTAGAATAAAATAAAAATAGAATTGAATAGAATAATGTCTGAAAATGAATTGATGAAGAAGGGAAACAATAGAAAGGGGAATAAGAAGAGAATGCCGAAAAGTTTCAGCTAAATAGGGTTTATATAACATCCATATCCTAGTCCTATTGAAATAGGGTTTTTATCCTTGTCCCAGTCCTACTGGGTTACTGTATTCTTATCCTAATCCTACTAAGTTACTGCTGATCCCCCAAGTCTTCTGAAATGCTGTTTTTGCTCGGGACAAGTTTTCCATGCATCACTTTCAGTCCATAGGCGTCCAGAAGCTGCCTTCCTTCTTACGTGAAGTTTCCTTTGGCGTCCAATTTCCATAAAATGCTGAAATCTTCATCATTTATACCTGAAAACTTACTAATCACGTTGGTTAGCTCACTTACAGGAAAAAGGACTAAAAGTGCAGTAATTATATATTTTGTCCTTAAAACTTAGCTAATATATAGGTAAATTAAGGTGCTTTAGGCGTGTAAATATGCCTAACATCAGTAATCGAACAGCAAGGAAGGTATTGCAAAGTGGCTATTATTGGCCTTCGATATTTAAAGATGCCTACTACTTTGTGAGAAGATGTGACCAATGTCAGAGACAAGGTGCAATTTCGAAACACCATGAAATGCCCATGTCGAAAATTCTTGAAATAGAGCTCTTTGATGTTTGGGGTATTGATTTCATAGGCCCATTCGTAAATTTGTTTGGGATGAAATACATCCTAGTTGCTGTTGATTATGTTTCAAAATGGGTTGAAGCAGTAGCGCTGGCCGATAATAAAGGAAAACATGTTGTAGCATTCTTGAAGAGAAATATCTTCTCTCGTTTTGGAGTACCACGTACTATCATAAGCGATGGAGGATCTCACTTTTGCAACAAGCTATTCAAATCCGTGTTGGAAAAATATGGTGTCAAGCAACACAAGGTAGCCGTGCCTTATCACCCTCAAACTAGTGGACAGGTAGAGGTTTCCAATCGAGAGATCAAAAAAATCCTTGCTAAGACTGTAAATGCAAATAGGAAAGATTGGTCTCAGAAGCTGGACGATGCACTATGGGCTTATAGGACTACATTCAAAATGTCAATTGGCATGTCCCCTCACCGACTAGTTTATGGGAAATCTTGTCATTTACCCATTGAGCTTGATCACAAAGCATTATGGGCGTTGAAGCGACTAAATTTGAATTGGGCTGATGCTATGAATCTGAGATTGAAGCAACTGAACGAGATGGATGAATTCCGTCTTCATGCGCATGAACGATCAGACCTCTACAAGGAATGAATGAAAAAGTATCATGATCAGCGGATTGTTCAACGAAACTTTCAGAAGGATGATATGGTACTTCTTTTCAATTCCAGACTAAAGCTATTCCCAGGTAAGTTAAGGTCCAAATGGTCTGGTCCATACAAAGTTAACCAAGCCTACTCGTCTGGAGTAGTTGAGTTAGAAGACAATAATGGTGTTGTCTTTAAGGTGAATGGCCAACGAGTAAAACCCTATAACGGTCCTCTTGACTCAGTAAACTATATGGCCACCATCTATCTCGATGAAGTCTAAGTACTCGAGGTAACTATGTCGTGCCGCGACAATAAATCAAGCGCTAGATGGGAGGCAACCCATCGTTTGTTTTATCATTTCTTTCGTATTTGTTTTTACTAAATAAAAATCCAAAAAGAAGAGTCGATCCACGACCAAAACTAAGGCACTTTATGGGAGGCAACCCATCGTTCTAATCGTTTTTGTTATTTTTGAGTAAATATAGGTGCAAGAAGGATATTGGTTTCAAATTTTGATTTGGACGTACTGCATGTTGAAGGTGGTAAGTTAGGAATGAATAAGCAAAAGGCTATGGGTTAGGCATTTCTTATGAAAATATAGTCAAAGAACAAGGCAAGGCCTATGTAAATCTAGGCCACGAACAAGGCAAGGCCTATACTATGGCCTAAGCTCTCGGATTCTAGAGTGCCATAGCATAGGCGCCGCCTATGCAAAAGCCTTTTGTCTCTGAATCTCATATGCCATGGCATAGGCGCCACCTATGCCTAACAATTCCATGGCATAGGCGCCGCCTGTGCTCAACAAGGCTTTGCAAAAGGCGCCGCCTATGCAAAGCATAGGCAAAGAAATAGGCGCTGCCTATGGTCACGTTTTGTTCCCAAATTCGATTCTAAATGGCTCAAAACCCGACCCAATCTTGTCCTATAAATAAGAACTTAGTCTTAGAACAAAAATGCATTGCCAATCCAACCTAAGTGCCGCCTACCTCTCTAATTCCTCTCAAAAATTTTCCTTTTGCTCTTTTACTTTGCAAGAAAATCTTCCGAGGCCATCAACCAAGTAAGTACTTCTTTGTTCTTATTTTATATTCCGTAAGTACTACACTACTACGTCTATAATGAATTGTTAAATGTTGAAGTAGTATTGGTGATTTGAATATGGTTGATTTGTTGTGGTACAACTAAGTGAGTGAAAGAATACGTAAGGATGATCTTGACTTGTTCCCAACTTGAATTTGATTTTGATGCACTGTCATACTTTTGCGGATTTGAAATGGTCAAGAAAATTGCATAATCTTTTCAGTAGAAAGCTTACATGTTGGAACAACTTGTTAATCGAGATGAGAATCATGGTTGACTACAAACACACTATGTTGTGATTATTTCCAAATGTTATAACTTGATTCAATCCTTATGTGGTAGTCATTGCTCAAAAGATACATCAATCCAAACATGAAAGTATTGCCAAGATTTCATAAAATCAAATCATAAAGGATAGTTAATATGACAAGAAAAGTATGACTGCACTGATTATATTGTTGGAACATAACACCTGAACGTATATCGATGAAGTCTGAGTAATCGACATCGTTCATTTCACTAGTTTGTGCCAACAAACTAAGTGTGTGGGGGGTACTGCTACTGCTTGTTTGTTGATTGTATCCACCGAGATGAAGCTAACATGACTATTATTTCAATCTCAGGAACAATGGCACCAAAGGCAAGACAAGGAAAGGAAAAAGCAACTACTTCACAAAAAGGCCAGAAAAGAGGACGAAAAGATCAAGGAGAATCCTCTGTGCTACAAATACCTCACCACATATTAGGAATGAAATGGGTCTGAGAGAAAGAAGGAAAGGAGTGGTATAGGAACAATAAAGAGAAAAAATATGTTCAGGTTGAGTTGATACCCAAGGAGAGCCTAGCAAAGAAAGAACCTCGTATATTGGCTATGATAATGGCGTTACATCTTGATTTCATCTTCCGAGATATGGGAGAGTGCAATCTTGATTTAACACAAGAATTCAATGCCAACTGGTCACCGAAAACTACAAGAAGTGAAGTAAAAATTTGGGGCCAAGTTCTGCAACTAAATGCGGAGTTCTTCAACTCCTTTCTGGGTTTGCCATCTGCTTATCCATCACCACTCAAGGAGCTGTATAACACACCTCCGTAGAGAGTCATTCGACACACATTGTACGGAACAAGATCTATTGCACGATGGAGTAGACACAAGGAAACCGGTTGGCACAACACCTTCCCATATGCTTCCTTGAATAGGGAAGCTAAGATATGGCTGCAAATAGTCAACTCTTGCCTAATTCCAGGGACACAGTACACAAATATAACATGAGATAGAGTGTGCTTGGTGTACGCATTGATGACGAATGTCCCTATCAACATTGGGGAAATTATTCGATCTACAATGCGTAAGGCTAGGCTGCATAAGAGGTCCCACTTCAGCTTTGGCAATCTGTTGACTGCAATATTGAGGAAGGAGGACATCAAATAGAAATCGGCTGATCATAAGCTTCCACACAACCCAAAGAAGGTTGACCTCACAAAGGTTAAAGATGCTGAAACTACCATGGCGTCAACCTTACCACTACAGAAAGGCATGCTCGCGACGAAAGCTTTTTCCGCCATTTATATGGCATGACGAGGTTTACAATGATGAGTGGGGGTCGTGTTCCAACTTCTGTAGAGCTCCAACAGCTGGATTATGACTACCCAATGAATGAGCATGCGAGGGAGATATGTGGAGTAGGTGTATATTTTGAGAAACTTCTTGATGATGATGTGCAAACCAATGATGATCGCAGACTGCCAGACTCTAATGTGGAGGAGAATTCTGATGACGACGACTCCAATGATGATTCCGATGAAGGGGGTATGACCACAGACATAGAGGAGGAGTTCGACTAACCAGGTTCTTCTTATTTATTTTCCAGTGAGGACAGTGTGTCCCATCTAAGTGTGGGGTGCTGGTATTTGCATGCTATCCTTCTTTATCTGCATTTGCATTTATGTACGTTTGTTTGTTTTGTTTTTTGTAGTAGTTAAATTTTTTTAAACTTTACATGAAATTGTTCTGATAGGCAGCATGGTATTATGACAAGAGTCTGTGATAAAATCATTACTATTGAGACGTTTAGGCTCTAATTGTGACTCACTATGTGATAATTGTGTGGTTCAATTTCTTCATCTGTTGGGTCAAGAGTCAATACTGCTCCCAATAAAGTCGACCATGTGCCTTGTGTGTGTGAGGATATAGTATATTCTGTGTATGTGGCTGATGCTAGAACTTGCCTGGTGTGTGTGAAGAGAAATAAAGAGTGTCAGTTTAGGAGATGATTTAGGCATTTCATTGGCAACCTGTAATTGTTTACCTTCATTTTATCTACCCGTGGACATTATCCTAGTCAACCCTTTTGAGCCTTAAGCCTATTTTTCTTTGACAGCCTCATATGTAAGCCTAATCCATTTTTTTCAAGACCATAATTTAAAGTCATGTGACAAAAAGGAAATTGGGTGAGTATGATGCCTTAGAATGTATTGGTGCTTTAATTTGTTATGAAAAAAAAAGGGAATTTCTATCATAAGAGGTGTGTGACGAAAAGAAAAAGGAAAAGAAAACTAAAAAGTTAGTTATGTTTAAAAAGAGGTGAGAAAGGGTGGTAGATTAAAAGAAAGTAGAAAGGTTGTTTGAAAGAAAGCATAAATGGAATAATGTGATGTATTAAAGCGCTTAGGAAGATAGTCACTATTTCTGGCCAAAATAGTCCTACCCGTCCCTTAGCCTACATTACAAGCAGTAAAAGACCTATTAGATCCTAAGCTTAGCATTTTAATATTTAGTGGAGCATTACACTAAGGGCAAGCCTATGGTCATCAGCTGCAGCATATGAATTCTTTGTGAGAGTGAGAACAATGATAATTTAATACCCATGTTCGAAATATATATAATACTTGTGAGTGATTATGGGTTATATATTGTGAGACACACATCGTTGATGAGTTTTGGGTAGTTGTGTACGATTCTTTGTGCCTTAACTTTTGAATATGAATTACCCCTCATCACGAGTCTATATTAAGAGGTTGAAATTGTTTCTAGTAGTGAGCAGAAAACTACTCTTTGTTAATGATTGACATGCCTGTCTTGATGAATATTTTGTGTTGTTACTGTGAAACCCTAAGTAGATTTTTAGATGGACATGATATTTTGTTCGAGGATGAACAAAGCTTTAAGTGTGGGGTGTTGATGATAGGCGTATTTACACGCCTAAAGTGCTATAATTTACCCATATTTTAGTTAAGTTTTGAGGACAAAATATATAATTCATGCACTTTTAGTCCTTTTTCTTGTAAGTGAGCTAACAAACATGATTAGCAAGTTTTCAGGTATAAATGATGAAGATTTCAGCATTTTATGGATAACTTGACGCCAAAGGAAGCTTCACGAAAGAAGGAGAGCAGAGCTTGGACGCCTAGGACTTAAAGTGACTCATGGGAAACCTGTCCCGGGCAAAAACAGCATTTCTCAAGACTTTGAGGATCATCAGTAACCTATTAGGAGTAGGATAATGATGCAGTAATTTATTAGGATTAGGATAATGATGCAGTAATTTATTAGGATTAGGATAAGGACGCAGTAGCCTAGTAGGAATAGGATATGGGTATTATAAATACCCTATTTTGCTGAGGCTTTTAGGGAGGAATCATCATTATCATCATTGACATTCTAATTCATTCATCTACAACTCTAAACAATTCCCTTTCAAATAATTCTTATTACTTTCTCTTCATCTATTCGACTTCTAAATTTTCACAACAAGAGAAACGCTATTCGCACTGAATTCACGCCACAAGCACTACCAAACCATACTACACAGAGATCTTTATTTTGGTATAAGGATAATGACTATTGTGATTTCCGTTGCACACATGAATAGCTAAACTTCTCTGTTGGGGTTATGGAAGCCTTATGAGATACTATCTATTGCTATGAGTTTGTGAATTCTTGACACGTATGCCGCTTATATCATTATTCTCTTCATCTTAATCTAAATTCTTGTGGTTGCAAACATATAGAATACGCTAGTATAGCATTAACTTGCTCGAAAGAAAAGTTATATGTCTGGAAAAGATATAATATCAAGGTAATAGGGCACCAACCCCTATTAAAAAGTTAGTGCCGTAACTGGACTAACCTCTTGGAGAATTCGTACCGTTAGATATGCTTTAAGCTCGAAAGAGTTAAATTGAAATAATCCTTGATGGTCGAAAGACGCCTAGATTTACCATAGAATACGATTCTCTATAAGCGCATGCATGTCTGAATTCCTCATAACTCTTAGCCAATAGATACGTAAAACTCATAAGGTGGACATAACCCCAACTCTCAATTCTCATTGATTAGAACCAACCAAACAATCCGTTTTACTCTTCTATTTTCTGTTCTTACGTTACTATTTTGTTACTCAAGCTACAATCCCCCCCTTTTTATGAAACTTTCACCAAAAGTCTAATAATCTTCGCTTACTTAGTGACCAAGTATTCTCTGTGGGATTCGACACCCAACCCAGTTGGGTTCTATATTTGACAACGACCTCTTACACTCTTACGAGAGCTGTAGTTTGAGCGTTATCAGATACATGGAATACCGGATGAATGAAACCCAAACTTGCAAGCAATTCTAGCTCATAAGCAACTGTACCAATCTTTCTCAGAATTTGATATGGCCCTATATAGTGAGGTCTTAATTTACCTCTTTTTCCAAACAGCATAACTCCTTTCATAGGAGAAACCTTGAAAAACACCCAATCACTAAATTGAAACTCTAATTCTCTTCTCCGAACATTGGCATAGGACTTATGACGACTCTAAGCAGTCTTGAGTTATTCTCTAGTGATCTTCACTCTCTCCATCACCTGATTAAAAAGATCAGGCCCATACAACTGAGTCTTTCCCACTTCATACCATCCTATCAGAGACCTACATCTCCACCCATACAAAGCCTCAAAAGGAGCCATCTTGATGCTGGTATGGTAACTATTATTTTAAGCAAATTCAATCAGTGGCAGGTGATCTACCCTACTACCTTTGAAATCAATGACACATGCCCTCAACATATCCTCGAGGGTTTGAATGGTACTCTCACCTTGCCCATCCGTTTGAGGGTAGAAAGCTGTGCTCAAATTAACTTGTGTACCTAAACCCTTCTAAAAAGATCTCCAGAACTGAGATGAAAATTGTGTACCTTTATTGTATATAATGGACACTTGTGCCCTATGCAACCGGACTATCTCCTCAATGTAAATCTTAGCATAACCCTCTCTTGAATAATTAGTCCTCACATGCAAAAAGTGGGCTAATTTTGTCAACCGATCTACAATTACCCATATAGAATCATACCGGTTTCGGGATCTCAGAAGTCCTATAATAAAGTCCATGTTTATCATCTCCCACTTCCATAAAGGCAGGGCTATCTGTTGGGAAGTACCACCTGGCCCCATGTGTTCTACCTTCACTTGTTGACAATTCAAACACTTGGACACAAAATCAGATACATCACATTTCATGTTATTCCACCAATACAAGGTTTTCATATCATGGTACATCTTAGTAGAGCCTTGGTGAAGGACATACCTCAAAGTGTACGCCTCATCAATGATTTTTTCCTGCAGTCCATCACTATATGGAACGTACAACCTACCCTAAAATCTCAGAATACCATCACCACCAATTTCAAATGACATAACCTTTTGTTGTTCGACATCTTTCTTGATTTGCATCAAGATGGGATCTTCAACCTGCTTCTCCTTAACTTTAGCACAAAGGGATGATATAGCTAACTCATGAACAATCACTCCTCCATCTTTGGAATCTAAGAGTTGCACTCCCAAATTTACAAGGAGGTGAATATCCATCACCATCTCTTTCTTTCCTTCTTCTACATGAGAAAGGCTACCCATAGACAACCTACTGAGGGCATCGGCTACAATATTTGCCTTGCCCGGATGGTAATGCAGGATCATATCATAGTCTTTTAGAAGCTCCATTCAGCGCCTTTACCTGAGGTTCAATTCTTTTTGCGATAAAACATACTGCAGACTCTTGTGGTCAGTGAAGATATCAACATGAACACCGTACTAGTAGGGCCACCAAATCTTAAGTGGAAACACCACAGCCGCTAACTCCAAATCATGGGTGGGGTAGTTCCACTCGTGCACCTTTAAATGACTAGATGCATAAGCCACTACCTTATCATGATACATCAACACACAACTGTGTCCCACACGGGACACATCACAGTATACCACAAAGCCAGCTACACCCTCGGGAAGGGTCAAAACAGGAGCAGTGGTTAGTTTATCTTTCAACTTCTTAAAACTATTCTCACACAGATCATACCACAAAAACTTCACCTTTTTCAAAGTCAATTTAGTGAGTGGAGCATATATGGAAGAAAAACTCTCTACGAACCTTCTGTAATACCTCGCCAAACCCAAGAATCTCCGAATATCGGTTGGAGTGGTGGGTCTGCGCTATTTTCTCACTGCTTTAACTTTTTGGAGATCCATTCTTATCCTGTCACTAGACACAATATACCCCAAGAAGGCAATAGCATCTAACTAAAATTCACACTTAGAAAATTTGGCATACAACTGATGATCCTTAAGGGTCTGAAGAATAATTCATAGGTGATTGGCGTGATCCTCTTTACTCTTAGAATAGATCAGGATATCATCAATAAATAAATAACGAACAAGTCAAGAAACTGATGGAATACTTTATTAATAAGATCCATGAAGGCTACATGGGGCGTTAGTCAACCCGAAGGACATGACTAGAAATTTGTAGTTACCATATTGAGTTTGAAAGGTTGTCTTGGTTACGTCTGACTCCCTAACTTTCAACTGATGATAACTTGAATGAAGGTCTTTTTTTGTAAAACACTTGGCACCCTGAAGCTGGTCAAAAAGGTCATTAATCCTTGGAAGAGTATATTTATTTTTAATCGTGACCTTTGCAGCTGACGGTAGTTTATGCACATACATAGGGAACTATCTTTATTTCACACGAAAAGTACAGGAGCGCCCCAAGGAGACATAATGGGGAGTATAAAAACATTATCTAGGAGATCTGCTAGCTGTTCTTTCAACTCTTTTAGTTCTGCAGGAGCCATTCTCTATGGCAAAATAAAAATAGGATGAGCGTCTGGCAACACATCAAAACCAAACTCAATCTTCCTATCAGGTGGTATTCCTAGGAGATCGTTTGGAAAGACTTCTGGGAATTCTTTTACTATAGGAACAGATTGAAGAGAAAGACTCTCAGCATTGAAGTCCTTAACTCAGATAAGGTGGTATAAAAAACCTTTAGAAATGAGTTTGCGGGCTCTTAGATAGGATATAAAGTGCCCTCTGGGTGCTAAAGAATGTCATTCACTCTATCACTGGTTCATTCAGGAAATAAAAAATGACCCTTTGAGTTCTACAATCTAATGTGGTATAGCACAAATGGATCCAATCCATTCCCAAGAGAGCATAAAAAGCAATAATATCTAACTCTATGAGATATGCTAACATATCCCGGCTATCAACAGTCACAACATAACCCCTGTACACCCTCCTAGCAATAACAAAATCCCCCACCGGGGTGTAAATAGAAAAGGATTCAGAAATCACACTGGGTTCAAACCCGAAACCAACAGCCACATAAGGGGTCACATAGGATACAGTAGACCCGGGATCAAGTAACACATAAACATCACGAAAAAAGATTTGTAATGTACCGATAACAACATATGGGAAGCTTTCGCCTCCTAGTGGTTGGTCAAAGAATATAACCAGTTGCGACTGTTCCCGAAAGCTAATGTGGCACCCTTCTGAGGTAGGGTGGTGCTAAAGAATTTTCCTGAGACTTTGCACCACAAATATTTTTTCTAGCAGATGGACATTCCCTCTGAAAGTGACCCAGCTGATAACATGAATAACATACTAACAGCCTGACTGACACCTTCCCGAATGATTTCTAACATAAGTCTCACACTGTAGAAAAGTACGATGTTGTTGAGCCACACTACCCTGTGACGGAGTATCCTGAGCTCTGGTTTTATGGTTAGTCTGAAAACTCTGAGATCATCTATCTGCTGGTAGTCGGGGTACTAGGGAACTGGCAGCAGAATGTGCATTACCCCAATTCTTCTTTTTCTACCATTTATTTCCCCACTTACCGCCCTGAGGCTGACTGTGACTCTGGTCGAATGATCTGGCTTTTTTCGCTTGTCTTTCCTTCTCTCTAGCTTCAGAAATCTTTTTCTTTTTCTTTTCTACCTGCGTATATGCATGGTTATCCTAGCAAAGTCTAACTCCTTATTCAACATTTCCCCCTGGAACTCAAGCACCAGGTTATCAGAAAGGCTGAATGCAAATTTTCTCATCCGAGCTCTCATATTACTAGTCAACTCTGGTGCATAGAGGGTTAGTTTATTAAACTTCAAAGTGTACTCCTGGACATTCATACTGCCCTGCTTTAGATTTATAAACTCTTCTGCTTTGGCCTCCCTCAACTCCAGAGGAAAGAATCGATCAAGGAAAGCTTTCACAAATTTGCCCCAAACTGTGGCCTCAGCACTCTCACCTTTTGCATTCTTCCAGTCGACATACCACTGATTCGTAACATCCTTAAGTTGATAAGTTACTAGTTCCACCCCTTTAACCTCATCCACATCCATTACCTTAAAGATCTTTTCCATCTCATCTATGAATTTCTATGGATCTTCCTCCACCTTGGTGCCAGTGAACTTAGGTGGGTTCATTTTCATGAAATATCCGACCATAGTAGCCTCAGACTTAACAGATGCAGACACAACATCTTTTGATCATTCAGCCTGGTTAGCTACCAACTGTTTCAGTATATGAATATACGTCTAAATTCTGCATTTAAAATATCTCTCTGAGTAGTTGGGGGATGGTTGATATCAGTCCTCGAAGGTCGAGGTGGACTGGTCGAGATTGGAAGGACTCTCGGAGTAGGGACAAGTTTTGGAGTGTGATCTCTATTATGGGTCTGTATCCCATGGGTGGGACGGACCTTATCTGCTTGAGCATTTCGATCGATGATACAACATAGAGGCATAACTGTGTTTCTGAATTTCAAGTGATCATTGATTAAGGGACAGTTCAGACTCTAAATCAAGAACTAAATTACAAAGAAGGGAAACATTTCATAAATACCTAGTATCCTTTTACTTATAAGAGTTCAACCATTTCATATAGTGCTTTTTAAGAATGCATTACAAAATAATTCATATGCTATGAAAAATATAAAAATTCATAATAAGAGGGAATTCACCAAAAGTCATGGTCTCAACAAGAATTCATTCTTAAATACATGTTTTCATACATACATATTCTCAAATCACTTTGGGGAAGGTCAAAAGACCAAAACAATGATGTTAAAACATCTAATACGTGAATATATACATAGTTTCAAAAACCCCATTATAAAACTTGATTTTTCTATGCCCATGAGAATTTAGGAAAATCCCGCATACCTCTATTTTGGAAAATAATGGGTGCTTCTTGAAGCCTATGGATTGGGGATTCAATCGATTTTGAAAACCCACGGTTGAATCTTGATTTATTTGGATTTTTACTTTGAAACCCTTGGGAGTGTTCTTGAGAATTTTTAGATGAATGTGGATGTATTTTGGAGAATTGGGGACTGAATTTCATGTTTATGGCTGAATAAGGGTGGGAAAAGGACCATTTTACCCCAAAAATAGAGTGTTTAAGTCATTTGAAACCATTACATAGGCGTCGCATATGATATCACCTATGTTTACGTAGGCACTGCCTATGCTATCGCCTATGTTTATATAGGCACCGCCTATGCTAACACCTATGTTTACATAGGCGCAGCATATGCTATCGCATATGTTTTCCAGTGGCCATGTGCGATTGGTTAGGCAACGCATACTACTTTGAAAGGCCATAACTTCTTGCTCGGGTGCCAGATTTTAGCAAAATTGGTATCTTTGGAAAGATAACTCAAAAACCTATCATTTTACATATATTAGGCTCTCTAATTCGACATATACAAAGAGTCATGGTCGATAAAAGTTGAGACAAATTATAATGTCCACTTAAACTGAATCGATTGAAGTAGTTTTCAACTCGTTATTGAGTCAAAGGACTTCTATGGTCTAAATTCAAGCTTGAATAGATTCGCATACTATGTAAATAATTAACATGCCATATTGACATAGGATTTATGGCTTCAGAATTATCAACGCATCAGAATCATGGTTTATATTGTAGCCCGAAATGCGGGGCGTTACATATTATTCCTCGTGGATTCGACCTCAACTTTAAAGTTGGGTAAATATATTAATGACGACCATCTTTCACTTAAATTGGCATATAAGTTGAGCGTTATCATACATGCAACAGGTTGAGGGGAAAAGAAAAAGCAGTTTGAGTTGACTGAAAGGTAGAATAAGAAGATTCAATATTTGGATTAGGGTGGACGCTAGCAATAAAGTTGTAGAGACGATGGAAATGGTCTAAGAAGAAGTGGGGCAATTATGGTTCCTACTCTACGCCTAGTGCTCCTTATCAAAAGCCACTATATGATCATCTACTTCAGAACAATGTTAGTTCTATGGAATAAGGTGCCCAATCTCAGGACAGTGGAGGCCAGTCTGCTCCATCCTATTTTTTTTTTATAGATTTTATGGATAGTTACACTATGTTTTCTATGATGAGGAGAGAAATAATTATTTCAGATCCAGTCAGCCTGGCCATTATTAGAAGAACTGTCCTTCAGAAGATGTTATTATAGGAGCGAATAAGGTCCCAATTGTTATTTCTTCTGCTTCCACACCAAAGGGTACTACTTCTAGCACCAACACGAATTAGAACCATCTGTATACTCTTACTACCATTTAATATTTAAAGGAATTTCCCAATATTCTTATTGTTAGGTTAAAACTTTTCTCTCATAATGTGTATTGTTTGCTTGATCCTAGGTCTACTCTTTTTTATTGACCCCTTATGTGACTCTTTATTTTGGTATTGGTCTTGAGTGTATTCTGAATCCTTTTTCGGTATCCACCCCAGATTGTGACTCTATTATGGCCAAAAGATTCTATAGGTATTGTCTGATATCTATTTATGGTAAAGAGACATTAGCGTATTTGATAGAGTTGTACTTGGAAGCACTCGTGATATGCTTCCCTTGATTGTCAAAACCAAAGGGTCAGTTTCTATTTCCTAAATAAGCTGATGATTGAATGGAATATAGTTCCCTAGTGCCCAAGGAAAGGCTTATACTTATGTTAGAGCTCATACTTATCTTAGGATTATACTTTCCCTCGAATTTACTTTGGTTAATGCAACTAACATGCACTGGGGCCCTTTCAGTAGGGGGAGATAAACCCATATAGCCCGTGGGTGCCAATTATAACGGTTGAGATATATAGTCTAAGATAATGTTTACTTCATGCTAAACCTTCTTACCTATCCCGACATATTATTTATGTATGTATTATCATGTGGTTCATATGGTATTTGAAATGGTTTGACTTGAAACTATTTTGTCCCCTATCCCTGAGTTACATGCAATTGTTCACCCTACTAACTATCTCCAAACGTTGTATCCCCATGCAATGTAGGCACCATAGATACTGCTACTTTTTTGGGGCTGAGTTAGATAGATCGACTTGGTTCATCGTTTCGTTGTGGTGATGTGGTGAGCTTCCATTCTCTGAAAGACTTAGACATTTTATCAGTTCCTTTCATAAACTAAAATGGAGAGTTTACATTATCATTGTCATTGTTATCTGTTAGAGTTGGGGACATGTCCCGACTAAGATTGGTTTGGGTTTCTTTGCATAGATGCTTTGTTGGATTATTGTGGAATTTGATGGTGTTGGTTGGTTCTTTTGGGGTTGATTGCCGGTTATCGGTTATAGAAATAAATTTTATTCTTTGAGCTTGTCTTATACTATCTTGTTATATGTTCGAAATTCAGCCATTGTTGGACAATGTGTAGTGTTTGGTTTAGGTTCAGGTGGTGGTCTCCTGTCCACGATGGACTTGAGATACCCGTCATGACCAGGCCCTGATTTGAGTTGTGACATTAACATCTTAATCCTTAGCAACTTGCAATACCTCTATTTTAATACTCCAAAGCAATAACTCTATTGCACCTATTGAAAAGCTAACTTTAATTGAATCAATAACAATCTAATTTTAGCCTCAATGTCAACTAACTCTAGCTAACTTAACGCTCATAAAAAAGAACAAATAATGAGGACACCTACTATATATGGAATAGAGCAGTAGGTGACTTTTACAAATCACTAAATAAAGACTCAAATACAAAAGAAGCATAAGACAAAAGTAATTACTGAGCAGGTCCCAGTTGCAAGTGAGACTTTGGTTGAAAGATTTTATTCAAGAGAGATTTGATGTTTTTTATATGGAAGTTTAGGTTTTGTCATAGTAACATGCTCAATATATATGAGCCAACAAAACCTAGGATCTTTTTGATTAGTTGGAGTAAAAAGTTGCTGCGGGTTTGCTACCAACTTTTCTGCCACCTAGTACTATTTCCAGCAGGACTGCTAACTTTGTGCATGAGGCAAAGTCACGATGAACCTAGTCCCTGAGCAGTTGCAATTGTATCATCGGAAGGTTGTGCATGGATATACATGAACCAGGTCCCTAGATTAGTTTGTCAATTTTCAAAACTAGGAACTTAACAATTAGGCAAATGGATACTTTCCCACTGGGTTCAAATACTTAAGTATGTTAATGATGCATCTTACTCTATCTGATCATTAGTTATTACTTTGGTGTTTCCAATAGCGGAGCTAGTGAAAGGGTTTGCTAGGCAATTTGAATATCTCCAACAACATCAAGAGGGGTACAAATACAAAGTTATGTAATAGACTTTAGTGGTTTTCCTAAATGTTGCCTTGCTCTATCTTGTGATTGACATAATGTTTTTAGCACTTTGCACAGTGATAGGTTGACTGACATGTTTTGTGATGATATATATAGAGAATCACCTGTTGGCATCAGGAAAATGGTGACTTTATCTCAAACATATCAGCAGAGTTTTTGGGTTGCTCATTCTTTGAATTTAGCTTATGTTGACCTTTAGTGTCTAGGCATTGGAAGTTACGCAACTTATTTCTGTTCCTTGTACTCGTGCTTAGATTGAATTGTGGTGAACTATTTATTATTCTTATTGAGAGTCGTTTCCTTGTGTATTCTGGTTGTAATAAGTAAGGATTTTATGTTTGTGTTGTTATATCTATTTATAGGGAAAAGGAGATGGACTACCGATTGAGCGTTGTTGCCTTTATGATAAATGGGATGATCCAGAAGGGTATTATAGTTAAGTGTTTAATCTCACACTCCCCCAGATCCTTCATTAAGCTTTTACATCATACATGTTTGCGTTGCAAGTTGACATTGTTACCTAAATAAAGTAGTTTGTCCTTTAGGCATTCTCCAAAAAAAGTAGTATTTTGTCTTGATTATATTGCCAACTTTTATTTTGATTGTCAGTGATTGTAGTCTTAGTTGATGTTTTAATTCTCATCAATTTTTGCAGTATACTGCTTCAGAGAAATTCTTGATGGTTGTTAAGAGATTCTTGTTGCTCATGGGAAAGGCATAGTTTCTACTTTTGTTCGAGCTAAATCTTTGAAGGCTAGACCGGGTGACCCGAAAGAAGTAGCAATAAAAATCACTTGTAATAATGAAATGATGTTGCCAACTTTTATTTTGATTGTCAGTGATTGTAGTCTTAGTTGATGTTTTAATTCTCATCAATTTTTGCAGTATACTGCTTCAGAGAAATTCTTGATGGTTGTTAAGAGATTCTTGTTGCTCATGGGAAAGGCATAGTTTCTACTTTTGTTCGAGCTAAATCTTTGAAGGCTAGACCGGGTGACCCGAAAGAAGTAGCAATAAAAATCACTTGTAATAATGAAATGATGTGAGTTCATTTATTAATTTTTCCTCTTCGTCCAAGCCTTGCTGTTTTAGAGGCCTAATTTTGTTGTTTCTGCTCGTTTTAGGTATAAAGCAGGTGTGAAAGAGTTTGTCATATTGAAGAAACTAGTTGCTGTAGATCCTAAATACAAGTTCTGCTATGTTCGTTTAATTTCTAGCTTTAAGTGTTAGAACCATCTTTGTCTTATTTTTGAGTCTCTACGGATGAATCTCCGTGAGATGCAGAAGAAGTTTGGACAAAACATTAGACTCAACCTCAGTGGTGTGAACTGTTATGCGAAGCAAGTTTTTGGGGCTTTGAAACATCTTAAGAGTTGGAATGTGCTTAATTGTGATGTCAAACCTGACAACTTCTTAGTAAGTGGTTTGACTGTTGTGTCTTTTCCCGAGGTTGCTGATTCTCCCACCTTGCATGCAGAGAGTAACTTTCATTACTTTGGTTTTGTATGCATATTGACCTTTCTTTTTTAATTGTTAGGGTAAGTGAACCTAGGGCCATGCTGAAACTTTGTGACTTTGGTAATGCTATGTTTGCTGGCAAAAATAAAATTACTTTATATCTCGTAAGCCATTTTTACCATACCCCAGAGATCAGTAAGTATTAGTGCTTAAGATTTGCCTTCTACTATTTTATGAGGTTCCTTTCACTTTGTTTCTTTTGTTTGATTCTCTAATGTATTGATCTTAAGTAGTTTTAAATTTTTATGAATCTGTGGTTGTTTTTTTTGTTAATGGTATTTTATCTTGTTGCAGTACTTGGCCTGACATACGATCCTCCGATGGATGTTTGGTCAGTAGGTTGTTGTTTGTTTGAGCTTTATGCTACGAAAATCTTTCTTCCAGGTGGTTCTAAATTCTAATAATGAAATGCTTCGTCTTCATATGGAACTAAAAGGTCCATTTCCAAAAGAAAATGCTTTGAAAGCTTTGTCTTAAGACATATTCTCTATATTACACTGATCTGAAGTTCTTAGGATTATAGATAATTCATCCTAAAACATATTCTCTATAGTTTGTGATAAGTAATAACTTGATATATCTAGTATGGGAACAATAATACCCTTTGTTCTTCCTTTATTGTAGGGTGCATTTACATATCAACATTTCCACCAAGATCTCAATTTCCTTTCCACTAAAGAGGATCATATTACACAGAAGGTATGCCTTGTAGACCCTTAGCCCGACTTATCAATCCCTGATAAACAACCCTTTATAGTAATGAATGGCAATAACTTTGTTGTACTAAATTTTGTATGCACTTATATTTGTTTAGAAGCTGTAAGGAAGCTCGCTGTTAACATCAAGCTGAAAGATATCAGTTCAGTAATTTCAGGTGATTCGAGTAAAGAATTCAAGACGTTGGCTCACTTTGAAGATCTAATGGAGAGGATCTTTGTGCTAGATCCCGTAAAGAGAATCACCGCTTCCCAAGCATTAGAGCACCTATTCATCATAAAGATGTGGAGGGATAATTAAGGTGTAAAACCATAATTTTTTAAATTTATTATGTTCATTTAAATGACCTTTATTTTATATAAATCTTTTTTATAGTGAAAACAATTTATGATGTTTTCTATTCTTGTAAAATAACTTGTTTTATTAGAGGCATTTCTCCTTACCGTACTAAGTATTGATGATCACAATATTAAGATTTGTAAAACATAGTAAAGAGTTAGCATTGCTCAAGTGTTATTGTTGTTGCCCAATTGTCACTTTAGAAACAAATCTTGAGAGTTGAAGCAGTAATATATGTTCAAAAGATAGATAATTAATGAAGCACGGTCATTCACATCTTTTGTGTAAATGAACCCTATCAATTCCTGTTTTCTAAGAACCATGGATTTGTATGTATTTCCTCTTTTTTTTTCTCCTCTTTGCACTTCTATTTTCGTGAACTCGTTTCTCCAAATTTTATATAGTTGTTTATCCCTGCTCCCTTCCATTTTGCGTACTATTCAGAATTCTAATTCTGGGGTCATGAAAAGTCTAATCTATTTTTCCCTCGTGGATATCTATCATGTTGTGGGGCAAGATTGAATGATTTAGATGTTTACTATGACGCCCTTTCAAAAATTGTGGCTCTTTTGATTCCTCTTGACGTCAAAAGCACAATATTTGTCTTTTCCCTTGTGTATTGGTTTTTATTTTAATTTTAAATTTCTGATTCATTGAAGCTTAATTTGGTTTTGCTCGAAAAGTTGCATGCCTGATGGTGGCATGCAAAGTCCTCTTAGGCTAGAAGAGTGAAACTATCATGAGTCATTTCTTCCATTTGGATTCACTGTTTTTTTTTTATTTTTTTAGCTTTAATTTGTACTTCTTAATTTTGTTCATTGAAATTACTTGCTAATTTAGTTACACTGCATCTGATACATGATATGGTCATCCTGGAGATGATCAGATGGAGCCCTGAAGTGAGAATTTGTTTCAGTGAGTTGTCAATTTTATTTTGTTGTTGTTTGATTGTTAAAAAGTATATATATTCTTCTGCTGTTGCGACTAGTGATTTGCTTTGTGTCTTGTTAGGGTATGGCTTTCATGCTTTTGCAATTCTTGTAAGTATAGTTGAATTTTATTTTGGGAGCCTCTGGTGTAATATTATTCTCAAAAAAATCTCTAGCATAAAGCACAAAGTGATTTTGTCTCCGTGGAGATTAAAACCTGAGACCTCATGTTCCTCAATTCACTTCATTGACCATTTGGTCACACTCTAGGGTTTAATATATTCAATTTTTGTTTCAAGTAAAAGTGTTTAGCTTTCTTTGTAGAGAAACTTTACTCCATTTTATTCATTTTGGTTAACAAAATCTCATACTCGGTATCCCTTACTTTGTGTTTATAACTCTATGTGGATGTCCCAAGTGTAGAGCTATTGTCACACCCCGAGCCTACGCTCTAGACGAGACATAGCACCTGGAACCACGGATGATCCCAAGTGGGCCTTGGTCTGACAAACTGTTCATAAAACTCAACTTCGTAAACATGAGAAAGCAAGAAATATAGTTATTGGATAAATCATTAGAAATATAATAAAATCTAATTGTTTTTTGGTTTTCCACCAGGTGTTCGGTACCCATATTGTAGGCTCGACTATTCTGAATTGCACACTACAGGGCCTGTTCTGGGAGTGGCACTACCAACAGAATTTATTCCATACCCAAAGCTTGAACTAGAGACCTTTACATCACAACCCTTATTGGTGATAAACTCTAATTTGAAATACTAAATGTCAACTTTGAAGACAACAAAAAAACAATAATCTAATGTCTAATGAAGCCTTTATAACTCATGGACTGAAAGTGTTGCTGGGACATGGCCTTGAGCTATTTTATTGGGAACTAACAACTGATACTGAAGCTATCTACTAAGCTAGAAATTTAGCAAATCATCACCAAGTTCTCTGGATCAAGGAGGACCCACCACAATTTGGTACTGGATGTTCTAATGAATGGACTGGTTAGGGTCCCGAGTCTGTATGCTAGAATTCATATTATGAAATGATATAGTTCAAAAAGAGCATCAATACTTGGAATGTATTGGTACATAAAAGCAGAATAAAAACTAAAACTAACATAAATTTGAAATTAAAACATAACATATGACTTGGGTAGGAAGATGTGAAACAAAAAACTTAACAATTCTTTTCTCGCAAAGCTATAGGGACTAAAGTAGTGCCATGAATAAGTTATTTTAAAACATATAAAAAATTAAATAGTAAAGTTCATGAAATGTAAGCACAAAATTAATTAATTGAAATGTTTTAGGGAAAAACATCTACACACACATATTTATATAACCTAAAATCAATTAATTGAAATGTTTTAAGCAAAAACATCTTTAATACAAACATCATACATAATAAGTAACTTGAACAAATATGAAGTTCTTCCAATATAGGAAGTTTCTCTTAACGGACAAAAATTATGTGAGTAACATGGAGTCCAATAATATGCCCACGTTGAGAAGATACGTCCTACACCTGGCTAAGGTGTAAGACAAAACGTAACTCATGAATCAAGTCTTAGCTCAAAGCCAAACCTACGATAGATACATAGTTATGGGGTATGTTACCTGGAACTAATACCCACCTCCGTTCTAAATAATCCTCCCCAAACTATAATAGTTGCTTATATCATAATTATTAAAAACATCTTTTGAAAATCATGTTAGCCTTAAAAATACCGTATCAAGAAATTATCTTTCTCGATGAGCCTTGGCTCAAGATTGTTATAACTTACTCTCACTTTTCAAGATACAATAAATTCTTTCACGTTTCAAGTCATGGTATGATACACAAGGGTTTTCATAACTTTTCTTGAATTTTTAATCTTTGAACATACTTTACAATAAGACTGAAGTTAAAACAATTGAAACATGAAATAATTTTGAATACAAAATTCTCTAGTCCCAAACTTTATATAACTATTAACTCTTGAATATGGAAGTTCAAATCTAAATTCAAGAATGACCTAATCTCAGTAAATAATTCACAATACTCTAAGCATATTGAAGAAAATTTATCACAAGACTCAAGAAAAACACTTAGAATGTCTAAATCTTAAAACCTTAACTTAGAATCATGACTTAACTTTTAACTATGACTTAATTATTGGGAAGAAGAAAGTTCCACATGAAAATGTTGCTCCTACGTACCTCAGAAACAAACCAGAGGGAAGAATCCTTTGGCACTGAAACCCTAGATTGATTTTCCTTTGAATTTGAGAGTTGGGGCTTGAGAGAATGAGATAGGGTTTTAAATTGAATAACTCGAGAAATTCTTATGTCTTGGGGAGTTTTTAATATAGGAAGGATGGTTTATAAAAAGGTAAATACCATAGTGCCCCTAATATAAAATAAATTTAAATAAAGACAATATGGGGGAGGGAATTTAGAAGAGGGGGGGGGGGGCAATGAGCCACCCCCTGCTCTATGTTGTGCCTCAAAAAGTGAAGAGCTTCCGCTGATCTCCTCTTCCATGCTCCTCGGTGCATGGATCAAAGTGAAGGTCCTTGTGTGCAATACATAGGACTATTTATACGTCTAAAAGATTATTTTAGGTATCTAATTACATCCTAAATGATTTAGCCTGATTCAAGGGACTTATGACTATTTTTTGGAGGATAAACTCATCCATGGAATACTAAGATCATTTTAAAATTTTGGGCCGTTGCAACTATTTTGGGTTGTGAAAACGATCTTAGCAGTACTAATTTAATTTCTAAAAAATGACCTTCTTAGTTCAATCTTTATGTGAATATTTTAAAGACATGGCTTGCCACTTAAAATGAGAGGCTTCTTTGATGTGTATCTTAGGAAGGGGCCTGAGTTTGAAGTATAAGAAGGATATATTTGGAATATTATTCTAACATTACTGCACTACTGAATGGGTGTGAGAGAGTGGATAACAGATGAAATATAAGAAAGATAGAAAGAACAACAATGCAATATGTAAAGAACATTCAAGTTTATGTGGAAACATCCTTGATCAAGGGAAGTAAAACCCATGACCTGCCTTTAGGATTTCCAAAGCTTCATTAATTTTTAAGCAACTAAGTGATTACAAACTTCAATAATCACCACATCTTATAATAACTCTATTATAAGAAAAGTGTAGTAACTCTACCAAACTTTCAATTGACTAACTATAGCCACTGATCCTAGGAAACTCTACCCAAGACTCAACACCACCCAAGATGGAAAACCTCACTTGACCAACTTATAAATGATTTGAACAATTAACTCTGACTTCTTTGACTCGAGCTAAGACTTGGACAAGCCACACATCTACTATCATTTATAAACTAGGAGTAGATTTACAATATGAAAGAAAAACACAAAAGACACAAGACACAATAATACTAAGTGAGCACTTAGTCAGGTCCCTTATTGAAGTATGCACTTTGTTTATAAAGATGGATTTTCCTATTGCGAGAGAATTACTTATTTGGAAAATTAGGTGTGTGCAAGTAGTCTTTTTATATGAGATAACAAAACCTAGAACTTCTCCCACTGGTCAAGGTTAGTTACATCTATTATCGTGCTACCAACTTTCTATAGGAAAGCATGGCTACCAACTAAGGTCAACTGTCATCTTCAGGTAGTGCCCATGTATAGGACCAGATCCCATAATTACAAGCCTTAGTTATCGATCATGTTTTTGTTGAATAGTTTGTGGGTCATCAAAACTCCCAAATTACAACAAAAAGAATACATGCTTACAAGCTCATTAGTCATATCAAGAATTTAATGCTACTGTTGTTGAGGGATCACTTTAATTTACCCTAAATCTCTATTTAGAACTCCCTATTAGAGAAATTAACAAGGAAAAGCCTATTAATAAGCCTCTTGATTATAATCTTAACACAAATAGTAGCTCAAAAGGTAATCATGGAGATGATGGATGAGGTGGATGCCTAAAGGATCAAAATAGAAATCTTGTCATGTTCTTCATATCTTTTTTGGGATCTTGCACCAACATTTTTGCTCAAGTGACTACTATCCTGACATGTATGACACTAACAATTTGCCAGTGCATCAATAATAGAGATTAATGATATGATGGATTTCCACTGGCAAATCAAGATTATAGTAGAAAAGTTTTTAGTCTTGAAAGATTAAGGAGAATTCTATTTTGTGCATAGATATAGAAAAGCAAATATTGTGGCAAATTGCAGTCAAACACTACAAAATACCCATTTCTTCATGAATGTTGTTGACCTATAAAGTAGGGTGAGAGCTTTCTTAATGATATATAGGTACCAAATTATCAACTTCAGAGTCTAGACTGGGAAAATCTTTTTGATCTATAGTTTAATTATGTCTATTTGATTACTCATGGATGTTATACAAGAGAAAATAATTTAACATGTATTTTCTGAAAAAGGGGGAGCAACCACTCTTTGAAATATAGGGATCTACCACCGTTAAGGTACTAGATCCCTAAGTTGCAATATATGACAAATAAATAAAATACAAGGGAAAAAAAACTAAAAGTAAAGAACAAAATTAATTTTAATATGGAAACCTCCTTGCACAAGGGAGAAAAACCATGACCTGTACACATAGGCTTTAAAACTCCATTATAATCACTATCAATCATGATTACAGAATTTATTTGAACTTAGATCTAAGCTCTACTACATTGTAATAACTCTATCACAATATACACTGACAACTCTGTCAAAAGCTCTCTTAGAATTGACTAGCTCTAGCCAATATGACTTAGGTAACTCTGCCTAAGAAACTCAAAAGAATAACAAAAACTTTATACTCTATCACTGGAGTAAATCAAAAGCAGGACTTGACTTATGAACACAAACACTATGAGCAATATGAAATATTTGATATTAAGCTATCAGGGTTTTTGTTGTCACACTAGAAGACTTAAAATTGTAAAAACTATTGAGGAATGAGTATTTTTATGTATTTATAGGAGTGTAAAAATGTAGGATTGAATTTTGATTGGACTAGGCATCCATTCTGGTGCGTTATGAACCTGCACAATTGTTGCACTAGCAGACAAAACTATCCAGAGTGTGAGAGCTATGCTTTGGCAAAGTAAATAATGGACCTGGTCCTCTAAGTATCATATTGTTATCATCAAAACATGGGACAAAACATTTCCTACTTTTTTATGATGACAAACCAGGTTATTAAAGCATCAAATTTCATTCAGTTTGGAGCAACTACATCTATACATACACAAACACTCCCCCTATCACTAGTATCCTGTCACTCTCCTCTTAACACACACACTCAGTGTTCCCCCTGTCATCATATAATACCCCGCATGTTTCTAAGCTAGGAAGTGAATAAGTATTCCTACGTATGAAATCTCCTATCCTGTGACTCATACTTGAGTACATGACTTACAATGAATATCCTAGTGATATGATAGCTTATAATACATTAAGCATGTTCATATGAGTCACTTAAGGTTATACAAGCTTAGAGTTTTTGAATCCATCAAGTTTTAGTGTTCAATTTTGCAAGGGTCATCTTTGAATGAGTATAAATCGATGTTAATATGGTATTTGGGATGATTTAGACCCATCAAATTGTATAGAATAGAATTATCTTTCTAACGATCTCAATTTTGACTTTATCCAATACCCGAGCAAAAAGTTATGCCCATTTTCGTGAGAGACAGTAAGCATAGGAGATTGGTTAGGCGCCGCCCAACCCAAGCATAGGAGATTGGTTAGACGCCTCCTAACCTAGCTTAGGCAATCACTTGGGCACTGCCTAAGTCAATTTCAGGTGACAAAAACACTTTGTTTTGAGTTATTTTAAGGGTAATTAAGTCTTTTAACACTTCTTACACGTCCCTAAACTTAACCCTATGAAACATATAGCTTCTAAACATATTACAAACCTATTATCACCTCAAATATCATCATCCAAAACCACTAAAAGAGAAAAACAACTAGGGTTGCGTAACTAAGCTTGAAGATCCGATTTCAAGCAAATTACTAATTCAATCATCAAGAATCTTCCTTTTAAGGTATGCATGAGTTGATTAATGGATCCCTTTTATCCATAAAGCCCAAAAAAACTCTTTTTTATTATAAAGTATTATTTCTATATTGTTGGGTGTTGACGATCATGTTGTTGATATTGGGTGATTCTGAAGATGGAATCTTTATATATTTTTTTGAATTTCATGATATCATATGAGTTGAAAACATGTAAATTTGATTGTTCATGATGTTTAATTTGATGATTTCATCTATTCTTAAGATGTGCATTTAAGGCGTTTGATAAAATGCCTAAGAAAATAGAAATCATGCAATATAGCAAAATTGTGACTAAGTGAAGGATTCATGATATGTCCTTACATTCCAATGACTTCTATGTTGATAATGTGCCTTGTAAATGTTTTTGGAATAATCATGGACTACTCTTATGAGATTATGCTATGTTTACTTGTAAATCCTACTTATGAACAAGATGTATGATAACCATGCAATCCACATGAACTTCCATGCTATTGGTATGTGTTGCTAATATGATTATGCAATGAAAATGCTATTAAGATTGTGCAAGTACTTCCATGTTATATGAAATCCTTTCCATGTAATACATTATTGATAACCATGCTTAGTATGAGATCCCTACTCATGATATTATAAATTATGGACTCTACTCTTATGATCAAGTTAGTTATGTGTGTCAGTTTTCTTCCATCGAGTCCTGGGGGTACTTGTACCCGAAAACTATAGCTGTGTGCCTAAATTCATGTCATGTTTCATGATATCCAAACTTAAGCTATGATTCCATAGACTAGTCAGCCATGTGACTCAGGAAAACCTTATCATCTTAGTTAGTTGTCAGATATCAGTAACATTCTGTTAGTCAACGGAATTCAGTAATATTAAGTCATGCACAATCATTTATTCATGTCCAGTCCCTCCAGATAGGAGTAGAGGTTAGCACCAAGTGAACCCAAGGATGGGAACTCACCTGCCAGTTTAGGGTGTGATTCTTAGTAGTTATCCTTGTGTTCCAAAACTACATAGCCAGTGTAGGCTGAGACATCTTAACCCGTCAGGTTAGGGTTGATGAGGTGGCTTAACCCGTCCATTTAGGATTCCCACCGTTCTCATTGAGTACCCACCGAATAAGGTTCACTCACAAGCTGTCCTTACCCGTGGCATATTATTGACACCCCTACAGTCGGGGTAGAGATTGGACCCCAGCTTAGCCATAACGACATACATGGGGCATGTCGATTAAACACTACTTCCCACAGTTTCAGTATCAGTCTCAATAAAAGAACTCAGGGCATTCTTCAGATTTTAGTATATACAGGACTGTCAGATACAGTCGTCCATGTTATCAGTGTCAGTATCAGTTATGAAAGTTATTAGTAAACCATGTATTAGCTTACAGGGCATGCTACACGTATTCACGGTCCCAATTTCTATATATATGTGTTTGCATTCCCACGTTCATATTAGTCAGTCAGTGTTGTTCATGCATGAAACCCTTTATATTCATACTACCTTCCTCGTATACTCAGTACTCCAGTTGTACTGACGCATTTACGCTATGGTGCTTTCTTTTCATGTTACACCATCTGTTCCTAGACATGAGCTCCAGCCCAGCAGTAGCGGTAGCATTCCAGTCGCAGAGACACAGTGAGTCCTCATTAATTCAAGGATAATATAATTTGATTCATTTATTTATTTCTTCAGTTTAGTTTTATGGAGTTAGTTGGATAGATGTTCCTTCAACTCCTTATTCAGATAGTTTAGAGGCTTTAAAATTTATGTTCAGATTTACGTTCAGATTGAGGTATTTTGGCTATTTTCACCCACATGACTGTATTCAGTTGAACCTTATGGCCTTACAGTTCTATGTATTTTGCATTATTATATCATGATTTGTAGTATACAGGTACAGATATCAATCATGGGTTAGCTTGTGGTCCCTCTTGGTCATGAGCACCGTGTTGCATTCCGGTTCAGCAAATCAGCATGTTACAAACTTGGTATCAGAGCCTAAGGTTTAATAGAGTCTTAGGAAGTCTGAAATTCGTATCTAGTAGAGTCTTGCACATGGGTGTGTTGCACACCACATTTAAGTGCAGGAGGCTATAAGATATTTTAGGAACAGTCCCCTTTCTTCATTATTCATGTCATGCTAGTGAGCATAATCACAAATTAAACTCTCAGTCTAGTCCATTCTTCTCTTATTCCAGACTATGGCCCCAAAGAGAAGAAACCAGCCAGCTCCTCAGCCCGAAGATCCTTTGGGCGAACATGTTTCCCATGCAGAGTTTAGACCCACATTTACCATACTTTCTCAGTCCATGGCTACACAGAATGAATGGGCACCAGTCATTTTGGCCAATCCAGTGGCCAATCCCAAAGCATCTAGGGTTAGGGACTTTACCCAAATTAACCCTCCATCTATCCATGGGTCTAAGTCTGATGAGGACCGTCAGGAGTTCATTGACCAAGTCCAGAAGGTCATTGACATCATGGGTCTTACTTCTATTGAGAGTGTTGAGTTAGCCACCTACCAGTTATAGGATGTTGCTCATGATTGGTACAAGTAGTAGAAGTCTGAGAGGTTAGATGATACAGGCCTTATCGAGTGGGAGGAATTTATCACAGCCTTCTTAGACAGATTTTTTTCCCAAGAGCTGAGGGAAGCCAAGGTTCTTGAGTTCATCAACCTCAGGCAGGGGAATATGATGGTTAGGGAGTACTCTCAGCTAGCCAGGTATGCTCCTCATGTGGTTGCAAACAATAGAGAAAAGATGAGCAAGTTCGTGTCAGGGATCAACGATAGCGTGGTAAATGAGTGTAGGTCTGTGATGCTGATCGGTGATATGGCCTTATCCAGACTCATGTCCCATGCCCAATAAGTAGAAGAGCAGAAGTTTAAGACTAGGTAAAGGCAGAACAAGAGATCAAGGTTAGGTAATTTCAACTATGCTCACCCCGAGTCAGATGGAGGAAACTATTCATAATTTTACTCTAAGTCAGCCATTTCAGCTCCTTCTTTCCCAGCGCTCCAGTGCCGAAGTTTAGAGACGGTAATAGAGACAAAGCGCCAAACTCTAAATCTTAGGGAAGTGTTAGCAGTGCCCGAATAAATCCCCTTTGTCAGACTTGTGATAAGAACCACAAGGGCATTTGCAGAGCCAGTAGTGATGTCTGTTTTAGTTGTGGCAAGCCAGGCCACAGGATTACGGAGTGTCTGCAGTTAAGTTTTCAGGGTCAGCAAAATCATTCTACAGGTCAGTCCAGTCGCTCGAACCAGCAGGGTGCCATTTCCAGTGCTACCAGTGGGCAACGCCCAAACAGACTCTATGCTCTTCAGTACCGGCAGGATCAAGAAAATTCTCCTAATGTCGTTACTGGTACATTACAAATTTTCCATGTTCATGTTTATGCTTTGCTAGACCCAGGTGTATCTTTGTTTTTTGTTGCCCCATACATAGCAGTCAATTTCAGAATCAGTCCCAAAGTCCTAGCAGATCCCTTCTCAGTCTCTACCCCAATGGGTAAAACCATCATAGCCCGACGAGTACACACGAACTGCCGGGTTATAATATCTCAGAAATCCACATTAGCAGATTTAGTGGAGTTAGAGATGACTAATTTTGATATTATTCTCAACATGGATTAGCTTCACTCCTGCTATAGCACAGTCGACTGTAAAAATAGGATAGTTAAGTTTTAGTTCCTAAATAATCCCGTCCTAGAGTAAAAGGGTAGTATTTCAGCGTTCAGGGGTCAACTTGTTTCCTACCTTCGGGAAAGGAAAATGATTTTTAAGGGGTGTGTGTATCATCTCGTGCATGTTAAAGATTCCAGTTCTGAATATCCCATCCTTGAAATAGTCCATGTTGCTAATAAATATTCAGACGTATTTCTCAAAGATCATCCAGCATTCCTCCCGAAAGGGAAATAGACTTTGGCATTGACCTTCTTTCGATTACTCAACTTATTTCTATTTCGCCATACATGATGGAACCAGCAGAACTCAAGGAACTGAAAGATCAATTGAATGATCTCTTAGATAAGGGATTTATCAGACCCAGTGTTTCCCCATGGGGTGCGCCAATATTGCTTGTGCACAAGAAAGACGGTTCTCTCAGGATTTGTTTTGATTACCGTCAACTCAACAAGGTAACGATCAACAATAGATATCCGCTTACTAAGATTGATGATCTATTTGACCAACTTTAGGGTGCCAGTTACTTCTCCAAGATAGACCTCAGATCAGGCTATCATCAGCTTAGAGTTAGAAAATGTGACATTTCAAAGACAGCTTTCCATACTCAGTATAGTCACTTTGAATTTTTAGTCCTGTCATTTGGTCTTACTAATGCCCATACAACTTTTATGGATTTGATGAACCGTGTGTTCAAGCAGTACTTGGACATGTTTGTCATAGTCTTCATAAATGATATTCTGGTCTATTCTCGCACATAGCCTAATCATGCAGACCATCTCAAGATTATACTTTAGAATCTCAGGGATCACCAATTATTCGCTAAGTTCAGCAAGTGCAATTTTTGGATAAGATCAGTAGCATTCCTTGTCCATATTATTTTTGGTGATGGAATTAGAGTAGATCCTCAGAAAATCAAGGCAATAAGAAACTGGCCCAGACCCATATCTCCATCAGATATTAGGAGTTTCTTGGGTTTGGCTGGCTATTATAGACGGTTTGTCGAGGGATTTTCTTCTATTGCATCTCCCATGTCCATATTGACTCAGAAAAAGATTAAGTTTCAGTGGTCACATTCTTGCGAGAAGAGCTTTCAAGGGTTGAAGACTCGACTCAGCTCCGCTATAGTTTTAGCAATTCCAGATGGTTCAGACAGTTTTATAGTCTATTGTAATTCATCCTGAGTGGGTTTAGGTTGTGTTCTCTACAACATGGTAAGATCATAGCCTACGCCTCCAGACAGCTAAAGCCACATGAGAAAAATTATCCTACTCATGATCTTGAGTTAGCAATGGTAGTTTTTGCCTTGAAGATTTGGAGGCATTATCTCTATGGAGTTCATGTAGATGTCTTCACAGACCATAAAAGCTTCCAGTATGTCTTTTCCTAGAAAGATCTCAATCTTCGCCAGAGAAGATGTTTAGAGCTCTTGAAGGATTATAACATGAGTATTCTTTATCATCTAGGCAAGGCCAATATTGTGGCTGACACTCTCAGACAACTCTCCATGGGTAGTATTTCTCACGTTGAGGATATTAAGAAAAAGATGGCTCAGGAGATCCATCAGCTTGCCATACTAAGCGTTCGCTTAGTCGATTCTTCAAAGGGTGGTGTATGTGTTCATAATAGTTCAGAGTCATCTCTAGTTTTTGAGGTGAAAGAGAAAGAAGACAGGTATCCTAGCCTTGTCAAGCTCAAAGATTAGTTCAGAATCAAAAATTTAAGGTTTTGTCCCAAGGGAGAGATGGTGTTGTTCGTTGTCAGGGGCGTCTATGTATTCTAGGTGTAGATGAATTAAGACAGCGAATACTTGCAGAAGCGCATTGTGCATGATACTCTATTTATCCAGGGGCTACTAAGATGCACCGGATATATGGGAGATCTATTGGTGGAGTTGGATGAAGTGAGATATTGCAGAGTTTATGGCTAAGTGCTCTACTTGTCAGCAGGTTAAGATAGAGCATCAGAAGCCTAGTGGTTCCATGCAAGAGTTTACCATTCATTCTTGGAAGTGGGAAGAAGTTAACATGGACTTCGTCATGGGTTTACCTAGAACTCATCATCAGCATGGTTCAGTCTGGGTCATTATAGATAGAATGACCAAGTCAGATCATTTTTTCCTGCTCATACTTCTTATTCTATCGAGGATTATGCCAAACTCTATATTCGGGAGTTAGTAAAGTTACACGGTGTTCCACTATCTATCATCTCAGATAGAGGTACGCAGTTGACTTCTCACTTTTGGAAAGCATTCTAAAAGGGTCTCGGTACCCAAGTCCATCTCAGCACAACATTTCATCCTTAGACAAATGGTCAAGCAGAGAGGACCATTCAGACTCTTGAAGATATGCTAAGGGCATGTGCAATTGAGTTCAAGGGAAGTTGGGACGACCACTTGCCTTTGATTGAGTTTGCATACAACAATAGCTATCATTCTAGTATTTAGATGGATCCATTTAAAGCTCTCTATGGTAGGAGATATAGATCTCTGATTGGTTGGTTCGAAGTTAGTTATGCCTCAATTATAGGTCTTGACTTACTATTCAACACCTTAGAGAAAGTTCAGTTGATCAGAGAGAGAAATCCGAGCTGCTCAGAGCTGATAGAAGTCCTATGTAGATATTCATAAAAAGTATCTTGAGTTTAAGGTCAATCACTATGTCTATCTTAATATCTCTCCCATGAATGGAGTGAAGAGGTTCGGCAAAAAAGGAAAACTCAGTCCCCGGTATGTCGGTCCCTTCAGAGTTCTTTGTCGCTTCGGCATGGTTGATTATGAGCTTGAGTTGCCTTCAGATCAAGCCTCAGTCCATCCAGTCTTCCATGTCTCTTTGATAAAGAAGTGCATAGGTGACCCAGTAGTTGTTGTCCCTATTTAGAGCATCGACATTCAAAATAGTCTCTCTTATGAAGAGATTCCAGTTGAAATCTTAGATTATCAGACTTGTAGATTGAGGAAAAAAGAAGTCACTCTAGTCAACGTTCTTTGGCAAAATCAGCCTCATGAGGGAGCTACTTGGGAAGCAGAAGAAATATGCGTACCAAGTATCCTCACCTCTTCCCCTCCAATTTAGATCAAGCTCAAGGTAACAGTTCTTCTTAATTTTATTCAGTTTTAAGTTCATGTTTCCAGTATAAACTTGGTACCTATTATTCATTTCATACTCAATCATGCATTCATGTTTCAGTTGTTCGTACATCAGATATACATGAGTTCAGTATGTTTAGCATGTCAGTGATGAGATGAAGTTTCAGTTCTTTATGTTCATTTCAAGTTCTATTGTATTGTATCCCTTCTCAGTAAATTCTCATTCGAGGACGAATGTTCCCAAGGGGGAGATATTATAATACCCCACATGTTTCTAAGCTAGGAAGTGAATAAGTATTCCTACATATAAAATCTCCTATCCTGTGACTCATACTTAATTACATGACTTAAAATTAATATCTTAGCGATAGGATAGCTTATGATGCATTAAGCATGTTCATATGAGTCACTTAAGGTAATACAAGCTAAGAGTTTTTGAATCCATCAAGATTTAGTGTTCGATTTTGCAAGGTTCATCTTTGAATGAGTATAACTCAATGTTAATGTGGTATTTTGGCTTATTTGTACCTACCAAATTTTAGGGAATCGAATTAGCTTTCCAACAATACCAATTTCTCCTTAATCCAATACCCGAGTGAAACGTTATGCCCATTTTTTGAGAGATAGTAAGCGTACGCAATTGGTTAGGCCCGGCCCAACCCAAGCATAGGAGATTGGTTAGGCGCCGCCTAATCTAGCTTAGTCAATCACTTGGTCGCCGCCTAAGTCAATTCCAGGTGTCAAAAACACTCCGTTTTGAGTTATTTTAAGGGTAATTAAGTCTTTTAACACTTCTTACACGTCCCTAAACTTAACCCTACGAAATATATAGCTTCTAAACATTTTACAACCCTATTATCATCTCAAAGCTCGTCATCCAAGAGCACTAAAAGAGAAAAATATCTAGGGTTACATAACTAAGCTTGAAGATCCAATTTCAAGGAAATTTCTCTGTCAATCATCAAGAATCTTCCTTCTAAGATATGCGTGAGTTGATTTATGGGTCTCTTTCATCCATAAAGCTCAAAAAAACCTGTTTTTATTATAAAGTATGATTTCTATATTGTTGGGTGTTGATGGTCATGTTGTTGATATTGGGTGATTCCCAATATGGAGTCTTTATATGTTTTTTTTGAATTTCATGATATCAAGTCAGTTGAAAACATGTAAATTTGGTTGTTCATGATGTATAATTTGATGATTTCACCTATGCTTCAGATGTGCATGTAAGGTGTTTGATAAAATGCCTAAGAAACTATAAATCATGCAATTTAGCTAAATTATGACTAAGTGAAGGATTCATGATATGCCCTTACATTCCAATGACTTCTATGTTGATAGTGTGCCTTGTAAATGTTGTTGGAATACTCATGAAGATTATGCTATGTTTACTTGCAAATCCTACTTATGAACAAGATGTATGATAACCATGCAATCCACATGAAATTCCATGCTATTGGTATGTGTTGCCAATATGATTATGCACTGAATATGATATTAAGATTGTGCAAGTACTTCCATGTGATATGAAATCCTTTCCATGTAATACATTGTTGATAGGAATGCTTAGTATGAGACCCCTACTTATGATATTATAAATTATGGACTCTACTCTTATGATCATGTTAGTCATGTGTGTCAGTTTCCTTCCATCGAGTCCTGGGGGAACTTGTACCCGAAAACTATAGTTGTGTGCCTAGATCTATGTCATGTTTCACGATATTCGAACTCAAGCTATAATTCCATAGACTTCAGTCAGTCATGTGACTCAGGAAAACCTCATGATCTTAGTCAGTTATCAGATATCAGTAACATTCATCCAGTCAACAGAATTCAGTAAGATTAAATCATGCGCAATCAGTTATTCATGTCCAGTCCCTCCAGATGGGAGTAGGGGTTAGCACCGAGTGAACCCAAGGATGGGAACTCACCGGCCAGTTCAGGGTGTGATTCTTAGTAGTCATCCTTATGTTCCAGAACTACGTAGCCACTGTAGGTTGAGATATCTTAACCCATTAAATTAGGGTAGATGAGGTGTCTTAACCCATCAGTTTAGGTTTCCCACCGTTCTTATTGAGTACCCGCCAGATAAGGGTCACTCACAGGCTATCCTTACCTGTGGCACGGTATTGACACCCCTTCAATCAGGCCATAGATTGGAACCCATCTTAGCCGTAACGGCACACATGGGGCATGTCGGTTAAACACTACTTCCCATAATTTCAGTATCAGTCCCAGTAAAAAAGAACTCAGGGCATTCTTCAGATTTTAGTATATACAGGACTGTCAGATACAGTCGTCCATGTTATCAGTGTCAGTATCAGTTATGAAAGTTATTAGTAAACCATGTATTAGCTTACAGGGCATGCTACACGTATTCACGGTCCCAATTTCTATATATATGTGTTTGCATTCCCACGTTCATATTAGTCAGTCAGTGTTGTTCATGCATGAAACCCTTTATGTTCATACTACCTTCCTCGTATACTCAGTACTCCAGTTGTACTGACGCATTTACGCTATGGTGCTTTCTTTTTATGTTACACCATCTGTTCCTAGACATGAGCTCCAGCCCAGCAGTAGCGGTAGCATTCCAGTCGCAGAGACACAGTGAGTCCTCATTAATTCAAGGATAATATAATTTGATTCATTTATTTATTTCTTCAGTTTAGTTTTATGGAGTTAGTTGGAGACATGTTCCTTCAACTCCTTATTTAGATAGTTTAGAGGCTTTCAGATTTTTGTTCAGATTGAGTTGTTTTGGGTATTTTCACCCACATGATTGTATTCATTTGAACCTTATGGCCTTATAGTTCTTTCTATTCCGTATTATTATATCATGATTTGCAGTATATAGGTACAGATATCAGTCATGGGTTAGATTGTGGTCCCTCGGGGTCATAAGCACCGTGTAGCATTCTGGTTCAACAAATCGGGGTGTTACACATTAGCACTCCTATATTACTTAGCACCTAGTCAAGTCCCTACCTTAGTGTATTCAATATTCCCTCTTTTGGCATCATAAAAAGTAAGAATAGTAAACTAAAATAGCAATAACCATAATTTGGTTAACTCATGGCCACTGGGGGAACACTAACATGAATAAACAACTTATAAAAATGAGAACCAGTTAATAGACACAAAATATAATTTCATTCATTAAAAGTAGGTCAAGTACCACATAGTGCATAAAAAACATAAAATTTTGAACTTAAAAAGACAGTAGATATAGTGAATGAGAAATTGGCACAAGGAAGAGTTTGGAATCAAAAAATAGGGGGCTTGGGAATATGGAGGTTTGGAGAGTCGGACTTAAGCAACATTTCCATCATTGCACTTTCTACAGCATGAGAGTTCAATATTTACTTGGTAAGGTATTTTACCTCAGCATTCAATCTTCAAATCTCCTTTATAAGTGCAATGACCTTAACCTTCAGTTCTGTATTTTCTATATTTAGTGCTTCTAAGCACCTAGTCCTTTAGTTGAAAGTTGTTGGTTCCTCATCTTGAAATTAGAATCTCTACATCTTTTGTAGACAAGTTAATTGTCATCTCCTCAACCTCATTTATCAAATTATTATAAATAACTAATAATTTTAACATGTAGGATATGGTCCCCACTTTGCCTGCTACAAACTCATTTTCTGTTATCTTTGTCAAGGTGAACATTTGTTTTGCAGTTCCAGAAGTATCCTTCTTACCAACCACTCCAAATTGATCAAATATCCTATTAAGAAAAAATCCAAAAGGCAAGCCATGTCTCCCTTCCTTGTTATAGATAACCTTGTACATATGCATTATCATCAATGTAGGCTGACTGATCAGTTCAAACTTACTCAGGCACTTAATCACAAATAAATCAATTGTAGAGACTATTGTCCTTTTCTTAGACCCGGGCAAGGCTACCTTGTTCACAAACTAAAAAATCAACTGCAATTCATTCTTGAGAAATGTCATTCTCACACTAGCAACAGATGTTCCCTATAACTTTGAGGCATCCACCATAAATTTTGTTGAGAGTTGTTATTTTAAAACTGTTCTCACTCAAACTATAGGAACATCCATAATCTTCCCCATGGTTTTTTCACCCAGTTTAAATTTATTTCGTTGAACCAAAATTGATAAAATCAGCCCATCATTAGAGAACTTTATTATGTAATAAAAAGGTCTCACTTCGTTTTCAAAAATAGAGGGAACTGGATTTTCAAGGAGATTCAACCATCCTTCGTAGCTTACATAGTCCACTAACTCCACTATTTTAGGTCTTTCAAAAATCCCAGAATCAAATACTGTTCTTATCAAGAGTTCCTAAGATCTAATAATCTCATTACTCTGTTCTCTAGCATAATCTTTACCTCCATCATCAATTTTTCTTCATTTGGAACAACTTTCAGACTCTTCTTGGCCAATATTCTTTTCTTGGGACCAGGTTTTCCAATTACCGTCTTCTTTACAGCAATATGTTTCTTAGGTGTTAGACTCCTTGATTTTGTTTGAGAGGACCTAGTCCTCCTTCCTTCTTGAGTGTCTTTTCTCTTCTTTTTGGTTGCCTCAACAACATCAACATCAATCTTTTTATAATCCTCACCAACTTGAACCATCTGTATATTTTCTTCCTCAATTTGACATAGAAGGATGTCCCTCGGAAGGTTTAGCTACGTCCTGTAAGAACTTGCTACAAGCCTGACTACCTACCTCTCTATCTATCTCTGAGATGTTTGGATTTTTCAAAACTCCATGGACATGCAGAAGAGAAATGCTATCCCCACTCGGACCAAGACAGAACTTTTACTTGTTCAAATAACCCTTTTACTTTTAGCAGTTGCACACTTATTTTCTTTCATGGCAATCCTATGAACTTTTTTTCCACAGTCCTTATTGCGTAAGTCATGGTTACATTCTCAGTCTCCTCTATTTTCTCTTTCCCTTTACTTCCGCTTTGTCGTCACAGACAACATTAGATCCAAGTTATCCCCATCAATTTCCTCATCCTCTACAGGATGTTGAACAAGAAAGTAGTATGTTTATCTAACTTGGGAGTTGAGTCAAATAAAGGAAATACATTTTCATTACCAACAACATTTCCTTCTATACATACTAAACTCTCTCTAGGATCATTACTAGTAATATAGAAAAAAACAATGGAAATTCTAAGAATCAAACAAACAAATAAGCCAATACTTGTCCATAAAATACTCTAAACCAAGAAAATCATACTAAGTCGGGACATACCTCCGACTATGACAAAAGATAATCCAAAAGAAATACTAATAAAGTAATGAAACCAATGAAATGATTGGGCCTTTCGAAAGATGGAAGATCACCACTTAACATCATCTCAACAGACGTACCAAATCATCTAAAACTATGCAGGAGTAACAAAAAGGTCCTCTGATCCTACATCATGAAATAATGCAGCATTCGAGAATGATCAATGGGGTGAGCACTAAATGTAACTAAAGGGAAAGGGATTAAATAGTACATTCATAAAAAAAATTATCCAAACCACATGCATAATATTTATATATGCATATATAGGATGTTGGGATAGGGACAAGAGTCATGAATATGGTAATTTAAAAGATTAAGCTGAACTATATAGCTCGCTCCATTCTGAAGGCGCCCACAGGCTATATTGGTCCATCTCTCCTACCGGAAGGGCCACAGTGCATCGAGTAAAGGCTAATGACGCCAAGGTTATATCTATCCAAAATATAATGTGTATCTAAACACATGGCCATATAGACCCCCACGTCGGTAAAGGTGGTTTCTAATATTGATTTCTCCAGGACTACACCTTCACGGTGAGCTGTACAATTCATTTTAAGCCCAAATTAAAATATTTTGCACATAAACCCAACCATTAATCAAGGATTAATTTATAATGGCATTTACCAACTTGGTGTCTTCATACCAATATACTTGAAAGGTAATTCAATTGTGCCAAACTAGTCCATTTAACCATTTGAATCCCAAGCTCCATTTAAAATCCAAAACCGTGGTCGGGCATTCCAAAACCATTGTTATCCAATTATCCTCTAATGCAATACAATGTTTTCAAAGGAAAACTTAAAACATGCAAATATACAATTCCAAATCGAATTTACAAAGTGGGTTGAGGTTAATGCCATTAACAAGTCAGAAATTCATCAATTTTAGCCAAACCCATGTCACCCATTTCAACCATAATAACAATGCACCAATCGAGTCCCAAAACCATCAACTAAAGTATGAATAATCCATTGAAAATATGGGAAAAGTAATTCAAGTAATAACATCTAAAAATCCCTCAACCAAATTTTAAACCCATCAATCTAAACCATATAAAAACTCAATAAATTGAAGCCACCATGTAAATTTCAAGTTAAGGAAAAATAAACAAGCCTAAATATATAAGAAGTTGAAGAGAATTGGAAGTTTAGAGCCCAGAGTAGTGTCTTGAAAAAATCTTGAACTTTCTTGGTTTGGAAGTTAAAAAAGAGAAAGATAATGTTTTGATCTTGAAAATTGAAGGAAAAGGGTCATCCCACTATTTTTAAGTCTTTTAAGGGGTAAAAGGAACAAAATACCCTCACCCCAAATAAAAAAAAACAAAAATTGGACAAATTTAACAAGGGAGCATGGCACACTAATATTGTGGAGGTTAGCCTATGTGCCACACTCTTATTGCGGAGGATAAGTGGTGTGACACACTACTATCACGGAGGCTTACAACCTCAAGGTTCGAAAATAGCCCCGAACCCTTTCCAAAACTTCTAAAATATTCCCAAAACACCATTTTAGCATCCCTAATCATAATTCAAGTAACAATTTAACATTATGCATGCAGGAGGCTAAAAAATAAATGGCTAAAATTTTTTAGGGTATTACATTATCCCCCCTTTGGATTCGTCCCCTAATGAGGAGTTAGGACATTTCTAGTATGATACTAGCAAAGATACGTCAGAATAAAATGATAGATTTAAAATGCGACAAGATAGAAATGAAACTCATACCTTAATCGGTTTTATCCAATGCAGAGAGAAAGAATGGGTACTTGTCTCTCATATATTCCTTAGCTTCTCATATAGCTTCTTCCACCTTTTGATTTCTCCAAGGAACCATCACCGAAGCTATATCCTTTATCCTTAATCCACGAACTTGCCGATCCATTATTTTAATTGAGACTTTATCATAAGATAATGAATATATAAAACCAACATCCTCAATAGGAACTATCAAAGAAGTGTCACCCACACACCTTTTCATCATAGACACATGGAAAATAGGATAAATCGAAGCCAAACTTGTTGGTAATTCTAACTCATAAGCAACATTCCCAATCCTCCTCACAATCTGATATGGACTAATTTAATGGAGTCTGATCTGCTCCTTATTCCCAAATCTCATGACTCCTTTCATAAAAGAAACCTCCAAGAATTCCCAATAACTTACATCAAACTCAAACGCCCTTCCCCTCATATCTGCATAACACTTTTGGCAACTTTAAGTAGTCTTAAATCTTTCTCTAATCACCTTTACCTTCTCCATAACTTGGTGACTAATTTAGGACAAAACAACCTAGTCTCACCCACCTTAAATCATCCTATAAGAGACGTACACCTTCAACCATAAAGGGCTACAAAAGAAGCCATTTTAATGTTGGAATGATAACTATTTTTGTAAGCGAACTCAATAAGAGGCAAATAGTCAACCCAAATACCTTTGAAATCAATCACACAGTCCCTTAGAATATCCTTCAAAGTTGAAATAATATGCTCCACTTGTTCATCTACTTGAGGGTGAAAAGTGGTGCTAGGATTCACTTGAGTGCCCAAACCTTTCTAAAAAAATGCCAGAAAAGAGAAGAAAATTGTGTACCTTCGTTTTAATTGATGGACACTGGCACTCCATACAACTTAACTATCTCCTGAATAAACAACTTACCAAAACCTTCTCCTAAGTATTTAGTTATCACAAGCAAGAAGTGAGAAAGCTTAGTCATCATATCCATAATGTCCCATATAGAATAATACTGATTACGAGACAATAGAAGGTAAGTAATGAAATCTATATTAATTATCTCTCTCTTCTACTCGGGCAATTCTATCTCTTGGGATATGCCACTAGGTCTCAAATATTCAATCTTGACTTGCGGATGTGTATTTAGAAACAAAATTTGCGACATCATTTTTAAAATTATTCCACTAGTAGATTTCCTTCAAGTTATGATACATATTTGTTGAACTCAAATCATCTTCGATTAAAATACTTTCCCGCAATCTATCCACATCAGGAATACGAAACCTTCCTTGATACCTCAAGATTCTTTCTCTGCTAAATTCAAAAGTCGTAACCTTTTGCTGACCTATGTTATCTTTGATTTGAATAAGTATGGGATCCAAACCTGGTCTTCTCCTTGACCTCAGCACTAAGAGATGATTTAACCACCTCTTAAACGATCACTCTTTCTTCTGCAGAGTCTAAAAGACGAACTCCCAAATTAGCCAACCTGTGAATAACCTTCACCAACACTTTTTGTTCTTCTTAACATAAGATAAGCTCCCCATACTCAACCTGCTAAGAGAATCGGCAATAGTATTAGCTTTACCTGAATGATAGTTTAAACTCATGTCATAATCCTTAAGTAATTTGAGCCACCTCCTCTGCCTGAGATTTATTTCCTTCTGCATAAACACATACTACAAGCTCTTATGGTCTGAAGAAATATCCATATGCACTCCATATAAGTAATGGTGCCAAATTTCAAAGCAAAGACCGTAACTGCCATTTTTAAATCATGACTTGGGTAATTTCTCTTATGATCCTTAAGTTACCTAGAGTATAGGCTGCAACCTTACCATGATGCATCAAAACACACCCAACCCTATATGAGATGTATGGAAATGCACAAAAAACCCATCACTATCCTCGAGTAGGGTAAAAAAATACAGTACAAGTAACTTATCCTTCAAATTCTCAAAACTACCGTCACACACATTGAGCAATAAAAATTAATCTGTTTTAAGTCGACCTTGTTATCTGAGCAATAATAGATTAGAAAATGTTCAAAAACGTCATATAATACCCCACTAAGCCCAAAAACACCTAATATCAATTAGAGTTGTGGGTATAGTCCTCTTCTTAACTGCCCTAACTTTTTATGGATATACGTCGATCCCTTTGTTAGAAATAATATGCCCAAGAAAGTTCATAACACTAAGCCAAAATTCACAATTAGAAAACATTACATATAAATTTTTGTCCTTAAGAGTTTGCAGCATAATTCAGTGGTGATTGGCATGATCCACCTTCCCTTTGGGTACTAAGGAACTCCCCTCCTATTCAATCACCGATTTATTAGTAAATTGAAAACTGGCCTTTCAGTTTCTACAATCAAGAGAAGTGTAGCATCAAATAGAGCAAATCTATCCCCAAGATTACATCAAGATCCACCATATCAGGCTCTATCAAGTCCATCAATATCTCCCTGTGAAAGATGAACACCACATAAACCCTATAGATTTTTTGATCCATAATAGAATCACTCACCGAAGTAGAAATAGAAAAACTGTCGAAAATATATTTAGGACTAAAATCAAAGTGTACAGCCACATAATGAGTCAAATAAGATCAAATAGATACCAGGTCAAGAAAATAATAAGTATTTCGGGAAAAGAGCTGTAACATACCAGTAACAATATTTGTTTATGCCTCAAATTCTTGACAATTAGCAAGTGCATAGAAGAAATTATGTCTATTGCTTGTACCTGATGTGGTGCCCTTAAGTTTTTAAGGTGAAGAAGTGGCGATTGAAACCTTATTAGCTCCAGTGGAAACTTTAGTTGTAGAAAAATTACACTGTAAATTAACATCCTAACCACAATTGAAAGATAAATTCCTTACCTTCTCATAATAAGTAGGGTGAAGCTATCCTACAAAATGCACAATAAAGATAAGATAGGGATAACTAATCTTCACTATCCAGATATTGGGTACCCTGTGCCTTAGGATTACTGCTAGTCCAAAAATAATGAACACCTGAAGGTCGAGGATATGAAGCACTTGTTGTTGAGTAAGAATTTTCCTAATTCTTCTTCTTGGAAATTTTTTGACCATCTCTCCTACTTCTTTGCTAGCCTATACCCTGCTCTCAATATCTAAACTTCTTGTTATACCTCTCTCCCATCTCTACATACTTTTTCTTCTCTTTCTTCACTTGCTATACTTAAACCACCAGACTAGATTTTTCTATATCATTATTCAACATTGCAGCCTTACACTCTAATACCAGGTTACGAGATAAACCAAGAGCAAATATCCATATTCTAGACCTCATATAATATACCAACTTCAAAGTGTAACAGAATAGTTGTTGGAACTTCAATGCATACTTCTTTACACTCACCTTACCCTACTTCAAATTTACAAACTCTTAAACCTTAGCCTCTCTCAACTCCTGAGGAAATAAATAATCAAGAACAGCACCTAAAAACTCATCTCGTATCACCATCTGAGCATTATCACCCCTTATTACTTATCACTTCTCATACCACTAATAGGCAATATTTTTTAATTGATAGGTAACAAACTTCACACTTCTTAAATCAGTAGAATGCATATCCTTAAAGATATTATCCATCTAATCAACAAACCTTTGAGGATCCTCGTCAGCCTTAGAGCCTATAAAGGTTGAGGTATTAAACCTTATAAATTAGCCACCTTGGGTAACCTCAGATAAACTAGCAGCAAAACCAATATGGTCAGATCGATGAGACTATAATGCCACCAGCTGAACAAGCATATGAATAGTCTGATGGAATTCCATTAGAGATATCTTCCTGAGACACCTAAGCATGAGTATTACTATCTTAAAAAATCCCATAAAGAGTATTAGGGATCGGTGGAATGCCATGTGGAGTGGTAAAATAAGTAGCAGGGACCCTTGATTAGGTATGCACTCTATAAGCAGGGCAAATTCTATCTATATTTTCTCTAGGTGGGATAGAGGTTCCAACGTAGCTTCTACGACCATCAGATCTTTTGGGAGGCATAATCTAAAATGTGAGTAAGCCAAGAATTAGAAAATTTTCATGATATCTAGACTTAATAGCCTGAGATACATCATAAGAAAGGGAAATATTCCTAAATTTCTTGAAGCCTCCCCCGTAAAAGTATGGTGTGCTACACACCCATAAAAGGGACTCTACTTGACATGGCTTTATGGACTCCCAGTGATCCTGACTGCGCTCTGAGACCAATATTTTCACAACTCAAACTCAGGCCTAGCCATAATGGAAATTCTCAAACCTATCATGGGCCAGTGACAACCCTCTTAGCCTTACCTAAAGAGTATTTTAATGTACACAGTGAAATCCAAACTAAATTATAATAAGAAACATAGATAAACCAAATAAAAATTCTAAGAATAAAATAAACAACTAACCCAATACTTGTCCATCAAAGCCTATAAACCAAGAATACCATACTAACTCAGGACATCCCCTCACCTATGACAAAAGAGAATCCAAAAGCATACTAAGAAAGTAATAAACCCAATGAAATGATCTAGATTTTTGAAAGATAGAAGCTCACCACTTCACAATAGATCAACATATGTACCAAACAACCTAAAATTGTGCAGGAGAAATAAAAAAAGTCTTTTTAACCTACATCATGAAATGATCCAACATCCAAGGATGGTCAATGGGGCGAGCACTTGTATGTAACTTAAGAGAAAGGGATAAAACAGTGCATTCACCAAAACCAGTCAAAACCACATGCACAATATTTATATAAACATATATAAGATGTCTGGATAGGCGCAAGGGTCCTGAACATGGTAATTTAAAAAATTAGCCTCAACTATGTATCTTGCTCTATCTTAAAGGCATCCACTAGATATATGTGTCAGTTCCCCCAACCAAAAGGGCCCTAGTGCATGTTAGCCAAACGTACTTAAGAAAGGCTAAAGATACCAAGGTGATCACCATCAAACATATAATGTGTATTCATATAGATATAGACCCCCATGTAGACACCAAGGTGATCTCCATCCAAAATATAATGTGTACCTCCCCAAGACTACACCTTCACGAGAGCTACACAATTCTCTTTAAGCCCAAATTAAAATCATTTGCACATAAACCTAACCACTAACCAAGGAATCATTAATAAAGGCATTTACCAACTTGGTATCATCATACCAATATGCTTTCAAGTTAATTTAATTATTCTAAACCGGTCTATTTAACTATTTGACTCCCAAGTTCTATTTAAAATCAAGAACCATGGCCACTAAGGACATTTTAAAACCAGTGTTATCCATTTATCCTTTAATGCAATGCAATGTTTTCAAAGGATAATTTAAAATATCCAAATATCCATATTAAAACATTAGGAGGATGACAAAACCTCCATTTGTTGTATGGAGGATGACATAATATATGTAGTTTTAGAGGGATGAGAAGAGGATTGAAAAATCTCAAATTCACTTTTGGAGCTTACGGATGAGGTTTTCTCATCCATTTGGTATTTTGGAAGAATATTTTTAACAAGGAAAGGCAATTTTGAAAAGATTTGCATTTGAGAGAGGTTTAAGACTAATTTCAGAAAAACGAGTTAAATGAAGCATTTGATTTTCTATTTAAAGAATGAAAATGGTTGCAACGTTGAAGATTAAAGTACATAGTATATGTCTGGATCCATAAGTCTAACTCTTTATGTTTCATAATTTGATAGTTTTCAGATGGTGAAAAGGACATGGCATTTTAGAGAAAAATTTTTACAATTTTTTGTGATGCAAATAAATAATACTAACCCGTGGGATGGGACGAGGCCCCTTCCTTACTTTAATGAACTTCTAATTAGTGTCTGACTCATCTATTCTACTTTAAGATAGCTCACCATACGTGTATACCTGCCAAGGTATGGTACTGAGTTAGACCATATTGATCAAATTAAAATAAGGATACTTGTCCCCCAATCATAGCCAAGAATTAAAGAAATTGACCCACTAGACAGGTCAATTCATCTTGATCAATCCCAGTGTTGGCCTATTCTTCATAAACTGCTCCCTGTGGAGAACTTTTGTAAAGATATAAGACACCTGTCCTCAGTCTTACAAAACATCATACGAATGTTTTTTATCAACATTATCTCTTAAGAAGTGATGACTCACATTAATGTACTTTGTAATTTAATGTTGTAATGGGTTTTAGACATGTTTAGAGCACTAATATTATCACACGTCAAAGGAATTATGTCAAAAGCAATCCCAAAGTCCTTCAGTTATTGGTTTACCCATTGTAATTGAGCATAACAAGAAGATACAGATATATATTCAGCTTTAACAACATATAGTGCAACTAAATTTTGCCTTTTAGATCCCTAAGAAATTAGAGAAAAACCTAGGAATTAAGCCATTCCTTAGGTACTTTTTCTATCCACTAAGTACCCAGCATAATCAACATCAGCATACACTACTAGATCAAAATTATCTCCAAATAGATAAACCAGGACTGTGTTCCTTATACCTTTTATATAACTGAGAATTCTCTTGGCTTCTTTCAAATGAGACTCTTTTGGACATACTTAAAATCTAACACATATGCCAACACTAAACATAATATCAGGCCTACTAGTAGTGATATATAGCAAGGACGTAATAATACCTCTATACATGTTCTTATTAACTGAGAGACCAGGTTTATCATTATCCATCTTTGAGTTTGTCCCAATGGAACTATCAATTATCTTGGAATCTATCATGTTGTACTTCTTTCTCGGTACCTTGATATACTTTTCTTAATAGATTATTGTACCATGGGATGTTTGTTCAATTTGCATCCCAAGGAAGAAGATCAATTTGCCCATAATACCCATGACAAACTCACTTCACATCAATTTGGCAAATTCTTCACACAGGGAATTAGTGGTTGCTCTAAAGATTATGTCATTAACATAAATCTACACAATCAAAAAGTTATTTTCTCTAGACTTTAAAAATAGGGTATTGTCAATTTTTTCTCTCTTAAAACTATTTAAAAAATAAACTTTGACAATCTCTCATACCAAGCTCAAGGTTCTTGATTCAACCCATAGAGAGCTTTATCTAGCTTAAGCACATCAAGTGGAGAATCAGCATTCTCAATACTTGGAGGTTCTTTGAGATATACTTCTTCTTTCAGATTACTATTTCAAAAATCACTCTTAACATCCATTTGGAAGAGTTTGAAACCCATATATGTTGCAAAAGCAATAAGAATTCTAATTTTTTCTATCATTGCTATAGGAGCAAAGGTCTCATCATATTCAATTCTTTCCTCCTAATTGTATCCTTGTACAACAAACCTTTCCATATTTTTGTTAATAGTGCCATGTTCATCTTGCTTATTTTTGTACACCCACTTTGTCCTAATGATAAATCTATCAATAGGCCTACGGACTAGGTGCCAGACTTTACTCCTATCAAATTACTGAAGTTCTTCTTGCATAGCATTAATCCAATCAACATATTTTAGGGATTCATTTATATCTTCAGTCTCAACTTGGGATAGAAAAGATAAAAATGCCATAAAATTCCTTCCATGAGCTCTTGCTTGCATCCTAGACGCTAAGGGAGAGGTCAAATTTTCAAGGGGATGAGATGATTTGTTCTTTCAATTTGATCTCCTTGCTTAGGTTCTACTGGGACCAGATCCTTGGATGCTTTGATCAGGTTCTTCTTCATGTCCCTCATCTATGTCAGGATTCAAAAATTAAGGATTTGATTCATCTTCTCCTTCATCATAAAAAATCATATCATTTTGTTCTTGAACCTTAAATTTAGTTGTACCATCTCTTTGAATAGGAATAAGCTCCTTCATATTAGAATCTTCACCTCTAGCAAGGTCTTTCAACTTCCTGATTCATCAAGACTACATGCACACTTTCTTCCACACACAAGGTTCTTTAATCATAGGATTTATAGGCTTTACTAGTTGAGAAATATCCTATAAATAAAACATCATCACTCTAAGAATCTAACTTCCCAAGATCATTCATCCCATTGTTTAAAATAAAGCATTTGCATCCAAAAAGTATGAAATAATTATGTTTTTGCCTTTTGTTGAAATTTAGTTAATATGAAGTTTTTTCAATATAGATCTAATCAAGTCTCTATTGGTAACATAACAGGAAGTATTGATAGCTTCTTCCTAGAAACCTTTTGGAAGACCACCATCAATCATCATGGTCCTGGTTCTTTCAATCAATGTGTTATTCTTTTTTCAACCACTACATTTTATTATAGAGTTCTTGGACCAGATAGCTAATGCCATTTTTAGCACAAAATTCTTCAACTTTGGCATTTTCAAACTCAATTCCATGCTTAGATCTAAATCCTACTATTATGCATTTCAATTTGACCTGAATTTTCTTGGAAATATCACCAGTACTTTATATGTTTTGCCCTTAGTCATCAAGAACATAGTCCAAGTGAATCTGTAATAATAATCCACAATAACAAACACATATCTTCCCACCTCTACTTTGGACTTTAACAGGTTAACATAGGTCTATGTGAAATAATTCAGTGTTTTTTGTGGTGCTTACCTACTTTTTCTGTTTAAAGGATTGTCTAGTTTTATTTTTCTTTGATGCATGCATCACAAACCTAGTTATTTATAAACTATATCTTTGGAACACCGCAAACTAGTTCCTTTGAGACTAGTATTTTGAGTAAAGAAGATCTTACATATTATAGCATTCTATGCCACAGATCAACATTATCACTTTGAAAACTTAATCAAAGTGTTTACCTTCCAGTTAAGAATAACACGTATCTTATTAGAGAAATTGCCAGTTGAGGGTGATATTTAGTGAATCTACATAGCCAGCATTAGTACATGTGACATGATACAACACCTTTTCGACTGGGATACAGTTTAGAACCCAATCAGCTCAGAGTGGGGCATGTCAGTTATATGATACCTCCCACAGTCTCAGTTTAGTTTCAGTACAGATATCAATTCAGGTTTGTGTGACCATAGCATATAGTTTATCAATCAATCAGTTACCAAATTTTAGTATTTGAATTTATAGACTACTTCAATATCATATTATATGCTTGGTCATGCATTCTTAGATTTTACAGCTTTTACACGTGTTATGCATTAGATATCTCATGTTATTCAGTCATTCATTATCTCATGCTATTCAGTCAGTCAGCATTTCATGCACATGAACCTATGCATTTTAGACTGACCTCATCTCATATACCTGTACATTCAAAGTATTGAGCACATACTTTCTTAGTGCTATAATGTCTTATATCATTGGTTAGGACACACAGTTTCCTGACTGTGCTTAGTAGATTCAGTACTTTAGCAGCAACAGTAGTGGTGAGTTATCATCTTTCAAGGAAAACTTTTTCTTCATTCATTATTACAATATTTCTCTATTTGAATTAGTTTGGAGTGAGTTAGGGGTTTGTCCCATTAACTCTCCTGTCGGTCAGTTAGAGGCTTTTTAGACATTCATACAGTTAATTAGTATATCAATTATTTTATCATTCTTTTTATTATGTTTTTTAGAAGATTAGCTTTATAATTTATCAGTGTTTTAGTATTTTTAAACCTTATAGCTTTACTCAATTGTTTCCTCATATGTTGTTCATTATCAAATCAGTCAGTGCTTACAGCAAGTACTAGCTTATGGGTTAGCTTGTGGTCACTTGTGATAGTAAGCACTGTTGTCGCAACTAGGGGGTCGCCTCGAGTCGTGACAAAACTTGGTATCATAGCCTAAGGTTTCAGAGAGTCCTAGGGAGTCTAAAAATCCACATTGAGTGAAAAAGAACTTAATTCTCTATTTAAAGTTTCTTTCTAATTCGTCCGTCCATCTGTATATAAAATTGCAGTTATAGTATCCCAGAAAATCACTTCAGTTGATAGAAGAAATAGAGTAGCTAAATTTGAGTTTCCCAATGAACTGGTCATTGAATGGAGGGGTAGTACCTCAGTACTTAAGGGTTAGATAAGTTTTCAAATCCATTCTCAAAATCCTATGATATCCTAGGACCTAGAGTTAGAAGCATGAACCCAAAAGTTTAGCAACAGTAAAGTGGGGATAGTGTTATATGAATTTGGTATATTAGGTATCCATGGGGCTAGTTGTATGAAAGTAAATCAGTAGCCCTGAAATAGTGCCCAATATTTAGAGGTATACCCAATGTGATATGGGATTATATTATTTCTAAGTTTTAATAGGGGGTGTGCTCAGTAATAACCTTAAGTACTAAGTTTTAATGGGGCTACTACTGTAGTAATTGTCTTTCTTACTAGCTAATTTAATTTACAACCAGTCACTAGGGCTCAATCATCCACATATAGAGATCATTTATTATTTTGGTAACCTACTTGAGTCCGAGTTCCCAAGAGGAATACAAGGGAGTGATCACACCTTTCTTAGTCTAGCTAGGTAACTTTTTTTTCTTAATGTTCATCAAGGAATTTGATCCCTTGGAGAATGACTAATTCTACTAAACATGCCTTTCATTTCTCATTTTAACTCTATGCCATCCCCAACATTCTTCCTTCTTGTGAACATCTCTACAACAGTGAGTGCATAGAGGACTGTTAACTTTATTACTAGAAACAGTTATATATTTGCCTTAGTTCTAAACATAATGATTATTGTACGGATACCCAAGACCTCTAACATTATTTATCCCATTACTAGTTAGGTTAGCAAGACTTTATGCAGAAGTGATCCATTTTAAGGATTTAGTAAGATCTCTTTTGTGGACCAACTCCCTTTCTAATTCCTTATTCTTATGAAAAATAGTCATAAGAAGCTTTTGTGAATTCTTCAACTTTTCTTCAAGATTAATTTATAGTATGGTAGATTCATTTTTGCCTTTCACATTAGATTCAACTATCTTCTTTTGTTGATCCATTAAATCCTTATTTTCAAATTTTAATTTTAAAGATTATTCTCCTACTTCGGACAACCAAATGGTTAATGCTAGTTTTTCATGTTCTAGAATTTCTACCTTATATTCAAGTAAATCCCTCTCAGTAGTCAGCTCAAACAGAATCAATCAAGACATTTGTAAGTTTCTTTATATTCTTATGAAAATAATCATTCAAGTTTTCTTAATAACAAATAGAGTTCCCGCATTCACTTATTCATTATCTAATTTTTCCATGAGAGCAAAAATAAAGTTGTAGCAGATTTTACTATCTTCCATAACTAACATAGAAGAATCTTCAGCCCTTTTTTGATTAATCATATTCACTTAAAGTGTCTCCCCAAATAGCTAGGACTTGTTTTACAACATAATCAGCTGTAACTTTCCTTCTTGACCTCTCTAGGCTCTAAATAGAAGAATATTGTGGTCGATTACAAAAATAATAACCCAACCAGGTTGGGGTATATTCCATAGGAAAAACGTGAACAGCTACTTGACATGATATAATCGACCAGTAGTACAAGAAAGTAAAATAATGGGGGGGGGGGGTAGTATGAATCGCAACTAGTAATCGAATCTTTTTTTATTTTTAGTTGTAGACAATAAAATACGAACACTAAGCTTGTCTTGCCCCTGCCTTCTCAGCTCCATAAATTTCTCCTGATTAACTAAATTATTCAGTTGTTTATCATACAAAGTCTATGAGATAGGTATTATCAGCTGCTTATTAGTTGCAAAGATAAATCTCACCCTTTACTTATTAGGTGCCAGGGGGTCGGCTTATTTCTCCTTGCTTTGACCTCAATTCATTATCACTTGTTAGGATCAAGTGATTGTATGAGATGGGGGAACTACAAGATAGATACAAAATTCCAAAATCATTATATTAACTTCTTTTCCCAATCAATCTCCTTATTAGGGATGGATGCAAATAGGTTATCTCAAGCTTCTATAGCTGCTTGAGATGAATTATTGTGGAGAAGATTAAGATACATGCATAAACCTTAGAACAAAAGAGTATCATACTTTTTTTATGTATATAATACGTCGGGGTTCCCATAACCCTAGTCAAGGATATTAGCCTCTCATGTTTGTGAAAGAAACCATATCATCATCATAGAACAAATATAATTAATTGCACAAGAATAATATGAATAAAATCCAAAGTCTTGAATTGAATAAAAACCTAAACTCTCATGAATAATTGTAAAAGTATGTAAAGTATTGTAATAAAGTATAAGAGAATGTAATGTAATAAAAGGTAAATCGTAGGGTATTTATACTATATCGAAATAACATAAAAATCCTGATAAAAATGGGAAAGGTAAATTTATGTCAAAAGTCCGTAAGACTCAGTCTTTAACTCATACAGGCATAATACGATTCATACCTACTCTTTTGTCCATTGCAATGTCTAATCTCTCAAGGCTTCAACTTTTTTCTCAGCAAATGACTTCTTCTTATGAGTTGTACCTGAGTATACAACTGGTTTCCTTCACTCATATCCACCTGGGACTTCTAACCTTCCAAGCTTTGAACATTGGTTTGTTTACGATTTCCCTATACGAGTCATACTCAGACTTCTAACTCATATACTTTAGGGACTTCAACTTTTAGATGGTAGATTAGATTCTATTATGCTTACGACTTCTCTATACAACGCATATACCATCTTACGACTTGATTACTTGATTCGCATCTTCCCCATGCTTAGCTTTTCAGATTGGATTTTGGTTCTAGTGTGCTTACGATTCAAGCATACGAGTCATATCAAATGTTTATGACTCAAGAGTTGACTCATACCTTGATCAGAATTGATCTTTTGCAGGTATTTTTTTCCTTTCTTATTCCAACACTATTGTGGACCTGTTTTACCTATAATTCACATCAAAGTGCATCATTATAACAAATATCCTATGTTTACGCATAAATCCACAGTTTTAAGTATAAAAAATATCATGTTTCCATGACACATCAATGCCCTCAACTTAGACTTTTGCATGTCCTCAGGCAAATTATATCAACAACTATTATCTAGAACAGAGATGATGCTTAAACAAGAAGATCTTAAGCTACCAATGGCAGTGATTTTGAACTTAATTTCAATCTTATTGTTCTTCTCCTAATTTTAACTTTTAAAACTCAAACTGTGTTTAAAAATTTAAAACATATAGGAACACAAGGGAATCAGATGATGGCATTACATTAGCATTAGACAATAGGGCATAGACACAAATTACATTCACTAAACAATCTAACAACCCAGCAACAAAACCTATGTGTGCTCACAGTTAATGAAATCCCATTCACTCTTTGTATGATTAAGCCAATCTATTCAGGGATATAACAAATGACTCTCTCACTTTAAAACAAGTAACACCGGCGTATATATAATACCATAAGCTTTCGCTTATGCTCTTTTTTCCTAAATTTTTAGACAGTCACAGTAAGATCATTATAGGACTTTATGCAGTTTGTAACATAGACAACTTTTAGATGGTAGATTAGATTCTTGTACACACTTTCATCATAGTCGTTTTCTCCTCCGCACCCCTATAATATCCACTCGACTTAGGTGACTTGCCTGAGTTGAAGTGCATAGTATCCAAAGAGAACCAGGGCCAAAACATGTTCATTGTACGGTAAATAGGAAAGTGAAATTTGGTGTAAGAAACACAATTAGTCTATTAAGGCTTAAATATTTGGATTAAAGGGATTCATTCATATGGTTAGGACTTTTTAGGCTCAAGTAAACTCATACAAGAAGGGCCTATGATCATGTCCTACTTAACTATCCTATACCTAGGTAAAAGTAACTGGGAAGTTTTAGATTCTGACATACCAGGAACTTACTATACCTCACATCCACTTGCACAGGGCTATATTACTAAGTACTAGCTATCCAGTTATGCAACTGTTTGTCCATAATTGTTCTATACCTAATCTTAAAGCCATTTCCAGAATCACATTAGTCTCACACATATATACTTATCACACAGTAAGACCTAAAATTTTGAGGGGTCAAATTTTTAGCACAATTTTCATTTAACCTAGATTTTTAGCATAATTATTTCAAATCAACAATGTTTTCATATTCACAAATCAATCAAAATCAAAATCCTAATTTTTCATTATAATTGAAATTTGTCAAAATCCTCAAACATCACAATTAAAAATAATCTGTTGCCATAGACACTGATTTTCTCCCTATCTCAGTTGTTAGCACCCAAAATCCAGTAAGTTAGAACAGACTTTCAGCTATATATATTTTTCAGCCCCTCTCAAATTTTGGATACCCCAAACCCCAACTAAAAAATCATTGCACTACCCTCAGTTCTACAAAAATTAAATAAAGTAAGGATGGAAGGTCATACCTAGGCACTCAAGGCGCCAGTTCATCAATGTTAGCATGTGGGCCCTCAGATCGGGTCCCACTCTACTCTGCTACTATCCCATCATCTATCAGGACTGGATCAATAATAATAGTAAGGGGAACAACACTATCCCCCTCAATATCAACAACTGGAGGCCTTGAACCACCGAATTCTGATGCCATCCACGGACTCATGTCTCTTGGTCCTGCTCATCCTGAATGCTCTCAGCTCTGGCCCTATTTTCAGCTTCTTTGTCTTTCTTTATCTTTCTCTTCTTCTCTCTTATTGCTCTTTGGCCTCCTCAACTGGTATATCTATCAGGACTGCCCAAATATTACGCTCATGGATAGTATAAATCACGATCTCGACTACAGGTTCTGCAACCACCAGTCTATCATAAAGTTCCTTGACCACTTTTTTATTTCCAAAACCTCAAGCTTGATCTCTGTAACATTAGGCATCTATCTACTCTACAACTATCGAGTGACTCTCTACACAAAACATCTAAGCACCCTTGGACCTATTTGTCTAGGCTCTCATACTGTGTGTTGAGCCATGGATTTATGCCTTCTTCCATATATCCGACCTTAGCCTCCAACATGGCTAGTCTAGTCATAACCTCTATCCATAGTACCTATGAAATCATCACAATACTAGAAAGCATACCTCACAGCCTGGGTGGCAAATATTAGACTAGTGGTGAGGCACTAGAAGTACCCACTTCATCTATGTGTGAGCCCTTCATCTGTGCTTCTACCTCGGTAGCCTCAGTCATTTCTTATGGTCCACCCTTGGGGAACATACCTGCCAGCATGTCTGCTGCATGTCTTGACTGTCATGCCAAAGGGTTGATCGCATTGCTAATTAGGCCCAAATTAGTGGTCCACATGGCCTCAAGCTTCTCGTCTATCCCAGAGAGTTCCAATACTCCTGCAGTCATACATAGTTATGTAATCATAAACGGGTAAGGCAACAATGACTTCTTACCCCCAACTACACAATCCTTCATCTCTCGAGATAAGAACTTCACTATATCAAACTCATAGCCACCCATGAAGCCAGCTATTATAGCTGCCCATACAAAGCTCAATGCATAATCTCTTATGGTTGGACACGGCTAGTGTCGGGTCAATGCCTAACATGTTTTACCCTCAAATTTAAGGGTACTTTCCTTGATATTTTATGAGACCACTCCAGTCCCTTCTACAACCCACACTTTATGTTCACCATTCAAAGCTATACGCTCTACAATCCACCTAAGAATAAACATCTTGTCCTCCAAACCTAGTGTCCTCGTAGTTATCTTTCTAATCTCATCCATGTTGTAGTCCATCTCCCCAGTGTTTACTAAAACTAGATACTCTAGTCCATATAAAAATCTACCAATATTTTAAGGGAAAATGTCTACCCGAACTCCTTGAATCACCAATAAAGCGATAGGCTCACCACCTTTCCATAATTGACCCTGTAAATATAATTTCTGAAGCTCCCTTATGAATATTGCATAGAATTCATTAACAAGGAACTCATTGTATCTTTCAGGCACCCATGTCATCTATCCAATCCATATTATTGAAAATGCTCCATAAAACTGGGTAACTCTGACATCCGAGTTAGCAGAAAATCTTCTCTTAGGATATAATACCCTTCTTAAATTTCCACGGAGAAGTTAGGAAACGCCACTGTTAAATGTCTTCTGCATATCAGGGTATCCCTATTATTCAACAATAGGAACCGAAGTAGTGTTAAGTGCAAGTGGGGGTCCTGTCTATCAATTGAGGTAGCATATACCTCTTTTAAACCTTGGGCCTCTTTAGAACTAACCTCTGTTGAACTTTATTCAACATCATCATCATCAAAAGTAGGCTATGGCGTATGGGGAGGTGATACAGTCAGATTCTTTCTCCTTGGGCCCTTTAGTGGTGATTCTTAATCTTGGGAACCAACCTTCTTCCCCCTTTACTTTCTTAGCTGCTTTCCCTTTTTGTGTAGCTTTTCCAATTATGGTTTCTTCAAATAATTCACCACTGCTATTATATGAAACTGCGATGTCAGAATTATAGGACTCCACATTAGAAGCTGGTGATTGCTTATTTCCCGTCTTGGCTTGTTTGGATGAGGAAGAATAATTGGGCGGCATGGTTCCTACAAATATACCATTATTAGTAAGTGATTAAAAAAAAAATTGAAACTAATGTTTAGTATGCCTGTTCAGGTTAGGGTACGAGTAGAGGGTACGGGTCGTATCGACTAAGTACAACTTATATGGTAGAGTCGTATCAAATACAATGCATGATATTTGTTCACTGGTCCGCTTAAGACTCCTCCTAACCAGTCGTACCAACACGATATGACTCATTACCAACAGTCGTAAGTAGATTAGAAACATTTATTCAAAATTTGATCATCCAGATGGGTACGACAAGTAGGTGTATGAGTCGTATGGTATGGATGCGACTCGTATGGTTGGGTTGTATCCATTCTAAAACCTTAAAATTGTTAGACTTCCATGTTGTATGTAGGTATGAGTCCCATTACGACCCCCATACCGGTGGGTACGAGTCATAAGAAGTCTTGTATCCACTACAATATAGAAGTCAAACTTTAAAGTTTTACTCCAAAGCAAATACCCAAACTACCTATATATTCTATGCAAAATATAATTCATTTTAAGCACATAAATATACAAAACACCCACCACATTCATGTTTTTCCCAATTTTCAACAAAAAACCTAAGAACTAGGGTTTCACGAATTCAATATCACTGAACATTCAGCCAAACCAAGTTCACATTATATAATATTCATCATTTCTACTTGAAAAATAAAAATATTAAGTGTAAATCTTCCTTATTCAAGTTGAAAAAAGAAATCCTTGATTCCACCTGGTTCTCTTCTCAAATTCAAGCTCAACTCAGAAAAATTGCAAAATTTGAACTTGTTGGTAGTTCAATCAAATTATTTATAAGTGATTTTAAGGATTTGAGCTTAAAATTAGGGTAAAATTTAAGGTGGGTATGAGTTAGGTTCATCAAGTGCCCGTTGGGTGCCTCTCTTTTGTTTTTAATTAAAGGTCTAGGTCGGGTTGACCCGCAATATAACCTAGTAAGCATACATACAGGTTATTTATACAACTCGTACCTAGGCTTACGGGTCATTTCTTTGCCTTGTATAGACTTTGTACCTTACCTGGGTTCTGGAGTGGATACGACTCAAGTTTTTGAGTCATAACTTAAGCATAAAACTCGTTATAAGAATTGTATCCATTCAAGAAACTTTTGACTGATTTTGAATTTTCTTCCAGGTTAATGCGACTCCTACTCACGAGTCGTACTCTCTAGATACGACTAGTAGAGAGTCTGTAAGACACAACTTCTTCAACTTCTCTAGATCTTTTCTGTATTCTTTACTCCTGCACACTGAAAAAACATAATACCCAACATATGAATAAGTATAAAAACATGGGTTGCCTCCCATGATGCACTTGATTTAACATTGCAGCACGACGCAATTACCTTGGATAATAAGTCTTCACCAAGGTCAATATCAAAAATCTCATTCGTTTCTTCAACATCTCCCACATAGTGCTTCACTTTCTTCCAGTTTACCTTGAATGGGGATTTACCATGCCTCTTCAATTCTAAAGCACCATAGGGATAAACTTTTAAAACCGTTGTATGGACTGCACCACCTTGACCTTAACTTACCCGAAAAGAAATAAATTTTAAACATATAAAGCAGCTCATAATCACCCTTGTCAAACACTCTCTTCTCAATCTTGTGATCATGATGCAGCTTCATCTTTTCTTTGTAAAGTGTTGAACTTTCATATGCTCAGAACCGAAATTCATAAGACTCATTAATCTAATTTAATCTTTACTTGGTTGCCTCCTGCCACTCTAAATTCATCTTCTTCAATGCCCATAGTGCCTTATACTCAAGTTTAATGGGCAAGTGAAAAGCCTTTCCATGCACTAGCTTATAAGGTAAAGCACTTATGGTGGTTTTATAAAGTATGCGGTAAGCCCACAATTCGTTATCTAATTTTCTTGCCCAATCAGTCTTATTGACATTCACAGTCTTTTCCAAGATGGACTTGATTTCTTTATTGGACACCTCAACTTGTCCACTATAATATGGATGATAAGGTGTTGCCACCCAGTGTTTTACTCCATATTTTTCAAGCAGTCTATTAAAGATATAATTGCAAGAATATAACTCTACGTCACTAATAATATCTCATGGAATGCCTAATCAAGAAAAGATGTTCTTTCTTAAGAATGCAGTGGCACTACGTGCTTCATTATTAGGAATTGTTATTTCTTCCACCCACATCGAAACATAATCTACTACCATAAGTCTATACTTCATGCCGTATGAACTGACAAACGGTCCCATGAAATATATGCCCCATACATCAAACAATTCCAATTGCATAATAGGAGTCATTGAAAGTTCATTTCTTCTAGAAATAGTACCTTGTCACTAACATTGGTCGCAAGAAGAATCATATTCATGAGCATCCTTGTAGATTGTTGGCCAATAATAGCCATATTATAGGATTTTATGAGCTTTGCGCGGCCCTCCATGATGACCCCCAACTGGCGAGGAATGACAATCCATGAGTATGCTCATCATCTCCACCTCAGGTATATACCTATGAACATTTCCATTTATACAAGTCCTAAATAAATAAGGTTCATCCTAAAAAACTTTCCGTACCTCATGCATGAATTTCTTTCTATGCTGATAGGAAAGATCTTCTGGAACTAGATCACTGGCTAAATAATTTACAAAACCTGTAAACTATGGAATTAGATCTTGGGATGTTGCTAATATCTGCTCATCTGGAAAACTATCATCAATCTCTAACCTATTTGCGACCTTCTGCATAGCTTCCTCCTTCAATCTAGATAAGTGATCTGCAACCTGATTTTTTGTGCCTTTTTTGTCCTTTACCTTAAAGTCAAATTCTTGCTACAAGAGCACCCACCTAATAAGCCGGGGTTTTGCATCCTTTTTAGCCATAAGGTACCTTAATGCCACATGATTAGTGTGTACCATCACCTTTTTCCCAATCAAGTAAGATCTAAAATTTTCAAAGATAAAAAATACTGCCAATAACTCTTGCTCCATTATGGTATAGTTCTTTTGAGCAGGATTTAGAGCCTTACTAGCATAGTAGATGGAATGAAGGATCTTTTATTTCTATTATCCTGGTACAGCACATAAGGTCAATCCACTAGCATTACACATAATCTTAAAGGGTAAGTACCAATCAGGAGACACAATGATTAGAGCAGTCACCAACTTCTCTTTTTATCTTTCAAAAGCCTTCTCACATGCTTCATCAAAATTAAATTTTATGTCCATCTCAAGAATCTTGCAAAGAGGACTGGCAATCTTTGAGAAATCCTTGATAAATCTCCTATAAAATCCTAAATGCCATAGGAAGCTTCAAATTCTCTTCACAAAAATTGGGTAAGGTAATTTCTCAATCACCTTAATCTACGCTCAATCAACCTCTATGACTCTTTTAGAAATCTTGTGTCCAAGCATAATTCTTTCTTTAACCATAACATGGCACTTTTCATAATTAGGTATCAACTTGCATTCTTCGCACCTTTGGAGAGAATTTTCCAAGTGCTTTTGGTAGTCTTCGAAAGAATCACCAACAATCGAAAAAACATCCATGAACACTTTGATGATATCTTCTACCATATCAGAGAAAATTGACATCATACATCTCTGAAATGTGGCTGAAGTGTTACATAGCCCAAATGGCATACGTTTCAATACAAAAGTCCCATAAAGATGGGTAAAAGTCTTCTTATCTTGGTGCTCAGGTGCAATAGTGATTTGATTGTAACCTGAGTACTCATCAAGAAAATAGTACCATTCTCTACCTGCTAACCTATCTAACATTTAATCCACGAAGGGCATAGGAAAATTGACACGACACAACCGAAGGCCTTGTCATAATGGGCATCCCAAGTCCGACCAAAACCAGAGACCACCTCTGTTACCCAACCCTATTCTCCAGCTGTTTGCCCTTAGTTGGCTTAATTTGAAGCATATAACAAAATAGTATAACAGCTCACATGAAGGCTCTTGCATAGGATAACAATTATGATCGACCCAACCGAGTTCAACCATCCAATCATACCAAACAAAACCAGTACCAAAACAAGGTCCATAAACTTGTCCATAACTAAATAAGTTCTAAAAAATAATATGATTAATCCCAAAATAAAATATGTTGGAACAATTAATAATATCGATAACTGTTTTTAACCCCAATACCAATTCCAATTCTAAGGATGTCACAACTCTAACCATAGCCAAAACCAAAATCCAGAATTAAATCAAATGTCTAAGAATATCCATAACATAAAATAAAGCCTTTTAAAAAGATGGAAGCTCACCACATCAGTCCAATAGTTATCCCCGAGTCAATCACTATATAGGACGAGTAGTTTGGTTGATTCCTGCATAGCATGGGTATACAGTCGCCTAAAGACGGGTTAGTGAGTGATCTCTAGCATGAACTCATGCTAAAAATAAAATAATGTCATTTATAAAACCTAGTAAAACCATCCTTATGAACACAACCATACATATATATGTATATAACCATACCAGAAAAAGTAATCGGGTATAGCATGCCATTAAAACCTTTACCTGGGATTTGTAGCTTTGCCAGCCTAAACCACTCATGGGCTATATGGGTTCAACTCCCCCTACTGAAAGGGCCTCAGTACATGAAGCATTACGACCAGGGAAAAAAACTGGGATGACTAGTACATCCCCCAAATATAGTATGGCATTATGCACACAGTCACTTATACCAAATCTTACATCAGCAAATATAAGTTTCCAGTTTAGATACCTTCAGGATCGCTCCCTTCCATGACTTTGCTACACCTCTATCCTTTAAGCCCAATTAAAACTATTTTCCATCAAAGTCATTATTCCATTATTTTTAGTTGAGGCTATTAGTAGTGGTATCGTCATACCAATAATAACTTGCAAGTATGATCCTTAGCCAAACCTTAGGGGATTCCATATACCCCAAATGATTTCAAATTAACCAAAACCATGACCACCAAGGACTTTCCAATCCATTTAAAACCATTTAAAAAATTCATGCCATTTAGGGTTCCATTACCAAGTTTAAACCATGCATACATTCCATTTGAAAACTAATATTATAATGAAAACATTATTAAAGGCATTTTATCAAAAAACATTGGGGGAATAGTATTTTTAAAACCAAAGTCCATTACCAAAGAACCATTCCCATGCAACCAATTATCCAAAACCACCATTAATACATATAGAATCATAACTAAAAGATAGGAAAACCATAACCAAGCATTGATAACAAAAATCTCCAAATCATATTTGAAAACCCAAAATCATATAACATTCAAATCATAAAAAATATTCTATAAAACCATGCCTTTAGTTGGAACTAACAATGAGGGAAGAGAACATTCCTTAATTGACAAATTAGATTGACAAAAACCACTACCAAAATCCCAAAATTAGTCCTCTAGTTGAAACCCTAGCTTTCTTTCCTAAAAGCTATTGAGAGAATAGAATATTGGGATAAATAACCTCCCAGTAGGAATAATAGTTGTTGGTCTTTATTAGGATAATTGAAAAAAATATCCAGATTACCCCTACTTAAGTTGCACAAAAATCGCATCATAGGGGTACGACTTATTCTCACAAGTCATACCATTCGATACGAGTGGCGCCCATCACTCGTATCCTAAGTCTCACGCTTGGACCCTAATACTGTCCAATGTATGACCAATCCTACCCAAGTTGTATTGAGAGTATACATTCTGTACCCTTCACCCATACCTCTAGCAAGATAGAATCATAGAAGGTTTGAACACTATCCACCATACGAGTCTTGGGTACAAATCACACCCTAACTTATGGCTCACAGTGAGCCACTCGGACTTAGATCCAACCTAGGTTACCAAGTCTAATGTTAAGTTAAGAAACCAAATATCCATATCTGACTATATGACTCATACCATACAAGTCATACCAATTCCAATGACCAAAATCAATCCCACCAACTGTAATAACCCATATTTTCTTCTAGCTTGATTTCATCCCTAGAATATTAAAGATTTGATTAAAAGATAAATACCTTTTTATTTAATATAGAATTTTCTATATTTAGACCTTTATTATGTGTAGAATTCAATAAGCTTTCCATAGATACCAAATTTGCCCAATTCTGACACTTGGTGAAGAAGTTAGAGCAGTTTTAATAAAGCAATGTGACACCTGGGAACTTGGCACATCACAGAGGAAGGTAAAATATAATCATCATTTCCAATGGCCCTCTGTGATAGCCTCGCATCATGGAGAGGACCAATTTTCTAATTGTTTAACTAGTATCCCAATGCGATGTTGTGTGTCGTACCAGTGACCAAATTGGCATTTCAAAGGGGCACCATAATAGTGGCTCATCACATTGCATACCCAGTTCCTAATTATCAAATTCTAATAAGCCACCACGATAGTGGCGTGTTGCGGTGGCCACCCATATTGAAAAAATATGCTCTTTTCAATTCTGAATTAAAGTTTAAAAAGGGCATTTTAGTAAATTCTCAAGGCCCCAATTCATCCAAAACAAGGAACTAAACCAACTCTAAGCCTATTATGCTCATTATTCATCAATTTTCTCTCAATCAAAACCCTAGAGCTCCAAAGTTTATTCGACAAGAAATCCAATTTCTCAATTAATTCTCTAAAATATTTCAAGACCAAGGATTCATAGTTCAAGATTAAGGATTTTCAATTCAAGAACTAAAAGAAATCATCTCCAAAGACACAATAGGAGTCCAAGATTCAAGATTTTCATCAATCGAGGTATGTGGAGTGTATCAACAAGGATAAGCACTTCATCCTTATGCCCAAAACATACTTTAATTATAAATTTATTAACTTTTATGTGATTTCCCATGAAATTAAAGTTAGGGTTTATACCCGATATTGCTATTTATAAGTATATGAGATTTCAAGTGATTAAAGAGTTGAGTTGCATGTTTATGCTTATATTTTCATGCATATTGCAGGAATTTCCATATTTTAAGTTGAATTATAAATGTTTACATTGCCAAGCATGAATATTATGATGTTTAAACAAGAGTTTGATGCATGGGTCATTAAGCCCTATGTAAAGATTGTTATTTCAAGATTGATTGTGCTATGAGCACTTTATCACTAGGTTCTTTTCAAATTATTGATAAATATTTAACCTTTTGGTTTTCGAATAGATACGAAATCCACTTTATAGATTAGATTTTAGATTTATCTTTACAGATATACAGTTGCTTTTCATTATAAACCCCTATACTATTTTAAAAAAAAAGTGGATTTCCCTCAGAATGAGCATACAGATTTAATGGGAGTAGTACTTAGCATCGAAATGGGTACATTACAATGGTTTCATAGCCAAGAACTACGTTCCAACATAGGATTTAGATTGTTCCCACTTTTGCATGGATAATAGATAGGTTATACTTCCTAGAAAAAGTATGACTCCTCTCCCCAACGTGAGGATTCCTCCTTAGGGGTAAAAGAACATTGGACTCCATGAATACTTACATGGTTTATCTCTGTTAGAAGAACTTCCCATGAAAAATAAGTTTCTTATATTTCTAAACCATTAGGATAAACTATTTTCTCTAAGAGAAGAGAATAATAGAAAAGATTTTAGAAAATAAGTGTAAAGGATCACAAATTTATTTATATTATGTTTTACAGAAAGATAATAGCTTCAGATTTTAGCTTTTGGATTTTTAGGTTTAAGAGTGAGTCCTTTCTATACTTAGAAAATATGGTTTAAGGAGACAATACAAATACAACTTTTAGAACTAAATGTTATGGCTCACGAGATTTATAAAGTATGTTTTTCTTCTTATTTCTACATATTTTAGCATTTCAGATATTCCAAGTTATGTGAGTCATTTACATTTAGCATGCATTGTTTTACAAATTATGATGATGAGATAATGTTTTACTTATTCATTCACCCCCATATACTCTGTAAATCCTCAAACCACTGATCCACATATATTTCTATGTGCTACATTGTATCATAATGTAGGTATGAATTGTAGCAGGCATACCATATTCAGACAGTTTGCAGATTCCAGCCAACAAATGATAAGTCCTCCAACTTCGGGGACTTTAGTTAGATGTTATGTATGTATTTTACTTTCTTACTCATGTGTAATGATTAGTGGTAGTTGGATTCATGCCCCAGCTATCTATAGTCAGTATAGTTGAATCTTCACAAGTGTTAGTTAGAGTCAGTTATGTAATTTCAGTCTCTCTTTTCAGACATTATCAAAATGTAAAATTGTATCAGTATTTATATTTTTATATCCATCAATATTATGTTTATGCCCAGTAAACTCAGTCATTTTAGAGATATTTTATTAGTTGCTTATTAGTATGCCTGCTCATGGGTTAGCTTGGGATCACTTGTGGTCTTAAGCACCATGTGACGTCTCAGGATAGATTTTTGGGGAGTTACAAACTTGGTATCAGAGAATAAGGTTCAAGTGTCCTAAAGTGTCTGTGAATCCATATCTAGCAGAGTCTTGTAGAATGGTACAGAGACGTCTATACTTTTATTCGAGAGGCTAAAAGGAATTTAAGTAAAGTTTCCCTTCTTTCATGCTCAAGATCATGCAGTAAAGTTATTCTATCAGAAATTCCTATCTACTCATGTGTTGCCCCAAAATTCTTCTTTTATGACTTATTCTTAAGATAACATGATTAGCAAGCTCCAGTTCTTCCCCAGGTAATGCTCTTAAATTTACTAGTAGAAACTTCAGAAGTCACACAAGGGGCTTGAGAGGAGCTCCCTAGTGTGATAAGTTTCCTAAGTTGAAATTTTATGTCCTCATCCTTATGAGTTGTTTAGTTGATATACAATTAGATTTGTATTCAGATTGCCTATTGACCCTTTTTGCTCAAGAGAGGAGATAGTATAAACCTAGTTTCTTAGATAAAGTATGTATTCGAAGAATATTATGAACTTCAGTGTTATGATTTATGAATAGTAGAACCATATTATAGTTAGAAGTATGGGTATAGATGAGAAGTGACAAGAAAAGTAAGTGTGACGATTGATAGAAAGTATAGACATAAACTTAGGCATGTTGTCTAATTTTGTTAAGGTGATATCTCCTTTTCTGCTAGTTTAGTGGAAGGTAGAGAATGAGTTTTTAGTTTAGGTAAATTGTTGTCTTCTTGAAGTATGGAAGGATTTATTCATGGTATTTATTGTATTTGAAAGGTATAGGATATTGATGAAGTATTTGGTGGTTTAGTATCGTTAATTTAGGCTCCCCCTTGAGATTGGAAAAAGGAGTTTAGCTGAAACTTAAAGAGATGTGGTAGTAATCTAGATGTATAGAAGGATAAAAAGAAATAATGCATAGAAGAAGGATGTGTTAATGGATTATGATAAGATAGGCCATATGATTGTGATTGATTATTATTGTTATAAAGTTCTAGCAGACTAATGTTTCTTGATGTTCTATTTTATAGCTTCCAAGTTAGAATTGTATGTAAGGTGGGTCGTTAAATTATGTTTAGCACTAAACATTACGTTTAAACAGTTAAAGGTCATCAAGGTGGATTTCTTGGTTAGTGATGCTAGTTATATGGAGGTGATCTAGTAGGGTTGAATAGTATGTGAACGGGTTTAAGTCTATCTTAATTCCTAAATAAGTACAATGTGTATGAATGATGAAGAAGTATGCCCAAGGTGATATGGGGTTGCAATATTTTCCAAGGTGATTATGTGGGGGGGGGGGAGTTAGAAGTACTGTTGAGTTGAAAAGAGGAAGAAGACTTGTTATATAGTATATGATATTTTTAATAGTTAAGTAGATTTTTTGGTATGATCTTGATTCTAATGGTTTAGAAATATAAGTTTAGAGATGTGGTAATAGTATACCATGATAGAAACAGTATGATTCAGTAAAGGTTGATGATATCCGTGTTAAGTGTTAGAATATAAGTTTTAATCCTTGAATCTTGAGCAAATAGAAATAAGGATTGAAGCTCTAGATAGTTTGAACTTAGGATATGGTGATACTCATGAAGATTTAAGTTATTGAGTGTTTAAGTTGTTATATGATGACTTTTCATGACCCAAACTAGGGCTTGACCTTGATGGACATCCCGAACCCTAAGGGCCCAAAACGTCCCTCTCTATCTGGCAAGCATGAACACATTTATATAAATAAAAAAGATGCGGAAACATAATCTGCAATGAATACATGGTCAATTCTGAATTCAGCATAAGTGTGAAAATTGAAAATCAGCTACATCTAATAACATCTGACTCAGTCTGCGAAATCTCTACTATAGGAAAATCTGACAATTGTCTAAAAATTGGGACAAGGTACCCAGTAGACTAAAATGATAATAAGGGACATAATCTGAAAAATGGGCCTTTTGGAATAGAGAAGGATCACCAACTAATCACTTTAACTCTATCTGACATTCTACTGCCTTTCTAGACCCCTAGACTAAGCCTCAGAACCTAAAGGGGGGAGGGAGGGTCAATACAGATGTACTGGTATTCAAAGAAATCCAAAATAAAGCTTATATGTAAATAAAATAGTTTGGGAAACAATTTTGTCAAAACATTATACATCAAGTGGCTTTCGAAACACATGGGTGCATTTCTGAAAAATATGTAACCTGCCTGTCAATGCAAGTTCTGATCTGTATATTAATTTTGAGTTAGGTGGCACTCCCCTACAATTCTGATATTCCACAGGTGGTATGGAATCTACCATTGACTTGGTGGGGAAGCCCCCAACCCAAGTATACTGCAAGGGTTGGAGTTCCTGAATCTGATACGCCGCAGGGCTCTAGGCTAGCGTAATAAATAAACCCGAATCGCCAAATCACAGTTTTAGGTGATGAGTTGTTTAATACTCATGCCTTCTTTGGGGAACCACCTAAACTCTCTTTATGCCCAAATTTATCCTGTTCTAAATCATGCATATTTCTAGTTTCAACATCTGTGATTTCAAACATGCATTAAATCTGTTCTGCATTATCATGGCATAATCTGAATTGGTGTTGTCACACCAAGACTTACAAGTCCTATTTTTGAGCCATAATACATCAGGCATAATTCTTTCATTAAAACACAGTTCAGACCACCCAAGCATGCAAATAATATAAAAGATTTCATGTTCCGAGAACACAAGTCAAAATAATGTTGAGATTGTTCAAACATATGGTAGTCATGTGCTTTTAGAAAAATCATGTACTCTTTTATTATATGAATATTTTCAACATTTATCAATATGGACAACCCTCTCTTTTGAATTCAAAACCATAAATCAATTTGTAGCATTAATCAAGATATTTCATATCATGCTTTTCAAGATACATTCAAAACAATCTATATCATAAGAAAATTAGGAAAATCACATCAAGAGAGGGATTCATGTGATCATGCTCTCAATTTATTCATAAATCATAAAACATATACATACATATATATAATTTAAAATAAATTTTGGGAAGGTCAAAAGACCAAAACAATACCGTCAAAATTTCTAAAATATGAGTGTATTCATAAATCTGAAAACCCCTTTCTTAAAATCATGATTTCTTTGCCCATGAGAATTTTAGAAAAACCTCGCGTACCTCAAAATAGGTAAACAATGGGTGTTTTTGAAGCCTATGATCTGGGAATTTCGAATCTTTGGTAGATTTTGAAAACTCACAGTTGAATCTTGAGTTTCTTGAAGTTCTTGTTTGAAGCTCTAGAGAGGATTCTTGATGATTTTGATGAAAGTACGGTTAAGGTTCTCAAACATACCCTAAATCCTTTGATTGGACGGTTTTAAAGGCTAAGGAAAAGTCAAAATTACCCTCAATGACTCCTAAACAGAACTGGAAATTTGAACTTAAAAACTTGATTTTGGGTGCCACCGCGACGCACCACAATCACGGTGGTCCACTGGAATTCGATGAGTGGGAAATTGTGTGCCTCCGCGATGCGCCACCATCACGGAGCCCCACTGGAATTTGACGATTTTCAATTCGACCTCTCCACGATGTGCTAGACACCAAAATAACAATGTTTACGATTGGAACTTTAAATTATTCATAAATTATTCACTGAGGGTACGTTTTGGATGAATCTTATATCGTTGGAAAGCTAATTCAATCATCTATGTAATGAAAGGTTTAAATCTAGGAAATTCCATATGAAAATTAATTTAGATTATTCTAAATTCTAATTCTTAGACTTTCCATGGATGGAATTTAGCTAAGAAGAGGTCGAGGTGTTACAATATCCCCCCTTGGAATCATTCGTCCCCAAATGATGATGTAGAAAACAAACAAGCACGATTCTAAGCATACTAAAGAATTGAAAGATTACGGTAAGGGTTGTACCTTTAACTCCGTCATTTACTGGATCAAAAAGGTATGGGTATCTCTCTCTCATGTCATCCTCTGATTCCAAATGACTTCTTCAACTTTCTGATTTATCCACAACGCCTTAATTGAAATTATTTCTTTACTTAACTTTTGGACCTGACGATCTAGGATTGTAATAGGTTCCTCTTCATATGATAAGGAGGCTGTCACCTTGATCTCTTCTACAAGCAACACCGAAAAATAGTCTCTAATGCATTTCTTCAACATGGATATGTGAAATGTCGAATGGACAGAACCCAAACTAGCAGGCAATTCTAACTCATACGCAACACCACCTGTTCTCCTCAAAATCTGATATGGTCCTATGTAGCGACGAATCAATTCACCTTTCTTCCCAAATCGCATGACTCCCTTCATAGGAGAAACTTTTTGAAATACCCAATCACCGACCTCAAACTCTAAATCTCTTCTCCTAACATCGGCATAAGATTTTTGATGACTCTGAGCCATCCTAAGTCATTCTCTGATGACTTTCACATCCTACATTTCCTTATGAACAAGATCGGGCCTAAATATTTACATCTTACCTACTTCATACCATCCTATAGGAGACCTACATCTTCTCTCATATAGTGCCTCAAATGGTTCCATCTTAATACTGGAATGGAAACTGTTATTATATGCGAACTCTATCAACGGTAAGTGCTCTACCCAACTACCTTTAAAATCAATAACACAGGCCCTCAACATGTCCTCAAAGGTCTGAATGGTCCGTTCGGCCTGCCCATCGGTTTGAGGGTGAAAAACAGAGCTTAGGTTTACTTGGGTACCTAATCCTTTCTAAAAAGATCTCCAAAACTGAGAAGAGAACTATGTACCTCAATTGGATATGATGGACATAGGCGCACTGTGCAAACAAACTATTTTTGCAATGAACAGCTTGGCATAATCCTCCCTCGAATAGTTAGTCCTGATAGGCAGAAAATGGGCTGACTTGGACAGTCTATCTATAATCACCCAAATAGAATCATACTGGTTTTGGGACTTCGGGAGCCCTGTAATGATCTCCCACTTCCACAAGGGCAAACCTATCTGTTGGGAACAACCACCTGGCCTCATATGTTCTACTTTAACTTGTTGACAATTCAAACACTTGGAAACAAAGTTAGCCACATCATGTTTCATATTATTTCACCAATACAAAGATTTTAGATCCTGGTATATCTAAGTAGAGCCTGGGTGAAGTACATACCTTAAAGTGTGAGCTTCGTCAAGGATTCTATTCCATCAATCATCCATATTTGGTACACATAATCTACCTTGGTAACTCAAAATACCATCACCATAGATCTCAAATGACATCACCATCTGCTGACCCACACCATTCTTAATTTGTATCAAGATTGGATCTTCAACCTGGTTCTTTTTAACTTCCATACAAAGGGAAGACGTAGCTATCTCATGAATAACCACTCCCTCATCTTCGGAATCCAAGAGTCACACTCCTAGATTTTCAAGCTGGTGAATATCTTTCACCATCTCTTTCTTCCCTTCCTCAACATAAGAAAGACTACCCATAGACAATCTACTGAGGGCATCAGCTACCATATTTGCCTTACCAGGATGATTGTGAAAGCTCATGCCATAGTCTTTCAAAAGCTCCATCCAATGCCTTTGCCTGAGATTTAGTTCTTTCTGTGAGAAAACATACTGGAAACTCTTATGGTCAGTGAAAATATCAACATGCACCCCATAAAGATAATGCCTCCAAATTCTAAGTGCAAACACCACAGCTGCTAATTCTAAATTATTAGTGGGGTAGTTTCTCTCATGCACCTTTAACTGTCTAGATGCATAAGCCACCACCTTTCCATGTTGTATAAGTACACACCTAAGTCCCACATGGGATACATCACAGTACACAACAAAACCCTCTATACCTTTTGAAAGACTCAAAATAGGAGTCGTAGTTAACTTGTCTTTCAACTTCTCAAAACTATTCTCACAAGAGTCAGACCATAAAAACTTCACCTTTTTCTGAATCAACTTAGTAAGTGGAGCAGCTATAGAAAATAAACTCTCTACAAACCACCAGTAATACCCTGCAAAACCCAAGAAACTCCAAATATTGGTTGGAGTCATAGATCTTGGCCATTTCTTTACTACCTTAATCTTTTGGGGATCAACCTTAATCCCTTCACTAGACACAATGTGTCCCAAGAAAGCAATAGCATTCATCCAGAATTCATACTTGGAGAATTTTGCATACAACATATGATCTTTGAGGGTATGAAGAACAGTGCAGAGGTGATTGGCATAGTCCTCCCACTTTTAGAGTAAACCAAGTGTCATCAATAAAAATTATGACAAACAGGTCTAAGAACTAATGGAATACCCTATTCATTAGGTCCATGAAAGTTACAAAGGCGTTGGTTAACCCGAAGGACATGACTAAGAATTCATAATGACCATATTTGGTTCAGAAGGTTGTTTTAGGAATGTCTAAATCCCTAACTTTCAACTGATGATATCCCAAATAAAGGTCTATTTTTGAAAAACACTTAGCACCCTGAAGCTGATCAAAAAGTTCATCGATTCTAGAAAGAGGATATTTATTTTTCACTGTGACCTTATTCAACTGGCAGTAATTTATACACATACTCAGGAAACCATCTTTCTTTAACACGAAGAGTAAGGTACACCCCAAGAAGAAATACTAGGTCTGATAAAACCCTTATCTAGGAGATCTTCTAGCTGCTCTTTCAACTCTTTTAACTCTACAGGAGCCATTTAATATGGTAGAATAAAAATAGGAAGGGTATCTGGCGACACATCAATGCCAAAATCTATCTCCCTATCAGGTGGAATTCCTGGGAGATCATCTAAAAAAATTCTGGGAATTCATTTACTACTGGGACAGACTGAAGGGAGAGACTTTTGGCATTAGAATCTTTAAAAAAAATAAGATGGTACAAGTAACCCTTGGAAATAAGTTTACAGGCTCTAAGATAAGATATAAAGTACTCTCTAGGTGCTAAGAAATACCCCTCCCACTCTATTGTTGGCTCATTCGAAAAAGAAAAGGTAACCTTTTGGGTCCTACAGTCTAGCATGGCATAACATCGATGGATCCAATCCATCCCTAGGATTCCATAAAAAGCAACCATATCAAGTTCTATGATGTCTGTTATAGTATCCCTACTAATAATAGACACAACATAATTTTTGTACACCCGTCTAGCCACAATCGAATATCCCACTGGAGTGGAAACAAAGAAAGGTTCAGCAATCACATCAGGTTCAAACCCAAAACCAACAGCCACATACGGGGTCATATAAGATAAGATAGAACCGGGATCAAGAAATACATGTACCTCATAAGAAAATATTTGTAACATACCAGTAACTATGTTTGGCAAGGCTTCCACCTCCTGGAGATTAGTCAGAGCATACAACCAGTTGTAACCACTTTCAGTAGCTAAATTGGTGCCCTTTTGAGGTGGTGGTGGTGTATAAGATTTTTCCTAAGACTTAGCTCCACCATTATTCCTCCTTGATAGGGACTTTCTCTTTGGAAGTGGTCCATCTTACCACATAAATAACACACCGACAAGCCCAACTGATACCTTCCTGGATAATACCTACCACAAGTCTCACATCAATGATAAGAATTGTACTGCTGATCCACACTATCTTGCGACTGAGTATCCTGAGTTTTGGGTCCCTGGCTGGCTTGAAAACTCTGAGATCGTCTATCAACTGGTGTTCTGGGTATTGGTGCGCTAGATGCACACTGTTTCTTTCCCTAAAACTTCTTAGTTTACCATTTGTTACCCCAATTACCACTCTACTGCTGACTGGGGTTCTGATCCGCTAATCTGGCCCTCTTCACCTGCCTGTCCTTCTCTTTAGACTCGGCTATCTTCTTTTCTTCTCCTCAACCTGTTGCATGTGGAATGTCAGCTTAGCAAAGTCCAATTCCCTATTTAGTATCGCCCATTGACATTCAAGCACCAGATTATTTGAAAGGCTAGAAGTAAACTTCCCCATTCGGGCCCTCATACTACTCGACATCTCAGGAGCATAATGGGCCAGCTGATTAAACTTTATAGTTTACTCCTGAACACTCATCTTACCCTACTTAAGGTTCATGAACTTCTCCAATTTGGCTTCCCTCAACTCTAGAAGAAAGAACTAGTCAAGAAAAGTTTCCACAAACTCGTCCCACATTGTGGGCTCAGAATTGTCACCCTTTACCTCTTCTCACTCATTATACCATTGGTTTGCTACATCCTTTAGCTGTTATACCACTAGCTCAACACCTTCCACCTAATCCACATGCATCACTCTGAAAATATTCTCTATTTCCTCTATGAACTCTTGTGGATCCTCTTCTACCTTAGTGCCAGTAAACTTAGGCGGGTTTATTCTCATGAACTGACCTACCCTAGTAGCTTCAGATATAACAGGTGCATACCCAGTATCTTCTAATCATTGGGCCTGATTAGCCACCAACTGTGTCAAAATATGAATAGATTATCTGAATTTTACATTCGAAATATCCCTCTGAGTAGTTGAGGGATGGTTAACATTAGTTCGAGGAGCCCTAGGTAGACTAATTGGGACTGGAGAAACTCCCAATGTAGGGACAGCTTCTAGAGTGTGAGCTCTGTTACATTTCCTCATCCCATAAGTGGGACAGACTTTATCCTCTTGAGCATTAATATTGGTGCAATGGGGAGGCATATCTGGTTTTCTTAAAAAGCAAGAGATCATTGATTAGGGGACAAATTAGACTCTGAAGAATGAACTAAATCACAAAGAAGAGAAACATTCCTAAACGCCTAGTAGCCTCTTGCTTATAAGTGTGGCGCACTACATAAATAAGACTCTACCCGATGTGATTTCGCAGACACCCTGGGATCATGAACCGTGCTATGATACCAAGTTTTTCATGACCCAAACTAGGGTCTGGCAATGACGGACGTCCCAAACCCTGAGGGCCTAAAATATCTCTCTCTATCTGGTAAGTATGCACACATTCATATGAATAAAGAAGATGAAAAAATATAATATGCTACGGAAACATGGTCAATTCTAAATTCATCATAAGTATGAAAATTGAAAATCAAGAACATCTAATAGCATTTGACTCTGTCTGTGAAATCGCTACTACAGGAAAATATAACAACTGTCTGAAAACTGGGACAAGGACTCCAGTAGACCAAAATGATAATAAAGGACACAATATGAAAGACGGGCCTTCTGTAATAGAGAAGGCTCACTAACTAATCACTGCAACTCTATCTGATGAATCTATTGCCTTTCTGGACCCCTACACTTAACCTCTGAACCTAGAGAGAGGAAGGGGGCTCAATACAGATATACTAGTAGGCAAATAAATCCAAAATAAAGCTTATATGTAAATAAAATAGTTTGGGAAATAACTTTTTCAAAACATTATACATCAAGTGGCTTTCGAAACACATGGGCGTATTTCTGAAAAACATTTAACCTGTCTTTTAATACAAGTTCTGATCTGTATATTACTGCTGAGTTAGGTGGCACTCCCCTACAATTTAGATATTCCACGAGCAGTATGGAATCCACCATTGACTCAGCGGGAAATCCACCATCCCAAGTGTGCCACAAGAGTTAGAGTTCCTGAATCTGATGCACCACAGGGCTCTAGGCAAGCGTAATAAATAAACTCGAACCGGCAAATAACAATTTTGGGCGATGAGTTGTTTAATACTCATGCCTTCTTCGGGGAATCACCTAAACTCTCTTTATGCCCATTTTTATCCTATTCTAAATCATGCATGTTTCTAGTTTCAACATCTAAAAAGTCTGATTTCAAACATGTATTAAATCTGTTCTAAATTATCATGGCATAATCTGAATTGGTGTTGTCACACCAAGACTTACAAGTCCTATTTCTAAGCCATAATGGATCCTGCATAATTTTTTTATTTAAACACAATTCAGACCACCCAAACATGCAAACAATATAAAAGATTTCATGTTTCGAGAACACAAGTCAAATCTATGATGAGATTGTTCAAACATATAGTGGTCATGTGGTTTTGGCAAAATCATGCACTCTTTCATTATATGAATATTTTCAACATTTATCAATATGCACAACCCTCTCTTTATAATTCAAAATCATAAATCAATTTGTAACATTAATCAAGATATTTCATATCATGTTTTTCAAGATACATTCAAAATAATCCATATCATAAGAAAATTGGAAAAATCAAACCAACAGAGGGATTCATGTGCGTCATGCTCTCTATTCATTCATAAATCATACATATGCATACATATATATAATTTCAAATCAATTTGGGGAAGGTCAAAACACCAAAATAATACCGTCAAGATTTCTAAAATATGAATGTATTCATAAATCTGAAAACCTATTTCTTAAAATCATGATTTCTATGCCCATGAGATTCTTATAAAACACCCGCGTACTTCAAAATAGGAAAACAATGGGTGTTTCTTGAAGCCTATTATCTGGGGATTTCAAATCTTCAATCAATTTTGAAAACCCACGGTTGAATCTTGAGTTTCTTAAAGTTCTTTTTAGAAACTCTAGAGAGTATTCTTGATGATTTTGATGAAATTAGGGTTAAGTTGCTTAAACATACCCTAAGTCCTTTGTTTGGACAATTTTAAATGCTAGGTAAAAGTCAAAATTACCATTAATGACTCCTAAATGGAACTGGAAATTTGAACTTAAAAATCCAATTTCGGGTGCCACCGCGATGCTCCACAATCGCGGTGGTCCACTGGAATTCGCTGAGTGGGAAATTGAGTGCCTCTGAGATGCACCACCATCGCGGAGCCCTACTGGAATTTGACGATAGTTAATTTTACCCTCTCCGCGACGCGCTAGACACCAAAATAATGATGTTTACGATTGGAACTTTAAATTAGTCATAATTTCTTCACCGAGGGTCCATTTTGAATGAATTTTATATCTTTGGAAAGATAATTTAGTCATCTATGTAATTAAAGGTTGAAATCTAGGAAATTATACCTAAAAATTAATTTAGATGATTTTAAAATATAATGCTTATACTTTTCATGGACGAGATTTAGCTAAGAAGATGTTGGGGTGTTACATGACTTTTGGGGCTATAGAAATATAAGAGTTGAATCTCGAAAAGAAGTATTCGAAGTGGGTATTTACACCTTTTAGGTGGTCTTTTAGATTAAGTTTATTATTTACGTGTATTGTTATGTTCCAGACTCTAGAGTGCAGTGAGTGTAGTTCAGTTTAGAGTTATTCAGTAATTCACTGACTTAGAGAGACAGCTTAAAGGTAAGGTGGAGATGGTACAATGATTCACCAAGTCAGACTTCCAGATTCTAGTAGTGATGGCAGTGTAGTATAGAAAACCAGTAAGGGAGGATGATGCCCGATCTATTCTCATTTTAGTATAAAGGTTGTACTTCAGTTATCCCAACATCTACTCATGACTTATGTGTCATTGCCATGATCATAGTTCATGTTCATGTTTTTAATATAGAATCATGTACTCTCCCAGTTCCTAGTATAAGGAGTTTTAGTTCATCCAGTAGACGAAATCATATTTCATAAGTTTTGAACTCCAAATTCAGGTCATACAGCTCATGACAATGTACTCATGCTTTATAGTATGTTTAATTACAGCACTCAAGCAAAAGCCTTAACAATCAGCAAAATTCAGATTTATATCATGAACGTCCTCAGTTTAGATCTCTTTAATAAATCCATATTGTGAATACTCTATTCCTCAGGCCTTTGTAAAGTATCAAGTTATGCTTAGTATCCCTTCATGTTTTAGGCCCTAGTATTCCACTCTTTTAGTGACCTTTCCCCTATGTCAAGATAGTAATAATGAATAATTGTGTAGATGGGAGAGAGTAAATATGTTTATGTTGGAAAAGATAACGTTTTTTTAGAAGTGCATATGTGGTTATAAAGATAGGCTTGATGTCATGATGGTATATAAGAGGATAGGTGTGTTGTGCATTAATGAATTTATAGTGACAGGTTGAATTTAGTTGTTAAAGTGATAAGAAGAATCATCCTAGAGGTGTGACAATTCTTGGGGCATTGAATTCATGATTCAGGCTAGTATTATGGGGTTATGTGTAGTACCTTGTGATTCCGAGTTAGGCTTGACCTTGATGAGAGGATTTAGTTCAGTTTAGACTTTAGTAGACAGATTTGTCAATGCCATATGAGAATTATAAGTTGATTCAAGTGAATGTGGTATTTAAAGGGGTACTATAGTTGAGAAAGTATTTGTGAGGTCTTGATAAGCTTGAAATTAAGAAGTTCCACTGTGTAAGGTACGAAAATTCTATCCAAGCTTATGATTTATGGGTCTATGTTACATGCTATAGAGTGATAGCAATATTGTTATTTCTTATTCAGATGTTTTGTTTGGATCACATCCATAGTTCTTTGCTCCCTAATATTGTTAGAACTTCCTAGAAGAGTGTTGAAAAAGTACCCTATTTGGGTATGAGCATTTAGTATTATTCACTCTATATAGCCAGCAATCTAGTTTGACAGTCAAACAGACAAAATTTCTATAGTTTCTCCATCTTTCGATTTAGTCTAGTCTCACTACTTGAAATCTCGTGAGTATGGCCATTTAAAGAGGTATTTTGTTTGCATCCAGGTAAATTGCAAAATTCATCTCAGTAAATGCATCATGCATCAATTTCAAATCCAGATATTAAGTCATGATTCAGTTCCTAAGTATCCTGTGTATTATCTCAGTGTTTTCCTAGTCTTTTAACCAAATTAGTATCATTCAAGGACGAACGATCCTAAGGAGGAGAGTTATAATACCCTAAATTTTTAAGACATAAAACTGTCATTCTTTTCTCATAAAATCAAATCCAGCCTAAATTAATTGTTACTTATAAGCTGACTCTCTTGTTTCAATCCTAGCTATATATCTATTTGCATGAGAATTCATGCACTCGCAGATCAGTCCAGTAGCTCATCATGTTTATGATTCAGTTATTCAGTTTATTTCAGTTGTGCATATTAGCTTATAGCCTCATATTCCTTAGTATTTTCTGCTTAATTAGCCATATTCGAGGATGAATGTTCCCAAAGGGGAGATATTGTAATACCCCATATTTTCTCCTAGCTTGAATTCTCCCCTAGAATGTCAAAGATTTGCTTTAAAGATAATATATTTTAATTTCATATAGAATTTTCCAAATTTAGACCTTTCAGTGTGTGGAAAATTGTATAAGCTTTCCATCGATACCAATTTCTCCCAATTCTGACACTCGGTGAAGAAGTTAGAGCATTTGTAAGAAAGCAGTGTGCCAACTGGGCACTTGCCACATTGCGGAGATGGGGACATTCATCAATTTCAGTGCCCCTCCACGATAGCCTTGCATTGCGGAGAAGTCCAATTTCCCAATTTTCAATTTCTAGTAGCCTAATGCGATGTTGGCATGCCACGCCAGTGGCCAAATGGCATTTCAAAGGGGTACCATGATAGTGGTGTTTCGCGTTGCATGCACAGTTCCCAATTGTCCAATTCCAGTAAGCCACTGCGATAGTAGTGCATCGCAGTGGCCACACATTTCAAAAAAATATGTGCTTTTCAGTTCTGACTTAAAGTTTAAAAACATTTTTGTCAATTCTTAAGGCTTCAATTCGTCCAAAACAAGGAATTAAACCCATTCTAAGCCTATTATGCTCATTATTCATCAATTTTCTCTCAAGCAAAACCCTAGAGCTCCAAAACTTCTTCTCCAAGAAATCCAATTTCTCCATTAATTCGCCAAAATATTTCAAGACCAAGGATTCATAGTTCAAGATTAAGGATTTCCAATTCAAGAAATCTAAGAAATCATCTCCAAAGACACAATAGGAGTCCAAGATTCAGGCTTTTCATCAATCAAGGTATGTAGGATTTTTCAATAGGGATAATCCTTTCAGCCTTGTGCCCAAAACTTATTTTAATTACAAATTTACTTAATTTCTTATATGATTTCCCATGAAATTGAAGTTAGGGTTTATACCCAATATTGCTATTTATAGGATTATGAGATTTCAAGTGATTTAAGAGTTGAGTTGCACGTTTATATTTCCATGCATATTGCAGGAATTTTCAGATTTTATGTTGAATTATAAATGTTTACATTACCAAGCATGAATATTATGATGATTTAGCATGAGTTTGATGCATGGGTCACTAAGCCCTAATTAAAGATTATTATTTCAAGATTGATTGTGCTATGAGCACTTTATGACTAGATTCTTTTTAGATAATTGAAAAAGATTTAACCTTTTGGCCTCAAAATAGATACGAAATCCACTTTACAGATTTAGATTTCAGATTTATCTTTACAGATACACGGTTGGTTTTCATTATAAACCATTATACTATTTTTTAAAAAAAAAAGTAGATTTCCCTCAAAATGACCATACAGATTTAATGGGAGTAGTATTTAGCAACGAAATGGGTACGTTACTACGGTTTCATACCCAAGAACTACATGCCAACATAGGATTTAGATTGTTCCCACTTCTATGTGGAGGATAGATATGTGATCACTTAGATAGGTTATACTCCCTGGCAAGAGTACTACTCCTCTCCCCAACGTGAGGATTCCTCCTTGGGGGGACAAGAATGTTGGACTATATGAATGCTTACATGGTTTATGTCGGTTAGAAAAACCTCCTATGCAGAATAACTTTTTCAGATTTCTAAACCCTTAGGATAAATTATTTTCTCTAACAGAAAAGAATAACAGAAAAACTTTTAGAAAGCTAAGTGTAAAGGCTCGCAAATTTATTCAGATTATATTTTACATAAAGATAATAACTTCAAATTTCACCTTTCAGATTTTTAGATTTAAGAGTGAGTCCTTTCTACACTGAGACAGTATGATGTAAAGAGAGAATACAAGTACAGTTTTTAGAACTAAATATTATTGGTCACAATATTTATAAAGTATGTTTTGCTTCTTATTGCTACATATTTCAATATTTCAGATATTCCAGCTTATGTGAGTCATTTATATTTAGCATGCATTATTTTACAAATTATGATAATGAGATAATATTTTACTTATGCATTCACTCCCATATACTCATTACATCCTCAAAGTACTAATCCACATATATGTCTATGTTCTATATTGTCTCATAATGTAGGTACGAGTTGTAGCACGCATACCATATTCAGATAGTTTGCAGACTCCAGCTAGCAGATGATGAGTCCTCCTACTTTGGCGAATTTAGTTAGATGTTATTTATGTATTTTACTTTCTTACTCATATGTATTGATTAGTGGTAGTTGGATTCGTGCCCCAGCTATCTATAGTCAGTATAGTAGAGGCTTCACAGATGTTAGTTAGAGTCAACAAACAACAACAACAACAACAACAACAAACCCAGTGTATTCCCACCTGGTGTGGTCTGGGGGGTAAGATGTACGCAGTCCATACCTCTACCTCTAAAGAAGTAGAAAGGTTGTTTCCGATAGACCCCCAGCTAGAGACACAAGATACCACACAAATACAAAGTAAAGCACCGAACAAGGTTACAATATTACATAACATAACATGCATAACATAAATACGGCATAAATACGGCAGCCATAAGTAAAAGAAAAAGAAAACAGAAAGAAAACAGAGGAAAGCACCCAGATTCGTACTAAAACAAGGAACAAGGAACACGGAATCATAACCAGGCTACTACCTCCAGCAAGTAATTCCCTACACTAGAGACCCAAACTGGCCCTAGTCCTCTGCCCTAATTCGAGTCCTCCAGACCTTCCTATCTAGGGTCATGTCCTCGGTGAGCTGTAACTACTCTATGTCCCGCCTAATCACCTTACCCAAGTACTTCTTTGGCCTACCCCTACCCCGCCTAAAACCATCCAACGCTAGCCTCTCACACCTATGAATTGGTGCATCCATGCCCCTCCTCTTCACGTGTCCGAACCAGCTCAATCGGACTTCCCGCATCTTGCACTCCACTGGAGTCACACCAACGTTGTCCCTGATAGTCTCATTCCGAAATCTATCCCCTCTAGTCAGCCTACACATCCAGTGCAGCATCTGCATCTCTGCCACCTTCATTTTTTGGATATGGGAATTCTTAACTGGCTAACATTCCGCTCCATACAACATGGCCGGACCGACTACCACCCTGTAGAATTTGCCTTTAAGCTTGAGCGGCACCTTCCTATCACATAACAACCCCGACGCGAGCTTCTACTGCATTCATCCCGCCCCAATACGGTGTGAGACATCCTTGTCAATCTCACCGTTACCCTGGATCACGGACCCGAGATACTTGAAACTATCCCTCTTACATACCACCTGTGATTCCAGCTTCACTACCACCTCATCCTCTAGCCTTACGTCATTAAACTTGCATTCCAAATACTCTGTCTTGATTCTGCTCAACTTGAACCCTTTAGACTCAAGGGTTTGTCTCCACACCTCTAATTTATCATTTACACCTCCTCGAGTCTCATCAATCAGAACTATATCATCCATAAAAAACATACACCACGGCACCTCCCCTTGAATACGCCGCGTCAACACATCAATCACCAACGCAAACAAAAAGGGACTAAGAGTAGATCCCTAGTGCAATCCTGTCAAGACTGTGAAATGCTCTGAGTCTCCTCCCGCCGTCCTCACCTGAGTTTTTTCTCCCTCATACATGTCCTTAATTGCTCTGATATATGCCTGCGGGACTCCACTCACCTCCAAAGCACCTCCCTGGGGACTTTGTCGTATGGCTTCTCCAGGTCAATAAACTCCATGTCCAGGTCCTTCTTCCTTTCCCTATACTATTCCACCAGCCTTCGTACCAGGTGAATTGCCTCCGTCGTCGAGCGGCCAGGCATAAACCCAAACTGTTTTTCCGAAATAGACACTATCCGTCTCAGCCTCGCCTCGACCACTCTCTCCCAAATCTTCATAGAGTGACTCAATAACTTCATCCCCCTATAGTTATCGCAACTCTGGACGTCCCCCTTATTTTTATAGAGAGAGATCATGGTACTCCACTTGCAAGCCTCGGGCATCTTTGCCGTCTTGAAGATTCTATTGAACAATCCAGTCAACCACCTTACACCAGCCTCTCCAACGAACTTCCAAAACTCCACCGGTATCCCATTCGGCCTCGTCGCCCTACCCCTTCGCATCCTGCGAACAACCTCTCTAACCTCTTCTACCCTAAAACGTCTACAATAACTAAAATCCCGGCACTCCTCTGAGTGCTCCAGTTCCCCTAACTCAATAGCTCTATCCCCTTCGTCATTTAAGAGACCATGAAAGTACGACTGTCATCTATCCTTAACGTGGCCGTCCTCCACCAACACTCTACCGTCCCCTCCCTTAATGAACCTCACCTGGTCGAGGTCACGCCCCTTCCTCTCCCTAGACTTAGCGAGTCTAAACAACTTTTTATCCCCTTCTTTCCCCTGTAACCCCACATACAAGCTCTCAAAAGCAGCCGTCTTAGCTGCCGTGACAGCTGACTTAGCCTTCTTCCTAGCTAGCTTGTACTCCTTCCTATTTACCCGCTTCTCTTCTTCGTCCTTACTCTCAACCAACTTAGCATACGCCCCTTTCTTGGTCCCCACTTTCTTCTCCACCTCTTTATTCCACCATCAATCCCCCCGATGGTTCTTGGCTCGGCCCCTAGAAACACACAACACCTCAGTTGCATTCTCCCTGATGCACCTCGCCGCCCTATCCCACATACTATCCACGTCCCCTCTATACTCCCACACCCCCATTCCTGCCAACTTCTCCCCTATCTCCCATGCCTTCACTGGCGTTAAGCCGCCCCACTTAATTCTAGGTCTACCCTCCTTACTTCTCCTCTTTCTATTCTTCTTTATACCCAAATCCATAACCAAGAGCCTATGCTGGGTCGAAAGATTCTCACTCGAGATAACTTTACAGTCCTTACACAGCACCCTATCCCCTTTCTGAAGCAACAAAAAGTCAATATGGGTCCTGGCTATCGCACTTCAAAAGGTGATCAAGTGATCGTCCTTCTTCGGGAAGCTCGAGTTCACCACCACCAGCCCAAAGGACCTCGCAAACTCCAATAGAGTAGTCCCTTCTTCATTTCTGTCCCAAAAAACAAAACCAGTATGCACATCACCAAAGCCTTTCGGTAACGCCCCGATGTGCCCGTTGAAATCTCCTGCTACAATAATCTTCTTTGAGCTAAGCACGCCTCTCACCACCTCCTCCAAAGCCTCCCAAAACCGCATCTTCTCCTCCCCTTCCGAGCCCACTTGGGGCGCATAGGCACTACACACGTTCAGGGTAAACCTCCGGATGACCAACTTAATAGTCATCAACCTATCGTTGATCCTCTTCACCTCTACGACCTGACCTCTAAGCTCTTCATCTACTAAGATGCCAACTCCATTCCTACGCCTCTCGCTCCCAGAGTACCACAGCTTGTAACCATCCACATCCCTAGCCTTAGACCCTACCCACTTGGTCTCTTGGACACATGCAATATTGATCTTCCTCTTCCTAAGGATATTCACAAGTTCTATGGACTTACCCTGAGGGGTCCCTATATTCCAAGACCCAATCCTCAGCCTACCATCACTATCCACACACCCTCCTGTACCACCCCCGCGGCCAAACCTTGGCCTCCTTCCCAATTTCGCCCTTTCCGCATCCCCCGTCCCTACAACAACCCCACGCCCCAACCCCCTCGAACATGACCCTATCCTACCATTACCGCCAACAGCCATCAATATTATGTTCCCACACTGTAAACTCAATTATTTTATATATATTTTATCAGTTGCTTATCAATATGCCAGCTCATGGGTTAGTTTGGGATCAATTGTGGTCCTAAGCACTATGTGATGTCTCGAGATAGATTTTTGTGGCATTACATCAATCAACACTAGTTAGTATACGACTTAACCATACCATTCGTACCCTAACATATGGTTCATACACATGAGTCGCATTGGGTCTTGAGACCAGCATTCCTAAAAATTTTCAAAGGTACAGAAACCAGGGTGTTTCAGAAATGATCATTTTGAGACCATGCATTTACTTTTCTGTAATCCATAAACACTCTTAATCTAGTGATTAGCTTTATAGGTACTAACTCATTCTTCTCGTTAGGCACAACAGTTATTCTGTATTTTTCAGAATACATTGCACCTGACTGAACCACTTACTATCAGTAATGGGATATACTACACCAGTATCTAACCACTTGATTATTTCTTTCCTTACCACCTCCTACGTAGTACAATTAATTCAACGTTGATGTTCAATAGATGGAACGTATTCTCATTCAAGTTGTATTTTGTCAGTACACAAACCAGGTGGAATACCATCCAATGGCCCTCTTGAATCTCTACATTACTGATAATAATGTTTCTACTTTTGACTATCTCATATCAGTAATAATAATAACTAATAAAGTGTTATTGGCCCTAAAAAATTCATATCACAAGTGAGATGGGAGGGCCTTCAACTCTAATATCGGTGGATCTTCAATGGAAGGACGATAAGGTAGAGTAGTTCTACTCTTCAGATCTAAATCAGGCTTCTTTAGAGAAAACTCATATGAACCCTTTCCGTACAGTGTACTTACTAGATCCTTATACACCTCAATACTATCAGAGTCAAAATTCATAATCACAGATCCAAATGCTTCAACACCTAGTCTCTCTTCAATAGGAACAACATCATTAGGACCATCATCCAAATAAGTAACTTCATCAATATCATAGAATGAATCTTTCTCCTTATCATACTTATCAATCACAAATATCACTCTCAACTCATCGGGTTGTCTCATGGATTTGCATCATTGAATATCACTTTTTCATCATTCTATCTAAATATCAGATGCCTCAGCTCTAAATCAATCAATGTCCTTCTATAGCCAAAAATGATCTTCCCAAAATAGCTGGGACTTGAAATTCCACTTCACAATATAAGATCACAAAATTAATAGGAAAAATAAAAAATCCACTTTCACCGATACATCATATAAGATACTCACTAGCTTTTTCACTGTCCTACCTACCATAATTAGTCTCATGGTGGTAGGTTTTGTAGCTCCCAGCCCTAGCTATTTAAACACTGCAAATGGCATAAGGTTGATACTAGCACCAAAATCACATAAAGCACGAGCAAAGGTAATTGATCCAATGGTGCAAGGTATAGTGAAAGCACTAGGATCCTCTTTCTTCTACACCAATAATCTAGTAGCTATAGCACTATAATGATGAACATTATCAACTGGCTCATAACTGACTGCTCCCTTCTTGGTAATCAAATCTTTCATAAATTTTTCATATCCAAGCATTTTCTCCAATGCCTCTACAACTGGTATGTTGACTGATAGTTCGTTTAGCATGGATAAAAACTTATAATAATTATTATCTTCTTGTTTCTTTTTCATCCTCTGTGGATAAGGAGGAAGTGGTTTTGTAAGAGGTTTCAATACAGGCTCTACAACCTTCGTTTCTCCTTCATCCTGCTTGCTACTGCTATCCACATCAACGGGCTCATTATTATTCTTCTACTTATCAATAGTGGGTACAGGTGGGTCTGTAGTGACTTTACCACTCTGAGTGGTAATGACATTCTTGTGACTATCATTTCTAGGATTTACTATTGTATTGCTTGGAAGAGTACTAGGCTGTCTATGATTTACTATGGATGACATCTGACCAAATTGTTTCTCCAACTGCTTGATTGTTATAGCATGTGAGACTCAACTTTCAGGTTCAAACCTGACAAATCTGATTTAATATCTTTCCAAAAGCTCCCTTGAGTTTCTTTGCCTTTGATCCATTTTAGATAAAAGTGCATCCATTCTGGATTCTGCATCTCGACAACGTGGTGGAATATACTTGTAACTCTTTTTCTTAGAGTCATCTTTACACCTCCAATCACTATCTCTTTATTTACTCCTGTCTATGTATCTATCACTATAATAGTTTCGACCTTGATTCCTTTGACCTTGGGCCCAAAAATCTGCCAATCTACGATCAAGGTACTTTTTCTCTTCTTCAGATTCAATCTCGAATGGTCTAAAATTAGAACCTTGTGATGCAGCTGTAGTCACCTTCTCTTTACTCATTGTAACAAATTATTTTGTAAGTCTGTAGGAAGCTATGTAGCCTCTTGTGCTACAATATGATGACCTTCTCTAAAAGTATCTATCACTCCAATAGCATATATTCCACCACCATGTTTTGAATCTCTAGTATGCCATCTTCTATTGGTCACTACAATGTCATCTAGCATCTCCTGTGTAGCATCCCACCAAAGATGTATAAATACTCCTCCAGAAATAGTATCTACCATTTCTCACGAACTGTAATTTAGCAATCTATAGAAGATTTCTTAAAGATTAGACCCTCTAATTCTGTGATTTGGTACCATGCTCAGCTTTTTCTTAATTCTAAACCATGCCTCATACACAAATTCTACAGATAACTTTTTGAAATTAAAATTTTCATCCTTCAACTATAGCATCCGTGCAGGAGGAAAAAATCTGCTAAGAAACTATTTCTTAAACTTATGCCAAGTAGTGATAGATCTTTTTATATTTCCCCTAACCAAAGTGATGCTTCACCAGTCAAAGAAATTGGTAACAACCTCAATCTCAATGCTTTCTATCAACCCCAGGAATAGTATAAGACTGCAGATCCAAAGAAAATTAGCAAGGTGCATGTTCGCATCATCCTTAGTTACACCAAAGAATACACCCTTAAGATTCAATAATTAGATCATAGCACTAGTAATATCAAACTTCACATGGGGGCTAAAGCAGGAGGAATAATGGCTCCTATATTATTTGGTTCAATGTAACCCATATCTTCTTTAGCCTCCTCTTATGGATCTAAGTACTGATATGCAAGAATCAATGTGACTCTGCCTCTCTAAAATCGATGACCATATGCTTGTCTAGGCCTAACTAGTCCACTCTATTGAGCTAACTTATCTTTTATAGCAAGTGTAGCCTCTACAGCTTCTGTTCATTCTCACTCTAATAGTTGTTTTGTCTTTATGTCTGTAATATTTTGTACATCTAATAGAGCATGCGGGGGTGCCACATCTAGATCCACAGGTGGGGGATCTTGAACCTCATCACATACTTGTCCAGACATCCTTCTTGGTGTTTAACGGATTCTCCCTGGTTCTAGATCGAATGGGAGTAAGGGATTTCCTCTACTCCTAGTACTTGGAACAGATCGGCGTAAGCCAACTCAAAACAAAAAATAAATAACTGCAAACTTTACCACTTCCCCGACAATAATGCAAAAATTTGATGTCACCCAAACTATACTCCAAATAAAAGTATATTGCAGTCGATTACAAATATAATAACCCAACTAGGTTAGGGTCGATCCCACAAGTAAAATATGAATAGTTGTTTGAATTGATGTAAATCACAAACAGTATAGAAAAGTAAAAAAGGGGGTTTTCGTATCAATTGCAAGTAGTAACTTAATCTTGAGTTTTGGACAATAAAAGATGAACGTCTGGCTTGTGTTCCCTCTGGATTCTCAACTCCATAAATTTCTTGTGATCATCTCAACTATTCAATTGTTCTGAATCCAAAGTCTATAAGATAGGTATTATCAGCCGCTTATTAGGTGCGAAGATAAATCTCAACCTTTACTTATTAGGTCTCAAGGTGTCGCCTTGTTGTTCCTTGCTTCGACCACAATTCACTATCACTAGTTAGGAATAAGTTATTATATGAGATGTGGGAACTATAAAGTGGAGTTAGAAATCCTAAATCACTATCTTAACTCTTTTTCCCATTCACAAACTCTTTATTAGGGATGAATACGAATACAGGCGATCTCAATCTTCTGTAGCTGCTTGAGATAAATTATTGTGAAGAAGATTAAGATACATACATAAACCTTATAAGAGATTAGTATCATACTTCCTCTACATAGCTAATCTTCTAGGGTTCCCACAACTCTAGTCAAGGCTATTAGTTGATCATTTTTGTGCAAGAAACCATGATCATCAATAAAGAACACATATAATTAATTACACAAGAATAAGATGAATAAACTCCAAAGTCTTGAATTGAATAAAAACCCAAAATCTCAAGAATAATTTTAAAAGTATGTAAAGTATTGTAATAAAGTGTATGAGAACGTAACATAATAAAAGGTAAACCCTAAGGTATTTAAATTATCTCAAAATAACATAAAACTCCTAATAAAAATAGAAAAGGTAAAGTTATGTCGGCAGTTGGTATGACTTGGTATTCAACTCATACCGTTATCATATGAGTTATATCCTGCCTTTTTTCGTATATGTTCTGGTGTCTGATCTCCCAAGGATTCAACTTTCTGTTCAGCATATGAATTTTGCTTATGATTTATACCTGATAATCGACTAGTGTCCTTCACTCGTATCCACCTGGGACTTCTATCCTTCCAAGCTTTGAACACTTTTTATGTATTACTTCCCTATATGAGTCGTACTCAAACTTCTGACTCGTATACTTCTGGGACTTCAACTTTTGGATGGTCGCTTAGATTCAATTATTTTTATGACTTCTTTATGAGATTCGTATCCTAGCTTATGGCTTGATTACTTGATTCGTATCTTTCCCATACTTAGCTTTTTAGATTGTCTTTTGGTTCTGGTGTGCTTATAATTCAGCATACGAGTCGTATCGAATGTTTATGACTCAAGAGTTGGATCGTACCATGATCAGAATTGGTATTTTCTAGGTCTTTTTCATCCTATTTTATTCCAACACTATTGTAGACCTGTTTTACCTGTAATTCACACCAAAGTGCATCATATATAACAAAATATCCTAAGTTCATGTATAAATTCGCGATTTTAAGCATTGAAAGTGTTGTGTTGCCATGACATATCAACCTAGACCTTTCTTTTTCATTTATCTCCTATTGATTTGAAATATTCTTTATGTAGAGGACAATCTTTGATGAAATGTTCAGGTTTCCCATATATGTGACAGATTTCAACCGTACCTTTTTCTGGTGCTGCTTTATTTCCTTTGAAACACTCCACTTCTCTTCATAGCATTGACAATATTTTTTACTACACTTATATTATAAGGATTTTAAGGCCAGTGAATTTTCTATTTTTGCATCCTTCTTCTCCTGTCCCTATTTTTTCTTTAATTCATGAATTTTCATGTTCTTAATTAATTCAATCATGGCAAGTGTCTTCAAATTTCTTTCCTCAATGATAGATTCAGCTTTGCTTTTCTATAACTTAGGAAGAACTCCCAAAATTTTCCTTACTTGCTTATGTATAGGAATCACCTCACTAAGGAAGTGCAACTCATTGATGATTGAAGTAAATCTTTGTATATCTCTTGAATGATTTCACCCTTCTTCATAGAGAAGGCTTCATACTAAGTGGTCGACATATCCAACTTAGATTCCCTTACGTCGGTTGTTACATTATGAGCTATCTTTAGGCAATCCCAGATCTCCTTGGAATATTCACAAGTAGAGACACAATTGTATTCATCTAGTCCTACCCCACAAACCAACAATTTCTTAGCCATAAAGTTCTTTTCAAACTTTTTACAATTTTCATCATTATACTCTCTCTTGGTTTTAATAACCATTCTGGTTATGGCCCCTTCTTTGACTTCTCTTATTGGCTTATAAGGACCATCAAGTATCACACCTATCAACTCATTATCTTTAGTCATAATAAATTCATACATCCTAGTTTTCTACCACCAATAGTATTGATCATTGAAATAGGTTGGCCTAGTGGTTGATTGTCCTTTCTACGGATTAGGTGGTGCTTCCATGATCAAGAATTCACTCTGGATGTGAACCTTTTAGAGTAACGTTGCTCTGATACCAATTGTTGAAACACAAAAATCCACACCATTAAGGGACCAAGTCCCTAATAGGAAATATATGAAAAACAAACAAAACACGAGAGAAAAAAAAAACTGAAAGTAAAGAACACAGTCACCTCCTTGCTCAAGGGAGAAAAGCTACAAACTGTACTTATAGTCTTTCCAACTCCACTATAATCAGAATCAATTACCATTACAGACTTTATTTGAACTTAGCTCGAAGTTCTACTCAATTGCAATAACTTAAACATAATCTACACTTGATAACTCTATCAATAACTTTCACAGAATTGACTAGCTCTAACCAATATCACTTAAGAAATTTCACTCTCTATCACCTGTGTAAATAAATTGTATTACTCAACTTTAGAACACTAACACTATGAGCAATATGACATATTTGATCTTGAGGTATCAAGGTTTTGCTTTCACACTTGAAATATAAGATCGAATTTTGATTGGACAAGGTGTCTATTCTGGTATGTTGTGCTCCTGCACAATTATTTCACTAGCGGAAAAAACTGTGCAGAGTGGGACAACTATGCTTTGGCAAAGTAAAAAATAAACCTCGTCCTCTGAGTATTATATTTCCATCATTAAAACATGAGACAACACACTCTCAGTATTTCAAAACTATGATGGATATATTTGTTATCCCTTGGCTTCATGAATTCGTCTTTTATTCATTAGTATACAAGTAAAGGTTGCTAAATCCCCCACCAGTTTTGAAAAATTAAGGGGGAAAAGGTTGTTTTTGCAATCTAAACCATGACTTCTTTGGTTACACAACAAAACTATAAGTATCACTGTTGCACCAAAGCTCAAAACATAGATATGTAAAATGAAATAAAAGCTACAGGTACCAAAGAAAGATAAACCCACACTTTGGAAGGTGAGATTCCAAGAATGTGTTCTATGGACTAAAGAACGAATATGAACTTTACACATCAATGATCAGCGAGATTATTTCCCATTATGTTGAAAAAAATTTTAATCATTTATACAAAGCCATTGAATGGTATTAAAGAACATCACTAATCCCATAAAACAAGATGAATCTACCAAAAACAACTTTCCAATCACAAAAAATTGGAAAAGTTGTATAGTAGACCCAAACATTTATTTCCTTTTGAAAACTGGTAAATTGTATTCCTCAATAGTTTTAATTTTGCATACCTCTAATAATTTATCAACATAGAGCTATGAACCTAAGGCTAATTACAGAGAGCTTAAAAGATATACCATTTGATCTGCATCCCATATATTTGCTTCTTTACACTAAAAATGAAACATTACAATATGACTCTAATTCTTTTTCTCCATAATGTCCACCAAATACATGATGGAACTACTCTCCACCATTTCTTCTGGGATTTGCTGAGTATAAAGATTTGCCGTGTGTTCAGACATAGTTCAGTTATTACCAGGGAGAGAGAAGAGTGACCACTGTGAGGCACCTGATTTTAGATTAGACCATCCATTCCATACCTTGCTCCATGGACCTTTTCTTCCTCTTGATTTTCCCAAAATTTCCTATTTGTAAACTTTGTTAAAATAAACCTTCTGTCACTGTTATGTTTCCACTTGATTGCATCTGAGATGGGGAAATGCCTCTGAACTTACCTAGTTCCTTCAGAAGGCCAACCACCCTATCAAATTACCAGTCATTTAGATTCGACCCTACCAAATATTCCACGCTTGAGGAGTCCAAGAGTTTTCCACAGTGGCTTTAGGTTGCTACAAATTAAAAATAAAGCCAAAACTCCTTGTATATAGGCTTTAAATGGTTTAGCTCATCCTAATGCTCATTTACAATAGCACAATAGCACAGTTAATATTTGCAAGGATGACATACTAGTCTAATCAATGACTAAAATGTGCTTGATGCGGTTATCTAGTAAGTGACACATTATGCAGAAAATTAGAAAGAGAAATTTGAGCATAAAAAGTCATCCTTCTATAATTGTCCGTGTATAATATTTATGGTAATGCAGAAAAGTTTATTCAAGAGACAACAAAGACAAATTGTATATTGGAAATTGATAAGTAATTTTAAGGAAGACATTTTTTTCATTTTACAAGGTAGAGAAGACGTAATTTTGAAGGGGAACCTCGGAGTAACTGGTAAAGTTGTTGTCATGTGACTAGGAGGTCACGAGTTCAGGCCTTGGAAACAGTCTCTGGCAGTAATGTAAGGTAAGGTTGTGTACGATACATCATTGTGGTGGATCCCTTCCCTAGACACCACGCATAGTGTTAGCTTTAGTGCACCGGACTGCCCTTTATAGAAGATGTAAATACAGAGATTGATTCAGAAAACATGTCTTATTTCATGAAAAAGTATCTCGCAAAGTTAGAACTCTAAATTTATTTTAAGCTCTAGTGAAAAACTAAAACAGGTTATAGAAAAAAATAAATTAATAATAAGAGGAGCCTATATATATATATATATATATATATATATATATATATATATATATATATATATATATATATATATATATATAATATGTCCCTTATTCATGGAAACCTTGTTAACCTCTACATATAACCTTTTAAAGACACACTATCCCAACTTATGTGGGACTTCAACTTCTCAATAAACAAGTAAACTTCTCCAACATGTTGTTGATATTTAAGATAACAACAAGAAAGGTTTTTAGGTTACCTCTTTTGTCATAATGTCCTCTACTTTTGTTGACTTGGATGATTTTTAACTATGATTTTTTTGAGATATTTGGTTCAACATAGTTAATGAGAGAGATAAGAGAAGAAGGAAGAAAAAATAAAGAGAAGAACAAATATCATTTGGCAAAAAATTAATAGCTAACTAAGGATTTAGCAAATAGTACAGAGAAGAAAATGCAGTGTCTTATACAGAAACTCAAGGAATTATGATATTTCCATTGAATGCCAGTAAATCTTCCCATGTAAAATTCATGTGAAGGTACCAAGCAGCCTTATTTAACAATGCTTCCCTTCACATAGCCAAGATAAGGCAAGTGAACTCAACATAAATTATCAGCATGACATTCATAAACATCAAGTGCATTCTATTACATTAGTGAAAGAGAAACAAAAGATTACATGTGATATTTGAACAATACAATTGATGAGGTTTAATTTGTGACAAAACATGATCACATTGATAGGCTATAATTAAAAGAAATAGATATATGTTAATCCTATCATATGGTCTCTATAGTATACAATGTTCTATAGATCACTGAATGTATTTAAAGACAACTAAACATGTCTAGTAATCGGAGTTACCTAATAATTATACTGGTGCTAGGTAGCAGGTACTCGCTGAAAAGTCGAGCTATACACAGGTGGGACTGAACACCACTGTCATCTATAAAAAGACGACTACGATGAAGCTAATGTGTGGAGACATGATCATGGAACAATTTCAAAATTCAAGACTAGTATAGATGAGCAGAGAGGTAGTATCACCAACTTTAAAATGCAGCAACACAAATGCCATTTTCTTATAGAAGTGATCGATAACTCTTTCCGTAATATTTCCATCAATTACCTTATAATCCCAGGTTTCACAACCACCAAAACTCCCCCATTATCATCTATATCCATCCAACTAGAGTTCTCATTATAGAAGCAACATTACACCCCTAGGCTAATAAATGGATTAGAAATATTAGTTACCATACCTAAAGAATTATTAAGTGTGCATTTAAGTACAACACCAAAAATAACAACTAAGTCTCAATCCCAAATAAGCTATATGGATTCTCGGTGATCATATTACTCAATTAAATTTCGTCTTGGATTATAAAAAATGTGTACTAAAAGTTCTCTACAATGCTTACCCGCATTTAAATCTCTAAAATATTGAACCTAAAGTAAATATACTAACATGATTACATAATCCAGATTTTTTAATAGGGAGTAGATACAACTGATATAGATATTATAGATTGTTTTCTTTATTGTGTGTTATTTTTTCTATAGTATATTCTAAGAGATTGCCAGTCCTCCAAGATAACTTGCTAGCCTATGATACCATCAGTGCATAGTGTCCTATACGAATACTATCTTTTACTCTTCTTTTGTTGGGTGCATAAAGTGTTTTAGAGGCTCATACATGACTTCATGATCTCTATAATTTGAAAGAAGATCTCGGTCCAAGGGTGAACACTCCACTACAGGCTGCCATGGATAATCATATTAGTTCTTGTCCATATTTTGGGCAATGAGACATTCTTTATTTTTCTTTATTTTGAATATCTATTTTAGAGATGATTTTTGTTTTAGAAGTTCTTATATGATGACTTTTAGGTCTTGGAGATTTTAACAGGTAGTTTGTATGATTTTTGCATTAATAATGATTATATTGGATCATTTATCGTTAAGTTGATTTTTATAATAATATCATCTTGATATTGACTAATAATTTAGTAATGGTTTGAGTTAGATTGTTCTCCTATAGGAAGATTAGTATAGGTGTCACTCATGGTCATTTGGATTGTGACAAAATTGGTATTAGAGCTAGGTTGTTAGTTCATCTCATCGTGCAAGGACATATCTAGTAGAGTCTTGCAGAATGGTATGGAGTCGTCTATACTTTTCTTCGAGAGGCTATATGACACTAAAAAAATTCAAATTATTTTTTTTGGTGACTAAGTCTTCACATTTCATTCCAGTTCAGGTAACTTATAATGCAATGATGTTAGACAAAAATTATTTTAAGGATATTGTTTCATTGCATAGGATCTCAATTCTATTATCTCAAATAGGAAAATTCAATTAACCTCTAACTTTTGGGGGAAAATGCATGAAGGTTTAGGTACTAGGTTGGACCTTAGTATAACTTTTCATCCTCAAATGGATGGTCAGTTTGAGAAAATGATTTAGGCATTGGAAGATATGTTCTGTGCATGTGTGATGGATTTTGGAGGTCATTAGGATTAGTTCCTACCTTTGTTCGAGTTTGCATATAATAAAAGTTATCATTTGAGTATCAACATGGCGCCATTTGAGGCTTTATATGGCAGAAGGTGTGGATCTTCCATTGGATGGTTTGATACCTTTGTGGTGAGACCATGGGGTAATTATTTGTATAGAGACTCATTGAAGAAGGCTAGGATCATTTATGAGAAACTTATAGCGTCTCAAAGCAGAAAAAAAGAGTACGCACATCAAAAAGTGAGAGATACGCACTTTATGGAGGGTGAGCAAGTGTTGCTCAAGATTTCACCCATAAAGGTTGACGTGTATTTTGGAAGTGAGGTATGCTAAGTTCAATATGAATTGATCCATTTGAGATTCTTCAATGTGTGAGGCCGGAGGACTATAGGTTGGAATTCCCTTCGAGTTTGTCGAGAGTTCATCCCATATTTTATGTATCATGTTAATGAAGTTTCATGGTAATTATATAGTTATTTGGAAATAGGTATTGATAGATAATAACCTCTTTATGAAGAGAAACCTATTTCTATTCTTGATAGAGATGTTCGTAAGTTAAGGACTGAGGAGATTGCGTCTGTGAAGGTCCAATGAAAGAATAGTCCTATTGAGGAGGCCACTTGGGAGATTTAAGCGAACATGTGTAACAAGTATCCACATCTTTTTGTTGATTAAGGTAATTCCTCATATTCCCTTCTTGTTCCTTATTTATCAGTTTGAGAATGAATGATTATTTAATAGGTAACTGTTTAATAGGTTTGGAATGTGTAGAACCCACGGTATATAAATGGAACATATATGGATTGTCTGATAGGTAAATCTCTATTCTTGTGCATCGTATGTTAATGTATTCTACCATAGAAAAACCCACGGCATCTACCAAAAATCGTTCAAGACGTAATGATAAAACTATTTGTAAAATGATAGTTGCTAGTTTCACTGGCCAACTTCGTGGTTGGTGGGACAACTTCTTAACCACAAAAAACAATGTCATTTTTACTGCTAGGAATAACACTCCTGGACAAGATAACTTGGGGAGACCTTTACTTCTGGATGGAGAAGATGTTGTATATACCCTTATGCTTACCATTATCGAACATTTTGGAGGTAGATTTACCAATCAATATGAAAATATTAGGACACTCTTTAATGGTCTTATATGTAGAACTTTAAGAGAATTTAGGTGGTATAAGGGTACCTTTCTAAGTCGATTATGGATTTACCTAAAAATAAGTATGAACATTGGAAAGCAAAATTCATTGAAAGTCTTCCCCCTCTTTTTGACAAAAGAGTGAGAAAAACACTTAGGGGATCGTATGGTGAAATAAAATTTGCAGAAAAGACTTATGGTCAGCTTATAGCAGCCTGTACTCAAGAAGGCTTAGCAGTATGAAAAGAATTGAAATTGACTAGACAAATTAAGCTTAACAAGCTTAGAGAAAAATCCCAACTAGGAGATTTTTGTGAGTAATTTGGTATAGATAAACCAGTTTCTACTAAGACAGGGAAAAGCCAAAGATATTCTAAGTCTGATAAACCTTATAGAAAGAAATGCTCTAGACTTAGAACCAAATAAGTGTGTGAGACTAGAAAAAACTATCGTAAGTCTACCAGATTATGAAGAATAGATCCAAAAGAGATTTATGAAAAATCAATTGCTATAGGTGCAACCAACATGGTCATATATCTCCTAATTGTAAACTTCAAAAACTCAAGTCCTTAGGACTCCCTAATGAGGTGCATGACCAAGTTTATGGTTTATTATATACTTCAGGGTCTGAATCTGATTATAATTATGATTCTGAATCTGAAAATGATTTTGAATTGCCTAGTTCTGATAGTGAACAGGATGATGTTAATAAATGCACTGATTGGAACAATGATAAATGCAATTGTGATGAAATGATGTATAAACTGCAATCATAGTTTGAAGATTTAGACTTAAATGTTCAAAATCTTACTGCTAATAATGTTCTTGAATTATTAAAAGAAATTTTTTATGAAAAGCTTTGTGAAAAAATGTAACACCCCACAATTCGGGCTACAATATAGACCATGATTTTGATATGGTTCTAAATCCTGAATCCATAAAATCCTATGCCAATATGGCATGTTAATTTTTGTGTAGCATGTGAATCCGCTCAAGCTTGAATTTAGACCATAGAGGTCCTTCAACTCAAGTACGAGTTGAAACTATTTTGATCTACTAAGTTTTAGTAGATGTTGTAAAGTGTGTCAGCTTCCATCAACCATAACTCTCTATATATGTCAAATTAGAAAGACTATTATGTGTCAAATGATAGGTATTTGAGTTAGCTTTTCAACTATACCAATTTGGCTAAAATTCAACACCAGAGCAAGAAGTTTTGGCCCTTCAAAGTGATAAGCGTTGCCTAACCAATCTCCCATGGCCATTGGAAAGCATAGACAATAGCCTAGGCGGCACCTATGTAAACATAGGTGATAGCCTAGGCGGCGCCTTTGCAAACATAGGCGATAGCCTAGGTGGCTCCTATGTGAAAATAGGCAACGGGATGGGCGGCGCCTATGTATGGAATTTTGGTGATTTAAACACTCCGTGTTGAGGACAAAGTGGTCCTTTTCCACTCTTACTTAGCCCTAAAACACGAGATTTAGTTCCAAGGACCCCAAAATACATATTCTTTCTTCAAAAGTGCTCAAGATTCTCCTTAGGGTTTCAAAATAAAAAAACCCAACAAGTTCAAGATTTAATTGTAGGTTTTAAAAATAATTACATATTTGAATCACCAAGCCGCCAGCTTTAAGAAACATCTATTATCCTTGGAAATAGAGGTACGTGGGGTTATCCTAAAATCTCATGGGTGTAGTTTTTATGAACATGCATGCTTTTAAATGGGGATTTTCAATCAAATGCTAATAACTTACTTTCAATATGATTTTTAAGTCATCTTTATTTATGTCATGGGAATTGTTTACCTATATACTTCAATGGTTGAAACCATGCATGTGTGATTTGAGATTTTCCATGGAAGTTTGATAAATATTAATGATAAATTGTTTTCAAATTTCCATGATAATGTTTCGATACTCCATATTATATTTTGATCAATAAAAGAGAGCATGAATTTGAAATAAACATTGTGCACCACTTGTAAATGATTAAGCACCTTGGTTTTTACATGATTATGCATATGTGGATGTGATATTGATAACTTGCAATTTGGGTATGACGGTACCTTACAGAACACAATACGTGATTGAATTAAATAAAGTTTGAATGCATTGATTTTACATGAGATAGGTGGATGCCCGAAGAAGGCGTTTGAGACACAAGGGCTCATCGCTGGAAGAACGTGTTTGTCGTATGGAATATTGGTACTAGGCTAAGTGATCTTGTGTACTTGACTTTATGTCATTCCCAAATTAGGACTATAGGTAGGAGCCCGAGCCAAGTTATCTTGGGCACTACCATTGGGTTAAGACACCATACTGTGTGGTCTTGAGTATATGTCCCTCACTTATAATCTAATCTCGGCGGCAATCGAGCTTTGACAGTTGGTGTACATTATGTAGGATATTCCACCTAGATCAGATGCATTTCATTATTATTGAGAAAAACTATTGCATTACACCTATGTGTTTTCAAATGATTTGATACGAAATTGCTTTATAATGGTTCTCAACTATATCTTGTAAAAATATTATGTTTTGCTTTGACATCTGTACGTGCCATTACTTTTGTACTGACCCCCATCCCCTCTCCAACCTCTCAGGTTCAGAGGCCCAGTCTAGGGGTCAAGAGAATCAGTAGAACTTTCAGACAGAGTTGTAGAGACAAGTGGTGAGCCTTCTATATTTTGGAAGGTCTCATGTCCTGCAGTAATTTTATCTTATATTCAGTTTTAGGGTCTACTGGAGTCCTTGTCCCAGTTTTCAGATAGACACTGTTTGTAATACCCCGGAAAATTTTTTGTTAAAATTTTGTGCGTAAATGTGTTGGGTTTTATCTTCTAGAATGAATTATAAATTTTACGTGTGTAATGTCTTAAATTATGACCACCATTGCATAGATTATTGAATAAGCTTTCCAATGATATGTGGATCATCCAAAATGGACACCCGAGCGACGAGTTATGAACATTCCAATAGAACCATGAATAGTAGTGAACAGTAAAATATTCAGGAAAAAGTACTGCGGCCAGGAGTATTTTTGCTTCAACTTTAAATGTTCATAAGTCCTTGTACATAATGATCTAGGTGATCTACTATATATAAATGGAAAGCTCTGTAATTCATCTTTCCAATGAAATTGGTTTCATACAATTTGTCTATCGAAGCAAAAAGTTATGGTCGATCTACCTTATCCTATCAAAAGAGAATTTTTGGGTCAACTTCAAACGATCATAACTCCTTATACACAATGATCTGGGTGATACTATATATCAATGGAAATATATGAGAGTCCTCTTTCTAATGAAATTAGTTTCATCCCATTTGGATATCGGAGTAAAACGTTATGGTTGATCTACTTTAGACTATCAAAACAGTCCACCAAAGGACAGATTCGAGAATTATTTGATTTTTAGGGGCATTTTGGTCATTCCCCCTCACCCAAAACCCATCCAAACCCTATATTAAAGCCTATTAGAAGCATTAGATGTTATATTTCATCAAATTCCCTCAAAAAGAAGACCCTAAGCTCCTACATCCAACTTCAAGAACCTCCAAGGTTCACCATTAATTCTACAAATTTATTCAAGATTCCAAGTTCCTAGTTCAAGAACTCCAAGAACCATCATTCAAAGGCATGATTAACATCTCAAAAATGAGTATTGATCTAAAGTTCATCATTCAAGGTATGTGGGATTTTTCAACAAGAACTCTCTTTCGTTCTTGTGCCCAAAAGTAATTTTCTTTACAAAGGCATAATTTTTATTTGATTTTTATGAATTTGAAGCATGAACCCATATCTTATGATGATTATTATGAAATCTTAATGTTTATGATTTTGAAATATTAATTTACATGTGTGGAGATATAAATCACGAATCTTGAACGATATTTATCATGATTTTGATATTTGGGTCGTGAATCCCCATTGCAAATTGTGTTTTTTTAGAAAGTGTGTGTTATAAGCACGTTGATGTTGAATATTTGAGATATTTTGAATTATTTGACCTTTTGTTCTTAATGGATTTGTTTTGAACTCGAATATGAAAGAAATCCACAATGTGGTTGATACTCGGTTTCTTTCCATGGTACTGACCCACATCTTCAGATGCGGGCTGCATTTTCTTGGAATGTAGGTTCAGGTGGTCATTTCCAGGTTCGACAGTGATTTTTTGGGCATGTTGTTCTACATCCTCTATTGTGGTGAGTCCTCATGTTTTGAGAAGGTGATGTCTGATGTTGGTTTCACGAAATTGTTTACATTTCATAGCTGAGTATGAGTCAGTTGGGGCATGTCTCAATGGCTCGCTGGTTTTATTAATTTTCTTAGAGGCTTGTGATAACGCTCAAACTACAACTCTCATAAGAGTGTAAGCGGTCGTTGTCAAATATAGAACCCAACTGGGTTGGATGTCGAATCCCATAGGGAATACTTGGTCACTAAGTAAGCTACTATTAGTAGACTTTTGGCCGAAAATTCTGCAACAAAGGGGGGATTTCGTGCGTGAAAATAACTTAAACAAAATAGTAGAGTAAAAACGGAAAATAGAAGAGTAAGATGGAGTACTTGGTAGGTTTTAATCAATGAGATTTGAGAGTTAGGGTTATGTCCACCTTATGAGTTATACGTATCTATTGACTATGAGTTATGCGGAATTCAGACATGCATGCGCTTATAGAGAATCGTATTCTATGGTAATTCCAGGCGTCTTTCAACCATCAAGGATTATTTCACTTTAACTCTTTTGAGCTTAAAGCGTATCTAATGGTACAAATTCTCCAAGAGGTTAATCCATTTACGGAACTAACTTTTATACAGGGGTTGGTGCTCTATTTCCTTGACATTCTCTCTTTTCCAGACATGTAAATTTTCTTTCGAACAAGTTAATGCTATACTGGCGTATTCTATATGTTTGCAACCACAAGAATTTATATTAAGATAAAGAGAAGAATGATATAAGCAGCATACGTATTAAGAATTCACAAACTCATAGCAATAGATAGTATCTCATAAGGCTTCCATAACCCTAACAGAGAAGTTTAGCTACTTATGATTGCAACGGAGATCATAACAAACATCTTCATAATCTCGCGTTGGTCACAAGGGCCATGCGTTCTCTGTCAGAAAGTAACGTGAATAGTAATAAATGTCGAATAAAAGAAAAATAGAATTGAATAGAAGAATAATGTCTGAAAACGAATTGATAAAGAAGGGAAAGAATCTAATAGGGAGGAATAGGGGAGAGGGTGGCGGAAATTGGTGCTGAAAAGTTCAGCAAAATAGGGTTTTTATAACACCCATATCCTATTCCTACTAAGGTATTGCATACTTATCCTAATCCTACTAGGTTACTGCATCCTTGTCCTAATCCTACTAAGTTACTGCTGATCCCCAAGTCTTTAGAAATGTTGTTTTAGCCCTGGAAAAGTTTTCCATGCATCACTTTTAGTCCATAGGCTTCCAAAAGCTGCCTTCCTTCTTACGTGAAGCTTTCTTTGGCGTCCAATTTCCATAAAATGCTGAAATCTTCATCATTTATACCTGAAAATTTGCTAATCACATTGGTTAGCTCACTTACAGGAAAAAGGACTAAAAGTGCGGGGTGCTAACATCAACACCCCACACTTAAAGCTTTGTTCATCCTCGAACAAAATATCATGTCCATATAAAATATCTACTTAGGGTTTCACAGTAACAGCACAAAATAGTCATCAAGACAGGCATGGCAAGTATTAACAAAGAGTAGTTTTCTGATCACTACTAGAAACGATTTAACCTCCAACATAGACTCGTGATGATGGTTAATTCGTATTCAAAAGTTAAGCACAAAGAATCATACACGACTACCCAAAACCCATCAACCATGTGTTTCTCACACTATATCACCCATAATCACTCACAAGTATTGTATTTTTTCAAAACATGGGTGTAGGATTATCCTTGCTCTCACTCTTACAAAGAATTCATATGTTGCAGCTGATGACCATAGGCTTGCCCTTAGTGTAATGCTCCACTAAATATCAGAATGCTAAGAGTAGGATCAAATAGGTCATTACAGGTTGTAATGTAGGCTAAGGGATGAGTAGGACTATTTTGGCCAGAAATAGTGACTAAGTTCCCTAAGCGCTTTAATACATCACATTATGCCATTTACACTTTCTTTCAAACAACTTTTCTACTTTCTTTTAATATACCACCTCTTCTTACCTCTTTTGTTTTTCAATTTTAAACATAACTAACTTTTTAGTTTTCTTTTCATTTTTATTTTCATAACACACCTCTATGATAGCAATTCTTATTCATGACAAATTCAAGCACCAATACATTCTAAAGCATCATACTCACCCAATTTCCTCTTATTTTGTCACATGACTTTCCAATTTAAAGCGCTTAGAAATTTGGATCAAATTTTGGTCTTGAACAAAATGAATTAGGCTACATATGAGGCTGTCAAAGAAAATGGTTTAAAGGCTCAAAAGGGGTTGACTAGGATAATGTCCACGGGGAGGTAAAATGAAGGTCAACAATCACAGGTTGCCAAAGAAATGCCTAAATCATCTCCTAAACTCACATTCTTTATTTCGCTTTACACACACACCGGGCAAGTTCTAGCATTAGCCACAAACACAGAATATACTATTGTCTCACACACACAAGGCACATGGTCGACTTTATTGGGACTAGTATAGACTCTTGACCCAACAGATGAAGGAATTCAAGCACACAATAATCACACAGTGAGTCGCAATTAGAGCCTAAACGTCTCAATAGTAATGATTTTATCACAGACTCTTGTTATAATACCATGCTGCCTATTAGAACAATTTCATGCAAAGTTAAAAAAAATTAAAAAAAAAATTTAACTACTAAAAAAAACAAAACAAACAAACATAAATGAATGCAAATGCAGATAAAGAAGTATAGCATACAAATATCAGCACCCCACACTTAGACGGGACACACTGCCCTTAGTGGAAAATAAATAAGAAGAACCTAGTTATTTGGACTCCTCCTCTATGTCTGGGGTCATACCCCCTGCGTTGGAATCATCATCATAGTCGTCATCATCCGAGTTCTCCTCCACGTCGGAGTCTTGCATTCGGCAATCATCATCGGTTGGCACATCGTCATCAAGAGGTTCCTCAAAATATATACCTACTCCACACATCGCCCTCGCATGCTCATTCATTGGGTAGCCATAATCCAGCTGCTGGAGCTCTACAGCAGTTGGAACACGACCCCCTCTCATTATGGTAAACCTCGTCATGCCATATAAATGACGAAAGAAGCTTTTGTCGCGAGCATGTCTTTCTGCAGTGGTAAGGTTGACGCCATGCGTGGATTCAACATCTTTAACCTTTGTGAGGTCAACCTTCTTTGGGTTGTGTGGAAGATTACGATAAGAAGGTTCCTCTTCGATGTCCTCCTTTCTCAATATTGCAGTCAATAGATTGCCAAAGCTAAAGTGGGACCTCTTGTGCAGCCTAGCCTTACACATTGTAGATCGAATAATTTCCCCAATGTTGATAGGGACATTCGTCTTCAATGCGTACACCAAGAACACTCTATCTCATGTTGTCTTTGTGTACTGTGTCCCTGGAATCAGGCAAGAGTTGACTATTTGCAACCATATCCTAGCTTCCCTATTCAAGGAAGCATATGGGAAGGTGTTGTGCCGACCGGTGTCCTTGTGTCTACTCCATCGTGCCATTGATCTTGCTCTGCACAGTGTGTGTCTAATAGACCTGTACAGAGGTCTATTATATAGCTCCTTGAGTGGTGATGGATCAACAGATGGCAAACCTAGAAAGGAGTTGAAGAACTCCACATTTAGTTGGAGGACTTGGCCCCGAATCTTTACTTAACTCCCTGTAGTTTTCGGTGACTGATTGGAATATAATTCTCGTATTAGATCGATATTGCACTCTCCCATATCTCGGAAGATGAAATCAAGATGTAACGCCATTATCTTGGCCAACATATGGGGTTCTTTCTTTGCTAGGCTCTCCTTGTGTATCAACTCAACATGAACATATTTTTTCTCTTTATTGTTCCTATACCACTCCTTTCCTTCCTCCTCTAGGACCCATTTTATTCCGAACATATGGCAAGGTATTTGCAGTAAGGAGAATTCTCCTTGCTCTTTTCGTCCCTTTTCTGGCCTTTTTGTGAAGTGGTTGCTTTTTCTTTTCCTTGTCTTACTTTTGGTGCCATTGTACCTGAGATTAAAATAATAGTCATGTTAGCTTCATCTCGGTGGATACAATCAACAAACAAGCAGTAGTAGCACCACCCTACACTTAATTTGTTGGCACAAACTAGTGAAGTGAACGATGTCGATTACTCAGACTTCATCGATATACGTTTAGGTGTTATGTTCCAACAATATCAGTGCATTCATAATTTTCTTGTCATCTTAAATATCCTTTTTTATTCTATTTCATGAAATCTTGGCAATACTTTCATGTTTGGATTGATGTATCTTTTGAGCAAGACTACTACATATAGATTGAATCAAGTTATAGCATTTAGAAATAATCACAACATCGTATGCTTGTAGTCAACCATGATTCTCATCTCGAAACAAGTCATTCCAACATATAAGTTTTCTAGTTACAAGATTATGCAATTTCCTTGGCCATGTCAATTCCGCAAAAGTATGACAGTGTATAAAAATTAAATACAAGTTGGAAACAATTCAAGAGTATCCTTACGTATTCTTTCACTCACTTAGTTGTATCACAACAAATCAACCACATTCAAATCATCATCACTACTTCAAGATTTAACAACTTATTATAGGTGTAGTAGTGTAGTACTTACGGAATGTAAAAGAAGAACAAAGAAGTACTTACTTGGTTGATGGCCTCGGAAGATGTTCTTGCAAAGTTAAAAAAGCAAAAGGAAAATTTTTGAGAGAATTTGGAAGGGTAGGCGGCGCTTAGGTATGGTTTGTAATGCATTTTTGTTCTATGACTAAGGTTCTATTTATAGGACAAGCTTGGGTCGGGTTTTGACCTACTTGGAATCGGATTGGAAGACCAAAAGTGACCATAGGCGGCGCCTAATGCTTTGCCTATGCTTGGCATAGGAGGCGCCTTTTACAAAGCATTGTTGAGCATAGGAGCGCCTATGCTATGGAATTGTTAGGCATAGGCGGCGCCTATGCCATGGAATACTAGATTTAGAGACAAAATGCTTTTGCATAGGCAGCGCCTATGCTATGGCATTGTTGAGCATAGGCGGCGCCTATGCCATGGCATTGTACAATCCGAGAGCTTAGGCCATAGCATAGGCCTTGCCTTGTTCGTGGCCTAGATTTACATTGGCCTTGCCTTGTTCTTTGCCTATATTTTCATAGGCAATGCCTAACCCATAGCCTTTTGCTTCTTCATTCCTAACTTACCACCTTCACCATGCAATGCTTCCAAATCAAAATTTGAAACCAATCTTCTCTTTTACACCTCTTGTACCTACATTTACTCAAGAACAACAAAAACGATTAGAACGATGGGTTGCCTCCAATCAAGCGCCTTAGTTTGGGTTGTGGCTCGACTATTCTTTTTGGATTTTTATTTAGTGAAAACAAATGCAAAAGAAACGATAAAACAAATGATGGGTTGCCTCCCATCTAGTGCTTGATTTATTGTCGCGGCACGACATAGTTACCTTGAGTCTTAGACTTAGTTGAGATAGATAGTGGACATATAGTTTATCGAGTCAAGAGGATCGATATATGGTTTTACTCGTTGTACATTCACCTTAAAAACAACACCATTATTGTCTTCTAGTTCAACTACTCCAGACGAGTAGACTTGGCTAATTTTGTATGGACCAGACCATTTGGACCTTAACTTACATGGGAATAGCTTTAGTTTGGAATTGAAAAGAAGTACCATATCGCCCTGTTGAAAGTTTTGTTGAATAATCCGCTGATCATGATACTTTTTCATCCGCTCCTTGTAGAGGTCTGATCTTTCATAGGCATGTAGACGGAATTCATCCATCTCATTCAGCTGCTCCAATCTCATGTTCATAGCATCATTCCAATTCAAATTTAGTCGTTTCAATGCCCACAATGCTTTATGCTCAAGCTCAATGGGCAAGTGACAGGCCTTCCCATAAACTAGTTGGTACGGGGACATGCCAATTGGCATTTTGAATGTAGTTCTATAAGCCCATAGTGCATCGTCCAGCTTCCGAGACCAACTTTCCTATTAGCATGTACAGTCTTAGCAAGGATTTGCTTGATCTCTCGATTGGAAACCTCTACCTGTCCACTTGTTTATGGGTGATAAGGTGTGGCTACCTTATGTTGCTTGACCCCATATTTCACCAACACGGATTTGAACAGCTTGTTGCAAAAGTGTGATCCTCCATCGCTTATGATGGTACGTGGTACCCTAAAATGAGAGAAGATGTTCCTTTTTAAGAATGCAACAACACGCTTACCTTCGTTATCGGCCAATGCTACTACTTCGACCTATTTTGAAACATAATCTACAGCAACTAGGATATATTTTATCCGAAACGAACTCACAAATGGGCCCATAAAATCTATACCCCATACATCAAAGAGCTCTACTTCAAGGACTTTTGACATGGGCATCTCATGGTGCTTCGAAATCGTGCCTTGTCTCTGACATTGGTCACGTCTTCTTACAAATTCATGGGCATCTCTAAATATCGACGGCCAATAATAACCACTTTGCAATACCTTCCTAGCTGTCCGATTACCTGCGTGATGACCCCCAACTTGGGAAGTATGACATGCTTCCAATATACTAGGCACCTCTACATGAGATATGCATCGCCTGATAACACCATCCGCACAATGTCAAAACAAATATGGCTTATCCCAGAAGTAGTGTTTACATCATGCATGAACTTCCTCTTTTGATGAAAATATAGATTTGTGGGCATCACATTACTCACCACAAAGTTCTCAAAGTATGCATACCATGGTAACTCTTCCATCATTGTGGCTAAGATCTCTTCATCGGGGATGCATCATCAATCTCAAGATCAGTTTGCATTGTGTGCTCATTCTCAAGTATAGATAGATGGTCAGCCACTTGGTTTTCGCAACCTCTTCTATCATTTACCTCAAAGTCAAATTCTTACAGCAATAATACCCATCGAATTAGCCTCGGCTTTGCATCCTTCTTTGTCATTAGGTACCTCAGGGCTGCATGATCAGTATGAACTACCACTTTAGTCCCCAATAAGTAAGCACAAAACTTTTCAAAAGCATAAACAACTGCTAGAAGCTCTTGTTCCGTGATAGTATAATTCTTTTGGGCTCCGTTCAAGACCTTGCTTGCATAGTAGATTGGTTGAAATAGCTTTTCTCTTCTATGACCAAGTACCGCACCCAAAGCTATCCCGCTTGCATCGCACATGACTTCAAATAGTAAAGACCAATCGGGTGCAATAATGATAGGTGCTTCTATTAGTTTCCCTTTGAGGAATTCGAATGCCTTCAAACAATCTTCACCGAAGTCGAACTTAGCATCCTTCTCCAAAAGTTTGCACAACGGACTAGCAATCTTGGAGAAATCTTTAATAAATTTTCGATAAAAGCCTGCATGACCAAGGAAACTACGAACTCCCATCACAGAAATTGGTGGTGGTAGCTTCTCGATAACTTTAATCTTAGCTTTATCGACCTCAATTCCTCTTTCTGATATTTTATGCCCAAGAACAGTACCTTCTTTAACCATAAAGTGGCACTTCTCCCATTTCAGTACTAGGTTGAATTCAACACATCTCTACAATACCATACTTAGTTTTGCCAAGAAACGATTAAAACGACTCACCCATGACTGAAAAATCATCCATGAACACCTCCAAGGTGTCTTCAACCATATCAAAAAAAATAGACATCATACAACGCTAAAACTTGGCTGGTGCATTACATAGCCCAAATGGCATATGTTTGAAGGCAAAAGTACCATATGGGCATGTAAACGTTGTCTTCTCTTGATCCTCAGGAGCAATGCAAATCTGATTGTAGCCGGAATAACCATCTAAGAAATAAAACCATCCTTTCACTGCTAAACAATCGAGCATTTGGTCCATGAATGGCATTGGGAAGTGGTCCTTAAGCGTCCATGAGTTCAACTTCCGGTAGTCCATGCATACTCTCCACCCTATGACAGGTCTAAGTGGAATTAACTTATTCTTTTCATTCGCAACTACCGCCATGCCACCTTTCTTGGGTACACATTGTACCGGGCTTACCCATTTACTATCGGAGATTGGATACACAACCCCTGCATCTAACCACTTAATAATTTCTTTCTTCACCACTTCTTGCATAAGTGGATTGAGACGCCTTTGATGCTCAATAGTGGGTGTGCAATTTTCTTCAAGCTAAATCTTGTGTGTAAAAATCCCAGGCGGAATACTAATAATATCAATGACGGTCCATCCGATGGCTCTTATGTACTTCCGTAGAACAGTGATGAGAACTGCAACTTGCTACTCACCCAAATCTGCCACCACAATAACTGGGAGTGTGTTACCGCTTCCCAAGAATGCATACTTTAAATGACTAGGCAGCTCCTTTAATTCTAACGTGGGTGGCTTTTCAATAGATGGTTTAGCTGGTGATGTAGGTCGGTTTTTGAGATCAAGGTACAGCTTCTTGGGAGCATGAGGATACGACCCTTTTCCTACTAAAGCACAAATAGTTTCTTCATAATTTTTGGCATCCTTACGCTCATCATTCATAAGCACAACAGCCAATGGGTCATCAATAAGCTGCTCCTCTACAGGTAATTCTTTCTCATCATCAAAATAGACATCAGCTACCGAGAACACGTTCAGATCTTTGGGTTGCTTCATTGATTTACAAACATCAAAGCGGACTACTTCATCATTCATCCTTAATTGAAGTTTATTAGCTCTTAAATCAATAAGCACACTTCCTGTTGCAAGGAAAGGGTGCCCCAAGATTATGGGAACTTCTGATTCTGCCTTGCAAACCAAAATAACAAAGTCTTCTGAAAAGATGAATGAATAAACCTTCACCAATACATCAAATAAAATACCAACAGGTCATTTTACCGACCTATCTGCCATTACGAGCCTCATATTGGTTGGAGAAGGATCACCCAACCCCAACTTTCTGTAAATGGATAATGGCATCAAATTGATGTTGGATCCTAAATCGCATAATGCCTTGGCAAAGTTCAAAGATCTGAAGGTGCACGGAATAGTGAAGGCACCGGGATCGGCCTTCTTCTGTACTAGTGATCTGGTAGCGATTACACTGCAATGATGAATAGTATCTGTCAACTCACTACTTATTGTTCGCTTCTTCGTTAAAAGATCCTTCATAAATTTCGTGTACCCAGGCATCTGTTCTAGCACCTCTACCAACAGATCATTAAAGGTCAGCTGTTTTAACATTAACATAAATTTATTGAACTTGGTATCATCAGCTCTCTTTTTTAATCTTTGAGGAAAGGGTGATGGTGTAAGGGGAATAGTTTTTTCCATGACTTTCTTTTTCTCTTGCTTTGGATTGGTGATCGGTTCGGGTTGTGGATGTTGAGGGGTGACGTTACAAACGTCATTTGTAGTTTCATCAGCGTCTTCAGGTTCTGCATTGATAAGTTTCTTGCCTTTGGATGAAGTTTCCTCCTGGTAGTAATAGCCATGCATGTACCATCGTTCCTTGGGTTTTCCACTGTGTCACTTGGTAAGGTGTCAGATTTTCTTTGATTTAATATGGCTGAAATTTGACTCAATTGTTGCTCCAGCTATTTTATTGAAGTGGAATGCGAGTCAACTAGTTGTTTCATTGAGGACAAATCATTTATTACCTCAGTTACTCCCGTGCTGGTTGACCCCACTCCTTTCAACAGCTTAGCCATCATATCTTTCATTGATATCTTTCTCGAAGTAGATGCCGCGGTTTCCCAACTTCCAGAAGGAATATATAAACCACTTCTGTCAGTTTTGTTCTTCCAACTACCTTGGTCCTTGTTTCCAGATTTATCATAATAGTTCCGACCTTGATTTCCTTGGGCATTGCCTTAGAAATCCCCTGATTGTTCAAGTAGTTGGCTTTCTCCTCGGAATCAGATTCCTCTCTTCCTTTTGATGCAATAGCTTTGACTTTTTTGATCTTCCCTAATAATAGATACTTTGTAAGAAGATCCATCTACGTTTTTATGTGCGTCATATCTTGATCATGTTCTTCTTCTCTTCTCTTTTGTTCTGCAGTCATGCCAATAGGCAAAGTAGGGCTTGCTACCTCAGAATCCCTGGTATGCCAAGCTCTACTTTGCTTTGTCATTCGGTCTAGCATATCGCTTGCCTGAACAAAGGTGAGGTCCATAAATGATCCTCCAGACGCATTATCCATCACGGGTTTAGTTACTAAATTCAAGGATCTGTATAGTATCTCCATCAAGTGGACATTTGTCATGTTATGGTTTGGGCACCTCATAAGCTTCTTCTTGAATCTCTCCCATGTTTCGGGGAGGGCTTCAGTTGGAAGCTGACAAAAGTTGCTGATTTCATCTCTCAATTATGCTATTTTTGATGGTGGAAAGAATCTTTCTAGGAAAGCGTCTTTGAATTGCCTCCAATTTGTAATACAATCAACAGTCAGCCCATTCAACCAAAGAGTTGCCTCACCAGATAGAGACAATGGAAATAGACGCAGCCGAATAGCATTTTGTCCAACGCCTGGATTGTCGAATAATTTTTATGTAGAGATAAAGTTGACCAGATGCATATTTGGATCATCACCTGCAAGTCCACCGAATAATCCCTTGAGTTGCAATAACTGAATCATGGTGCTTGTGATGTTGAACTTTGCTCCGGGTTCCAAGGGCGGAGGAATAATAGCTTCTGTGGCACCAGCTCGATACAGATCGTCATCATCATCATAAAATGTAATCTGTATAGCTAGGCATTAAGGTCTAAATCTGACTTGATGATCTCTTCTATTAGCAGGTGTCGCCACCTAAGCATCACGCTAGGGTTTAGTAACTCATCATCACCTAAGTCCTCATCGTCAGGATCTGCTGCTCACCCAGGGTTATCAATATTTTGTTGATGTACTTGGGCAGCGGCCAATGCAGCTAGTCTAGCCTGCTCCTATTGTGCAGCCCTTCTTTCAATGTCACGTTGTGCCTCCATCCTTACAATAAGTTGCGGTTCAGGGTTTATGGGTAATAATGGTCGACCAGAACTTTGAGTATTGGGCATGCACTGAACAAAAAACCTGCAAAAAACAAAAACAACAATTAAAAGTAAAATATAAGAATCTTTGACCAAAGGGTCTAGTAATTTATCACAAACTTAGTTGACAACCGTATTACCCGGCAATGGTACCAATTTTTGATAACACTCAAACTACAGCTCTCGTAAGAGTGTATGCGATCGTTGTCAAATATAGAACCCAACTGGGTTGGGTGTCGAATCCCACAAGGAATACTTGTTCGCTGAGTAAGCAACTATTAGTAGACTTTGGGCTGAAAATTCTGCAACAAATGGGGGATTTCGTGCTTGCAAATAATGTAAACAAAATAGTACAGTAAAAACGGAAAATAGAAGAGTAAAACGGAGTACTTGGTAGGTTTTAATCAATGAGATTTGAGAGTTAGGGTTATGTCCACCTTATGAGTTATACGTATCTATTGACTATGAGCTATGCGGAATTTAGATATGCATGCGCTTATAGAGAATCATATTCAATGGTAATTCCAGGGGTCTTTCGACCATCAAGGATTATTTCACTTTAACTTTTTTGAGCTTAAAGTGTATCTAATGGTATAAATTCTCCAAGAGGTTAATCCAGTTACTGCACTAACTTTTAAACAGGGGTTGGTACCCTATTTCCTTGACATTCTCTCTTTTCCAGACATGTAACTTTTCTTTCGAACAAGTTAATGCTATACTGGCGTATTTTATATGTTTACAACCACAAGAATTTATATTAAGATGAAGGAAAAAATGATATAAGCAGCATACGTATCAAGAATTCATAAACTCATAGCAATAGATAGTATCTCATAAGGCTTCCATAACCTTGACAGAGAAGTTTAGCTACTCATGATTGCAACTGAGAACACAATAAACATCATCATGACCTCGCGTTGGTCACAAGGGTCGTGCGTTATCTGTCATAAAGTAACGTGAATAGTAATAAATGTCGAATAAAAGAAAAATAGAATTGAATAGAAGAATAATGTCTGAAAATGAATTTATAAAGAAGGGAAAGAATCGAATAGGGAGGAATAGGGGAGAGGGTGGCGGAAATTGGTGCTGAAAAGTTCAGCAAAATAGGGTTTTTATAACACCGATATCCTATTCCTACTAAGCTACTGCATACTTATCCTAATCCTACTAGGTTACTGCATCCTTGTCCTAATCCTACTAAGTTACTGCTGATCCCCAAGTCTTTAGAAATGTTGTTTTAGCCCTGGACAAGTGTTCCATGCATCACTTTCAGTCCATAGGCTTCCAAAAGCTGCCTTCCTTCTTGCGTGAAGCTTCCTTTGGTGTCCAATTTCCATAAAATGCTGAAATCTTCATCATTTATACCTGAAAACTTGCTAATCACGTTGGTTAGCTCACTTACAGGAAAAAGGACTAAAAAGTGCAGGAATTATATATTTTATCCTCAAAATTTAACCAAAAATATGGGTAAATGATGGTGTTTTGGCGTGTAAATACGCCTAACATCAGCTTGTCAGACTAGTATAGATGTTGGGAGTTCACTAATAAGTTGTATTTTTTTATCTTTCTGAAATTCTTTTATTCTTGTATGATGATTACTCTGTTGATATTTGAGGGTTATTTATGGAAACCCCATTGATTTGTGCTGAACTGACTGAAAATGGTTCAAAGGGTTAGCTTGGGGCTACTCGTAGCCTCAAGTATCGTGTGACGCTTCGGGACCTATTTTTCAGGGTGTTACAAACTTGGCATCAGATCCTAAAGTTTTAAGTTGTCCTAGGGAGTCTGACAAGCCGCGTTAAGTAGCGTTTTGATCATTGGTGTGTAGCGTGCCACATCTATAAGCAAGAGGCTACAAGACGTTTTAGGAAGAAGTGTGATTCTTTCTTTCAGAAGTCTATCATGCTTAAAGTATCTCTCTCTGCTATTGATTCATGCTGTCCTCTTTTAGAAATATGCCTCTTCGTCAAGCGAGAAGCAATAATGATGGTTAGCAACCTTAACCCGCTGACCCATTAAATAAAAACGTGTTTCATGCTGAATTTTGGGCAGCCTTTCAGGTGCTGGCCTAAGCTATTGTGTAAATATTCCGTCCAACCTGGCCCCAGATCCACAGCAGCAGGGAGGTGATTTAGCTGCTGCCAGGATCCGTGACTTTATGCGGATGAATCCGCCAAAATTCTATGGGTCCAAGTCTGATGATGATCCATGGTTGTTTTTAGAGAAGGTGCAGAAGATTACTAAGGTGATGCATGTATCTGAGGAACATATTGTGGAGTTGGCTGCGTATAGGTTGAAAGACCTTGCTTATGACTGGGTTGTTGCTTTGAGGAAAGGTAGATGTGAGGGAGTTGTCCCTACAACTTGCCAAGAGTTCCAGTATGTGTTCCTGGATAAGTTTTTCCCTTTGGAGAAGAGGGAGGCGAAGGTGGAAGAGTTTATGAACCTGCGATAGGGCTCTATGACTATTAGGGAGTACTGTCTAAAGTTCAATCAGTTGTCCAAGTATGCTCCTGACTTAGTGGCTAATAATCGGGCTAGTATGAGTAAGTATATGACTGGAGTGTCTAGTTATGTGGTTAAGGAGTGTATGTCTGCTATGCTGAATAGAGAGATAAATCTTTCTAGGATGATGACTCATGCCTAATAGATTGAGACAGACAAGATTAAGGAGAGAGACAGAATGAGAGGGAATAAGATAGCTAGGTGCGAGCAGCACAGACAGGGTCAGACTAGATCAAAGAGAGGGAGTCTCCCTCAGTATCAGGATCATTCGCCTATGCCAGCAGTGTTGTCTACTAGTGCTCCCATTCCTACAGGTAGGCAGGAGCAAGGTAGCAGGTCATATACATCCAGATCCTAGTACAGTGCTGGCAATTAGCCAAATTGTCCCCTGTGTCCTAAGTGTGGTAGGGCTCATTCGGGTGAGTGTTAGGGTGGGAAAAGGGGTTATTTTCTGTGTGGTGACATGGGTCATAGAGTTATAGATTGTCCACAGGATGGACAAGGGCATCGTGACTATCGCCCTCAGACCTAGACTCAGATTGTTAGTGCTCCAGTTCCAGCGACTCACCTTGCCCCAACTCAGGGTGCCTCTTCTAGCAATGCTGGCGGGCAGCGCCAAAATAGATTCTATGTTTTATCATCCCTCCAGGAACAGGAGGACTCTCCCGATGATGTTACTGGTACGCTTCATATATTTCAGTTTGATGTGTATACTTTATTGGATCCTGGATCCAGTTTCTCATATGTTACACCATTGATTGCTGTGAATTTTGAAATGAGTCCTGAGATTATTCCTGAGCCTATCCTAGTTTCTACCCCAGTGGGTGATTCAATTGTTGCCCAGAAACTGTATAAAATGTGTTTTGTTACCGTTCTTCATAGAGTCTTGTTGGCTGATCTGATTGAGTTAGATATGGTAGATTTTGATGTGATTCTAGGTATGGACTGGTTGTATTCTTCTTATGCCTCTATTGATTGTCGGACCCGAGTGGTCAAGTTTTAGTTTATGAGTGCATCTGTGTTTGAGTGGTCCGGGAATTCTGTGTCACCCAAGAGTCATTTTATCTCTTACCTCAAAGCTAGAAACCTTATTTCCAAGGGGTGTATTTACCATTTGGTTAGAGTCAAAGACACTAAGTTTGAGACTCCAACTCTCCAGTCTGTTAATGTTGTCGATGAGTTTTCTGATGTCTTTTTGGATGATCTCCTAGGGATACCTCATGATAGAGAGATAGAGTTCGGGATTGATCTTCTTCCCGATACTCAGCCCATTTCTATTCTTTCTTACCGTATGGCCCTATAGAACTTAAGGAGTTGAAAGAGAAACTCAAAGATTTACTAGATAAGGGTTTCATAAAGCCTAGTGTTTCTCCTTGGGGTGCTCCTATGTTGTTTGTGAGAAAGAAAGATGGCTCTTTGTGTATGTGCATTGATTACCGCCAACTGAATAAAGTCACCATCAAAAATAGGTACCCCCTTCCGAGAATAGATGATTTGTTTGACCAATTGCAAGGTGTAAGTTATTTCTCAAAGATAGACCTTCATTCCGGCTATCATCAACTCAAAGTTAGGGAGTGTGACATCCCAAAAACCATTTTTCGAACTCGTTATGGCCATTTTGAGTTTCTTGTTATGTCTTTCGAGTAAACTAATGCCCCAACAGTTTTTATGTATCTTATGAATCGAGTGTTCGGACCATATCTGGATATGTTTGTCATAGTATTCATCGATGATATAATGGTGTACTCCCATAGTGAGGATGAACATTCTGATCATCTCTGAACTATCTTGCAAAGCCTTAGAGATCACAAGTTGTTTGCCAAGTTTAGTAAGTGAGAGTTTTGGCTAAGGTCAGTTGCTTTTCTAGGTCATAACATTTCTTCTGAGGGTACTAGAGTTGATCCCCAAAAGACCAAAGTTGTTACAAATTGGCCTAGACCTATTTCTCTAACTAATATCCAAAGTTTCTTGGGTTTAGCTGGCTATTACCGCCATTTTTTTAAGGGTTTCTCCTCTATAGGGTCTCCTATGACTCGGTTGACCTAAAAAAAAGTAAAGTTCTTATGGTCTGAATCTTGTGAGAAGAGTTTTCAGGAGTTGAAGACACGACTCTTTTCAGCCCCTGTTTTGACTTTGCCTGATGGTGTTGATGGTTTTGTGGTGTACTGTGATACTTTGAGAGTTGGTTTGGGTTGTGTATTGATGTAGAAAGGTAAGGTAATAGCTTATGCTTCTAGACAGTTGAAACCCCATGAGAAAAATTACCCCACCTATGAACTTGAGTTGGCTGCTGTTGTGTTTGCTTTGAAAATCTGGAGATACTATTTGCATAGTGTCCATATTGATGCTTTCACTGATCATAAGAGTCTGCAGTATGTGTTTACCCAGAGAGAATTGAATCTTAGGCAGAGACGATGGTTAGAATTGTTAAAGGACTATGACATAAGTGTGTTGTACCATCCTGGAAAGGCTAATGTTGTGGCGGATAACCTAAGTAGAGTATCCATGGGTAGTGTTTCGCATGTGCTAGAAGGTAAGAAAGAGTTAGCTCATGATGGACATCGTTTGGCTAGATTGGGAGTTAGGTTGTTTGACTCTGCTGAAGGTAGTATAGGGGTTCAGAGTAGTTCCGAATCCTCCTTGGTTTCGGAAGTGAAGGAAAAGCAATACTTAGATTCTAGTTTGGTCAGGCTGAAGGAGTCAATCAAAGACCAAAAAGTAGAGGTTTTCACCGAAGAGAGAGATGGTATGTTGAGATTGCAGAGTAGATTGTGTGTCCCAAATGTTGATGATCTGAGACAGAGGATTATGACTGAAGTACACGGGGCACGATATTCTATTCATCCTGGTGCCACCAAGATGTACCTAAACTTGTGGGAAATCTATTGGTAGAGTGGCATGAAGAAAGATATAGAAGCGTTTGTAGCTAAGTGTGCAACATGCCAACAGGTTAAGGTTGAACACCAAAGACCTGGTGTATGATGCAAGAGTTTAGTATTCCCACCCGAAAATGGGAAGAGATAAATATGGACTTCATGATTGGTTTACCTCCTTCCTGATGCAATCATGATTCCATTTGGGTTGTGGTTGATAGGTTGACTAAGTCTGCTCATTTCTTGCCTGTTCATACTTTATATACTGCTGAGGATTATGGTAGATTGTATATTCGAGAGCTAGTCAGACTGTATGGAGTTCCCTTGTCTATCATTTCGAATAGGGGTACTCAGTTCACTTCGCAATTTTGGAAAGCTTTTCAGAAGGGTCTCGGTACCCAAGTGCTTTTAAGTTTTTCTTTTCATCCGTACACCGATGGTCAAGCTAAGCAGACCATCCAAACCTTAGAGAATATGTTGAGATCTTGTGCACTTGACTTTAAGGGAAGTTGGGATGATTACTTACCATTGATAGAGTTTATTTACAATAACAGTTTCCACTCTAGTATTGGCATGGCTCCGTTTGAAGCCTTATATGAAAGAAAGTGTAGATCACCCATAGGTTGGTTCGAGGTGGGTGAAGCGGCTGTGAGTGGTCCTGATTCGGTATTTGAGGCTATATAAAAAGTTAAGTTGATTAGGGAAAGGTTGAAAACTCCCCTAAGTCGTCAGAAGTCATATGCGGATGTTAGAAGAAGATACCTTGATTTTGAAGTTGGTGACCTAGTGTATCTGAAAATTTCACCCATGAGGAGGGTGAAGAGATTCGAAAAGAAGGGGAAGCTTAGTCCCCGTTATGTTAGTCCTTACAAAATTCTTAACCTTGTTGGTAAGGTAGCTTATGAGGTCGAGTTGCCTTCCGAGTTGTCCTCTGTTCATCCAATATTCCATGTCTCCATGCTTAGAAAGCATATTAGCGATGTTGTGGTAGTGGATTCCTCTGTGAGTGCTAATCTTCAAGAAAATCTTTCTTTTGATGAGATTCCTATTGAGATTCTTGATTTCAGTGTCCGAAGACTAAGGAACAAAGAAGTTCCCTTGGTCAAGGTGTGGTGGCGAAACCAATCTGTTGAGGGTGCAACTTGGGAAGCTGAGGCGGATATGTGATCCAAGTACTCGTACCTATTTTCCGTGAACTCCGATCAAGCCAAAGGTACCGTTCTTTCCTAAATCAAGCACTTTTGATAAAAGTTGCAGCAGTTCAGCTATCATTTATTATGTGTTCAGCTGTAGTTTCTTTAATTTATGCATTCTATGTTGCATTCGAAGTAAAAAATAAAGTGGTGATGAGTCTAACGAATGGTTTTAGTTGTATGCAATATTCCCTGTCAAATATTAGCATGTCTAGCATTATTCGAGGATGAATGATTCCAAGGGGGGGATGATGTAATACCCCAGGAAATTTTTCGTTGAAATTTTGTGTGTAAACGTGTTGGGTTCTATCTTCTAGAACAAATTTTAAATTTTCCGTGCGGAATGTCTTAGATTCTGACCATCATTGCATAGAGTATCAAATAAGATTTGCAACAATATGTGGATAATCCAAAATGGACACCCGAGCGACAAGTTATGAACATTTCGATCGAACCTTGAATAGTAGTGAACAGTAAAACATGCAGGAAAAAGTACTGAGGCCTGGTGTATTTTTACTCCAACTTTAAACGATCATAACTCCTTGTAAATAATGATCTGGGTGATCTACTATATATCAACGGAAACCTCTGTGAGTCCTCTTTCCAATAAAATTGCTTTCATCTAATTTGTTTATCGGAGTAAAAGGTTATGGTCGATCTACTTCAGTCTATCAAAAGCAAATCTTTGGGTCAACTTCAAACGTTCATAACTCCTCATACACAATGATCTGGGTGAGATACTATATATCAACGGAAATATATGAGAGTTCTCTTTCTAATAAAATTGGTTTCATCTAATTTGAATATCGGAGTAAAATGTTATGGTTGATCTACTTTAGACTATCAAAACAGTCCATCAAAGGATAGATTCGAGAATTATTTGACTTTTAGGGGCGTTTTGGTCATTCTCCCTCACCCAAAATCCATCCAAACCCTATATTAAACCCTATTGAAAGCATTTTATGTTATATTTCATCAAATTCCCTCAAAAAGAAAACCCTAAGCTCCTACATCCAACTTCAAGAATTTCCAAAGTTCACCATTAATTCTACAAATTTATTCAAGATTCCAAGTTCCTAGTTCAAGAACTCCAAGAACCATCATTCAAAGGCACGATTAACATCTCAAAAATGAGTATCAATCTAAAGTTCATCATTCAAGGTATGTGGGGGTTTTCAACAAGAACTCTCTTTCGTTCTTATGCCCAAAAGTAATTTTCTTTACAAAGGCATGATTCTTATTTGATTTTTATGAATTTGAAGCATGAACCCATATCTTATAATGATTATTATGAAATCTTGATGTTTATGATTTTGAAAGATGAATTTACATCTGTGGAAATATAAAGCATGAATCTTGAATGATATTTATCATGATTTTAATATTTGGGTCGTGAATCCCCATTGGAAATTGTGTTTTTTTTAAGAAAGTGTGTGTTATAAGCACGTTGATGTTGAATATTTGAGATATTTTGAATGATTTGACCTTTTGGTCTTAATGGAGTTATTTTGAACTCGGGTGTGACAGAAAGCCACAACGTGGTTGATTTTGATAGATGGGAAGCATGATGTCTCCTGATGTATATTTATATATAACTGAAATTGTTTTGTTGTAGATTGTCTTTGACATGATCTGAGCTATGTTTGAGAGAAATATTTAGCACCGAGCGGGAGGTATAAAGCGACCTTACTTCCCTAGAACTACGTGCCCCCATAGAAGTGAGCCTGAGGCTAATTTATATAGTGATCACTAGTTTGTATGGATTTGATATGGATTGTCCTACTCCGATGGAAAGGATAGGACGGCTCTCCCCAACGTGGGTTGTACGTTGGACTCCATGTAGCTCATATGGTTTATGTCGGTTATAGGATCTCCCTGTGTGTGTGTGTTTCCTTGTGTCTATGGTGAATGGTGAAGTGATTTGAAAGTGAAATTTTGAAATTTATTCTTTCGAAAGATTTAAATGATATTTACATTAGGAGAATTGATGTTCTTGATGAACTGAAAGTGATTGACAAATTATATGATGACTCATATGTGTTATTATACTTATTTCATCCTCTCATGATTATGATGATTTTCTTTGGACTATATGAGTCTTTCATACATCCTGCATATTTCTTATAAATATTTATGATGATGATGTTTATACAACTGCATACACTGCCATATACTCGGTTCCTTCCCATGGTACTGACCTACATCTTCGAATGTGGGCTGCATTTTCTCGGAATGTAGGTTTAGGTGCTCAATTCTAGGTTTGATAGTGATTCTTTGGGCACGTTGTTCTACATTCTCTATTATGGTGAGTCCTCATATCCCGAGGTGGTGATGTCTAATGTTGGTTTCACAAAATTGTTTACATTTGACAACTGAGTATGATTCAGTTAGGGCATGTATCAATGGCTCGCTGGTTTTATTGATTTTCTTAGAGGCTTGTCAGACTAGTATAGATGTTGGGAGTTGACTAATAAGTTCTATTTTGTTATCTTTCTGAAATTCTTTTTTTCTTGGATGATGATTACTCTGTTGATATTTGAGGGTTATTTATGGAAACCCCATTGATTTGTGCTGAACTGAATGAAATTGGCTCAAAGGGTTAGCTTGGGGCTACTCGTAGCCTCAAGCACTGTGTGATGCTCCGAGACCTGTTTTTTGGGGCGTTACATTATTTCAGTTATTTATTAGAGATTTTCGTGGATAGTTGTTCAGAGGATAATTGATGTTGAGGGAACCTTATCTCCCTGTTATTGTCTCTTTTCATATTTATAACTATGTTTTCAAATTATTATGTTTTTTTGTATTTCTTTGATCATATGAATTAGGTGCATGATTACCAGAAATATAGGGGTGTTTCGGGCCTCAATAGTTTGAAATGCTTATCACGGCCAGGCCCTGGTTTGGGTCGTGACAAACTTCATAGCAAAGCACGGTTCATGGTCCAAGGGTGTTTGCAAAATCACGTCGGGTAGCATCTTCTTAATGGGTGTGTAGCGCGCCACACTTATAAGCAAAAGGCTGCTAGGCATTTAGGAAATGTTTCCTTTCTTTGTGATTTAGTTCGTGCATCAGAGTCTGAACTGTTCCCTAATCAATGATCACTTGTGTTTCAGAAACACGGTTATGCCTCCACATCGTATCATCGATCAAAATGTTCAGGCAGATGAGGTCCGTACCACCCATGGGATGCGGACCCATAATAGGGGTCACACTCGAGAATTTATCCCTACTCTGGAAGTCCCTCCAGTTCTGACCATTCCACCTTGGGCTCCGCAGACTAATGCCAACCATCCCCTAACTGCTGAGGGAGATATTTCAAATACAGAATTCAGATGGTCTATTCATATGTTGACACATTTGGTAGCCAACCAAGCTCAATGATCGAAAGATGTTAGGTCTGCATCTGTTACATCTTAGGCTACTAGAGTCAGACATTTTATGAAGATAAACTCACCTAAGTCCACTGGCACCAAGGTGGAGAAAGATCCACAGTAGTTCATGGATGAGATGGAAAAGATCTTTAAGGTGATACATGTGGATGAGGTTGAAGAGGTGTAGTTAGAAACTTATCAGCTCAAGGACATTGTGAGTCAGTGGTATGCCGACTGGGAACATGAAAAAGGTGAAAGTACTGAGCCCACAGTTTGGGACAAATTATTGGAAGCTTTCCTTGATCGATTCTTTCCTCTGGAGTTGAAGGAGGCCAAAGCAGAAGAGTTTATGAATCTGAAGCAGGGTAGTATGAGTGTCCAGGAGTACACTTTGAAGTTTAATAAACTAGCCCGCTATGCACCAAAAGTGACTAGTAATATGAGGGCCCGGATGAGGAAATTTGCAATTGGCCTTGTTGATGACCTAGTACTTGAGTGCCAGGGGGCTATGTTGAATAAGGAGTTAAGATTTTCTCGAATGACCGTTCATATGCATCAAGTAGAAGAGAAGAAGAAAAAGATTACTGAATCTAAAAAGAATTGCTGAATCTAAAAAGAAAGACAGACAGGCTAAGAGAGCTAGATCTGCGAACCAGCCCCAGAGTCAGCCGCAGAGTGGTAACTAGGGTAATAAGTTGTTGAAGAAGAAGAAGTTTTAGAATAATGTACAGTCAGTAGCCAGTGCCCCAGCACCCAGACCACCGACAGACAGACAGATAGACTCAGAGTTTTTAAACTTCTTATAGGTCCAAAGCTCTAGGTATACAGTCTCAGGGCAGTGTGGCCCAGTAGCATCGTACTCGTCCGCGGTGTGAGGATTATGGAAGGAATCATCTAGAAAAGTGTTGGTTTGAGGGGAGAAACTGCTATATTTGTGGCAAAGTAGGTCACCTTTAAAAAGATTGTCTATCTGATGGATTTAAATGCGGGGGGGCTAAGTCCCAAGTCACCTCCACAGCTCCTTTTCCTAAGGGTGCCCCTTCAGCTGCCGGAAGCGGTCGCAATCAGTTATATTCTTCGACTAACCGCTAGGAGGTGGAAGCTTCACCAGATGTTGTCATCGATATGTTATGAATTTTTTCTTGTGATGTTTATGTATTGCTTGATCCTGGGTATACTTTATCTTATGTGACCCCTTATATGGCTATTGTTTTCGGGTTTGATCCCAAAGTTATTATAGAACCCTTCTCTATTTCTACTCCTGTAGGTGATTCTACTGTTGCTAGAAGGGTATATAGAAATTTTGTTGTGTCTATTCATAGTAGGAAAAGTGTGGCAGACCTTATAGAACTGGATATGATAGACTTTGATGCCATCCTTGGGATAGACTGGCTTCATTCGTGTTATGCCACCCTTGATTACTGAACCCAAAAGGTCACTTTTTCTTTCCCGAATGAGACACCAGTGATATAGGCAGGGAGTTCTGTAGAACCTATAGGTCACTTTATCTCTTATCTTAGAGCCTGAAAGCTTATCTCAAAAGGTTGTATGTATCATCTAATTTGAGTAAAAGATTCAAAAGTTGGAAACCTTTGTCTGCAGTCAGTCCCTGTAGTGAATGAATTCCCAGAAGTCTTTCCCGAAGATCTCCCAGGGATACCCCCTGATAGGGAGATAAATTTTGGCATTGATGTGTTTTCAGACACTCGTTTTATTTCTATTCCTCCATATAGAATGGCTCCTGCAGAACTAAAGGAGTTAAAAAAACATCTTTCAGACCTCCTAGACAAAGGTTTTATTCGTCCTAGTGTTTCCCCATAGGGTGCACCCGTGCTCTTCGTGCGAAAGAAGAATGGGTTCCTTCGGATGTGCATAGACTACTGTCAGCTAAATAAGGTCATGATTAAAAATAAATATCCTATTCCTAGGATTGATGACCTTTTTTACCAGCTTCAGGGTGCCAAGTTCTTTTCAAAAATAGACCTTCGTTCGGGTTATCATTAGTTGAAAGTTAGGGAGTCAGACATACCCAAGACAGCCTTCTGAACTCGATATGGTCACTACAAATTTCTAGTCATGTCCTTTGGGTTAACTAATGCCCCTACAGCCTTCATGGATCTTATGAATAGAGTGTTCCATCAGTTTCTTGACTTGTTCGTCATTGTATTTATTGATGATATTCTGATCTATTCTAAAAGTAAAGAGGACCATGCCAATCACCTCCAAATTATCCTTCAAACCCTTGTATGCTAAATTTTCTAAGTGTAAATTCTGGTTAGACGCTATTGCCTTCCTAGGGCATATTGTGTCCAGTGACGGGATAAGAGTGGATCTCCAGAAAGAGACCCACGACTCCAATCGAGATTTGGAGCTTCTTGGGTTTGGCGGAGTATTACAAAAGGTTAGTAGAGAGTTTTTCTTCCATAGCTGCTCCGCATACTAAACTGACTCAGAAAAAGATGAAGTTTGTGTGATCTGACTTATATGAAAACAATTTTGAGAAATTGAAGGACAAGCTGACTACTACTCCAGTTTTGACCCTTCCCGAGGCTGTAGATGATTTTATGGTTTATTATGATGCATCCTGTATAGGACTTAGTTGTGTATTGATGCAGTATGGTAAGGTGATAGCTTATGGATCTAGGCAGTTAAAGGTGAATGAGCGCAATTACCCCACTTATGACTTAGAGTTAGCAGCCGTGGTGTTTGCACTTAGAATCTGGAGGCACTATCTCTATGGAGTGCATGTTGATATTTATACTGACCATAAGAGTTTACAGTATGTTTTCTCATAGAAATAATTGAACCTCAGGCAGAGGTGTTGTATGGAGCTTTTGAAAGACTATGATATGAGTCTGCATTACCATCCGGGCAAGGCAAATGTTGTAGCCGACGCCCTCAGCAGGTTATCTATGGGCAGCCTTTCTCATGTAGAAGAAGGAAAGAAAGAGATGGTGAAGGATATTCACCGCCTTGCAAATCTGGGAGTGTGACTCTTAGATTCAGAAGATGGAAGAGTGATTGTTCATGAGTTAGATAAGTCATCTCTTTGTGCTGAAGTTAAGGAGAAGCAGGCTAAAGATCCCATCTTGATGTAAATTAAGAAAGATGTGGGTCAACAAAAGGTTAAGTCATTTGAAATTGGTGCGATAGTATTCTTAGATTTTAGGGTAGGTTGTGCATTCCGAATGTCGATGGGCTATGGAATAGAATCCTTAATGAGGCATACACTTAAAGGTATGTCATTCACCCAAGCTCTACTAAGATGTACCATGATCTGAAAACCTTGTATTGGTGGAATAACATGAAATGTGATGTAGCTAATTTTGTGTCCAAATGTTTGAATTGTCAGCAAGTGAAGGTAGAACACATGAGGTCGGGTGGTACTTCCCAAGAGATAGCCCTGTCTTTATGGAAGTGGGAAATGATAAATATGGACTTCATTACAGGACTTTCGAGATCCCGAAACCAGTATGATTCTATATGGATGATTGTAGATCGGTTAACCAAGTCAGCCCACTTTTTGTCTCTGAGGACTAATTATTTGGGAGTGGTTTATTCTACAATTTACATTGAGGAGATAGTTCGATTGTATGGGGCACCAGTGTCCATTATATCTGATAGAGGTACACAGTTTTTATCTCAGTTTTGGAGATCCTTTCAGAAGGGTTTAGGTACACAAGTGAATTTGAGCACAGCTTTCCACCCTCAGATGGATGGGCAAGCTAAGTGTACCATTCATACCCTCGAAGATATGCTAAGGGCATGCGTTATTGATTTAAAAGGTAGTTGAGTAGATCACCTGCCACTGGTTGAATTCGCTTACAATAATAGCTACCATACCAGTATCAAGATGGCTCCTTTTGAGGCTTTGTATGAGAAGAGATGTAGGTCTCCGATAGGATGGTATGAAGCTGGTGAGACTCAGTTATATGGTCCTGATCTTGTTCATCAGGCAATGGACAAAGTGAAAATCATTAGAGAACGACTCAAGACTGCTCAGAGTCGTCAGAAGTCCTATGCCGATGTTCGAAGAAGAGAACTAGAGTTTGAAATTAGTGATTGGGTGTTTCTCAAGGTTTCTCCTATAAAAGGAGTTATGCGGTTTGGAAAAAGGGGTAAATTGAGCCCTCGTTATGTAGGGACATATCAGATTTTGAAAAAGATTGGTACAGTTGCATATGAGTTAGAATTACCTGCAAGTTTAGGTTCTGTTCATCCAGTATTCCATGTATCCATGTTGAAGAAATGCATTGGAGATCATTCTATGGTATTGCTAGTAGAGAGTATTAAACTGACAGACTCCTTGTCTTATGGAGAAGAGCCCATTCAAATTCTAGATCGCCAAGTTCAGAAGCTGAGGAGCAAAGAGATAGCCTTCGTAATGGTACTGTGGAGGAATCAGAAAGTCGAAGAAGCAACTTGGGAGTCAGAAGATGACATGAGAATTAGATATCCCAATTTGTTTGCTTCGATGGAGGATGAGACAGAAGGTACTATTCCTATCTTATATTTCCTAGTCCTTTATTATGCTTGAAATCATGTCTGTCCGTGTCCTACATCATCACTTGGTGATGAATGATCCTAAGGAGGGGATAATGTAACGCCCCGCAATTAAGGCTATAATATAGACCATGATTTTGATGCATTGCTAAATCCTGAAGCCGTAAAATCCTATGCCAATATGGCATGTTAATTTTTGTGTAGCATGTGAATCCGCTCAAGCTTGAATTTAGACCATAGAGGTCCTTCAACTCAAGGATGAGTTGAAACTATTTTGATCGACTAAGTTTTAGTAGATGTTGTAAAGTGTGTTAGCTTCCATTGACTATACCTCTCTGTATATATCGAATTAGGAAGGCTACTATGTTTCAAATGATAGGTATTCGAGTTAGCTTTCCAACGATACCAATTTGGCTAAAATCCGACACCCGAGAAAGAAGTTATGGCCCTTCAAAGTGATAAGCGTCGCCTAACCAATTGCCCATGGCCACTGGAAAGCATAGGCAATAGCCTAGGTGGCTCCTATGTAAACATAAGCGATATCCTAGGCGGCGCCTATGCAAACATAGGTGATAACCTAGGCGGCGCCTATGCGAACATAGGCAACGGAATGGGCAGAGCCTATGTAAGGAATTCTGGTGATTTAAACACTCCGTGTTGAGGATAAAGTGGTCCTTTTCCACCCTTACTTAGCCCTAAAACACAAGATTTAGTTCCAAGGACCCCAAAATACATATTCTTTCTTCAAAAGTGCTCATGATTCTCCTTAGGGTTTCAAAATAAAAAACCCAACAAGTTCAAGATTTGACCGTAGGTTTTCAAAAATAATTACATATTTGGAATCACCAATCCGCTAGCTTCAAGAAACATCTATTATCCTTGGAAATAGAGGTACGTGGGGTTATCCTAAAATCTCATGGGTGTAGTTTTTATCAACATGCATTCTTTTAAATGGGGGTTTTTAATCAAATGCAAATAACTTGCTTTCAATATGATTTCTCAGTCATCTTTCTTTATGTCATGGAATTGTTTGCCTATATACTTCAATGGTTGAAACCATGCATGTGTGATTTGAGATTTTTCATGGAAGTTTGATAAAAATAAATGATAAATTGTTTTCAAATTCCCATGATAATGTTTCAATACTCTATATTATATTATGATCAATAAAAGAGAGCATGAATTTGAAATAAATATTGTTCACCACTTGTAAATGATGAAGCACCTTGGTTTTTAAATGATTATGCATATGTGGATGTGATATTGATGACTTGTAAGTCGGGTATGACAATAAACTATAGAACACGATACGTGATTGAACTAAATAAAGTTTGAACGTATTGATTTTACATGAGATAGGTGGATGCCCAAAGAAGGCGTTTGAGACACAAAGGCTCATCACTAGAACAAAGTATTTGCCCACACAGAATATTGGTACCAGGCTAAGTGATCTTGTGTACTAGACTTCATGTCATTCCCAAATTGGGACTATAGGTAGGATCCCAATCCAAGTGATCTTGGGCACTACCATTGGGTCGAGACACCATGCTGTGTGGTTTTGAGTGTCTCTCCCTCACGTATACTCTAATCTCGGTAGCAATCGAGGTTTGACAGTTGGTGTAAATTATGTAGGATATCCACCTAGCTCAGTTCCATTTCATTATTGTTGAGAAAAACTATTGCATTACACCCATGTGTTTTCAAATGATTTTATACGAAACTGGTTTATAATGGCTCTCAACTATATCTTCTAAAAATATTATGTTTTGCTTTGATATCTCTACGTGCCAGTACTTTTTTGCTGACCGTCTCCCTTCTCCAACCTCTTAGGTTCAGAGACCCAGTCTAGGGGTCAAGAGAATCAGTAGAACTTTCAGACAGAGCTGTAGAGACAAGTGGTGAGCCTTCTATGTTTTGCAAGGTCTTATGTGTTGCAATCCTTTTATCTTATATTCAGTTTTAGGGTCTACTGGGGGCCTTGTCCCAGTTTTCAGATAGACATTGTTTCAGTTATTTATTAGCGATTTTTGCAGACAGTTGTTTAGAGGATAATTGATGTTGAGGGAACCTTATCTCCCCGTTATTGTCTCTTTTCATATTTATGACCATGTTTCCAAATTATTGTATTTTTCCGCATTTCTTTGATCATACGAATTAGGTGCATGTTTACCAGACATATAGGTGTGTTTCGGGCCTTAATGGTTCGAAATACTCATCACGGCCAGGCCCTGTTTTGGGTCGTGACAAAAAATAATCAATCTTGCTGCTAAACAATCTACTATCATACTGCCAGTACTTCTAAAATTAATATTAAAAATGTTGATGATGATTATTATAGGCCTTATTCTTTATCTGAGGTAAATAGAAGACTTGCTTTGAGTCAAACCCCAGGAACGGATACAACTTTTGATGATTTAAAAATAGAAGTTGAAAAACTGAAAAAAGAAATTATCTCTTTAAAGCAAAATCAAATGATCTCCGATAATAGGATTTTTAAAATTGAAGAAGATATTTCTGATTTTTCCCAAAAAAAAAACTATTTTCCCTTAAGGAAAAGAAAATGAAGTTGTTGAAGATCCTGAAAATTCTTATGTGAATAAAATTATACAAAAAATTAATTCAAAAAATGATTATTTTCTGGGCATGATGCAACTAGTTACTGCCCATAAATGGTATATAAGTTGCACTATTCTGATTAATAAAGAATTTTCTATTACTAATGTAGTTATGATCGATAGTGGTGCTGACATTAGTTGCATTCAGGAAGGATTAATTCTGACCAGATATTTAGAAAAAAACTACTCATATAATTAAATCTGCATCAGGGCATAGTCTTGATATTAATTGTAAATTACCTAATACCCATATTTGTTGAAATAAGATTTACATTCCGCATTTCTTTTTCTTGGTAAAAATCAACTTTATCCTCCTATCATTTTAGGAACCACTTTTATAAATGCTATATATCCTTATACACATATTGATGCAAGTGGTTTTAAAGCTACTTATAAAAATCGAAAAATTTCTTATCCTTTTGTTACTGATCTCATCATAAGAGATATAAATGCTTTAATAGGAATGAAACAACGACAGGTAAATTTCTTACAATTAGAAATAATGAGTTTAAATATTCATGATACAATGAAATCTATAAAGGTTCAGGAAAAAATGAAAATGGTCTTAAACCAAATGACTATGGATATTTGTGCTGATCATCTAAATGCTTTCTGGAATCGTCTGAAACATATTGTTTCTCTTCCTTATGAAGAGTGTTTCAGTGAAGATAAAATCTCAACTAAATCTCGACCTTGCCAAATGAATACAGAATTGATTGAGTTTTGTAAAAAGGAGATTGACAGTTTTTTACAGAAAGGTCTTATAAAACCTTCCAGATCCCCTTGGTCTTGTACTGCTTTCTATGTGAATAATTTTGCTGAAAAAAATGAGGTATGCCAAGACTTGTTATTAACTATAAAACTCTGAATAAATTTTTGAAATGGATTAGGTACTCAATACCTAATAAAAAGACTTGTTTTCTAGATTATATGATGCCAATATATTTTCTATATTTGACTTAAAATCTGGATATTAGCAAATTCAGATTGATAAAGATCACCATATCGAACTGCTTTTAATGTCCCTTTTGGACAATATGAATGGAATGTCATTCCATTTGGTTTGAAAATGCTCCTTCTGCATTTCAGAAAATTATGAATGATATATTTAATCCTCATATGAATTTTATAATTGTCTATATTGATGATACTCTAGTATTCTCAAAAACTCTTGAATTACATTTTAAACATCTAAATATGTTTAAACAAATTGTACTACACAATGGTTTGGTTATTTCTAAACTAAAAATGAGTTTGTTTCAGACAAATGTTCGTTTTTTAAGACATAATATTTGTCAAGGTACAATTGAACTCATACAAAAAGCTATGGATTTTGCTAAAAGAAATTCTGATATTATTACTGACAAAATGCAACTACAGAGATTCCTTGGAAGTCTTAACTATATTTCTCTTTTTTATGAAAACCTGTCTAGGGATTTAGCCCCTTTGTATGATAGGTTGAAAAAGGATTATAAAAAGCCTTCGACGTAAGTCCACACTGATTTGGTAAAATTAATTAAAAAACGAGTTCAAACTCTTCCCTGTTTAACTCTAGATAATCCTGCTTGGTTAAAAATAATTGAGACTGATGCTTCAAACATTGGTTATGTAGGAAGACTTAAACAAGTCAATCCTCATACAAAAACTGAATGTTTAGTTAGATTTTATTCTGGCAAATGGACTGAAAGAAAAAATACGCCACTGTGGCCCATGAAATGTTAACTATTGTTAAATGTGTTTTAAAATTTCAAGATGATTTATAAAATCAAAATTTTATAGTTATAACCGATGCTCAATTTGTTAAATACATGTTTGATAAAGACTTTAAACATGATGCTTCTAAAATAAGATTTGCAAGTTGGCAAGCCCAGTTAGCTCCTTTTGATTTTGAGATACAATACAAGAAAGGAAGTGAAAATTCTTTACCTAATTTTCTCTCTTGAGAATATTTAAACAATCAATGAATTTTTACACTTACTATCTCTCCGAAAAATTGTTATTACTATTATTAAAAATATTCCTTTAAATTAAGATATTCATTTTATTATCTTAGAAAAACTCATTCGTAATATAATTGAAGAAGACTTAAATCTTCCTAATCTTGAATATATTCGAGCTAAAATTGACTGGGATGATTTTGATACATCACTTGACTCATATTAAACTATTTCATGCAGTATGGGCACTGATCCACCATGGCAAATGGACAGTGGAAGTGGAAAAGGTGGCAGAAGCCAAAATAAAAACTCTAGAGGAAGAGGATGAAATTCTCCCTCATCATCATCCTCATTTGCTTCAAGTTCATTTAATTTTTCAGTATTACAACGAGGAAATATGAGTCTGAATGTAAGTCCTTCTATTCATTTGGATGATATACCAGAATATCATCCGTTATATGAGCAAATACAATCTTATACATCTGCAAAGAAAGCTGATTCGTTTGCTTCAATTGCAACAAAAAACACTGTCGATAGGCCAAACTATGAAAACCTTGATAAGAGAGAATTAATTCTTCTCATTAAAAATTCTTAGATATGTAAACAATATGACCCCTAGAAATGAATCCAAAAACACTTGGTGACTAAACTCTATTTTGTAGGTGAGTCATACAAAACAAAAGCTTACTATGAATCTATTCTAATTTCCACAGGAAGCGCTGACATAGAACATCACCAGCTGAGTGAACAGAACATGTTAATGGTTACTCTAAAATGGTAATTAAAAAACTTTCATCTATAGAAGATTGGGGAACAACCACTATGGCCGAAAAAACCATGAAAACGAAAACTGGACAAATCTCTTTTACTTATTGGGATTATATCAAAGCATTTTCCCAAATTTTATATTACAAAAACATTAACCATAAACATACGTGGTTTTTGAAAGTTTGTCCAAAAGTCTTTGCGGATCTTGTACCAAATTGCTTTATTCAATGGTGGTCATTTCATGGACCCACTGTAAAAATTCTACCACCAGAATATTTGCCCCTATATAAATAATGGAAGGTGGTATCCCTATTTCTAAATGATTTATATCATTCTAATCATATTTGTAACCTAGACAAAATTGATCAAATGTATTTTTTTCATATAATTTTCCATTCCATGGATACATAAATGGAGTGTTGAATTTGGTTATACAAAAGAACAAATACCCAGTCTATATATGGTATTTCATACAAATTTTTGGGATAGATTAACCCGAAAGGACCCTCATAAAAAAATCCCTTATGGAAAGGAATTGCTCGAATCCGTCAGACATACACTTGTTGAATATGAGAATGCTCCTCCAAAAAAAAACAATTCTAGAAAACAAGCACTTAAGGCATATCTACAGAAGAATCTCCATTCATGAAGGAGATAAAATGGAAATGATTGAGAAATATTTATCAGAAGCCAGAAAGAACCTTCTTAAATCTGTAGAACAATGCTCAAACACTTCAATGAAAAGTCTTACAAGCGAAGAAGCAGTTGAAACTAAAGAAATTCAGGAATCACAACCACTTCCCCCAGAAAACATACTTAATGATGAAGAAATTGAAAAGGTCGAGGCATTTCTCTACCAGTCATAAAGGGAAAAAGACAAGATATAACACGGACCTATCTGGAAAGAAAAAGATGAGAATAGACGTCATGCCCATATAATAGTAAAAATACTGTGCACAGGGACCCACAAGTTACTGTGCAAGATGCTCTTTTCTAGTATAAATAGGCTCCCCATTTCTGTTAGAGGGGCAGAAGTTTTTCATTTATTTCTTTCGTTTTCTCTCTCAAGCTCTCACTTCTCTCTATCTTTTGTAATATATTTAGTAAATAAATTAAAAGGCACTAGCCATAGTTTAAATATTGTTTAGGCCTTGCACTTTGACCATTTTAAGGTATTTATTCTTTCCTCTTCTATTGTGCTTTTAATACAACTTCTTCCCTCTTCCATCCATGACTATATCCGTCTAAAAAGCATCTTATACCTATGTTAAAGATATAACTTCATTTATGTGGTAGCTATGAAAGATCCAAACTCTATTAAAATGTGAAGGAATTTTCTATAGTTTCTCAACATGGTTTCAAAATGATGGTATAGTCGAGTTTAATAAACTTATATTGACTTTGTCTTAGTGAATACGTCTAGTAAATTGTGCCTCTTTAGCCCATTTTACTAATGAAGAAAGGGCGACTTTTTTTGCACAATTAGAAATTCTAGACACATAAGTTTAACATAATAATAATAATAATAATAATAATAATAATATTAATAATAATAATAATAATAATATACAAGGGGCCTATCAGAGATTCAATAGACTTATGTTAAACCCCTGTGTCTAGAAGTTCTAATTGTGAAAAAAGTTGCCCTTTCTTCATCAATATAACGGGTTAAAGAGGCACAACTTACTAGACTTAGTTGCTGAGACAAAGTCAATATAAGTTTATTAAAATCGACTGTACCACCATTTTGGAACCAAGTCGAGAAACTCTAGAAAAATTCCTTCACATTTCGATAGAGTCTGGATCTTTCATAGTTACCATATAAATGAGGTTAGATCTTCATCATAGGTATAAGAGGATTTTTAGCCAGACAAACTAACGACTGGAAGAGGAAAGAAGTTAAAAAGAATAACAAAAGAAGAAAGAATAAATACCTTAAAATGACCGAAGTGCAAGACCTGAACAGTATTCAAACTGCAAATTGTGGCTAGTGCCTTTTTATTTATTTGCTAAATATATTACAAAGGGTGAGAGAAGAGAGAGCTAGAGAGAGAAAATGAAAGAAAGAAATAAAAAACTTCTGCTTCTCCTAACAGAGATGAGGCATCTATTTATATTAGAAAAAAAGGAATCTTTGCACAGTACATTGTGGGACCTGTACACAGTATTTTCAATAATTTAAGTGTGTCATCATAATTTATCCTTATCTTTTCTTTTCAACTGATAGAGAAACGCCTCGACTTTTTCCATTTCTTCAGTATTAAGGATATTTTTCGGAGGAAGTGGTTAAGATTCTTGAATTTCTTCAGATTCAGCATCTTCTGCACTGGTGAGTCTTTTCATGGACGTGTCTGAACATTGTTTGACTATTTTTATAAGATTTTTCCTGACTTCTTCTAAATATTATCAATCATCTCCATTTTATTACCCTGATGGATAGAAATTCTTCTGGAAATATAATTTAAATTTTCATTTTCTATAATATTCTTTTGTGGAGTAGTTTCATAATCAACCAGAGTTTTTGAATGGATTCTAGCAATTCTTTCCCATAAGGAATCCTTGTGAGAGGGTTTTTTCTTGTCAGCTTGTCCCAAAAATTGGTATAGAATACCCTATACAGTCGGGGTATTTTCTCTTTGGTATACCCAAATTCAACATTCCATTTGTGCATCTATGGAATGGAGAATTCAATGAAAAATACATTTGATCGATTTTGTCTAAATTACAGACATGATCAGAAGGATATAATTTATTTAAAAATGGGGATACTTTAACCTATTCTTTATATAAATGAAGATATTCTCTGGAAAAATTTTGAACGTAGGTCCATGACATGTCCACCATTGGATGAACCAGTTAGGAATTTGATTTTCAAAAATTTTGGCACAGATTTTCAAAAACCAAGTATGCTTGTGTTTTATATTGTTATAGTATAAAATTTGAGTGAATTCCTTGATATAGTCCTAGTAGGTAAAAGAAACTTTTGAATCTCTCATAGATATGGTTTTTTCATCCATAGAGTTCGGGCCCCAATCTTCAGTGGAAATGAGCTTTTAAATCACTATTTTGAAATATCCATGAACATATTCAGTCGTTTCACTTAATTGGTGATGTTCTATTTCGGCAGATCTAGTATAGATTAAAATGGATTCATAATAAACTCTTGTTTTAAAAGACTCACCTGCAAAATAAAGATTAGTCAATAAATGTTTTTGGAGCAATCTCCAGGGATCATTCTGTTTGCATATTTGTGAGTTTTCTATGAGGAGTATCAGTTCTCTTTCATCAAGATTTTCATAATTTAGCCTATTGGCAGTGTTTTCTGTAGCAACTACTGCAAATGAATCAGCTTGCTTTACAGATATATAAGATTGTATTTATTCGTATAAAGGATAATCTTCTGGAATATCGTCTAGATGAATTGAAGGGCTTATATGCGAAATCTTTTAAGATGATGATTTTGTAATATGCTGAATTTTTGTATTAATCAAACTCATATTTCCTCATTGCAATACTGGGAAATTAGATGAGCTTGAAGCATATTAGGATAATGTTGAGGGAGAATTTCTTCCTCCTCCTCTAGAGTTTTGATTTTGGCTTCTGCCATTTTTTCCTCTTCCACTGACCATTTGCCAAGGTAGATCAGTGCCCATACTGCATAAAATATTTTAATATGCATCAAATGATGCATCAAAATCATCCCAGTGAATTTTATCTCAAATATCTACAATATTAGGAAGATTTAAGTTTTCCTCAATTATATTAAGAATGAGTTTTTCTAAGATAATAAAATGAATATCTTCATTTAAAGGAATATTTTTGATAATCGTAATAATAATTTTTTCAGAGAGATAGTAAGTGTAAAAATTCATGGATTGTTTAAATATTCTCAAGAGAGAAAACTAGGTAAAGAATTTTCACTTTCTTTCTTGTATTGTATCTCAAAATCGAAAGGATCTAACTGGACTTTCCACCTTGCAAATATGAATTTAGAAGCATCATTTTTAAAGTCTTTATTAAACATGTATTTAACAGATTGGGCATCGGTTTGAACTATAAACTTTTGATTATATAAATTATCTTGAAATTTTAAAACACACAATAGTTAACATTTCATTGGCCACAGTGGCGTATTTTTTCTGACTTTCAGTCCATTTGCCAGAATGAAATCTAACTAAACATTCAGTTTTTGAATGAGGATTGACATGTTTAAGTATTCCTCCATAACCAATGTTTGAAGCATCAGTCTCAATTATTTTTAACCAAGCAGGATTAGCTAGATTTAAATAGGGAAGAGTTTGAACTCGTTTTTTAATTAATTTTACCAAATCAATGTGGACTAAGTCCAAGACTTTTTATAATCCTTTTTCAACCTATCATACAAAGGGGATAAATCCCTAGAAAGGTTTTCATAAAAAGGAGAAATATAGTTAAGACTTCCAAGAAATCTCTACAGTTGCATTTTGTCAGTAATAATATCAGGAAATTTTTCAGCAAAATCCATAGCTCTTTGTATGGGTTCAATTGTACCTTGACAAATATTATGTCCTAAAAATCAAATATTTATCTGGAACAAACTCATTTTTGGTTTAGAAATAACCAAACCATTTTGTAGTACAATTTGTTTAAACATATTTAGATGTTTAAAATGTAATTCAAGAGTTTTTGAGAATACTAGAATATCATCAATATAGAAAATTATAAAATACATATGCGGATTAAATTATCATTCATAATTTTCTGAAATTCAGAAGGAGCATTTTTTAAACCAAATGGCATGGCATTCCATTCATATTGTCCCAAAGGGACATTAAAAGCAGTTTGATATGTGTGATCTTTATCAATCTAAATTTTCCAATATCCAGAATTTAAGTCAAATTTAGAAAATATATTGGCTTCATATAATCTAGAAAGCAAGTCTTTTTTATTAGGTATTGGGTACCTAATACAGTTTAAAACTTTATTCAGAGGTTTATAGTTAATAAAAAGTCTTGGCATACCTCATTCTTTTTCAGCAGCATTATTCACATAGAAAGCAGTACAAGACTAAGGGGATTTGGAAGGTTTTATAAGACCTTTCTGTAAAAGACTGTCAATCTCCTTTTTACAGAACTCAACTAATTCTGTATTCATTTCGCAAGGCCGAGATTTAGTCTGGATTTTATCTTCACTGAAACCCTCCTCATAAGAAAGAGAAACAATATGTTTCATACGACTCCAGAAATCATTTGGATGATCAGCACAAATATCCACAGTCATTTGGTCTGAAACTATTTTCATTTTTTCCCAAACCTTTATAGATTTCATTGTATCATGAATGTTTAAAATCATTATTTCTAAATGCAAGAAATTTACCTGACGTTGTTTCATTCCTATTAAAGCATTTATATATATTGTTATGGGGTCAGTAACAAAAGGATAAGAGATTTCCCGATTTTTATAAGTATCTTTAAAACCACTTGCATCAATATGGGTATAAGGATATATAGCATTTATAAAAGGGGTTCCTAAAATGATAGGAGGATAAAGTTGATTTTTTACTAAGACAAAAATGTGGAATGCAGATCTTGTTTTAACAAATATGGGTATTAGGTAATTTATAATTAATATCAAGACTGTGTCCAGATGCAAATTTAATTATATAAATAGTTTTTTCAAAATATTTGGTTAGAATTAATCCTTCCTGAATGCAACTAACATCAGCACTAATATCGATCATAGATACATTAGTGGTAGAAAATTCTTTATTAATCAGAATAGTGCGATTTATATACCATTGATGGGCAGTAACTAGTTGCATCATACCCAGAAAATAATCATTTTTTAAATCAATCTTTTGAATAATTTTATTCATATCAGAATTTTTAGGATTTTCAACAACTTTCTTTTCTTTTCCTTTAGAGGAAATAGGCTTTTGGGAAAAATCCGAAATATCTTCTTCAATTTTCAAATCCTATGATCAGAGATCATTTGATTTTGCTTTAAAGAGATAATTTCTTTTTTCAGTTTTTCAACTTCTATTTTTAAATCATCAAAAGTTGTATCCTTTCCTGGGGTTTGACTTAAAGCAAGTCTTCTATTTACCTCAGATAAAGAATAAGGCATATAATAATCATCCTCAGCATTTTTAATATTAATTTTAGAAGTACTGGCAGTACTATTAGCAGATTTTTTAACAACAAGATTAATAATTTTTTCACGAAGCTTTTCATCAAAAATTTCTTTTAATAATTCAATAACATTATCAGCTGTAAGAGTTTGAACATTTTAGTCTAAATCTTTAAACTGTGATTGCAGTTTATACATCATTTCATCACAATTGCATTTATCATTATTAAAATCAGTACATTTATTAACATACTCCTGCTCACTATCAGAACAAGGCAATTCAATATCATTTTCAGATTCAAAATCACAATTATAATCAGATTCAAAACCGGAAGTATCTAACAAACTACAAACTTGATCATGCATCTCATCAGAGAGTCCTAAAGACTTGAGTGTTTGAAGTTTACAATTAGGAGCTATATGACCATATTGGTTGCATCTATAGAACTTGATTTTTGCTAAATCTCTTTTGGATCTATTCTTAGTAAATCTGGTAGATTTACGATAGTTTTTTCTAGTTTCACACTCTTCCTTGGTTCTATAGCTAGAGCATTTCTTTCTATAAGGTTGATCAGACTAAAAACATCTTTGGTTTTTCCCTGTCTTAGAAGAAATTGGTTTATCCATACCAAATTGCTCACAAAAATCTCCTAGTTGGGATTTTTCTCTAAGATTGTCAAGCTTAATTTGTCTAGCCAATCTCAACTCGTTACATAAGGCTAAGCCTTACGGAGTCCAGGCTACTATAAGCTGACCATAAGTTTGTTCTGCAAATTTTCTTTCACCATAAGATCCCCTAAGTTTTTTTCTCACTCTTTCGGCAAAGAGAGGGGGAAGACCATCAATGAATTTTGCTTTTCAATGTTCATACTTACTTTCGGGTAAATCCATAACCCTACTTAGAAAGGTATCCTTATACCACCTAAATTCTCCTAGGGTTTTACATCTAAGACTATTTAAGAATGTCCTAATGTTTTCGTATTAGTTGGTAAATCTACCTCTAAAATATTCTATAATAGTAAGCATAAGGGTATATACAGCATCTTCTCTACCCGCAAGTAAAGTTCTACCCAAGTTATCTTCTCCAGAAGTATTATTCCTAGCAGTAAAAATGGCACTTCTTTTTTCTGCGGTTAAGAAGTTGTCCCACCAACCATGAAGTTGGCTAATAAAACTAGCACTATCATTTTACAAATAGTTTCATCATTACGTCTTGAACAATTTTTGATAGATGCCGGGGCTTTTGCTACGGTAGAATACATTAACATACGATGAACAAGAATTAAGATTTGCCTATCAGACAATCCATCTATGTTCCATTCAAATATTGCATCACCATTATAAGACGTATTAGTCTTATTCTAGTCCCTTTCCTCTATCAGAACATCTTGAGAAGTTGGTCGTGGATAATAAGTTGCAGTCATACGGGGAATATTAGCATATTTTTTCCTGGTTATTTTCTAATCATTCCTCTGAGCTTATTGAGCTCGGAAGAAATTGTATTTCCCACATGTGGAGTAGATTCGAGAGTATCAGCAAAATTAGACTCTAGATTGTTAACAAAATCATCAGACAAATCAAGAGGTTTAATATTCAAATATGAGAATTTTTTGTCTAACAACTTTTCCAATTCTTCTATATGAGAAGGTTTTTCAAATCCTCCAATATCAAGAGGTCTCTGAATATATGGTCTAGACAATATTAAATCGTCTGCCTTGCTTTTTGAAGTAGAAGCAATATCAGATGACTTTATATTGTCTTTAAGCTTTTTAACCATTTCAATTAATTCATCAAGTTTTTTATCAAGGGAAGAAATATGTTCTCCTAGAACTTTAACATATAAACTCAAATAGTTATTCTAAGCAATAAGATTATTTATTTTAGAAATAGTGATTTTTCCAACATCATTATCAATTATATCTACATAAATTATCTTCTTCTCATGTATCTATCATAGGCGTATAATATCTACTGTAATATCCTTCTACTACTATCTTCATTAATACATATATTTTCATATCATGTTAAAGCTCTTTCTAAGAATAATTTCTCTTTATTATATGTTATAGATAATTATGTATGTTCTATATTGTATGGTTTTACTTGTTCTAGCCATTTAATTCCTAATATTATGTCTGCTTTTTGCATTTTTTTCTTTATTTCAAATTCTATTTTTATTTTTCTAACTCCTATTGTTATTTCCTTTTCTGATCTATTTTTAGTGTTTATTAAGCTTCTTGGTAGATCTGGGCATATATTATTATCAGATTTTATTTTCTCATTTTTTACTAGATATTTTGCTATATAATTTTCTTCTTGTCCTGTATTTAAGAGTATTAAATATTCCTTTTCATTTATTGTTCCTGTTATGTAATATTGGTTTAAATTAACTATTGAACTTGTTTCATAACTTGTTCTTTTGATGAACTTGATGATTCTAATTTTTCACAAGCTATTCTTTTTGTTGTACTTATTCTATCATTTATTATTTCTAAATTTTCTTCTATGTCTATATTTTTGTAACTATAATCATTATTATCAATTGTTTTTGCGAATTGTTCAAAAGGACTTTCTATTTGTATTTTATTAATATTATTTTTTTCCGTTATTTTATGTTTTGTTGTTAATACATATAGATTTTTACATCTTGATGTAAATATTTTACTTCCTGGGGTTAGTTCCATTCCTGATTTTTTCCAATATAATACTAATGATTTATCTATATTTTTATCTGTTATTGCTACTGAAAAGTTCGCACTTATTATAAATTTAAATTTTTGGTATATTAAATTTCCTTTTATGGCAGTTATTATACTTTTTTCTATAGGTTTTATAATTCTATCATCTGCTAAATATAATTCTATTGATCTATCTATTCCTTCTCTAAAACATGCTTTTATTAATATCTCTGTACCTCCAAGGTGTACATATTTTATTGGGTATCTATTTTTTGTATCGTTTATTTTTTTATTAATTAACCTTTTTGTTACTAGTGGTGTGCTAGCTTTACCTTTTGCATATCTATAGTCTATTAAATGTTCCTTTTGACTGACTACATAATATTGCTCCATTTTCCTAGTAAATATATTTTTTATTGTTGGTATTTTAAATATTTTTTCTACACTTAAGTCTAACTCTTTTCCTTTTATTTCATCAAATATATTATTATCAAATATTATTTTTTGATTTGTTCCTTCGTTATTTAAATATTCTTCTTTTGTTATTATTTTTATATCTTGTTTAGTTATTTGATTTATTTGTATATCTTCTTCAGTCATTTAATTCGTCTAATTCACTGTCTATTTCACACTATCTATTTCATTATTTCATTATCTGTTTCATTTTTTGAAATTTCATATATACTGTCTTCACTTTCTAATTCGTAATCTATATAATCTATCTGCATATATTCTGTATTTTCTATTTTTATTTATGATATTTGTTTATTTTTTGGGTTTTTAGGCAATTTATAATTTCTAACTAAATGTCCTAATTTTTCACAATTATAACAATTACATTTCTTTATAGATTTATTTTTCCTATATGGTCTTTTATATTTATAATTTTTTACATAATATCTTTTTCTTGGTTTTTTATATTTATATTTTGATTTCTTGTATTTCTTATATTTCTTATGTCTTTTTCTTTTCTTATAATATCTTTCTTTGCATCCAAATTGAGGTGCTATTTTATCTTTCCAACATGCTAAATTTCTTATTAATGTTTTTTTCATTTTTATTTCTTCTTTATATTTTTCACATAGATTTCTATACCATTGTTGTAAAAATTTTATTCTTACTCTTAGAGTATCTACTATTTTTGCTTCATCCCAACTATTTATTATTTTTGAACTAAATGGTTCAGGTAATTTACTAAAATATAATTTCTTTATTTCTTTACTTTCTTCTGTATTATATGCTCCTTTATAATAATATTCTTTAAATGTGCAAGTATTTTCATCTATGTAGCACATATTACATATTGCTAATTTTAATATTAAATTCCTATTTGTATCTTTCTCTTCATTTTGTTCTTCTTCTATTGTTGTCATGCTACTAAATTCGTTTTTTATAGCTGTTTCATATTTTTTAATTATTCTATAGCTGTTAATTTAGTTGTAGTTGTTGATGATGTTCATTCTGTAAGTTTTTCAATTCTTAATACTCTTTTACTATTTTTTGTTAGATTTAAAAACCATAATTTCATTGTTCCTATTAGTGTTCTTTCTATATATTCTGGTGCATCTATTACATTTATATTATTATCTAATAATTATTGTGTCATATATCATATCCATATTTGTATTGTTTTTTCTATATCTATTATACAATCTAAGTCTAAAAAATTATAATTTTTATTAACTATTTATTTTGGTGTCCATTTGCAATATTAATTCTTTAGATTATATCTTTTAAACTTATTCTTATAATATGTAGGTTTTCTTATTTCTGATGTTCTAGGTATTATATTTCCATCTTCTTTTTTTATCAAGAGTGTTTATTAAAGTATTTATATTTTCAAAGTTTTCTTCATTAATTACTTCTAGTTTTTCATTGATTCCTAAATTTTTTGTATTTGTTAAGATATCTGTATATGTTTCACTATCTTTCGAATCATAATTATCTGTTTCTTCAACATCTATTGTATTAATTTCTAATTCCTTGGTTTCTATTTCTTTATTGTTTATTTTTACTTTTTCTTTAAATTGATTTATCTCATTAATAATTTTTGTTCTTTTTCTTTCTGTCTTCTTTCATAGAGATCTTTTAGCATGTAGTTCTTTTTCTAATTCAGCAATCCTACTATTTTTAGTTTCTTCTATATTTTGTATTTCTTCTGTAGTTTGTTGTTTTATTTTTTCTATTTCCTTTTTTCTATCTATTTCTTCATTTTCTTTTTTTATGTTCACCATAACTGTCAATTTATCTTCTAATTTTAATTCTCCTTTCTCTAACATTAAATATAAATGTTCAACTATTTTTTATACCTTCTCCCTAGATTAGAAAATACTATTTTTATTTTTAACCTTTCATGGTTTTGATATGTTCTTTCATCTATTAAAAATTCTTCTTTGTTAATTTTTTATTTAACTATTAATAGATTATGTTGGTATGTATATTCTAGACTATCTATTGTTGATTCTAAATTTAATATTTCTTATTTTGTGCATTTATTGAGTTTTTACTAACTCCGACAATTATGTTATATTGTAGTCTTTCTATCCTTATTTTTAATTCTTTACGTTTTTCAGCTATTATTTGCTTTAATTCTTTATATTTTTGTATGTTATTCATTTAAATAATATTTTGGGAAATATCTAAATCTAGTTTTATCAAATAAATCATAACTAATAAATTAATTAAGTAAATCCATATATATATATACGACTTCTGTATTTTTTAAATAACAAGGCTTTGATACAATTGTAGGGGGTGCGGATTAGGCGCGGTAACTTTACCAGAAAGTAAATAGTTATTAGGTAATAAGTATTTACTTTTATGTAATGTATTTTATGAATATTATCGGTTGAAATATTTTTCATTTTTATCTTCTTGATTTAAGATGCTTTATTAATTCATATTCTAAATTAGATATTATCGTAATTAAATTATCTAGTGTTCTAGGATCCTCGTTAGTACTATGTAATCTTTTTTATTCTTGGTATAAACTATATAGTTGGGTTTCAATTTCTTTTAATGATTTATTCCTTTCATAAGATGTATCCATTAATTTATGTAATTGTTAAATGCTTTGTAGTAATATTCATTAACTGTTTTTCTTTGTTCTTGTATTTTTTATTTTCATATATTTTATCAATATGTTCAATTTTACTGATATTCATATTTTGGGGATGATTAAATGGTAGTTGATTAAATGTTTTGCTATAATATTCTTTAGTTTTTTCTCTTAGTTTTTATAAGTCTTCTATATTATTTTTAAGATATTCTAAATATTGAATATCTTCTTTTTTTAAAGTATTCCATTAAATTTGTTTTTATAAGGTTTTCTGTTAATCTCATTTCTTCGATTTCCTGTTTCCAATATTTTAGTTCATAGTTTATCATTTTATTCTAAAGTAAATGTATAATAATCTATTCTATTATCTTGTTTGAGGTACACAGATAAAAAGTAATATGATAAATATAGTACAAATAGAATAAATTATTATACATTTACTTTAGAATAAAATGATAAACTACGAATATCTAAAATATTGGAAACAAGAAATAGAAGAAATAAGATTAACAGAAAACCTTATAAAAACAAATTTAATTGAATACATTAAAACAAAAGATATAGAATATTTAGAATATCTTAAAAATAATATAGAAGACTTACAAAAACTAAGAGAAAAAACTAAAGAATATTATAGCAAAATATTTAATGAACTACCATTTAATCACCCCCCCCCCAAATATGAATATCAGAAAATTGAACATATTAATAAAATATATGAAAACAAAAAGTACAAGAACAAAGAAAAGCAGTTAATGAATATTACTACAAAGCATTTAACAATTACATAAATTAATGGATACATCTTAAGAAAAGAATAAATCATTAAAAGAAATTAAAACCCAACTATATAGTTTATACCAAGAATACAAAAGATTACATGGTACTAGCGAGGATCCTAGAACACTATATAATTTAATTACGATAATATCTAATTTAGAATATGAATTAATAAAATATCTCAAGTCAAGAAGATAAAAATAAAAAATATTTGAACCGATAATATTCACAAAATACATTATATAAAAGTAAATACTTATTACCTAATAACTATTTAATTTCTAGTAAAGTGACCGCGCCTAATCCGCACCCCCTACAATAACTATTTACTTTCTAGGTGCGGTAACTTTACTAGAAAGTAAATAGTTATTAGGTAAATGGATTTACTTGATTAATTTATTAATTATGATTTATTTGATAAAACTAGATTTAGATATTCCCCAAAATATTATTTAAATGAATAACGTACAAAAATATAAAGAATTAAAGCAAATAATATCTGAAAAAAGTAAAGAATTAAAAATAAGGACAAAAAAATTACAATATAACATAATTATCTGAGTTAGTAAAAAATTAATAAATGAACTAAAAGAAGAAATATCAAATTTAGAATCAACAATAGATAGTCTAGAATATACATGTCAGCATGATCTATTAATAATCTAGGATTTTACCATTTAAAGTTAGAAGAAGAATCTAAGGAATTAACTGCATTTACAGTACCACGAGGATTTTATGAATGGAATGTACTAACATTTGGATATAAAAATGCACCAGGTAGATATCAACAGTTTATGGATAGTTATTTTAAACAATTACCTAATTGTATAGTATACATAGATGATATACTATTATATACAAAAACTAAAGAAGAACATTTAAAATTATTAGAACAATTTACAGATATAATAGAAAAATCAGGAATAAGTTTAAGTGAGAAGAAAACAGAAATTATGAAAAATCAGATAAATTTTTAGGAATACAAATAGATAAAAGTGAAGTCAAAATGCAACAACATATAGTCCAAAAAATAATAAATTCAGAAGAAGAATTAGATACAAAAAAAAGAAATTACAATCATTTTTAGGATTAATAAATCAAGTAAGAGAATATGTTCCAAAATTAGCAGAAAACTTAAAACCTTTACAAAAAATATTAAAAAGGATGTAGAATATAGATATAATGAAAAAGACAAAAAAAAAGTACAGAAAATAAAATTACTTTGTAAAGAATTACCAAAATTACAAGTTCCAGATGAAAATAAAAAATTTACATATGTAGTAGAAGTTGATGCAAGTGAATATAGTTATGTAGGAGTACTCAAATATAGGTATGAAGAAGAAAAATTAGAACATCATTGTAGATATTATTCAAGAACGTTTAACGAAACAGAAATAAAATGGGAAATAAATAGAAAAGAATTTGTTCTTTATATAAATGTTTAATAGAATTTGAACCATATATCGTGTATAACAAGTTTATTGTTTGAACAAATAATACACATGTATGATGGTGGCAACAAGAAAAATACAAAACTCAGTTACGACAAAGAAAATTTGGGGACTAGTATTAAATATAATGAATTTTACATTTATAATTGAAGTAGTCAATACTAACAATAATATCATTGCAGATTACTTATCAAGACAAAGCTACTCAAACTGATTTACCAATAGAAGAGGCTGATGCCAAAGATACTCAGAGTGACTTATTACTCCAAATGTTTAAACAAATGGAGTTATTACAAGAACGAGTTATTAAACTAACTACTGAAGTTACAAATGTAAAAGTGCAAGTCGAGCACTATAAAAAACAAGATACTGTGCAGGAAGAGCACATTAAAAACTAGACCTAGAAGGTGATGATGAGAAACACCTAAAAACTCAAATTACTGACGTGACTTAAATTACAGCTGCAGGGACATCTAAAGGGAAAAATATAGTCACTAAAAATAGACCTGAAATACCAAAGAAAAAGAATTATAACCTCAGCCAAATATTTTCAAAACCATATACACTAAATATACAAAATTTAGAAGCATTTGCACCTCCCCCAATATATACATATTCTGAATCACTTAACCAAAAAAAAATAGATATACAACTATTCTTCTCGTAATACATTGACAACATACACGCCTTACACACCTTATTAAATACCAAACCTATTCAAAGTGAAGAGCTAGCCGCACAACAAAAAGGATATATTACCCAGAAATGCCAAAATTACAATAAACTTATTGCCTTACCAGGTACTAGCCCAAATTTTATTAAATCATGTTACTATTATGGACTATTATCTACAGTTTACACAACCGATGGAGAAGAGTTAGTAGGAATCCCAGAAATTCATACAGAATTTTGACTTACAAGAGAATTACCAACGGATAATTATTCTATGTTCGATTTTATTCCGTACCAGCAGAAATATTATTTGATGAAATTAAATAGACTATTAATGTTGTCAAAATGGGTATGACCAGAGATTATATTATTTTGAAAGAAATATGTGCACAGACCGAGATACCAAAAATGCAGATACCAGCATTTTACCGCAACAAAAGAGTTATTGGAATAAGCAATATATTATTAGAGTTACTTAATAATTATTCAGATAAAAAAACAATTTGGATATATAATTCAAGGAATCAAGCATTGATTTATTCAACTTGCAAAGAAGTTAGAGACCATGAAATGGAAGAACTTAGAAAATGGAGATTAACACTCCTCAGACCAGAAGAACAACCATTAACGAGATCTATCAGTAAGGGAATTATTTTAGAAGAAGCTATGGATCAATTTTGTGAAAATGTTGGCCAAAAATACAAAGACCACATATGCAGTAGATGTAGGGACAAGCGCAACTTTATTCCAGATGTGATGCTACACTGACAAAAAATAGAGAAGATAACCAAAGCAGATATGGAAGAAAGAGACAAAATAAAAGACATGTCAATAAAATAACATAACTTTACTTAACGTAAAGTTTATTGTATAAAGTTTGTAAAGTCTTTAGATAGAATAGGTTTTTGTAACACCCCAATTCGCACCGAAATGCTACACGGTGCTCATGACCCCGAGGGACCACAAGCTAACCCATGACTGATATCTATACTTGTAAACTACATAATACGTCATAAAATATATGGAAACATGAACTGTAAGACCATAAGGTTCAATACTAATACATATCTAAAAAAAATATGGTATAACAATACCAAAAAGAAACATAAATACTGAAGTCTGAACATCTAATTTGACATCCAGTCTGAAAGCCTCTAACTGAACTAAATAAGGAGTTGATGGGACATGTCCTCAACTAACTCCAACTACTGAAATAAACTGAAAAATTAAATAGAATCATCATGTCCTCGAAGGATGAGGACTCATGTCTAACTCTGACTGCTGATCCTGGAATCTACTGCTGATTTAGAGCTCATGCCTTTAAACCTATGGTGTAACATAAGAGAAAGTACTATAGCGCAAATGCGTCAGTACGTCTGAATGTACTGAGTATACGAGTGAGGTAGGCTAAATGCTAAGGGTTATATGTATGAAAAATACTAACTTATATGAACGTGAGAGTACAAACATACAAACAAACTGTAACTAAACTAATGGAGATACTGACTACTGAGCCTGAATACTGACAACATGAGTGTACTGATAATGAGATTCTGAAAGACTGAGTTTACTAATATTGATATGTAAATTACTAATAATTGATGGATCTGATACTATATTACTAAATACTAAGAGACTGATATTGCATTACTGATAAATGAATGATTGTTTCTGAAAGTTCGAATTATGAAGTAGTCTGATTAATTGATCTGAAAGTCCTAAAGCTGAATACTGATAGCATGAGTTTTCATAACTGTTGTGATTGATAGCATAAGTGACTTTATCTGACAGTCCATAAATCTGAAGAAAACTATTTGACTTACATTTTATTTTGAGTTGACTATATCTGACAGCCCTGATATACTGAAATCTAAAGAGCTATCTGAGTTCTTTACTGAGACTGGGTAGCTATAGCTGACAGTCCTGAAATCTATAACTAAAACTGTGGGAAGTAGTTATCTAATCGACATGCCCCAAATACACTATAATAGCTAAGGTGGGGTCCAATCTTTGCCCCGACTTGAGGGGTATCAATACCGCGACACTGGTAAGGACAGTTGTGAGAACCCTATACTGGAAGGTACTCAATGAGAATGGTGGGAACCCTAAACTAATGGGTTAAGCCACCTCATCAATCCTAATCTGACGGGTTAAGATGTCTTAACCTACCCTGGCTACGTAGTTATGGAATATAAGGATTACTACTAAAAATCACACCCTGAACTAATGGGTAAGTTCCCATCCTTGGGTTCACTCAGTGCTAACTTCTACTCCCATTTGAAGGACACTAAACTGAATAACTAAACTGAACTGAATAACTGAACTGAACTGATTAGCTGAATTGATACAGATTAAATGGACTGATACTAGTGGTATTGTTTAGCAGAGCTAAACTAAGTATACTGGATTCCAAGGACTGACGAAATGTACTGAGTTCTGAGGACTGGTTGAGAGTACTGAAGTTACTGAGATTAACTGTGAATACTGAGGTTGCTGAGGTTACTGAGCACTGAGATTTTTGAGTTTTCCTGAGCACATGACTAACTGATTTCATTATATCATGGCTTGACTGAGAGTATCGTGAAAACATGACATGGCTCTAGGCACACAGCTATATTTTTTGGGTACAAGTACCCCTAGGACTCGATGGAAGGAAACTGATGCAACTTGAATTTCTTGAGTACACGACCATCAATAACAATCCATAATACATGAGTGGGGGATTTTATTAAGTACATGGTCATGATAATATCTATCATGAAAAGTAATGCTTATAATCAAGTCATAAATCTCATATTCTAATATCATGGGCATTCCGACAACATATACTATTTATAGCAAGGGCATGGAAACCATTCAAGCATAAGGGAACGGTAACATGTAACATTTAGTTCATATTGTAATGATTTGGGCATATTAAAATTCACGTATTTATTCAACATCTCAAACATGGTAGGAAAAGCATGGATATAATTCGCACACATAATTCATATTTTATCATCATATATGCTTTATGCCACTACCATAAGAATACATAATTAGCATGGAAATTCATATTGAAGTGTATAGTTAACATGAAATTGTTATTTAGATATCATGAAATCATTTAAATATGAAGTTCTAACATACTAGGCATTTTATCGAACACCTTGCATGCATTCTTTAAGGCATAGGTGGATTTCATACTTGTATTCTATCAATCCATCTAAAGATCATGTTTTTCAATTAACAACATAACTTTCATGAGATATACAGTCATGATACTATTATATAGAAAACCAAACAAGCATCAACATGGGAATGATCATACCACCACAATCAACCAAGCTTTTGTATTTTAAATATTGATTCTTGAACTCCATGGACGAAAGAAATCTATAGATGAACACTATGCATACCTTGGAAGGGAGGTTATTGATGATTGACGAAGGAATTTCCTTGAAATTTGATCTTCAAGCTTGATTGTGGAACCCTAATTATTTTTTTTCTATGGTGCTCTTGGATGATGAGCTTTGACATATTAATAGGGTTGTAATGTGTTTAGAAGCTATATATTTCGTAGGGTTAAGTTTAGGGATGTGTAAGGAGTGTTAAAAGACTTAATTACCCTCAAAATAACTCAAAACAGAGTGTTTTTGGCATTGGAACTGACTTAGGTGGTGCCTAACCAATCGCCTAAGTTTGGTTGGGCGGTGCCTAACCAATCGCCTATCCTTACTGTCTCTCACAAAAATGGGCATAACTTTTCGCTTGGGTATTGGATTAAGGCGAAATTGGTATCGTTGGAAATCTAATTCAATTATCTACAATTTGGTGGGTAGAAATATGCAGAAATACCACATTAACATCGAGTTATACTTGTTTAAAGATGACTCTTGCAAAATCAAACACTAAAACTTGATGGATTCAAAAACTCTTAGCTTGTTTTACCTTAAGTGACTCATATGAACATTATTAACACATCATAAGCTATATTATAGATAGGATAATTATGGTAAGTCATGAACTAAAATTCTACTCACAGGATAGGAGGTTTCATACATAGGAAAAATGGTTCATCTCCTAGCTTTAAAACATATGGGGTATTAAAACATCTCCCCCTTGGGAACATTTGTCCTCGAATGGAAATTAACTGAGGTAGGAGAGATGATAAGATTAAGTAAGTACAAGACATACACTACTAAAACATGGGTTCATGACTGAAATGACTGAAACCTGAGCATAACATACTGAACATGCATATCTAATGCATGGGAAGCTGATTTATGAATATAAGACTGAGGATTCTAATAAAGTGAGTTCCTCTAAATGAGAATGCATATCTGATGCACAACTGAAAGGTTAAATCCATGCATATCTGATGGATTATTATATGACTGACATGATACGTGAATGCATGACTGAAAGTACTGATGAGCTGATCACTCATATCTGATGCATGAATTTATGACTAAACTTACTCATGAACATGCAATGGTAAAGGTATCAAGTTTGAACTGAAAATTGAGCATGGAACTAACTACCAAGTTTGGTACTGAAATATGAATATGAGAATGAATAAGTTTAAGGAAAACTGTTACCTTGAATTGAAAATACTGATAAGTTTGACATTAACTACTCCTTATGCATGATCGAAAATATGAGAACATAACTGAGTCTGGGACGTAGTAGATATATTGAATATCATGATCTGAACTAAATCTTGAAAACATAGCACCCGTTCTCCAAACTGGATTCATCAAAAGAAAATAGAGCAGCATGTTTATGTAATGAAAGTTTGGGGGTATGATGTATCTCCTCCTTGGGACACTATATCCCTCAAAGAATACTGACTTGGATGAGGTGATGTTCAAAAAACCTAAGAACTGACTCATGACTGAATAACTAGGATCTGAAACTGAGACATGATATATGAACTGAGCTGAACATGAGTGCATAAATATACTAACTTATCTGATTAATTGAATAGCTGATAGCTGAATAATGGATCTGCAAAGCTAAACTATACTTAGTCTGAATAGTTGGGCTGAGATTTTTTAGTTTTATGCATAGAAGATAAGGACTAACTGAGTAGAATAAGGTATCTGAGCATGGGTTCATGAAATCTATATTATTTTTTAATGCTAGACCAAGCGTACAACATGGCTCTGAGGTATTCTATAAACTGGGGTACTAAAACACTGATAACTGAGTACTGACAACCTGAATGCTATGGTAAAGCATGTCTGGAATTGAACTGAGTTTCAAATCTGGTTACTGAACTAAAAATGACATTATAACTAAGCCTATAGCTAGTACAGAAGTACTGAATTCAAGGACTGAACACTGATCACTGAGTGCTGGATACTGAAACTATAATTGAGTTGGCAACTGAGTTTTTGATGGCTACATGCTGGGGACTGACATAAATCAAGGATCTAAATGTACACTTACACTTTGTACTTTCTCGACTTCTAAATACAACCCCTTTCTAGACGCTTACTTGCACATTTATCATGACATTCAAGCCTATCTTCAACACCCTCGTTCAAAGTAAGCATGCAACAATCCTCTCTTATCTAAACAACTACTCACCACTACACTATTTTATAAGGAGGTCTAACTGGAGGAGTAAATTAGGAGGACCTAAAACATGAATAGATACAAACTAAACTTGACACATGACTGAAAATTGAGGAATAAAATATCAATAGTTTGGATTTACCAATAAGGTATGAACTGAGGATATACATAACATAGTCTAAATGTATCTGATCTGTAGAGGCATAGCATGAGTCATGGAAGCTAAGTATACTGGAAAGCATGATATGCGTACATAATTCATGAGCTTCATGACTTGAGTCTAGAGTTTTCTGTACTCGTGGGACATGATTCGAATACTGAGCGAGATCGAACTGAACTCCTTATACTGGGAATTGAAGGCACACATAATTCCATGGAAAATGTGTGAAAGTAGATTGTTCTCATGGAACATGACTCGTACTGTGGAGTGAAAGGGACTCTTTATGCTGGAAATTGAATTCATACATGATTATAGTTCGTGACCATAGAGTTGGTATGCAATGCCTGAGTTGGTTTCGTGATAGATGAAGTGAAAAACTCTGCACTGAGATGAGAATGGGTCTGGAATTGTCTTCCCTTACTACTTTCTATACATACTGCTCTACTACTAAAATCTGAGGGCCTGGCTTAGGTACTTGATCTACCATCACATACCTACATTATATTCAACACCTGTCTGTCTTACTAAAAACATCATCTAATTCTGTTTCCTCATATACTGCTACTATCATATTCACACCTTCATGCTTAATTTTGAGTCAAGAAACTTAAGTGTTTAGCTCGTACTGTTCAAGCCTACTGATCTAATCCCCATGAATACATAATCTGATCAAATAGAATAATACTATCTCAACTCTACTACTGCTAAACTTTTGGATTCAAGAATGAGTTCTCATGATTATGAATAAATTCTGTACGACCTTGGAACAATAATGAACTGATGAGATATTGTTTGACTCTGTTGCTAATGTCATAATTGACCGTAGGGACTGTCTGAGAAAACCCTGTCTTTAAAACTTTGAACTTCACTGTTTCGATTACCTTGAAAGTAAGATAAAGTGAACATGAGGGGTGCATGATATGAATCTACATGGTTTCCTTAAAGAAACTTGCTATAGCACGATCTTGAGACATAAAATAAGGGAAACTGTTCCCAAAACATCTCATAGCCTCCTACACATAAGTATGGTGCATAATACGCCCATGTACAAGACTCTACTTGATGTAGCTTTCAGACTTCCTAGGGCACTGTTGAACCTTAGGCTCTGATACCAAGATTGTAATACCCCGATTAGCTGAACCAGAATACTACACGATGATCATAACCCTGAGGGACCACAAGCTAACCCATGACTGATATCTGTACCTATAAACTGCATAATACCTCATAAAATATGCGTAAACATGAACTGCAAGGCCATAAGGTTTAATACTGATACATATCTGGAAAAAATATGGTATAAAAATACCAAAAAGAAACATTAATATTGAATATTGAATATCTAATCTGACATCTAGTCTGAAAGCCTCTAACTGAACTGAATAAGGAGTTGATCGGATATGTCCCCAACTAACTCCAACTACAGAAATAAACTTAAAACTAAAATAGAATTATCATGTCCTCGAAGGATGAGGACTCACATCTAACTTTGACTGCTGATCCTGGAATCAACTACTAATTTGGAGCTCATACCTCTGAACCTATGGTGTAACATAAGAGAAAGCACCATAGCGCAAATGTGTCAGTACGTCTGAATGTACTGAGTATACGAGTGAGGTAGGCTAAATGCAAATGGTTATATGCATGAAAAATACTGACTGATATGAATGTGAGAGTACATACATGCATATGTAACTATAACTAAACTAATATACTGACTACTGAGTCTAAATACTGACAACATGAGTGTACTAATAATGAGATTCTAAAAGACTGAGTTTACTGATATTGATAGGTAAATCACTAATAAGTGATGGATCTGATACTATATTACTAAATACTAAGAGACTGATATTGCATTACTGATAAATGAATGATAGTTTCTGACAGTTCAAATTATAAAAATCTGGTCTAATTGTCTATATCTGACAGTCTTGAAGCTGAATACTGATAGCATGAGTTCTGATAACTGTTGTGATTGAAGGTATAAGTGACTATATCTGACAGTCCATAAATCTAAAGGAAACTATATGAGTTCTATTCTATTTTTGAGTTGACTGTATCTGACTACCCTGATATACTAAAATCTGAAGAGCTATCTGAGTTTTTTACTGAGACTGGGTAGCTATAGCTGATAGTCCTGAAATTTGTAACTGAAACTATGGGAAGTAGTTATCTAACTGACATACCCCAAATACGCTATAATAGCTAACCTGGGGTCCAATCTCTACCTCGATTAGAGGGGTGTCAATACCGCACCACTAGTAAGGACATCTGTGAGAACCCTATACTGGCAGGTACTCAATGAGAATGGTGGGAACCCTAAACTGATGGCTTAAGCCACCTCATCAACCCTAATCTGACGGGTTAATATGTCTCAACCTATTCTGGCTATGTAGTTCTAGAACACAAGGATGACTACTAAGAATCACACCCTGAACTGGCGGGTGAGTTCCCATCCTTGGGTTCACTCGGTGCTAACTTCTACTCCCATCTGAAGGACACTAAAATGAATAACTAAACTGAACTGAATAACTGAACTGAATTGATTAGCTGAACTGATGCTGATTAACTGGATTGATACTAGTGGTATTGTTTAGCAGAGCTAAACTAAGTTTGCTGGATTTCAAGGACTGACAGAATGTACTAAGTTTTAATGACTGGTTGAGAGTACTGAAGCTACTGAGATTGACTGTGAATACTGAGGTTGCTGAGGTTACTGAGGTTACTGAACACTGAGATTTCTGAGTTTTCCTGAGTCATATGACTAACTGAATTCTATAGATCATGGCTTGGCTGAGAGTATTATGAAAACATGACATGGCTCTAGGCACACAGCTATATTTTTCGGGTACAAGTACCCCCAAGACTCGATAGAAGAAAACTAATACAACTTGAATTTCTTGAGTACACTACCATCAATAACAATCCATAATACATGAGTGGGGGATTTCATGAAGTACATGGTCATCATAATATCTATCATGAATAGGAATGCTTATAATCAAGTCGTAAATCTCATATTATAATATCATGGGCATTCCGACAACATATACTATTCATAGCAAGGGCATGGAAATCATTCAAGCATAAGGGAACGACAACATGTAATATTTAGTTCATATTGTAATGATTTGGGGATATTAAACTTCATGTATTTATTCAACATCTCAAACATGGTAGGAAAAGCATGGATATAATTCGCATACATAATTCATATCTTCATCATCATACATGTTTCATGTCATTATCATAAGAATACATAATTAGCATGGAAATTCATATTGAAGTGTATAGCTAACATGAACTTGTTATTTAGATATCATAAAATCATGTAAATATGAAGTTCTAACATACTAGGTATTTTATCGAACACCTTGCATGCATTCTTTAAGGCATAGGTGGATTTCATACTTGCATTCTATCAATCCACCTAAAGATCATGTTTTTCAACTAACAACATACCTTTCATGAGATATACAGTCACGATACTGTTAAATAGCAAAACAAACAAGAATCAACATGGGTATGATCATATCACCACAATCAACCAAGCTTTTATATTTTAAAGATTGATTCTTGAACTCCACGGACGAAAGGAATTCGTGGATGAACATTCGCATACCTTGGAAGGGAGGATCTTGATGATTGACAGAGGAATTTCCTTGAAATTTGATCTTCTGGCTTGACTGTGGAACCCTAGTTGTTTTTCTCCTATGGTGCTCTTGGATGATGAGCTTTGACATGTTAATAGGGTTGTAATATGTTTAGAAGCTATATATTTCATAAGATTAAGTTTAGTGACATGTAAGGAGTGTTAAAAGACTTAATTGCCCTCAAAATAAATCAAAACGGAGTATTTTTAGAATTGGAACTGACTTAGGCGGCACCAAACCAATCGCCTAAGTTTGGTTGGGCGACGTCTAACCAATCGCCTATCCTTATTGTCACTCACAAAAATGGGCATAACTTTTTGCTCGGGTATTGGATTAAGGCAAAATTGGTATCTTTTGAAATCTAATTCAATTATCTACAATTTGTTGGGTAGAAATATGCAGAAATACCACATTAACATCAAGTTATACTCATTGAAAGATGACCCTTTAAAAATCGAACACTAAAACATGATGGATTCAAAAACTCTTAGCTCGTTTTACCTTAAGTGACTCATATGAACATGATTAACACATCATAAGCTTTTTTGTAGCTAGGATACTTATTGTAAGTCATGAACTGAAATGCTACTCACAGGATAGGAGGTTTCATACATAGGAAAAATGGTTTGTCTCCTAGCTTTGAAACATATGGGGTATTACAACATCTCCCCCTTGGGAACATTTTTCCTCGAATGGAAATTAACTGAGGTGGGAGAGATGATAAGATGAAGTAAGTGCAAGACATACACTACTAAAACATGGGTTTATGACTGAAATAATTAAAAGCTGAGCATTGTATACTGAACATGCATATCTGATGCATGGGAAGCTGATTCATGAATATAAGACTGAGGATTCTAATAAAGTGAGTTTTCTCAAAATGAGAATGCATATCTGATACACAACTGAAAGGCTAAATCCATACATATCTAATGCATGATTATATGACTGAAATGATACGTGAATACATGGCTGAAAGTACTGATGAGCTGATCATGCATATCTGATGCATGAATTTATGACTAAACTTACTCATGAGCATGCAATGGTAAAGGCATCAAGTTTGAACTAAAAAATGAGCATGGAACTGAATACCAAGTTTGGTACTGAAATATGAACATAAGAACAAATAAGTTTAAGGAAAACTGTTACCTTGAACTAAAAATACTGATAAGTTTGAGATTAATTACTCCATATGCATGATCGGAAACATGAGAACATAACTAAGTCTGGGATGTGGTAGATATACTGAATATCATGATCTGAAATAAATTTTGAAAATATGGCATACGACTAAAGTTGGAGCTTGAGGGTTATCTTTTAAGCATCCCTTCTCCAAACTGGATTCATCCAAAGAAAATAGAGCAGCATGTTTATGTAATGAAAGTTTGGGGGTATGATGTATCTCCTCCTTGGGACACTATATCCCTAAAAGAATACTGACATGGATGAGCTACTAAGGGAAATTGAGGCGATGTTCAAAAAAACTAGGAATTGAATCATGACTGAATAACTAGGATATAAAACTGAGACATGATTTATGAATTGAGCTGAACATGAGTGCATAAATATACTAACTTATCTGATTAATTGAACAGCTGATAGCTGAATACTGGATCTACAAAGTTAAACTGTACTTAGTCTAAATAGTTGGGCTGAGATTTTTTAGTTTTATGCATAGGAGATAAGGAATAACTGAGTAGAATGAGGTATCTGAGCATGGGTTCATGAAATTTGTATTATTTTTGAAAGCTAGACCAAACGTATAATATGGCTCTGAGGTATTCTATAAACTGGGGTACTGAAACACTGATAACTGAGTACTGACAACTTGAATGCTATGGTAAAGCATGTATGGAATTGAACTGAGTTTCAAATCTGGTTACTGAACTGAAAATGACATTATAACTAAGCCTATAGCTAGTACAGAAGTACTGAATTCAAGGATTGAACACTGATCACTGAATGTTGGATACTAAAACTATAATTGAGTTGGCAACTGAGATTTTGATGGCTACATGCTAGGGACTGACATAAGTCAAGCATCTAAATGTACACTTACACTTTGTACTTTCCCAACTTCTAAATACAACCCCTTGCTAGATGCTTACTTGCACATTTATCATGACATTCAATCCTTTCTTCACAACTACACCCTCATGCAAAGTAAGCATGCAACAATCTTCTCTTATCTAAACAACTGCTCATCACTACACTATTCCATAAGGAGGGCTAACTGGAGGAGTAAATCAGGAGGACCTGAAACATCAATAGATACAAACTAAACTTGACACTTGACTGAAACTTGAGGAATAAAATATTAATAGTTTGGATTTACCAATAAGGTATGAACTGAGGATATACATAACGTAGTCTAAATGCATCTGATCTGTAGGGGCATAGCATGAGTCATGGAAGCTAAGTATACCGGAAAGCATGATATGCGTACATGATTCATGATCTTCATGACCTTAGTCTAGAGTTTTCTGTACTCGTGGGACATGATTAGAATACTGAGGGAGCTGGAACTGAACCCCTTATACTGGGAACTGAAGGCGCACATAATCCCATGGAAAATGTGTGAAAGTAGATTATTCTCATGGAACATAACTCATACTGTGGAGTGAAAGGGACTCCTTATGCTGGAAATTGAATTCATACATGATTATAGTTTGTGACCATAGAGTTGGTATACAATGCCTGAGTTGGTTTCGTGATAGATGAAATGAAAGCCTCTGCACTAAGATGAGAATGGGTCTAGAATTGTCTTTCCTTACTGCTTTCTATACATACTGGCTCTACTACTAAAATCTGAGGGTCTGGCTTAGGTACTTGATCTACCATCACATACCTACATTATGTTCAACACTTGTCTGTCTTACTAAAAACATCATCTGATTTTGTTTCCTCATATACTTCTAATATCACATTCACACCTTCATGCTTAATTTTGAGTCGATAAACTTAAGTGTTTAGCTCGTACTATTCAAGCCTAATGATCTAATCCCCATGAATACATAATCTGACCAAATACAATAATACTATCCCAACTCTACTACTGCTAAACTTTGGGGTTCAAGAATAAGTTCTCATGATCATGAATAAAATCTGTACGACCTTGGAATAATAATGAACTGATGGGATACTGTTTGAGTTTTTTGCTAATCTCACAACTGACCGTAGGGACTGTCTGAGAAAGCCCTGTCTTTAGGACTTTGAACTTCACTGTTTCTATTACCTTGAAAGTAAGGTAAAGTGAACATGAGGGGTACATGATAGGAATCTACATGGTTTCCTTAAAGAAACTTTCTATAGCATGATCTTAAGACATGAAAAAAGGGAAATTATTCCTAAAACATCTCATAGCCTCCTGCACATAAGTGTGGTGTACAATACACCCATGTACAAGACTCTACTTGATGCAGCTTCAGACTTCCTAGGACACTGTCGAACCTTAGGCTCTGATACCAAGTTTGTAATACCCCGATTCGCTGAACCAGAATGCTACACGATGCTAATAACCCTGAGGGACCACAAGCTAACCCATGACTAATATTTGTACCTATAAACTGCATAGTACCTCATAAAATATGTAGAAACATGAACTGTAAGGCCATAAGGTTGAATACTGATACATATCTAAAAAAATATGGTATAACAATACCAAAAAGAAACATAAATACTGAAGACTAAACATCTAATCTGACATCTATTCTGAAAGCCTCTAACTGGACTGAATAAGAAGTTGATGGGACATGTCCTCAAATAACTCCAACTAATGAAATAAACTGAAAACTGAAATAGAAATAAAATCATCATGTCCTCGAAGGATAAGGACTCGCGTCTAACTCTGACTGCAGATCCTAGAATCTACTGCTGATTTGGAGCTCATGCCTTTGAACCTATGGTGTAATATAAGAGAAAGCATCATAGCGCAAATGCATCAGTACGTCTGAATGTACTGAGTATACGAGTGAGGTAGGCTAAATACAAAGGGTTATATACATGAAAAATACTGACTGATATGAACGTGAGAGTACATACATACATATATAACTATAACTGAACTAATAGAGATACTGACTACTAAGTCTGAATACTAACAACATGAGTGTACTGATAATAAGATTCTGAAAGACTGATTTTACTGATATTGATATGTAAATCACTAATAAGTGATGGATCTGATACTGTATTACTGAATACTAAGAGACTGATATTGCATTACTGATAAATGAATGATTGTTTCTGACAGTTTGAATTATGAAAATCTGGTCTGATTGACTGTATCTGACAGTCCTAAAGCTGAATACTGATAGCATGAGTTTTGATAATTATTGTGATTGATAGCACAAGTGACTATATCTGATAGTCCATAAATTTGAAGGAAACTATCTGAGTTCCATTCTATTTATGAGTTGATTGTACCTGATAGCCCTAATATACTAAAATTTAAAGAGTTATCTGAGTTTTTTACTGAGACTGGGTAGCTATAACTGACATTCCTGAAATTTGTAAGTGAAAATATGGGAAGTAGTTATCTAACCGACATGCCCTAAATACGTTATAATAGCTAAGTTGGGGTCCAATCTCTGCCCCGACTGGAGGGGTGTCAATACCGCACCACTGGTAAGGACAGCTGTGAGAACCCTATACTGGCAGGTACTCAATGAGAATGGTGGGAACCCTAAACTGACTGGTGAAGCCACCTCATCAACCCTAATCTGACGGGTTAATATAACTCAACCTATGCTGGCTACGTAGTTCTGGAACACAAGGATGACTACTAAGAATCACACCCTGAAATGGTGGGTGAGTTCCCATCCTTGGGTTCACTCGGTGCTAAATTCTACTCCCACCTGAAGGACACTAAACTGAATAACTAAACTGAACTGAATAACTGAACTGAACTGATTAGCTGAACTGATACTGATTAACTAGACTGATACTAGTGGTATTGTTTAGCAGAGCTAAACTAAGTTTACTGGATTCCAAGGACTGACAGAATGTACTGAGTTCTGAGGACTGGTTGAGAGTACTAAAGTTACTAAGATTGACTGTGAATACTGAGGTTGCTAAGGTTACTGAGCATTGAGATTTCTGAGTTTTCCTGAGTCACATGACTAACTGAATTCTATAGATCATGGCTTGACTGAGAGTATCATGAAAACATGACATAGCTCTAGGCACACAGCTATATTTTTCGGGTACAAGTACCCCCAGGACTCGATGTAAGGAAACTGATGCAACTTGAATTTCTTGAGTACACGACCATCAATAACAATCCATAATACATGAGTGGGGGATTTCATGAAGTACATGGTCATCATAATATCTATCATGAATAGGAATGCTTATAATCAAGTCATAAATCTCATATTCTAATATCATGGGCATTCTGACAACATATTTTATTCATAGCAAGGGCATGGAAACCATTCAATCATAAGGGAACGACAACATGTAACATTTAGTTCATATTGTAATGATTTAGGGATATTAAACTTCATGTATTTATTCAACATCTCAAACATGGTAGGAAAAGCATGGATATAATTTGCATACATAATTCATATCTTCATCATCATACATGTTTCATGTCACTACCATAAGAATACAAAATTAGCATGGAAATTCATGTTGAAGTGTATAGCTAACATGAACTTGTTATTTAGATATCATGAAATCACGTAAAGATGACGTTCTAACATACTAGGCATTTTATCGAACACCTTGCATGAATTCTTTAAGGCATAGGTGGATTTCATACTTGCATTCTATCAATCCATCTAAAGATCATGGTTTTCAACTAACAACATAACTTTCATGAGATATATTGTCACGATACTGTTATATAGCAAAACAAACAAGCATCAACATGGGTATTATTATATCACCACAATCAACCAAGCTTTTGTATTTTAAAGATTTATTCTTGAACTCCACGGACGAAAGGAATCCACGGATGGACACTAAGCATACCCTGGAAGGAAGGTTCTTGATGATTGACGGAGAAATTTCCTTGAAATTTGATCTTCAAGCTTGATTGTGGAACCCTAGTTGTTTTTCTCCTATGGTGCTCTTGGATGATGAACTTTGAGATGTTAATAGGGTTGTAATGTGTTTAGAAGCTATATATTTCATAGGGTTAAGTTTAGGGATGTGTAAGGAGTGTTAAAAGACTTAATTACCCTCAAAATAACTCAAAACGGGGTGTTTTTAGCATTGGAACTGACTTAGGCAGCGCCTAACCAATCGCCTATCCTTACTGTCTCTCACAAAAATGGGCATAACTTTTCGCTCAGGTATTGGATTAAGGCAAAATTGGTATCGTTGGAAATCTAATTCAATTATCTACAATTTGGTGGGTAGAAATATGCATAAATACCATATTAACATTGAGTTATACTCGTTCAAAAATGATCCTTGCAAAATCGAACACTAAAACTTAATGGATTCAAAAACTCTTAGCTTGTTTTACCTTAAGTGACTCATATGAACATGATTAATGCATCAGAAGCTATATTATAGATAGGATACTCATTGTAAGTCATGAACTAAAATGCTAATCATAGGATAGGAGGTTTCATACATAGGAAAAATGGTTCTTCTCCTAGCTTAGAAACATATGGGGTATTACAGCTTTTTTGACTTTTCAAGCCAATAGTATTTATAAATTTTTGTCTTATAGTTAGATATTAAAGTCTTCATAAAGACTTTCTTGTAAAATATGTCAGAACTTTAATTAGGTTAGGTAGAAAAAGACTTTTCAAAACTTTAGATTTTTTAGAAACATGTAAAATTATGTAAAGTTTCCCATTATAAATAGAAGGCATTACAGGAATGAGAAGGACGAGCCTTCATGCGTTGAAGCAAAGAATTCTCTCTTATCTATAACAAATATTTTGCTTATTTATTTAAAAACAGGTATATTTCAACGGAAAAATCTATGGAGGAACAAAACTTAGTATTATCAAACTTACCAGAACAGGTATATTTATTCAGTATTATGAATTGCTAAATTCATAATTCCTAACAATCATGATATGATAAGATAAGTCATTTTTTTAAATACAAGGCTCTGATACCAATTGTAGTCACACCCCCTATAATTGGTATCAGAGAATTGTTATTTAAAAAATACAGAAGTCGTATATATATGGATTTACTTTCTAGTAAAGTTACCGCGCCTAATCCGCACTCCCCTACAATTGGTATCAGAGCTTTGTTATTTAAAAAATATGACTTATCTTATCATATCATGATTGTTAGGAATTATGAATTTAGCTATTCATAATACTGAATAAATATACCTGTTCTGGTAAGTTTGATAATCCTAAGTTTTGTTCCTCCATAGATTTTTCCATTGAAATATACCTGTTTTTAAATAAATAAGCAAAATATTTGTTGTACACAAGAGAGAATTTTTTGCTTCAACGCATGAAGGCTTGTCATTCTCATGCCTTCGATGCCTTCTATTTATAATGAGAAACTTTACATAATTCTACGTGTTTCTAAAAAATCTAAAGACTTGAAAAGTCTTTTTCTACCTAAACTAATTAAAGTTCTGATATATTTTACGTGAAAGTCTTTACAAAAACTTCAATATCTAACTATAATACAAAAATTTATAAATGCTTTTGGCTTGAAAAGTCAAAAAAGCCTATTCTATCTAAATACTTTACAAACTTTACAATAAACTTTACGTAAAGTAAAGTGATGCTATTTTATTCACATGTCTTTTGTTTTTATCTCTTTCTTCCGTATCTGCTTTGGTTATCTTTTCTATTTTTTGTCAGTGTAGCATCACATCTAGAATAAAGTTACGCTTGCCACTACATCTGCTGCATATGTGGTCTTTGTATTTTTGGCCAACTTTTTCACAAAATTGATCCATAGCTTTTTCTGAAATAATTCCCTTACTGATAGATCTCATTAATGGTTATTCTTCTGGTTTGAGGAGTGTTAGTCCCCATTTTCTAAGTTCTTCCATGACACGGTCTCTAACTTCTTTGAAAGTTGAATAAATCAATGCTTGATTCCTTGAATTACATATCTAAACTGGTTTTTTATTTGAATAATTATTAAGTAACTCTGATAATATATTGCTTATTCCAATAACTCTTTTGTTGAGGTAAAATTCTCTTATTTGTGTTTTTTGTACCTCGGTCAGTGCACATATTTCTTCCGAAATAATATAATCTCTGGTCATACCCATTTTGACCACATTAATAGTCTTTTTTAATTTTGTCAAATAATATTTTTGCTAGTGCGGAATAAAATCGAACATAGAATAATTGTCCGTTGGTAATTCTCTTGTAAATCATAAATTCTTTGTGAATTTGATAACGCTCAATCTACAGCTCTCGTTTGAGTGTAAAGCGGTCGTTAGCAAATATAGAACCCAACCTGGGTTGGGTGTCGATCCCACAGGGAATAGCTTGGTCAACAAGTAAGCAAAATTACTAAACTTTTGGTGCAAGTCTCGTAAAAAAGGGGGATTGTAATAAGTAACCAAAGTACTAAAATAAAAGCTGAAAATAGCAAAGTAAAAAGAGAAAGATTGTCACGTTGGTTGTAAACAATGAGAATTGAAGCGTTGGGGTTATGTCCACCTTCTGAGGTATACGTCTCTATTGTCTATGAGTGTGTAGAGTCTTGACATGCAATTGCTTATAGAGAATTGTAGTCGATGGTAAGTCCAAGCGTCTCTCGACCTCAACAAGGAATATTTCACTTTAACTCTCTCGAGCTTAAAGTGTGTCTAGCGGTACGAATTCTCCAAGAGGTTTGTCCAGTTACGGCACTAGCTTTTTAATAGGAAAGGGTGTCCTACTACCTTGACATTATCTCTTTTCCAGACAAATAACCTTTCTCTCGAACAAGTTAAATATTAGACTGGCGTATTCTTGTGTTTGCAACCGCAAAGAATGTAGATTAAGATGAAGAGCGTAATGATATAAGCAATATACTTGTCTTGAACTCATCAACTCATAGCTATAGATAGTAACTCATTCGGCTTCCATAACTCAACTAAGAGGTTTAGTTACCCATGAATGCGAAGGATATCACGATTTGCATGGTGGATGGCGTGAAAAAGTAGGTGTTTAGGCGTGTGGTTTTGGTGATTCCGTAGCAAGTAATGATTCTCTTGTTGTGGATTTTAAGAATAGAGGAGTAGATTAGAGTGTTTGTAGTGGAAGATGAGAGAGATGGAAGAAAATTAAGAATGTGAATTAAGTTCTGAATTGAATAGATGAAGAATGAATTGTTAGAAGATGAATAAAAATCTCTAGCATGATAGGGTATTTATAATACTCCTATCCTACTCCTACTAAGCTAATGAAATAAATAACCAAATCCTAATATACTAATGAAATCCTTGACCCAAATGTACTAGGGTAAGGTTACAATATCATAATCCAAATAGATTAGTGAAACACATAACCTAATTATACTAGGTTAATGTATCTTGGTAAAAATCCAGCTTTGTGTCTGTAAGTCCCCAAAGTCTTCAGAAATACTGTTTTAGCCCGGGACAGATTTTCCATGCAGCAGATTTAGTCCTTTAGGCGTCCAGCTCCTTTCCACTTCGTTCGTGAGCTTTCTTTTGCGTCAAGTAAGCCATAAAATGCTGTATTTTGCATCATTTATACCTGAAACTTTCCTAATCATATTTGTTAGCTCATTTACAGGAAAAGGGACTAAAAGTGTATGAAATAGATAATTAGTTCTCAAAACTAGGCTAAGATATGGGCAAAATATATTGATATAGGCACGTAAATTCGCCTATCATCAACACCCCACACTTAGAGCTTTGTTCGTCCTCGAACATATCATGTCCTTCTAAGCATCGACTTAAGGTTTTTACAGCAACAACACAAAACATTTATCAAGACAAGCACAACAATTATCAACAAAGAGTTGCTTTCCGATTATAAGTAGAAACAATATAACCTCAAGCATAGACTCGTGATGGTGATCAACTCGCATGCAAACGTTAAGGTACATAGAATCATATACAACTATCCAAAACTCATCAACCATGTGTGTCTCACAATATAGTACCCATAATCACTCACAAATATAGCATATTTTTCAAACATGGGTATCAAAGTGTCCTTGCACTCACTCTCACAAAAAATTCATATGTAGCAACTAGTGACCATAAGCTTGCCCTTAATGTAGTACTCTACTAAATGTCGGAATGTTGAGATTAGGATCAAGTAGGTCTTTTGATGGTTGTAATGTAGGCTAAGGGACGGGTAGGACTATTTTGGCCAAGAATAGTGACTAGGTTCCTAAGCGCTTTAATACATCACATTGTATCAATGACACTTTTTTTTTTCAACTTTTCTTCTTCTTTTCTTCTACCACCCTTGTTCTCCTCTTTTGTTTTTCAAATTTAAGAACAACTCACTTTTCAGCTTTCTTTTCCTTTTTCTTTTCACAACATACCTCTTATGATAGCATTTTTCATAACACATTCAAGAACCATTACAATTTAAAGCATCATACTCACCCAATTTCCTCTTATGTTGTCACATGACTTGTTCACTTTTAAAGCACTTAGGAATTTGGATCAAATTACGGTCTTGAAAGAAAATGGATTAGGCTTACATACAAGCTTGTCAACGAAATAGGCTGAAGGCTCAAAAAGGGTTAACTAGGATGATGTACATGGGTAGGTAAAACTGAAAGTAAACATGTATAGGTTGCCAAAGAAATGCCTAAATCATATCCTAAACTTACATTCCTTATTTTCGCTTTGCATACATACCAGGCAAGTTCTAGCATTAGCCACAAACATAGAATATACTATTAATCTCACACACACAAGGCACATGGTCGACTTGATTGGTAGTAATATAGGCTCTCGACCCAACAAGTGAAGAAATTGAATCACACAATATCACATAATGAGTCACAACTAGAGCCTAAATGTCTCAATAGTCACAATTGTAGCACATACTCTTGTTATAACTTCATGCTGCCTATCAAAATAATTTCATGCGAAGCTAGAAAAATTTTATTCCTAAAAAAAACTAAAAAAACGTCAAACGAAAAAAAAAACAAAAAAAATGGACTAAAACAAAGTAAACAAGCAAACATACAAACATAGGTGCAAACAAGGAAGTATAGCATGCAGATTCTGCCACCCCACACTTAGACGGGACACTGTCCTCAGTGGAAAATAAATGCGAAGAACCTGATTAGTCGGACTCCTCATCAATGTCGGGGGTCATACCCCCTTCGTCGGAATCATCATAAGAGTCATCGTCAGAGTTCACCTCATCATCAGAATCAGGCAAGCGTCTATCATCATCAGTTGACACGTCATCGTCAAGAGGTTCCTCAAAATATACGCCCACTCCACACATCTCCCAGGCATGCCTGTTCATTGGGTAGTCGTGGTCCAGCTGTTGGAGCTCTTCAACAGTTGGAATACGTCCACCACTCATCATAGTGAATCGTGTCATGCCATAGAGATGACGGAAGAAACTCTCGTCACGAGCATGTCTCTCCGCAGTAGTAAGGTTGACTCCATGCGTTGTTTCAGCATCTTTGACCTTGGTGAGGTCAACCTTCTTTGGGTTATGTGGGAGTTTGTGGTCAGCTGGTTCCTCTTCTATATCCTCCTTCCGCAACATTGCTGTCAATAAATTTCCGAATGTGAAATGGGACCTTCTGTGGAGTCTGGCCTTCCTCATGGTAGATCGAATGATTGCCCCAAAGTTGATAGGGACATTCGTCATCAACGCATAAACCAAACACACTCTATCTCTCGATATCTTTGTGTATTGCGTCCCAGGAATAAGGCATGAGTTGACAATGCACATCCAGATTCTTGCTTCCCTATTTAGTGGAGCATAGGGGAAGGTGTTGTGATGGCCTGTTTCCTTATGTCTGCCCCATCTTGCCATCGATATGCTTCCACAAAGCGTGTGTCTTATCGCTCTGTAAGGAGGCCTGCTGTACAGCTCTTTGTATGGTGCAGGGTCGACCGAAGGTAGGCCAAGAAAAGAGTTGATCCAATCCGCTGTAAGCTGTAACACTTGGCCCCGAATTTTGACTTCGTTGCCTGATGTGTTTGGCGACCAGTTGGCATAAAACTCTCTTGTCAAGTCAAGATTGCACTCTCCCATGTCGCGGAAGATGAAATCCAGCTTCAAAGCCATTATTTTAGCCAACATTTGCGGCTCCTTCTTTGCTAAGGTCTCCTTGTTGATCAAGTCGACGTGCACATATTTATTTTCTTTGTTGCTGCTGTACCATGCTTTGGCTTCTTCCTCAAGAACCCATTTAATTCCGAACATTCTGCGTGGTAGGTGCGCTGAGGATGATTCTCCTTGGTCTTTTCGGCTTCTCTTTTTGTCCTTTCGGGACGTGGTATCCTTCTCCTTGCCTTGCCTTGCTTTAGGTGCCATTGTACCTGAGACTAGAAATAATGTTAGTTGCATCACAATCTCACTTTATACAATCTATATGCAAGCACTAGGGGTACCACCCCACACTTAATCTTGTTAGCACAAATCAGTGAAGTGAAAGTGGTCGAGTACTCAGATTTCGTCGACATACGTCTTAGGATTGGATTCCGACAAGAAAATCAGCATTACATCACTTATTTGCAGCTATTGGTCTACTTTCATGGTGGATATAGCAATACTACAACCTAGGGGTTACCACATGGAATCATTATTCTTACAACAAGCACAACCTCCTAAGTCGATAGGCACTATAACCTTATCCCGATGGTCGGGATAGTCTATCATGTAAGCATCCAACCAACAACCTTAAGCAATATTCATAGCCATATCAATTCAGCAATTATCATAACAATGCTATCGGAGCAAAATTCAAGTCGGAAACAAGTCAAGAATTCCCTACGTAGATATTCACTCACACTATCTTGTAACAATTATCCAAACATATGAACATCACCACCAATCTCACATGATTTAGCAAATTATAATAAGCATAGCAACGTAGTACTTACGATAAATAGATGAAGAATAAGAGAGCACTTACTTGCTTGAAGATTGTGGAGAAGTTGTTGTGGATTGGAAGAACAAAGGAAGAAAATTTTGAGAGGATTTGGAGTGTTATGCGGCGCCTTTAGGGTTGTTTCTAATGTGGTTGTGATATAAAACCAAGTCCCCTTTATATAGGAGGAGTATGGGTCGGGTTATGAACCATTTACAATCGGATTTGGGGACAAGATCACCACATATGCGGCGCATATCCCTCGGCATATCAATGACATATGCGGCGCATTGTCCATGGCATAATGGGACATATGCGCCGCATAGTCTATGGCATTTCTAGACATATGCGCCGCATAGTCTATGGCATTTGGTCTCAGTATCTCAAATGCCATAGCATAGGCGGCGCATAGTCAAAAGCACACCTAGGAATAGGCGGCGCATAGTGTATAGCACACTAGATTCCGAGTCCTTAGGCTATAGAATAGGTTGTGCATCGTTCGTGGCCTATTTTTACCAAGGCCTAGCCTTCCTCGAATCCTATTATGACGTGAGAAAGGCTCAATTCATAGCCTTATGCATCACCATTCCTAACTTACCGACTTTACCATACAATGCGACCAAATCGTCAATTGAAATCAATCTCTTCGTTGCATACTTCTTGTACCTATATTAGCTCAAAACAAATAAACACGATTAGTACGATGGGTTGCCTCCCACCAAGCGCCTTAGTTTTGGTCGTGGCACGACTCTTATTTTTGGATTTTCATTTATCAAAAAGAAAAAATACTAAAACGACAAAACAATAAAACGATAAAACGATAAAACAATAAAATGATAAAACGATGGGTTGCCTCCCATCTAGCGCCTTATTTATTGTCGTGGCTCGACGTAGTAATCTCGAGTACTTAGACTTCGTCGAGATAAGTGATGGCCATGTCATTTATCAAGTCAAGAGGACCGATATATGGCTTGACACGTTGGCCATTCACTTTGAAGATAACACCCTCATTATTTTCCAATTCGACTACTCCAGACGAGTAGACTTGAATGACTTTAAATGGACCAGACCATTTCGATTTTAACTTACCTGGGAAGAGCTTGAGTCTGGAGTTAAAGAGTAGTACCATGTCACCTTGTTGGAAGTTTCAACGAACAATCCGCTGATCATGATACTTCTTCATCCGCTCCTTGTATAAATCTGATCTTTCATATGCATGGAGACGAAATTCATCTAGTTCATTCAGCTGCTCCAATCTCAGGTTCTTCATATCATCCCAATTCAGATTCAAGTGCTTTAATGCCCACAATGCCTTGTATTCAAGCTCGATGGGTAGATGACAAGCCTTCCCATAAACTAGCTGATAAGGTGACATGCCAATGGGTGTCTTGAATGCAGTCCTATACGCCCATAGTGCGTCATCTAGCTTCCGAGACCAGTCCTTCCTATTCGCATTAACCGTCTTGGCAAGGATTTGCTTGATCTCGCGGTTGGAAACCTCAACTTGTCCACTGGTTTGGGGATGATAAGGCGTAGCTACCTTGTGTTGCTTGACTCCATACTTGGCCAATACAGATTTGAATAGCTTGTTGCAAAAGTGAGATCCTCCATCACTTATGATAGTACGAGGTACTCCAAAGAGAGAGAAGATATTCTTCTTTAAAAATGCTACAACACGCTTTTCTTCGTTGTCGGCCAATGCTACAGCTTCCACCCATTTCGATACATAATCCACAGCAACCAAGATGTACTTCATTCCAAACGAATTCACGAATGGACCCATGAAATCAATACCCCACACATCAAAGAGTTCTACCTCCAGAATTTTGGACATGGGCATTTCATGGTGTTTTGAAATAGCACCTTGACGTTGGCATTGGTCACACCTTCGCACATAGTCGTATGCATCTCTGAATATTGTAGGCCAATAATAACCACTTTGCAAGACTTTCCTTGCCGTACGATTCCCTGTATGATGTCCTCCAACTTGCGAAGTGTGGCATGCTTCCAATATAGTAGGCACTTCTTCATGGGATATACATCGTCGAATGATACCATTCGCGCATCTTCGAAACAAATAAGGCTCATCCCAATAGTAGTGCTGAACGTCATGCATAAACTTCCTTCTTTGGTGGTAAGATAAATTGGAAGGTAACACATTACTCACTACGAAATTTGCAAAGTCGGCATACCATGGTAATTCCTCCATTGTTGTCGCTAGTATCTCCTCGTCAGGGAATGCATCATCAATCTGATTTTCTGGTTGCGCCACATACTCATTCTCAAGTCTCGATAGGTGATCAGCCACTTGGTTCTCGCAACCTCTTCTATCTTTGACTTCGAAATCAAACTCTTGCAGCAGCAATACCCATCGAATCAGCCTTGGTTTTGCATCCTTCTTCATCATTAGATATCTAAGAGCTGCATGGTCTGTATGAACGATCACCTTAGTACCCAGTAGATAGGCACGAAACTTCTCAAACGCATACACCACCGCTAGGAGCTCTTGTTCAGTAACGGTGTAGTTCCTTTGGGCTTCATTTAGGAACTTACTCGCATAATAGATAGGATGAAACAATTGCTCCTTTCTCTGCCCAAGAACAGCACCAACGGCTACACCACTAGCATCACACATGACTTCAAACGGGAGCGTCCAATCTGGTGCTACCATGATAGGGGCTTCAATGAGTTTTCCTTTAAGGCATTCGAATTCCTTTAAGCAATCATCATTAAAGTCAAACTTCGCATCTTTCTCCAATAGTTTGCACAATGGACTAGAAATTTTGGAGAAGTCTTTGATGAATCTACGATAAAACCTAGCATGGCCAAGAAAACTACGAACTCCCTTCACCAAAATTGGAGGCGGTAGCTTCTCTATTACCTCGATTTTGGCGCGATCAACCTCTATTCCTCTTTCGGAGATCTTGTGCCCGAGAATGATTCCTTCTTTTACCATGAAGTGGCACTTCTCCCAATTAAGCACAAGGTTGAACTCTACACATCTTTGTAATGCCATGCTCAAGTTCACCAAACATGCGTCAAAGGACTCACCAACAACTGAAAAGTCGTCCATAAATACCTCCAAAGTGTCTTCTACCATATCAGAGAAAATAGACATCATACATCGCTGAAAGGTGGCTGGTGCGTTACATAACCCGAATGGCATACGTTTGAAGGCAAACGTACCATATGGGCATGTGAACGTTGTCTTCTCTTGGTCTTCAGGGGTAATACAAATCTGATTGTAACCTGAATAACCATCCAAGAAGCAAAACCATCCTTTCCCCGCTAATCGATCTAGCATTTGGTCCATAAATGGCATGGGGAAGTGATCCTTGAGCGTCCAAGAATTCAGCTTGCGGTAGTCCATGCATACTCTCCATCTAGTAACGGGCCTGAGTGGAATAAGCTCATTCTTTGCATTCGCAACCACCGTCATACCTCCTTTCTTGGGAACACATTGTACTGGGCTTACCCATGTGCTATCAGAAATAGGATACACGACTCCTGCGTCTAACCACTTGATAATCTCCTTCTTCACCACTTCTTGCATTGGTGGGTTTAGACGTCTTTGATGTTCAATGGTGGGTGTGCACTTTTCTTGGAGCTGAATTTTATGAGTGCAAATCCCAGGTGGAATACCAATGATATCCGCAATGGTCCATCCAATAGCTCTAATATACTTGCGTAAGATTGTAATAAGAGCTGCAACTTGTTGCTCACCCAAATCGGCTGCTACAATGACTGGAAGAGTATTTCCGCTTCCTAAGAATGCGTACTTCAAATGGCTTGGCAGCTCCTTCAATTCTAACGTGGGTGATTCTTCAATAGATGGCTTAGCTGGTGGTGTGGGTCGATTCTTGAGATCAAGATCCAGCTTCTTGGGAGTATAACGATATGTTCCTAATCCCGATAGAGCACAAATATCATCTTTAGAAATTTCAGCATTATCATTCTCTTCTTTCATGAGCAAAACCTCCAAAGGATCATCAAGAATTTGCTCTTGAGCAAGTAACTCTTTCTCATCATCAAAGACAACATCAGCCACCGAAAATACACTCAGATCTTTGGGTTACTTCATTGATTTGCAAACATCAAAGCGCACCACTTCATCATTTATTCGGAATGAAAGCTCATTAGCTCTCAAATCTATGAGCACACTTCCCGTAGCAAGGAAAGGGCGTCCCAAGATTATGGGAACCTCTGAATCTGCTTCAAAATCCAAGATGACAAAGTCTGCCGGAAATATGAATGAAGATACCTTCACCAAGACATCGCATAGAATACCAACCGGTCGTTTTACCGACCTATCCGCCATAACAAGCCTCATATTAGTTGGTGTAGGATCTCCTAACCCCAACTTCTTGTAGATTGATAATGGCATCAAGTTGATGCTGGCTCCTAAGTCACACAATGCTTTAGCAAAGTCCAAAGATCCGACGGTGCAAGGAATAGTGAAAGCTCCGGGGTCGGCCTTCTTCTGAACTATCGATCGGGTAGCAATTGCACTACAATGATGAACATCATCTTTCAGCTCATATCTTGCTACCCTCTTCTTAGTCAAAAGATCTTTCATAAACTTCGCATACCCAGGCATTTGTTCAAGTGCCTCTACCAAGGGGACATTAATGGTCAGCTGCTTTAACATAGTCATGAATTTGCTGAACTTAGTGTCATCGGCCGCCTTCTTCAATCTTTGTGGAAAAGGTGGTGGTGGGTATGGAAGTGTTCTCTCCATGGCTTTCTTCTCCTCTTGCTTCCGTTTATCATTTTTTTCAGGCTACACATCACTAGGTAAAACATCCTTGACGTTTGACGTAGTTGTTGCGGCTTCCTCGCTTGCAACGTCACTCGGTGTGGCGTCAATGTCTGCTGCTACGTCAACCACTTGCTTGACTTTTGCTGAAGTTTCCAGCACCTTACCACTCCTGGTAGTGATGGCCATGCATGACCCATCATTCCTTGGGTTTTGGACTGTATCGCTCGGTAAGGTGCCAGCCTTTCTTTGATTGAATGCTGCTGAAAGTTGGCTTAATTGCTGCTCTATTTGCTTGATAGAAGTGGAATGAGAATCAACTAGTTGCTTCATGGAGGCCAAATCGTCGATTACCTCCTTAACTCCCGCGCTCGTTGCTTCCACTCCTTTTAATAACTTAGCCATCATGTCTTCCATAGAATTAGATGTGGTGGTATCACGTCTACCAAGGGGAACGTACAAACCACTATTTTCATTATTTTTCTTCCAACTACCTTGGTCTTTACCTCCAGATTTATCATAATAGTTCCGACTTTGGTTTCCTTGGGCATTCCCACGGAAACCCCCCTGATTGTTCAAGTAGTTGGCCTCCTCTTCCGAATCAGATTCGTCTCTTCCTTTTGACGCAATAGCTTTCACTTTTTCAGTCTTCCCTAATAGATGCTTTGTAAGAAGATCCATTTGGGTTTTCATGTGCGCCATATTTTGATCACGTTCTTCTTCTCTTCTTCTTTGGTCTGCAGACATGCCAATAGATAAAGTGGGGCTTGCTACCTCAGAATCCCTGGTATGCCAAGCTCTACTTTGTTTCGTCATACGATCTAGCATGTTGCTTGCTTGACCAAAGGTGAGGTCCATAAAAGAACCTCCAGCTGCGTTGTCCACCACTGGTTTAGTTACTGAATTCAAGGCTCTATACAAGATCTCCAGGAGGTGAACATTAGTCATGTGATGGTTTGGGCATCTCGTTAGCTTTGTCTTGAACCTCTCCCATGTTTCGTGAAGAGCTTCAGAGGGAAGCTGACGAAAGTTGCTGATTTCATCTCTTAATTGAGCCCTCTTGGATGGCGGAAAGAATCTTTCTAGGAAAGTGTCTCTCAATTGCCTCCAATTTGTAATTGAATCAGGAGTCAGCCCATTCAACCATAATGTTGCCTCCCCAGACAGAGACAATGGAAATAGACGTAATCGAATAGCATTCTGACCAACACCAGGATTGTCAAAAGACTTGCATGTAGAAATAAAGTTGATGAGATGCATATTCGGATCATCGCCTGCTAGTCCACCAAATAATCCCTTGAGTTGCAATAACTGAATCATGGTGCTTGTGATGTTGAACTTGGCTCCGGGCGCTAATGGTGGTGGAATTATAGCTCTAGTGGCTCCGGCACCATCAAGATCATCATCATCGTCGTCGAAAGCTGGTTGCAAAGGTTGGCGATCATATCTGTACCGAGCTTGTCGACCTCTTCTGTTGGCAGGTGTTATAATTTCAGCATCACGCCTAGGGTTTAGTAACTCGTCATCACCTAAATCTTCATCGTCAGGATTTGTTGCTCGCCCAGGATTATCAATGTTTTGTTGTTGGACTTGAGCAGCGGCAAGATCAGCTAATCTTGCTTGCTCGTGTTGAGCAGCCATCCTGTCGATTTCAGCTTGTGCTTCCATTCTTCTAATTCGTTGTGGTTCAGGATTGATTGGTAATAACGGTTGACCAGAACTTCTAGTATGGGGCATGCACTAAAAGAAAAACCTGCAATAAATAAAAACAAAAACTAAACGTAAAAGTACGAGAATCTTTGACCAAAGGGTCTAGTAATTATCACGAACTTGATTGACACTCGTATTCCCCGGCAACGGCGCCAATTTTTGATAACGCTCAATCAACAGCTCTCGTTTGAGTGTAAAGCGGTCGTTAGAAAATATAGAACCCAACCTGGGTTGGGTGTCGATCCCACAGGGAATAGCTTGGTCAACAAGTAAGCAAAATTACTAAACTTTTGGTGCAAGTCTCGTAAAAAGGGGGGATTGTAATAAGTAACCAAAGTACTAAAATAAAAGCTGAAAATAGCAAAGTAAAAAGAGAAAGATTGTCACATTGGTTGTAAACAATGAGAATTGAAGCGTTGGGGTTATGTCCACCTTCTGAGGTATACGTCTCTATTGGCTATGAGTGTGTAGAGTCTTGACATGCAATTGCTTATAGAGAATTGTAGTCGATGGTAAGTCCAATCGTCTCTCGACCTCAACAAGGAATATTTCACTTTAACTCTCTCGAGCTTAAAGTGTGTCTAGCGGTACAAATTCTCCAAGAGGTTAGTCCAGTTACGGCACTAGCTTTTTAATAGGAAAGGGTGTCCTACTACCTTGACATTATCTCTTTTCCAGACAAATAACCTTTCTCTCGAACAAGTTAAATGTTAGACTGGCGTATTCTTGCGTTTGCAACCGCAAAGAATGTAGATTAAGATGAAGAGCGTAATGATATAAGCAATATACTTGTCTTGAACTCATCAACTCATAGCTATAGATAGTAACTCATTCGACTTCCATAACCCCAACTAAGAGGTTTAGTTACCCATGAATGCGAAGGATATCACGATTTGCATGGTGGATGGCGTGAAAAAGTAGGTGTTTAGGCGTGTGGTTTTGGTGATTCCGTAGCAAGTAATGATTCTCTTGTTGTGGATTTTAAGAATAGAGGAGTAGATTAGAGTGTTTGTAGTGGAAGATGAGAGAGATGGAAGAAAATTAAGAATGTGAATTAAGTTCTGAATTGAATAGTTAAAGAATGAATTGTTAGAAGATGAATAAAAATCTCTAGCATGATAGGGTATTTATAATACTCCTATCCTACTCCTACTAAGCTAATGAAATAAATAACCAAATCCTAATATACTAATGAAATCCTTGACCCAAATGTACTAGGGTAAGGTTACAATATCATAATCCAAATAGATTAGTGAAACACATAACCTAATTATACTAGGTTAATGTATCTTGGTAAAAATCCAGCTTTGTGTCTGTAAGTCCCCAAAGTCTTCAGAAATGCTGTTTTAGCCCGGGACAGATTTTCCATGCAGCAGATTTAGTCCTTCAGGCGTCCAGCTCCTTTCCACTTCGTTCGTGAGCTTTCTTTTGCGTCAAGTAAGCCATAAAATGCTGTATTTTGCATCATTTATACCTGAAACTTTCCTAATCATATTTGTTAGCTCATTTACAGGAAAAAGGACTAAAAGTGTATGAAATAGATAATTAGTTCTCAAAACTAGGCTAAGATATGGGCAAAATATATTGATATAGGCACGTAAATTCGCCTATCATCAGAATTTCTGGGATTCGTGCTAACTCTTCTCCATCGGTTTTGTAAACTGTAGATAATAGTCCATAATAGTAACATGATTTAGTAAAATTTAGGCTTGTACCTGGTAAGGCAATAAGTTTATTGTAATTTTGGCATTTTGGATAATATATCCTTTTTGTTGTGCGGCTAGCTCTTCACTTTGAATAGGTTTGGTATTTAATAAGGTTTGTAAGGTGTGTATGTTGTCAATATATTTACGAGAAAAATAGTTGTATATCTATTTTTCTTGGTTAAGTGATTCAGAATATATATGTATCTAGGGAGGTGCAAATGCTTCTAAATTTTGTATATTTGGAGTATATGGTTTTGAAAATATTTGGCTGAGGTTATAATTCTTTTTCTTTGGTATTTCAGGTCTATTTTTAGTGACTATATTTTTCACTTTAGATATACCTACAGCTGTAATTGAAGTCACGTCAGTAATTTGAGTTTTAAGGTGTTTCTCATTGTCACCTTCTAGGTCTAGTTTTTTAATGTGCTCTTCCTGCACAGTATCTTGATTTTTATAGTGCTCGACTTGCACTTTTACATTTGTAACTTCAGTAGTTAGTGTAATAACTCGTTCTTATAATAACTCCACTTGTTTAAACATTTGGAGTAATAAGTCAGTCTGGGTATCTTTGGCATCAGCCTCTTCCATTGGTAAATCAGTTTGAGTAGCTTTGTCTTGATATGTAACCTGCAATGATATTTTTGTTAGTATTGATTACTTTAATTGTAAATGTAAAATTCAGTATATTTAATACTAGTCTTCAAATTTCCTTTATCGTAACTGAGTTTTGTATTTTTCTTGTTAGCGACCATCGTACCTGTGTATTATCTGTTCTAACAATAAACTTGTTATACACGATATATGGTTCAAATGCTATTAAACATTTATATAAAGAACATAATTCTTTTCTATTTATTTCCCATTTTATTTCTGTTTCGTTAAACGTTCTTGAATAATAATATCTACAATGATGTTCTAATTTTTCTTCTTCATACCAATATTTGAGTACTCCTCCATAATGATATTCACTTGTATCAGCTTCTACTATATATGTAAATTTTTTAATTTCATCCGGAAATTATAATTTTGGTAATTCTTTACAAAGTAATTTTATTTTCTATACCTATTTTTTGTCTTCTTCATTATATCTATATTCTACATCCTTGTTTAATTTTTTCTGTAATGGTTTTAAGTTTTCTACTAATTTTGGAATATATTCTCTTACTTTATTTACTAATCCTAAAAATGATTGTAATTTCTTTTTTGTATCTAATTCTTTTTCTGAATTTATTATTTTTGGACTATATGTTGTTGCATTTTGACTCCACTTTTATCTATTTGTCTTCCTAAAAATTCTATCTAATTTTTCATAATTTCTATTTTCTTCTCACTTAAACTTATTCCTAAATTTTCTATTATATCTGTAAATTGTTCTAATAATTTTAAATGTTCTTCTTTAGTTTTTGTGTATAATAGTATATCACCTATGTATACTATACAATTAGGTAATTTTTTAAAATAACTATCCATAAAATGTTGATATCTACCTGGTGTATTTTTATATCCAAATGGTAGTACATTCCATTCATAAAATCCTTGTGGTACCGTAAATGCAGTTAATTCCTTAGATTCTTCTTCTAACTTTAAATGGTAAAATCCTGATTTACAATCAAATTTACTAAAATAATTATATCCTTGTATTTGCCTTAATTGTAATACCTTGTTTGGTATTGGGTAATTATAAGTCATTGTTTTTGCATTTAAATTTCTATAATCAATAACCATCCTACTCTTTCCTCTTTTTTGTTCACTATGTTTATTTACTATAAATGCTGGGCTATTATGTTTACTATTACTTTTTTGTATATATTGTTTTTCTAATAATTCTTCTATATGCATTTTAAATTCTTTTAGATCATCAAAATTATATGTTAATGGTTTCTGATTATTATTCTATTTTTATCTATTAATTCAATTTTTATAGTGGTTCTATGTTTTCCTATCCTTTTAATGGATCTTCACTATATAATTGTTCTAATTTTTTCTTTATAATTTCTATCTTATTTATTGAAAATATATTTATTTCCTTTTTATTTATTGAAAATATGACCAGTTCTATTGTATCTTCAGTATTTTTTATATTTTCTAATTTTTGTGTAATTTTTTCACTTCCTTTTATCCAATTAGTTTTCTTTCTTATTTTATTAGTAACTCTTTTTGCACTCTTTTTGCTCTTACTTTCTGTTTACATGGTGTTGTAAACCACCAATATGTTCTAGTTGTTATATGTGGGTATAATTTATCTAAAAACGGTGTTCCTAAAAGTATATCTTTTGATGTTAGCTCATAATTATAGATTTCTTCTATTGTTAATATTTTATCTCATACTTGTGTTTTTACATTCTTAGCTTTATAAGTAATTAAGATTCCTTCGTTATTAAATCCTTTAACTATTATTGGTGTTTTTAATTTATCTCTTTTACTTTCTGGTAAACAATTATATCTACATAAATTAGCTTATGCTTTTGTATCTATCATAGGCATATAATATCTACTTTAATATCCTTCTACTACTATCTTCATTAATACATATATTTTTATATCATGTTAAAGCTCTTCTTAAGAATAATTTCTCTCTATTATATGTTATAGATAATTGTGTATGTTCTATATTATATGGTTTTACTTGTTCTAGCTATTTAATACCTAATATTATGTTTGTTTTTTGCATTTCTTCCTTTATTTCAAGTTCTATTTTTATTTTTCTAACTCCTATTGTTATTTCTTTTTTCGCTCTATTTTTAGTGTTTATTAAGCTTCTTGGTAGATCTGGGCATATATTATTATCAGATTTTATTTCCTCAGTTTTTACTAGTTATTTTGCTATATAATTTTTTTCTTGTCTTGTATTTAAGAGTATTAAATATTCCTTTTCATTTATTGTTCCTTTAATGTAATATTGGTTTAAATTAACTATTGAACTTGTTTCGTAACTTGTTATTTTTTATGAACTTAATGATTCTTGTTTTTCATAAGCTATTCTTTTTGTTTTACGTATTCTATCATTTATTATTACTAAATCTTCTTCTATGTCTATATTTCTATAACTATAATCATTATTATCAATTATTTTTACGAATTGTTCAAAAGGACTTTCTATTTGTATTTTATTAATATTATTTTTTCCTGTTATTTTATAGTTTGTTGTTAATACATATAGATTTTTAGATCTTACTGTAAATATTTTACATCCTGGGTTAGTTTTATTCATGATATTTTCAAATATAATACTAATGATTTATCTATATTTTTATCTGTTATTGCAACTGAATAGTTCGCATTAATTATAAATTTAAATTTTTGGTATATAAATTTCCTTTAATTGTAGTTATTATACTTTTTTCTATAGATTTTATAATTCTATCATCTGCTAAATATAATTCTATTGGTGTATCTATTCTTTCTCTAAAACATACTTTTATTAATATCTTTGTACCTCCAAGGTGTACATATTTTATTGGGTCTCTACTTTTTATATCGTTTATTTCTTTATTAATTATTTTTTCGGTTACTAGTGGTATACTAGCTTTACCTTTTGCATATCTACAGTCTATTACATGTTACTTTTGACTTACTACATAATATGCTTCATTTTTCCTAGTAAATATATTTTTTATTGTTGGTATTTTAAATATTTTTTCTACACTTAAGTCTAACTCTTTTCCTTTTATTTCATCAAATATATTATTATCAAATATTATTTTTTGATTTGTTCCTTCGTCATTTAAAGATTCTTCTTTTGTTATTAATTTTTATATCTTCTTTAGTTATTTGGTTTATTTGTATATCTTCTTCAGTCATTTAATTCGTCTAATTCACTATCTATTTTATTATCTTCTATTTTATTATCTGTTCATTTTCTAAAATTTCATATATACTGTCTTCACTTTCTAATTCGTAATCTATATAATCTATCTGCATATATTTTGTATTTTCTATTTTTATTTATGATATTTGTTTATTTTTTGAGTTTTTGGGTAATTTACAATCTCTAGCTAAATGTCCTAATTTTCCACAATTATAACAAGTACATTCCTTTATAGATTTCTTTTTCCTATATGGTCTTTTATGTTTATAATTTTTTACGTAATATCTTTTTCTTGATTTTTTATATTTATATTTTGATTTCTTGTATTTCTTATATTTCTTATTTCTTTTTCTTTTCTTATAATATCTTTCTTCGCATCCAAATTGAGGTGTTATTTAATCTTTGCAACATGTTAAATTTTTTATTAATGTTTTTTCCATGTTTATTTCTTCTCTATATTTTTCACATAGGTTTATATATCATTGTTGTAAAAATTTTATTCTTACTCCTAGAGTATCTACTATTTTTGCTTCATCCCAACTCTTTATTATTTTTGGACTAAATGGTTCAGGTAATTTACTAAAATATAATTTCCATATTTCTTTACTTTCTTCTGTATTATATGCTCCTTTATAATAATATTCTTTAAATGCACAAGTATATTCATCTATGTAGCACATATTACATATTACTAGTTTTAACATTAAATTCCTATTTATATTTTTCTATTCATTTTGTTCTTCTTCTGTTGTTGTCATGCTACTAAATTCGTCTTTTATAGTTGTTTCATATTTTTTTAATAATTCTATAGGTGTTAATTTAGTTGTAGTTGTTGATGATGTTCCTTCTGTAGGTTTGTCGGTTCTTAATACTCTTTTACTATTTTCAGTTAGATTTAAAAACCATAATTTCACTGTTCCTATTAGTGTTATTTCTATATATTCTAGTGCATCTATTACATTTATATTATTATCTAATAATTGTTTTGTAATATATCCTATCCATAATTGTATTATTTTTTCTGTATCTATTACACAATCTAAGTCTAAAAGGTTATAATTTTTATTAACTATTTGTTTTGGTGTCCATTTATCATATTAATTCTTTAGATTATATCTTTTAAACTTATTCTTATAATATGTAGGTTTTCTTATTTCTAATGTTCTAGGTATTATATTTTCATCTTCTTTTTTATCAAGAGTGTTTATTTCCGTGTTTATATTTTCTAAGTTTTCTTCATTAATTACTTCTAGTTTTTCATTGATTCCTAAATTTTTTGTATTTGTTAAGATTTCTGTATATGTTTCACTATCTTCCGAATCATAATTATCTATTTCTTCAACACTTATTGTATTAATTTCTAATTCCTTGGTTTCTATTTCTTTATTGTCTATTTCTAATTTTTCTTTAAATTGATTTATCTCATTTAATAATTTTTCTTCTTTTTTTTTCCGTCTTTTTTCATACAGATCTTTTAGCATTTGTAGTTCTTTTCTAATTCAGCAATCTTACTATTTTTATTTTCTTCTATTTTTCTTATTTCTTCTGTAGTTTGTTTTTTTATTTTTTCTATTTATTTTTTTCTATCTATTTCTTCGTTTTCTTTTTCTATTCTCACCATAGTTGTCAATTTATCTTCTAATTTTAATTCTTCTTTCTTTAACATTAACTATAAATGTTCACCTATTTTCTTATACCTTCTCCATTGATTAGAAAATATTATTTTTATTTTTAACCCTTCATGGTTTTCATTTATTTTTTCATCTATTATAAATTTTTCTTTGTTCATTTTTTATTTAATTATTAATAGATCATGTTGGTATATATATTCTAGACTGTCTATTGTTGATTCTAAATTTGATATTTCTTCTTTTTGTGCATTTATTGAGTTTTTACGAACTCCGACAATTATGTTATATTGTAGTCTTTCTATCCTTATTTTTAATTCTTTACATTTTCAGATGTTATTTGCTTTAATTCTTTATATTTTTGTACGTTATTCATTTAAATAATATTTTGGGGAATATCTAAATCTAGTTTTATCAAAAAAACCCTAATTAATTAATTAATCAAGTAAATCCATATATATACGACTTTCATATTTTTTAAATAACAAGGCTCTGATACCAATTGTAATCCAAATACTTTTGTAAAGAATTACCAAAATTATAATTTCCAGATGAAAATAAAAAATTTACATATGTAGTAGAAGCTGATGCAAGTAAATATAGTTATGGAGGAGTACTCAAATACAGGTATGAAGAAGAAAAATTAGAATATCATTGTAGATATTATTCAGGAACGTTTAACGAAATAGAAATAAAGTGAAAATAAATAGAAAAGAATTATGTTCTTTATATAAATGTTTAATACCATTTGAACCATATTTCGTGTATAACAAGTTTATTGTTAGAACAGATAATACACATATACGATGGTGGCAAACAAGTAAAATACAAAACCAACGAACATGTTAATTAAGAATAATCTAGTATATAGTAATCTACTATGATCATATTTTGTCATGTGTATGATTGAAGGGAATATTTTGAAAATAGCAATTTTAAGAAAAATAAATAATTATTTATCTGACGAAATGGTAGATAAATTTAAAATACTTATTTTATATGCACTTAAGCTTATAGAAGTAGTAGATATAAGACAAATCATATTAGAAAAAGCATTTTATAAATATTATATGATAAATTACGTATATTTAGAATTTTGAAAAAAAGATATGAGAAACATACAATTAGTAGAAAAAAAATAAAAACAGATTAATACAAATACATGGAAACTAAAGATGTGAAATATATAAAATTCCTTAATGCAAGTATGCAAGAATTACTTAGACTAAAACAAACAACTGAAAAATATTATGAAAAAAGCATTTAATCAAGCCTAAATGACAAATGATATTAGAATACTTGTTTTATATATACTTAGAGATATAGAAATTATAGACATAAGGAAAAAATAATATGGGAAAAATTACAAGATTATGAAGAGGAGAAATTATTAAACAGTATAGAAAACATACGCAGATATTATGAACATCAATATAATTTAGATTCAGATGGATATTATACTGACTAAAAATGTCAGGATATATTAAGAAAATTAGAGAAATAATGAAAAATCTAATAGAAAAATTAAAATGGATAGACGAAACCTTGAAAAATTTAGGAAAAAAACAAAGATAAAAGTATAGATAGTTTAAAAAAATCATTAAAAAAAGAACAAGAAAAAATAGTTAGTAGTATTAATAACCTCAAACAAGATATTAGATATAGTACAAGTATAGTAGATTATTATACATTTACTTTAAAATAAAATGATAAACTACGAATATCTAAAATATTGGAAACAAGAAGTAGAAGAAATAAGATTAATAGAAAACCTTATAAAAATAAATTTAATTGAATACTTTAAAACAAAAGATATAGAATATTTAGAATATCTTAAACTAATATAGAAGACTTACAAAAACTAAGAGAAAAAGGTAAAGAATACTATAGCAAAGCATTTAATCAACTACCATTTAATCACCCCCCAAAAATATGAATATCTGTAAAATTGAACATATTAATAAAATATATGAAAATAAAAAATACAAAAACAAAGAAAAACAGTTAATGAATATTACTACAAAGCATTTAACAATTACATAAATTAATGGATACATCTTACAAAAAAAAAATCATTAAAAGAAATTGAAACCCAACTATATAGTTTATACCAAAAATACAAAATTTACATAGTACTAACGAGGATCCTAGAATACTAGATTATTTAATTACAATAATATCTAATTTAGAATATGAATTAATAAAACATTTCAAGTCAAGAAGATAAAAATGAAAAATATCTCAACCGATAATATTCACAAAATACATTATATAAAATTAAATACTTATTACTTAATAACTATTTACTTTCTAGTAAAGTTACCACGCCTAATCCGCACCCCCCTACAAATGGTATCAGAGAAAAACTATCTAAACTTTTATCTTTGTTTTTTTTCTAAATTTTTCAAGGTTTTGTCTATCCTTTTAAATTTTTCTATTATATTTTCCATTATTTCTCTAATTTGTTTTCTATAATTAATTTCTTTATGCAGGTCTTCTTGGTTTGCTCTAATTTTCTTAATATGTCCTAACATTTTTAGTCTGTATAATATCCATTTGAATCTAAATAATATTGATGTTCATGATACATTTACTTTAGAAAAATAAAATGATAAACTACGAATATCTAAAATACTAGGAACGAGAAATGGAAGAAATAAAATTAACAAAAAAACTTATAAAACTGAATTTAATTGAATACTTTAAAACAAAAGATATAGAATATTTAGAATATCTTAAAAATAATATAGAAGACTTACAAAACCTAAGAGAAATGCTAAAGAATATTGTAGCAAAGCATTTAATCAACTACCATTCAATCGCCCCCAAAATATGAATATCAGTAAAATTGAACATATTAATAAAATATATGAAAATAAAAAATACAAGAACAAAGAAAAGCAGTTAATGAATATTACTACAAAGCATTTAACAATTATATAAATTAATGGATACATCTTACGAAAAGAATAAATCATTAAAAGAAATTGAAACCCAACTATATAGTTTATACCAAAAATACAAAAGATTACATAGTACTAATGAGGATCCTAGAACACTAGATAATTTAATTATAATAATATCTAATTTAGAATATGAGTTAATAAAACATCTTAAGTCAAGGAGATAAAAATGAAAATATTTCAACCGATAATATTCACAAAATACATTATATAAAAGTAAATACTTATTACCTAATAACTATTTACTTTCTAGTAAAGTTACCGCGCCTAATCCGCACCCCCTACAAATAATAACTATTTACTTTCTAGTAAAGTTACCGCAGAGTAGCCAGAGTTGAGGCGTTGTTTAAGAGAAAAGTATCTGGATTACCATGCTAATAGTGACCAACGAATATGTTATTTAAGAATAATCTAGTATATAGTAATCTAATAGTGTATAAACTTTGTAAAGTTTTTAGATAGAATAGGCTTTTTTGACTTTTCAAGCCAAAAACATTTATAAATTTTTGTCTTATAGGTAGATATTAAAGTCTTTGTAAAGACTCTCATATAAAATATGTTATAACTTTAATTAGGTTAGGTAGAAAAAGACTTTTCAAGTCTTTAGTCTTTAGATTTTTTAGAAACATGTAAAATTATGTAAAGTTTCTCATTATAAATAGAAGGCATCGGGGGCATGAGAAGGACAAGCCTTCATGCATTGAAGCAAACAATTGTAAAGTTACCGCGCCTAATTCGCACCCTCGACAAATGGTATCAGAGCATTGTTATTTAAAAAATCCGGAAGTCGTATATATATGGATTTTTTAAATAACAATGCTCTGATACCATTTGTAGGGGGTGCGAATTTGGCGCGGTAATTTTACTAGAAAGCAAATATAGTTATTAGGTAATAAGTATTTACTTTTATATTTACTTTTAGAAAATGTATTTTGTGAATATTATTGGTTGAAATATTTTTTATTTTTATCTTCTTGACTTAAGATGTTTTATTAATTCATATTCTAAATTAGATATTATCGTAATTAAATTATCTAATGTTTTAGGATCCTCGTTAGTACTATGTAATCTTTTGTATGCTTGGTATAAATTATATAGTTGGGTTTCAATTTCTTTTAATGATTTATTCTTTTCGTAAGATGTATCCATTAATTTATATAATTGTTAAATCCTTTGTAGTAATATTCATTAACTGTTTTTCTTTGTTCTTGTATTTTTATTTTCATATATTTTATTAATATGTTCAATTTTACTGATATTCATATTTTGGGGAGTGATTAAATGGTAGTTGATTAAATGTTTTGCTATAATATTCTTTAGCTTTTTCTCTTAGTTTTTGTAAGTCTTCTATATTATTTTTAAGATATTCTAAATATTCTATATCTTTTATTTTAAAGAATTCAATTAAATTTGTTTTTATCTCTTTCTTCCGTATCTGCTTTGATTATCTTTTCTATTTTTTGTCAGTGTAACATCACATCTGGAATAAAGTTGCGCTTGCCCATACATCTGCTGCATATGTGGTCTTTGTATTTTTGGCCAACGTTTTTACAAAATTGATCCATAGTTTCTTCTGAAATAATTCCCTTACTGATAGATCTCGTTAATGGTTGTTCTTCTGGTCTGAGGAGTGTTAATCCCCATTTTCTAAGTTCTTCCATGTCATGGTCTCTAACTTCTTTGCAAGTTGAATAAATCAATGTCTGATTCCTTGAATTATATATCCAAACTGGTTTTTTATTTGAATAATTATTAAGTAACTCTGATAATATATTGCTTATTCCAATAACTCTTTTGTTGCGGTAAAATGCTGGTATCTGCGTTTTTGGTATCTCGATCTTTGCTCATAATTCTTCCGAAATAATATAATCTCTGGTCATACCCATTTTGACCATATTAATAGTCTGTTTAATTTCATCAAATAATATTTCTGCTGGTGCGAAATAAAATCGAACATAGAATAATTGTCCGTTGGTAATTCTCTTATAAGTCATAAATTCTTTGTGAATTTCTGGGATTCCTGCTAACTCTTCTCCATCGGTTGTGTAAACTATAGATTATAGTCCATAATAGTAACATGATTTAATAAAATTTGGACTTGTACCTAGTAAGACAATAAGTTTATTGTAATTTTGGCATTTTGGATAATATATCCTTTTTGTTGTGCGGCTAGCTCTTCACTTTGAATAGGTTTGGTATTTTATAAGGTTTGTAAGATGTGTATGTTGTCAATGTATTTATGAGAAGAATAGTTGTATATCTGTTTTTCTTGGTTAAGTGATTCAGAATATGTATGTATCTGAGGAGCTGCAAATGCTTCTAAATTTTGTATATTTGGTGTATATGATTTTGAAAATATTTGGCTGAGGTTATAATTCTTTTTCTTTGGTATTTCAGGTCTATTTTTAGTGACTATATTTTTCTCTTGAGATGTACCTACAGCTGTAATTGAAGTCACGTCAGTAATTCGAGTTTTAAGGTGTTTCTCATTGTCACCTTCTAGGTCTAGTTTTTTAATGTGCTCTTCCTGCACAGTATCTTATTTTTTTATAGTGCTCGACTTGCACTTTTACATTTGTAACTTCAGTAGTTAGTATAATAAGTCGTTCTTGTAATAACTCCATTCGTTTTAAACATTTGGAGTAATAAGTCAGTCTGGGTATCTTTGGCATCAACCTCTTCCATAGGTAAATCAGTTTGAGTAGTTTTGTCTTGATAAGTAATATGCAATGATATTTTTGTTAGTATTGATTACTTCAATTGTAAATGTAAAATTCAGTATATTTAATACTAGTCTCCGAATTTCCTTTGTCGTAACTGAATTTTGTATTTTTCTTGTTAGCAACTATCGTACCTGTGTATTATCTGTTATAACAATAAATTTGTTATACATGATATATGATTCAAATGCTATTACACATTTATATAAAGAACATAATTTTTTTCTATTTATTTCCCATTTTATTTCAGTTTCGTTAAATGTTCCTGAATAATATCTACAATGATGTTCCAATTTTTCTTCTTCATACCTATATTTGAATACTCCTTCATAACTATATTCACTTGTATCAGCTTCTACTATATATGTAAATTTTTTATTTTCATCTGGAAATTATAATTTGGTAATTATTTACAAAGTAATTTTATTTTCTGTACCTGTTTTTTGTCTTCTTCATTATATCTATATTCTATATCCTTTTTTAATTTTTCTGTAATGGTTTTAAGTTTTCTACTAATTTTGGAATTATTCTCTTACTTGGTTTACTAATCCTAAAAATGATTGTAATTTCTTTTTTGTATCTAATTCATCTTCTGAATTTATTATTTTTTGGACTATATGTTGTTGCATTTTGACTCCACTTTTATCTATTTGTATTCCTAAAAATTCTATCTGATTTTTCATAATTTTTGCTTTCTTCCCACTTAAACTTATTCTTGATTATTCTATTATATCTGCAAGTTGTTCTAATAATTTTAAATGTTCTTCTTTAGTTTTTGTATATAATAGTATATCATCTATGTATACTATATAATTTGGTAATTGTTTAAAATAAATATCCATAAAAATGTTGATATCTACTTGGTTCATTTTTATATCCAAATGGTAGTACATTCCATTCATAAAATCCTTGTGGTACCGTAAATACGGTTAATTTCTTAGATTCTTCTTCTAACTTTAAATGGTAAAATCCTGATTTACAATCAAATTTACTAAAATAATTATATCCTTGTATTTGTCTTATTTTTAATACCTTGTTTGGTATTGGGTAATTATAAGTCATTATTTTTGCATTTAAATTTCTCTAATCAATAACCATCCTACTTTTTCCTCTTTTTTGTTCACTATGTTTATTTACTATAAATGCTGGGCTATTATGTTTACTATTACTTTTTTGTATATATTTTTTGTCTAATAATTTTTCTATATACATTTTAAATTTTTTTAGATCATCAAAATTATATGTTAATGGTTTCTGGGTTATTATGCTATTTTTATCTATTAATTCAATTTTTATAGTGGTTCTATGTTTTTCTATCCTTTTAATGAATTTTCACTATATAATTGTTATAATTTTTTCTTAATTATTTCTATCTTATTTATTAAAAATATAGTTATTTTCTTTTTATTTATTGAAAATACGATCAGTTCTATTGTATCTTCAGTATTTTTTATATTTTCTAATTTTTGTGTAATTTTTTCACTTCCTTCTATCTAATCAGGTTTCTTTCTTATTTTATTAGTAACTCTTTTTGCTCTTACTTTCTGTTTACATGGTGTTGTAAATCACCAATCTGTTCTAGTTATTATATGTGAGTATAATTTATCTAAAAACGACATTCATAAAAGTATATCTTTTGATGTTAGCTCATAATTATAGATTTCTTCTATTGTTAATATTTTATCCCATACTTGTGTTTTTACATTCTTAGCTTTATAAGTAATTAAGCTTTCTTCATTATTAAATCCTTTAACTATTATTGATGTTTTAAATTTATTCCATTTACTTTCCGGTAAACAATTATATCTACATAAATTAGCTTCTGCTCATGTTTCTATCATAGGCGTATAATATCTATTGTAATATCCTTCTACTACTATCTTCATTAATACATATATTCTCATATCATGTTAAAGCTGTTCTTAAGAATATTTTTTTCTCTATTATATGTTATAGATAATTGTGTATGTTCTATATTGTATGGTTTTACTTGTTCTAGCCATTTTATTCCTAATATTATGTTTGCTTTTTACATTTCTTCCTTTAATTCAAATTCTATTTTCATTTTTCTAACTCCTATTGTTATTTTTTTCTGCTATATTTTTAGCGTTTATTAAGCTTCTTGGTAGATCTGGGCATATATTATTATCAGATTTTATTTTCTAATTTTTTACTAGATATTTTGCGATATAATTTTCTTCTTATCCTGTATTTAAGAATATTAAATATTTCTTTTCATTTATTGTTCCTATTATGTAATATTGGTTTAAATTAACTATTGGACTTGTTTCATAACTTGTTCTTTTTGATGAACTTGATGATTCTGTTTTTTCATAAGCTGTTCTTTTTGTTGTACTTATTCTATTATTTATTATTTCTAAATCTTCTTCTATGTCTATATTTTTGTAACTATAATCATTATTATCAATTGTTTTTATGATTTGTTCAAAAGGACTTTCTATTTGTATTTTATTAATATTATTTTTTCCTGTTATTTTGTGTTTTGTTGTTAATACATATAGATTTTTACATCTTGTTGTAAATATTTTACTTCCTGGGGTTAGTTCTATTCCTAATATTTTCCAATATAATACTAATGATTTATCTATATTTTTATCTGTTATTGCTACTGAATAATTCGCACTTATTATAAATTTAAATTTTTGATATATTAAATTTCCTTTTATGTCAGTTATTATACTTTTTTCTATAGGTTTTATAATTCTATTATCTGCTAAATATAATTCTATTGGTGTATCTATTCCTTCTCTAAAACATGCTTTTATTAATATCTCTGTACCTCCAAGGTGTACATATTTTATTGGGTCTCTACTTTTTATATCTTTTATTTCTTTATTAATTAAACTTTTTGTTACTAGTGGTATACTAGCTTTACCTTTTGCATATCAGCAGTATATTACATATTCCTTTTGACTTACTACATAATATTCTTTCTTTTTCCTAGTAAATATATTTTTTATTGTTCGTATAACTCTTTTCCTTTTATTTCATCAAATATATTATTATCAAATATTATTTTTTGATTTGTTCCTTCGTCATTTAAATATGCTTCTTTTGTTATTAATTTTTATATCTTCTTTAGTTATTTGGTTTATTTGTATATCTTCTTCAGTCATTTAATTCGTCTAATTCACTATCTATTTAATTATCTTCTATTTCATTATCTGTTTCACTTTCTGAAATTTCATATATACTATCTTCACTTTTTAATTCGTAATCTATATAATCTATCTGCATATATTCTGTATTTTCTATTTTTATTTCTGATTTGGGTTTTTAGGTAATTTAGAATCTCTAGCTAAATATCCTAATTTTCCACAATTATAACAAGTACATTCCTTTATAGATTTCTTTTTACTATATGCTCTTTTATGTTTATAATTTTTTACATAATATATTTTTCTTGATTTTTTTATTTATATTTTGATTTCTTGTATTTCTTATATTTCTTATGTCTTTTTTTTTTCTTATAATATCTTTCTTCACATCCAAATTGAGGTGCTATTTAATCTTTGCAACATGCTAAATTTTTTATTAATGTTTTTTCCATTTTTATTTCTTCTCTATATTTTTCACATAGGTTTATATGCCATTGTTGTAAAAATTTTATTCTTGCTCCTAGAGTATCTACTATTTTTGCTTCATCCCAACTTTTTATTATTTTTGGACTAAATGGTTTAGGTAATTTACTAAGATATAATTTCCTTATTTCTTTACTTTCTTCTGTATTATATGCTCCTTTATAATAATATTCTTTAAATGTGCAAGTATATTCATCTATGTAGCACATATTACATATTGCTAATTTTAACATTAAATTCCTATTTGTATCTTTCTCTTCATTTTGTTCTTCTTCTATTGTTGTCATGCTACTAAATTCATCTTTTATAGTTGTTTCATATTTTTTTAATAATTCTATAGGTGTTAATTTAGTTGTAGTTGTTGATGATGTTCTTTTTGTAGGTTTGTCAGTTCTTAATACCTTTTTACTATTTTCAATTAGATTTAAAAACCATAATTTCACTATTCCTGTTAGTGTTCTTTCTATATATTCTGGTGCATCTATTACATTTATATTATTATCTAATAATTGTTTTGTCATATATCCTATCCATAATTGTATTGTTTTTTTTTTGTATCTATCACACAATCTAAGTCTAAAAGGTTATAATTTTTATTAACTATTTGTTTTGGTGTCCATTTATCATATTAATTCTTTAGATTATATCTTTTAAACTTATTCTTATAATATGTAGGTTTTCTTATTTCTGATGTTCTAGGTATTATATTTTCATTTTCTTTTTTATCAAGAGTGTTTATTTTCGTGTTTATATTTTCTAAGTTTCTTCATTAATTACTTCTAGTTTTTCATTGATTCCTAAATTTTTTGTATTTATTAAGATTTCTATATATGTTTCACTATTTTTCGAATCATAATTATCTGTTTCTTCAACATTTATTGCATTAATTTCTAATTCTTTGATTTCTATTTCTTTATTGTCTATTTCTAATTTTTCTTTAAATTGATTTATCTCATTTAATAATTTTTCTTCTTTTTTTTTCCGTCTTTTTTCATACAGATCTTTTAGCATTTGTAGTTCTTTTCTAATTCAGCAATCTTACTATTTTTATTTTCTTCTATTTTTCTTATTTCTTCTGTAGTTTGTTTTTTTATTTTTTCTATTTATTTTTTTCTATCTATTTCTTCGTTTTCTTTTTCTATTCTCACCATAGCTATCAATTTATCTTCTAATTTTAATTCTTCTTTCTCTAACATTAAATATAAATGTTCACCTATTTTCTTATACCTTCTCCCTATATTAGAAAATACTATTTTTATTTTTAATCCTTCATGATTTTCATATATTTTTTCATCTATTATAAATTCATCTTTATTCATTTTTTATTTAATTATTAATAGGTCATGTTGGTATGTATATTCTAGACTATGTATTGTTGATTCTAAATTTGATATTTCTTCTTTTTGTGCATTTATTTAGTTTTTTCTAACTCCGACAATTATGTTATATTGTAGTCTTTCTATCTTTATTTTTAATTCTTTAAGTTTTTCAGATATTATTTGCTTTAATTCTTTATATTTTTGTATGTTATTCATTTAAATAATATTTTAGGGAATATCTAAGTCTAGTTTTATCAAATAAATTATAATTAATACATTAATCAAGTAAATCCATATATATATGACTTCCGTATTTTTTAAATAATAAGGCTTTGATATCATTTGTAGGGGGTGCAGATTAGGCACGATAATTTTACTAGAAAGTAAATAGATATTAGGTAATAAGTTTTTACTGTCTAGTAAAGTTACCGCGCCTATAAAGTATTTATTTTTATAGTTCGTACTTGTATTTATATTTTACAGTTCGCACTTGTATTTATATGTTATAGTTCGCATTTGTATTTTATAGTTCATACTTATATCTGTATGTCATAATTTGTTTTTGTATTTATATTTTATAGTTCACACTTGTATTTGTATGTGATAGTTCACACTTGTATTTGTATGTAATAGTTCACATTTGTATTTTATAGTTCGCACTTGTATTTGTGTTTGCTAGTTCGCACAAATGAAAAAAAGGAAAAAAAAAAGAATGAGAAAAAATGAGAGAAAAAAAAAAAGGAGAGTAATAGAAAATAGAGAAAAAAAATTAAAAAAAAAGAGAAAAAAAAGAGGAGAAAAAAATGAAAAGAAAAAAAGAAAAAATACAAAAATGAAAAAATGAAAAAAAAAACAAAAAAGGAAAAGGTGAAAACAAAAAAAGATAGAGAAAACAGAAAAAATAAAAAGAGAAAAATGAAGAAAAAAATGAAAAAAGAGAGTAATAGAGAATAGAGAAAAAAAAAGAAAATAAATGAAAAAAACTATGAATTATTATTAGGAATAATTAATATGGATATAAATTGTAATTAATTAAAATTTATACTAAATAGAGTAATTAGGAATATATGTTTGCTGGTTTCATAGTTATGCCTTTATTTTAATGTTGTATTTAAATAATTATGCATTTATACCATGTCATCATTAACAACTTGTATTAAAATAATTAAGCACACAGAATTTTCAAAACCAGAGTCTGCCACGGAATAAATAACAAGATAACGGATAATAATTCAAGTGATATAGTGGAGTAATTAATAGGAAATAGTGGAAAGAACTAGTGATTACATAAGTAACACCAAAGAAAAGTAAAATTCTTTCCAAATTACCAAAAAAAAAAAAAGAAAGTAAAATTCACATGGAATTCAAATTAATTCTAATGCTCATACAAACATTAGTCCAACGTATTATTATGGGAGTGAACATGTGATATTGGTAGGACTAATTAATTTACCATACCTAAGAAATTGATAGAAAGCAATATATTCAGAACATACTTTAAGATCTATATTACCCCTCAACCAAGGAGGAAAAAACAACCAAGAACTTGTGAAAAATATAAATGCAAGAGCTAATGGACCTGAAATAATCCTAGGAACCCAAAATCTGCCATTGAAAATTTTCTTGATAACAATTTCAAGACTCAAAGCCACCCCATGAATGAGAAAGAACATCATGGCTTCACCATTAGGCTTCAATCTTCCGATGTAGTAGAAAATCAGCTCATGCGCTATCCCCGAGGCAAAAAAAGTCGCGAGCGTGGCTGGAATTGCAGCCCACTTCCTCGGGATCCAGTTCGCCACAATCGAATGGACGGGGTTGTAGACGGTCAGACGGAGTATGTTGCTTACGATGAGGTTCCACCTCTTGCCCCAGAAATCTTGGAGTGAGCTAGTTAGATAAGGCTTGTCAAAGGGTGGCTCAAGCTCGACTCGACTGATCCTTCGGACTGTAGCGCTGATCATGATTAATATGATCTCTAGCATGAAGTAAATGTGTAGGCAATAGAAGAAGAGAATAATTTTTGGATGCAAATACTCCTTATAGCTATACACCCTAATCAAAATGGCTAGGAGTGTAATCTTGGTGACATGATTCAAAGTTGAATTTTTGGCTTTTTTTGTTCTTTCAACATCGTCAGTTGAATATTTTTGAAACTTTATAGGCAAACAAGCTAAGGGAATGAATGTTGAAAGTGGTAGAGGTGGCGTTGATGACAAAGGGCCTTTACCAAAAGCAAAAAAAATGAGCTTGAAAGTGGCTAGCCCTGCGATGAAGAAAGTAGTAGTGCCACCAAGATGAATAGAGCTGAGATAAAGAGGAAGAATGAAAAACAGACAAACTATTGGAATTATAGACACAAATCTTGATTTGCCATTGCGAAAGAATTTGACAATTGTGTGAGAATAACATAAACTTGCTAACACAATAGTCCATACAACAATGAAATTGCGAATTTCCCCTTCCATTTCTCTGTAACTTCTTCTTGTTATAGGATGGACAGAGTTAAGAAATAATAGAATGTAATTATCGTGTTTCGTATAGATGGGACTCGTAGATGGATTTTTTATTCATTTCATAAAAGTGGGGACATGTGGAAGTGGGTTGGGGAGAAATTTAATATTTCATATAAAATAATTAAATAGTTTTCATATAAGATATGTTTAGTAATTAGGAAAGATATTTAATTTGCATAGGATCAAGGAGATATGGTTTGATATTTTGAAAAGATATTTTTGGTTCTTTAAAGGCAATCTTGTGTTTTGGGAAGAGTTGGGTTAAGCAAAGCAAATTTTGATAGTAGTATACATTTTTATTCAACCTAACTACAACATTGTGATCAATAAATGATTAACGGTAAAAAATGTCATAGTCACTTTCAGTAATAGGGAAAACCAAAAGTTTAATAAATATAAGTCTCTAATTATCCTATTTAATTTAAGTTTTAATTAATTATAATTCATTTAATAGTCTTTCTACTCATTTCCTTTCTCACCAGTCTCTCCTCTCTCTCCCCTCCGTCCCCCATCTTCCTCTCTTCGCTGCCCCCCCCCCCCCCCCCCCTCCTCTGTCGCTGCCTCTCAACTCTCTCTGTTTCTCTTTTTCACTTTTCAGTAAAGCATTATTTGTATCATTTTATATAAGAGGACCTGGAAGGGTATTTTATATTTTATATCAAATTGTACTTGTATTTTTTTTTATCTTATTTATATAATTGGATTTTTGTTTTATAAAATACAATCGATTCATAATATATTTTATATTTGTATTTATATTTTAAATCTGATTCATGCTATGTTTGTAATTTTATTTTATCCTGTAAAATATAAATTTTATTTATTGATACAAACTGAACCATCCAAATAAAAATGATATATTTATATTTGTGTATGATGCAATACACGGTTCTTTAAAATATAAATTATATTTATTGATAACAATTGATGCATTAGTTGCATACATCAGTTCATGTAGTTATTTTATTTATATTTTACTTTAAACATACTTAGTTGCATGTAGTGATACATTAGCCACAGATATAATTTTTGAAAGTTAGGCTCGCGCAACCCAATTTGCTGAAAATGTGGATATTTTCTTAGTAAATACGAGGATAACTGATGTCATCCTCTTAAGGCAATTATTAAAGATTGTCAGTATTTGTTGAATGTCAATAATACCTCTATTAAATATATTTGGAGAAAGATGTACCAGTTTGTCGTCTTTCTAGCAAACGAAAGGCACGAACATGATGAAAGATTTAACAATATCAAAAATTGTTCTCAAGGATATATATTGGTGAATATACCATAAATTATAGTAGAAAATTAAAATGAACAAAATTAATGAATGAATAAATATTCAAGTTGAGGCGTGAATATCTTATTCTCTATAAAAAAAAAATTCAACTAATCTAACAATATAACTCTTGACTTGTTTCTTACATAATACAACAATCCGGCAATGTCATGTTACTCAAACAACTATACATTAGTTGAATAGTCTAAAATACCTTTCTTCAATATAAAACTACTTTGTTTTGTCGAGAATGATGAGTTAGATGGATATTTAGAATATTTTTCTCACTCAACTCTCTCTTTTTGCAAAACCAACCTCAAATTACAAACACAATATAATAATAGTTTCATCTATGATCTACTATTTCACATTTATACAACATAAGAAAAATAGCAACCTTTATATAGATGGGGGATTTCTTCCACAAATAAGTGAACACGTTGGATAATAATTTGAGCTATAGTTAATCAGAGGCAGAACTAAATAGGTTTATGCACATTGAAGAGAAGTATTGAATGCAAAAAGCTAGTTTGAGGTGGTTTTCGGATGGAGACATGAATACTAAATTCTTTAATTCTTATGTGAAAGGAAGGAGAAAGAAGCTTCACATTGTAGATATTCAGACAACTAAAGGACACATGGTTAATTCTAGTGAGAATATTGGGTTGAAGCCGTCTCCTTCTTTGAGGAATAATTTAGAGAATCATCTCAGAATGATAACTTTAGCATGTTAAACCACATAACTCAACTTGTATCAAAGGAACAAAATGTGGTCATGGTAATGCTCTCTCTCTCCACACACACATATATCTATGCAGACATCAGCTCCCTAGATTCATAATTCATACTAACATGGTCCTGATACCCAGAAAGGAATTCGTTAAAACTTTTAAGGATCTAAGACCAATAAGTCTGAGCACCTTTGTGAACAAGAGCATCTCTAGGTTTTTGCATGAAAGGATATTTAGTATTCTTTCAAACATTATTTCAAAAAATGAGTCAGGCTTTGTAAAAGAGAGAAGCAACACTAAAAATATCCTATTGACTCAGGAAATTAAAAAAGACATAAACTTGACAAATAAATATCATAATATGATGGTGAAACTTGATATGGTAAAGACATATAATAGGGTCTTTTGGATTTTCCTAATGAAGGTGTTAAGAAAGTTTGACTTTTCTAAAATTATAATTGATATGGTATGGAAGATTGTTTCAGATAATTGGTACTCAGTCTTGATCAATGAAAAATTTATTCTTCTAGAGGCTTAAAATAAGGACATACACTTTCACCTATCTTATTCATTATTGTTACTGAAGTTATGTATAGAGAATGAAATAGTTTACCAAAGTGGAGTCTAGAGATAACCCACTTATCTTATGATGATAACACAATTTTGTTTAGTTCTAGGGACCAAGACTCAGTGATTAAGATGATAACAGTATTGAGAGACTAAAAACAGGTCTCTGATTAGTTGATCAACGGGTTAAAAGCTTCTTTTATCTCTATGAAAAAACTCTGCTGACAGTTTGACTGAGATTAAGAAGAATCACATATATTAAAATGGGATCCTTTCTATTCACATGCTTGGGATGCCCAGTTTTCTATAGAAGAACAAACAAAGCACATTTTTGAAGAGTTACTAAGAAAGGTCCCCAGAAGAATCATGACTTGGCAAAATATTTTTTTTTCATATGGTGGGAGGTTCATTCTAACTAATCTTTGTCCCGATCCAAGACTACTCTTAGTTGTAACACGATGCTCAAAGTCACAAGTGACCCCGACCTAATCCATGTCCTGGAAAAACACTAAGAATACTGAAGAAAATAATGAGATACCAAGCGGAAACTAAACTGAAATGACCTGATTAGAATAAAATCAAAATGGATATCAAAACTAAGATTGTCTAACATAATTAGCATGCTGAAAATATAACTATCTGACTGAAAGCCTCTAAATTATATGAGTTGTTGGGACAAGCCCCCAAGTAACTCCAACTGTCTGAAACTTGAAAAAATATTGAAAAAAATGCTGATAATTGTCTCTTGAAGGATGAGAACTCAACAAACACTACTGCTGATATGATGTAGAATTGTACTAAGTGCGATCAGGATGCTGAGCGTCAGAACCTATATTATAAGACAATATAGTGCAAGAAAAGTATGCAATAAGTACTTTGAATGTATTGAGTATGTGAGATGTAATAATAACTGATATAGGCTAAAAATGATGCATGTGACATGGTAAACTGATGTAAGACCAACTAATAAACATGTACTGTATGATAAGATGAACGACTGAATACAAGTTCATGCAAGTATCTGAATCTAAACTATGAACGGAGTACTATGGGGCTACCATTAATCGATATACCCTAATTTAAGCAAACCAGGGTCCAACCTGTAACCCCAGTTTGGATGGGTGCTTAGTACCTTACCAAGTGTACGAACACTGACTAACTTGGATCCATTAAAATAATATATTATAACGACCTGAGAGTACACCCTGGGCATCATACAGTGCTTACAGTCCCAAGGGACCACAAGCTAACCCATGAGCTGGTAGCTATCGTGAGCACTGAATAATAATATCATAATTGCAGAAAAACATCTGATATTGCCATAAGGTTTTATCACTGAATCAATACTAAAATATGCATCTATGGAAAAACTGACTGAATCTGATTAAATACGGATAAAATGACTTGTAAACTGAAAATCTGAATACTGGATAACTGACTCTAATTTCTGAAAACCCTCTAAAACTAACTGACTGAATATGAGTTGATGGGAAAGTCCCCCAACTAAATCTGCTAACTATTGAAATAGAGATATGAAGTAAAATAATCTGTCCTCGAATTATGAGGACTCACCACTGCTACTGTACTATTGATAGCCTGAGGAGTGAGGTCTAAGAGTGGTCCAAGAACTGAGCGTTAGCACCTATGATATAATACATCATAACGCAAAAGAAAGGTATGCGATCAGTACTTTGAATGCACTGGTATGCTACTGAGGTAGGCTAATATGCATGATTTCATGAATAGAACTAATAATTAATTAAATATGCATATAAAACATGGAGTATAAAGTAGAGAACATGGAATCTGTAGATACTAAAAATATGGAAAATCTGTAAATACTGACTATGTATGAAAGTTTGTAAATATAGAAGATACATGAAAATCTGTAGATACTGGAGATGCATGACTAAGCATATAATATGGACTGAGTAAAATCTGTAAACTAAAATGCTGAAAGATACTGATATCTGTATGCTTTGGTCAAGCAACTCGAAGACTATATCTGAGACTGTTGGAGGTATCATCTAACCGATATTCTCCAATTTAAGCTAATCAGAGTCCAACCTATAACCCCAGTTGGAAGGGTCTTAATATCGTGCCATGGGTACTAACGATGACTATGTGGATCCACTAAACTAATATAATATCCAAAGGATGAAGGGTGTCAAGCCTGAACTGAGGGGTGACCTCTGCGAGATAGTCAAGCCTAGTCTGATGGGTGACTACTCATATCTAATGCCGGATACGTAGTTATGGAGTATAGCAACTACTACTAATGACTCTACCTATCTGACAGGGAAGACGCCATCCCTACACTCTCTCGGTGCTAAATCCTACTTCCAACTGAAAAACATTGAAATACTAAACTGTTTTGAGTTCATCTGACTGGTAACTGACTATTCTAATAATGCTCATAGTATATTCTGAAGACTATTCTGTAATGTACTGATACTAGAATAAGTAAACAACTATGGGTTTCGGGTATTCAACACCCCCAGGACTCAAAACAATAATAGTAAAATGACACTAAAGCTTAAAGAACAAAACATGAGGCTTTTATTTACATCAATCACTCTTGTAGGAATTTTATCAAACACTTGTAGTTCAGGGTTTAAAACAATCATAGGGATGCCATGGAACTTATAAAAATATCATGAATTTAACATAATAGTACTAAATTATGGTTTAATTTAATAAATAATAATATTAACACATGGAGAATTGAATAGTAATGATAATTTCATGGTAATATGGTATAAAATCAATAGTGCATGGAGATTCATGGATGAAATCATAATTTAAAACATAATAACATGAAAGATTATAACTTGGTGATTAAAATGGGTTACTTGGGCTCCATGGATGAAAGGAATTCATGGATGAACATCTAACATACCTTGGATAATGAATTTCTTGAAGTTCTGGGTGAGTTCCTGAGGATTGGTCTTGAATTTGAGAGCTAAGGTCTCTTGTTCTTGGAAAAGAGGATCTTTAATTTGAGAGGAATTGAATAATGAATGATTATTTGGGTCAATTGGGGCTAAATTTTGTGTTTTAGGATGAGTTTAGAGCTTAGAAAAAAGACTCAAATACCCTTAAACGGATTTAAAACGTAATCTGAAAACTAAGGATCCCAATTTTTGGCCTTAGCATGACACGCCACTATCAGGCCAAGACATTGGAATTGCACAACTAGGAAACTGGTCTGTGGGACGATGCAGAAAAAATTACGGTCCTTCATTGATTGAGACCTGGAAGTTCACCGCGATGCGGTGGAATCACGGGGAGTCACTGAAAACTGCCAAATGCCAATTTGGCCTTTGGCGCTATGTGCCAAGATTGAACACCTCCACTGGAAATTTCTAATCGTCATTTAGACTAGCTCCGTAACGTTCTAAGGGTTAAAATGATGGGGTCTAACGACTGAAACTTAAAATTGCCATAACTTCTTACCCGATTATCAAATTTGGGTGAATATTATATCAGTGGAAATCTAATTGAATTTTCTAAGCAATGGAAGGCTCTAAAATAAAAAAATAATAAGTGTTTCAAATTTATTTTATACAAATACTTATGCACTAGGACTTAGATTATGATAGGGAAATATGGGGTGTTACAATATCTCCTTCTTGGGATTATTCATCCTCGAATAAAACTAGTTATGTTGAGGAAAATTGATGGGCTGAGACACACTGAATATACATTTCTGATACATGGATTACAAGACTGAAATGATTCGTAAATGCATGACTAACATGAATATGATGTGCAACTGAATCTGAGTAGGATAGAGAAAAATCTTAAGAAGATTGGTACCTTATACTGAATGTGGATTTGCAGAGAAAATGAGGGCACTTGGTGTGCATATCTACCTCTGCTTCCCAAGTGCTTCCCTCAACGGACTGATTTCGCCAAAGAACTTTGAATAGTGGAACTTCTTTGTTCCTTAGTCTACGAAATTGATGATCAAGAATTTCATTTGGAACTTCCTCAAAGAAAAGATTATTTTGAATATCTGCACTTTCTAAGGGAACAACTACCGCTGGATCACCAATACACTTTTCAACAATGAGACATGGAACACTGAGTGTACCGAGGCTAAATCTGAAGGTAACTCAAGCTCGTAAGCTACCTTTCCAAAATAACTAAGAATTTTGAAGGGACCGATATATCAAGGATTGAGTTTCCCTTTCTTGCTGAATCTCTTCACTCCTTTCATGGAAGAGATTTTAAAGTACACAAGATCACTGAACTCAATCTTGAGGTCCTTTCTTCTCACATCTGTATATGATTTTTGTCAGCTCTGAGCAGCCCCAAACCTTTCTCTAATCAACTGAACCTTCTCTAACACATCAAACACCAAGTCAAGCTCTACTACTATGGCCTCACCTACTTCAAACCAACCAATTAGAGATCTAGATCTCCTACCATAGAGAGCCTTAAACGGAGCCATACAGATACTGAAATGATAGTTGTTATTGTATGCAAATTCAATCAAAGGCAAATGGTCATCCCAACTATCCTTGAAATCAACAAAACATACTCTTAGTATATCTTCTAGAGTCTAAATGGTCCTTTCTACTTGACCATTTATTTGAGGGTGAAAAGCTATATTGAGATGGATTGGGTGCTAAGACACTTTTGGAATGCTTTCCAGAAATTAGAGGTAACTGGGTACCGCTATTTGAGATGATAGATAAGGAAACACTATAAAACCTAACCAACTCTTTAAGATAGAGTTTGGCATAGTCCTCGGCTGAATAAGTGGTATGAACTGGCAAGAAATGGGCTGATTTAGTTATCCTATCTATGATGACCTAAATAAACTCATGCTGATGATGGGTGAATCCAGAGGATATGTTGATGGTATAATAATACCCAGTGAATTCGAAGGATATATTAATGTTATGATGATGCTCGGTGAATCCATAGGATATGTTGATGTTATGATGATGACCGGTGAATCCGGAGGATATGTTAATGTTATAATGATGCTTGGTAAATGCGGAGGATATGTTGATGTTATCCTAGTGCCCGGTAAATCCGAAAGAGGTAAAGATGTTATGATTCCATGTGGGGCTAAACCGCTTATGTACGTGGGACATGATGTCTTTCTTGGTAAATTATTGTTCATTCCTTATCCTTTTTTCCTAAATAAGAGGTGTGGTCCCTGTTGATTCTAATTTATAACTAGAGGTAATTTATGCCTATCATTGGGTTAAGGCTTATTGGTATATGTAATCTTATGTAGAACCAAAGGCTCACCTAGTAAATCACTTGACTTAAATTTATGGTTATGTTATGGAATTTCACCTAGTAAAGTTGCTTATTTGATAACTTGTTATTACTAATAAGTGATTATGAATTGTAGGATAGAAGTCTAGTGAACTAGTTGGTGGACCTTACTTGGTTTAAATACGGAAACTAGTCCTTAAGGTTGTAACATCCTCAATAATAATTGACTTAGTATTGTACGATGAAAAGTGAAGTTGACATCTAGTATATGACGTTGTGGTTGATTAATCGAGGATTTATATAACAAGAATTCTAACTCGAGAATGGCCTTGTAATGGGTGAGTAAATAATATCATTGGTAACTTTTAGCTTCTCCCTTAAGTGATGGCTAGTAACTATAAGACTTGTAATCTAGTGTCTTATGGAAATGAAGGTTCACTAGTATAGACTAATCTTGGAGTTTATTAATGAGTTAGTGAATAAGTAAATAAATACCTATGTTATGTCCATATTGGTTTCATTATGATTAAATTATGGTATTGATGATGATTGTGGACCTCAAAAATGAGCCATGGCGAGGTTGGGTTACCCGCGGCTTTGATTAGTTCTAGTGTAGTATTTCTTTAAAGTATTGTTGGTTGATCTTTTTGTGTACTCTTCGGTGGCATGGGACACCCATGTGGGTTCTTTGTATTGTATTCTTTTGGTGTACTCTCTAGTGGTATGGGATGTCATGATAAGTTCTTGGTTATGTTCTTTGCATGTACTTCCCGACGGTATAGGACATTGTGGTAAGTTCTTGTGCTTTATATGGTAGTGAAGGTTGGTGTTGATTTTGGTAAATTCATGGTTGTTATTGCATATATGTGACTTTATGCTTCTAAAAAGATTACTCATTTTTAGGAAAAATATGGTATATATTGATATAACACATTATGCTATTACCCTAGTAGATTAGTTATTCTATACAGTGGTTTCGAAGAAGATTCAGGTTTGATTTTTTTACCTTGACTTTAAGCTATTGTATTACCTGATATCATATTTATAGTATGATTTAGCTCAGTCGGATGATGATGCTTACTGAGTATCGGTGTTTTGGTACTTTTACTATACTTTTGTACCTTTTTAGTACAGACTCAGGTTCTAGTTGTCGTCGTTGAGTTGGATCATGCCACATTGACCATTTGGAGGTAGGGTGAGCTCTTAGATTTTGAGTTGCCCTCTTTCCTCTCTATCTTTATTGGACTTTTATTTTTGAGAAAAATGTATGAGATTATTTAAGACATTTTAGACTTTGACTTGTAAATTCCTATTGTCAAATCTAGATGCACTTGTACTTATACTATTAGGTCATAAAATTGGTATTTAAATATTATTCATCTTAGATTATAGAATGTTATTATTTATATAGTGTTCTTATATAGGGTCCATATGGGATATTTCTACCAAGGTAACCCATTGTATTAGCTCTAGGTTATGGTATCGGCTTACCTACTGGTGGGATGTAGTAGGTATCATCATGACTTAAAAATTAAGTTGTGAAAAATTAGTATCAAAGCCTAGGTTTCATTGATATTATTGGTACAAGAGCAAGTGTCTAATAGAGTCTTGTTGATCAGAACGTTGAGGTTTGTTTCCTATCTTTGGGAGGCTATAATACATTCTTAGGAGTCCTTAACTTATTTCACTTATATCGTGCTAAGAGTCTGAGTTGGTTTGTAGGATATTCTGTTGACTTTACTCTTTTGCAAATGCCTAAGACACATGCTTCAGTGATACATGAGAAGGGTCCTGAGACCCAGAATAGTGATGTGTCCCTAGTTAGGGATCAAGTTGCACATCCCCAGAACCTATTCCTGCACCTGAGCCAGAGATCCTCCACCTCAGCCAGGTGTGGGCCAGGGATCAGCCCAGGCTTCACTAGATTTATTCCCTCCTCTTTGCTTAGGGATATTTTGGCTCAGCTATTAGGTATCGTTAATAGTTCACAGTCTACTAGAGTAGGAATACAGTCTGCAACTGTAGCTCTTAGATTCGAGGTTCCTCATATTCTGTCTATTGTTTATCCAACGATTGTTGATCCAATTATGACCCAGCCTGCTATGCTTATAGAGGATCATAAGATAGCTCCACCTAGATTTTCTAGTGCACCTAGAGAAAAGATGTATTTGAGTTTCTGACATCTTATGAGGATAGGCTTCCTGGGTTAGGCCTTGTTGTGGCTCGTGGTATGAACAAAACTATATTTTAGTTTGACTTATCTTCTAGACATTGGTGGAAGGGTTTAGTAAGTTCTAGACCTGTTGGATCTTCTCCTCTCTCTTAGGCTCAGTTCTCTGAGATGTTCTTGGAGAAGTTTATGCCATGTAGCCTTAAAGATTGTTTGAGAGATTATTTATCTATGTTGAGGTAAGGTTTTATGACAGTCTCTAAGTATGAGGCTTATTTCTATGAGTTGGCTAGACATGCAACTTCTATCTTAGATACAAAGTATGAAAGGGTTTGCTGCCTTGTGAGAGGATTGAGACTTTCTATTCGGATGGCTACTCAGAGTTTGGTTTCTGTGGGTAGGACCTTTGTTGAGATTGTTGATTATGCTAGGTGATGGAGGACATGCAGCATGAGGGCTATGATAAGAGGCCCAAGTATCAAGGTAGATTTTAGGGGAGTCGTAGTAGTTCCCAATCCAGAGGAGGTATCCCTTATGCTGGACATCCTCCACGTCCATTTTTTAAAACTTAGATGTAGACTAGTCGACCAATTTAGGCAGGTCTTTAGACAATCGATGGGGATCAGTTTATTGCTAGCGATCGGCCTAGTGCGGGTGATGATCAGTCTTTGAAGGGTTCATCTGTGGGCTATGCTAGGTATGGTAGCTATGTTGGATCAACCAAATTTGTGAATCTGGTTCTTTTTATGAGTCTTGTTTTACTTGTAGGCTTTCTAGTCATTTATATAGAGAGTGCCCTAGTCGCGTGGTGATGGTTATTTCACCCCAGGGAGATACTCCCATTAGTGAAGTTCATCCCTCAGGTAAAGGTGGTTCATGAGGTCATAGAGGTGGTTACTAGGGTGCTTGAAGTGTTACTCAGGCAGGCAGGGTAGGAAATGGTCAGGTGTCCACCAAGGTGGTGGGCGTGGTCAGTTGTATACAGTACCTGCTAGGCCCAAGTCTAAGATATTAGATGTTGTAGTTATAGGTGCAATTTTGGTATGTCGCAAGTTGGCTATTACTTTATTTGATCCAGGATCCACTTATTCTTATACATTTGCTTATTATGCACCATGGTTGGACTTGTCTTGTGATTTATTATCTATGATATTCCATATATCTACACCCGTAGGTGATTCTTTAGTAGTGGATCGGGTATTCAGATTATGTATTATGACAATTAGTGATGTTTATACTTATGATGATCTTATTATTCTTGATAGGTTTGATTTTGATGTGATTCTAGGCATGGTCTGGTTATCCTACTATCATGCGGTCATGGATTGATTTACCAAGATCATTACCTTAGCCATGCTTGGAGTACCCCTAGTCGTCTGGCAGGGAGAAATTAGTCATGAGTTGACAGGGATTTTTTCTTATGTTTGTTTCAGATAGATTATGTCGAGGGGTTGTAAGTCTCATCTCGCCTATGTATGTGATACCTGTGTAGAGAGCCTTATGCTTGACTCTGTTCCTATTGTGTGTGAGTTTCCTGATGTGTTTCCTGATGATATTCCTGGTATCCCTATCGACCATGAGATTGATTTTGCTATTGACATTGAGCATGGTACCCGACCTATTTCTATGGTACCTTACCGTACGGTTCCAACAGAGCTTAAGGAGATGAACTCTCAATTCTATAATCTTCTTAAAAAGGGGTTCATTAGACCAAGTGTGTCCCCGTGAGGATCCCCTATTTCGTATATAAAGAAAGATTGTTTGATGCAGGTGTGTATTGACTATAGGCAACTTAACAAGGTGATAGTGAAGAATTATTATCCTATGCCTCACATTGATGATTTATTCAACTAGCTTTAGGCTGTAGTGTACTTTTTAAAATAGATTTGAGGTCTATTTATCATTAATTGAGGATTTGGGCTGAGGATATTCTGAAGACAACCTTTAGGACCCGATAAGGTACATGAGTTTTAGGTGATGTCTTTTGGGCTGACTTAGGCCCCAGAGATGATTATGGACTTGATGAATTATATGCTCCGACATTATCTAGACTCCTTTGTTATTGTGTTCATTGATGATATTCTTGTATATTCGAGGAGTAGTGAGGAGCATGTGCAATATTTAAGGATTATGCTCCAGGTTTGCGAGAGCATGTGCTTTTTGCCAGGTTCTTCAACTGTGAGTTTTGGCTTACGTCAGTGTCTTTTCTTAGGCACATGGTATTCAAGGCGGGTATTATGGTAGACCCAGTTAAGATTTTGACGATTCGTGATTAGGCTATGCCAACGTCTCCAATTGAGGTTCATAGTTTTATTAGTTTAGCTGATTATTAGAGGTGCTTTGTTGAGAGTTTTTCTACCTTATCAACCCCTATGACTAGATTGACCCTGAAAAAAGTTCCCTTCCGATAGTTCGAGGAGTGTGAGTTGAAATTTTGGAAGCTCAAAGATTTTCTCACTTCAACCCCGGTGTTAGCTCCTCCAGTTGAGGGCGAGGAATTCACAGTGTTTTTTTATGCTTCTTGTGTTGGTTTTGGTTGTTTTTTTATGCAGTAGAGCTGTGTCATTGCCTATGCTTCTAGATTGATTAATGTGCATGAGCGCAACTACCCCACTCATGATTTGTAGTTGGAAGTAGTAGTTTTTATGCTTAAGATTTGAAGGCATTACTTGTACAGTGCGCATTATGAATTTTCACTAATCATCATAGTCTTCAACATCTTATGACCCAGCGAGATCTTAATGCTTGCCAGCATAGGTGGATGGAATTGGTAAAGGACTATAATATTTTTATCTTGTATTAACTGGGTAAGGTAAATATTGCGGCAGATTCCTTGAGTCGTAAGATAGTGAGTATAGGTAGTTTGTCGCGTATATCAGTTTCTCAGAGGTCCTTGGCATGGGACATCAAGTCCTTGGCCAATTTGATGGTTTGTATTGATATTTGGGATCCTAGAAGGATTTTGGCTTATGTGGAGGTGAGGCCCTCCTATTTGAGTAACTTTGTGACTGTTCATTTGAGGATAGTAAGTTGTGCCTTCTCCGTGATTGGGTAGTGAGTGGTGAGTCTGGGAGACATACCATGGATTTTGAGGGTATCTTGAGACTTAAAGGTTCTATTTCTATTCCCTAACTTGATGACTTGATCCAGTCGATTCTGCACGAGGCTCACAGTTTTAGATATTCTATTTATCTTAGTACATCCAAGATGTATAGAGATTTGAGGCAGCTGTACTGGTGGGGTGGTATTAAGAGGGATATGGCATACTTTGTAGCTTGTGTCCTATGTTGTCGGCAGTTTAAGGCTGAGCATCAATGTCTAGTTGGATTAACTCAAAGATTGCCCATTCTCGAGTGGAAATAGGAAAGGATCACCATAGACTTCATTAGTGGTTTTCCTCATACTTCCTGTGGTCATAGTGGTATTTGGGTTATTATGGATCGTTTGACTATATCGGCCCATTTTATTCATATTCAGATGACCTATAGTGCTGAGATATTAACCCAAATTTATGTTTGGGAGATAGTTTGTTTGAATGGGGTCCCTGTGTCTATCATATCAGATTACGGTTCCGTGTTAACTTTGAGATTTTGGAGGGCATTTCAGGAGGTTTTGGGTACTTGAGTGGATTTAAGTACAGCTTTTCATCCACAGATAGATGGTCAGTCCGAGCAGACTATTTAGGTGCTTGAGGATATGCTCCAGGCCTACATTATGGATTTTGGAGGTCAGTAGGATCAACACTTAGCATTGACAGAATTCGCCCAACAACAGTTATCATTCCAGTATTGAGATGTTACCCTATGAGGCTTTGTATGGTAGGAGATGTCGTTCTCCTGTAGGATGGTTAGAGACTCTGAGGTTAGACCCCGTGGTACAAATTTGCTTCAAGATTCATTGGATCGGGTCAGGGTGATTCAAGATAGGCTGAGAGCATCCCAGAGTAGGAAGAAGGCCTATGCCGACCATAGACTCCGTGCCTTGAGGTTTGGAGTTGGTAACCATGTGTTTCTTTATGTTTCACCTGTTAGAGGTGTGATGAGATTTGGGAGGAGAGTAAGCCTAACCCTCGCTATATTGGTCCTTTTTAGATTGTCCGTGTAGTTGGCAAGGTAGCCTATGAATTGGCTTTACCTCCAGGATTTGCCACTGTTCATCCAGTGTTCCATGCAACTATGTTACAGAAGTATATTCCTTATCCTTCTCATGTACTTATATGGGACTCAGTCTAGTTGGATGATCAATGGACCTTTGTGGAGGAGCCCGTATTGATTTTAGCTAGTGATGTAAGGAAACTACGGACTAAGGAGATTCCTGTAGTCAAGGTTGAGTGGAGGCATCGCCCAGTAGATGAGGCTACTTGGGAGATCGAGAGTGATATGCGGGCCTAGTATCCTCAATTGTTTGAGACTTCGGGTATTTTCTTATCTTTAACTTTTGGGGACAAAAGTTCCTTAGTAGTGGATGTTATAATGAACCTTCAGAAGATTATTTCACCGATAGAGATTCTCCATAGCTTCCCCCAAGTCATTGATGACTTTTTGGAACCAATAGATCAGTTACCTGGTGGTTTGTTTGTTTTTTAGAGCCACATTCTTTGAAGTCTTTGTTGGTCCTAATTGACCACTAAGCAATAACAATAGTAAAATAACCTTGTATGCAAAATCTAACTACGTCAACGCATTCGAAATGTCAAATCTATGTTGTTACATATCTTATTTACTTGGACTCCAGATACATCTCTAAGCATTGGCCAAAGCTCGAAACCAAGTTCCAATCTTCAGTTTTGCCTGGCATAGGAGGAGACACCGCAACCGCGGTGATGTGGGTGCGACCGCAGTGCCGCGACTATGGTTAGGCGGAGGCCGCAACTGCAAGACCTGAGGGTTAGGCATGTCTATTTAAGGGCTGTCTTGCACAAACTTTTGGCCATTTTATGCCCCCCCTTAATATATGAACCCTAATGGAGTGTAAAATCTTCCAAGTGAGTCTTGTGGGTTGATTAGAAGCTTACACAACTTGTGTAATTGAATCTTGCTACAAATCTAAGGTATGATTCCTTCTAGTTGATGTTAAATTTTTATTTCCAGATCTAGAACCCCTAAGTCCTTGAGACTTAAATTGAACTCTATATGTGATTGATTTATTCAAGTTTCTTGAGGACAATAACTCCCTAATGATATGTGAGTAATGGGCTAGTCTCAAAAACTCATTTTTTGAAGGTGGAACCCACTTTGGGGTTTGATGTTATTTTTAACCAATGGCACAATGGTACCATAATGGGTATTTTTATTTTTGTTCTAATTCTTAGCTTTTATTATGATAGCTTGGCTCATGGAAGAAGAGGCTTCAATAAGATGAAAGGAAAATCTTGATGGTTCATCAGTTTCTTGGACTAAAGGTAGGTTAGGCTTACTTGTAGTTGATTGAGCTTGAATATAGTATAATTGTTGATATCTTGTGACATTGGGTGGGGTTTAGATGATAAATAGTTGAATGGTTATATTTAGGATTAGTCGATTCTTATAGGTTATTAAACTTGCAAAGTGTGATGCTTGACCCTTAGCCTAATGCCTTGGATAGTTCTACTAGTAGTTTTGTGAATAGTAGGAGAACGCTTTAGTTACTCTAATAGACTACAATGATGTTCTCCCTAACCTTAAGGGTATGTTGACCTAGATATTTATTAGTTAGTAAATGGCCTTGGTGTTTAGGTTGACTTACAAAGAATACTTGAAGAAGATTTCCCTTATAGGCTTAGTAAGGAATAATAATCCCTTATGGTGTGATTTAGATAACTTAGCCTAAATCCGGGTAGATGTTAGTCTTGTGATAGTGAACTTTGACATTCTTCGGATTTAGGAGTGGGACTTGACCTTCCTTAAGCTTGAACTATGAAATTCTTTAGAGACCTAAATACTTGATGAATGTCTAAATTTCGTTATTGAGATTATTTTGGTAAAACCCGATTGTCAATTTATGCACGTGGTTAATGGTTGGATAATGTGTATAATTGATTGATTATCTTGTCGTCATGATATGGATAGACTTGGTTATGTATATCATTTAGATACTCATGCTCATGCTTCTACTCATATTATGTGGTTATGGTTAATAGTAAAGTATGATTGTATATGTTACCTTACACCCCTATTACTCTATTATTGAGGCTTGTATATGTTTATTGCTTTGACTATATATGTGTATGGCATGATGATGCCTGGTGAATTTGGAGGATATGTTGATGTTACGATGATGCCTGGTGAATCCATAGGATATGTTGATGTTATGATGATGCCCGGTGAATTTAGAGGATATATTGATGTTAGGATGATGCCCGATGAATCTGGACGATATGTTGATGTTATGATGATGCCTGGTAAATCTGGAGGATATGTTGATGTTATGATAATGCTAGGTAAGTTCAGAAGAGGTAAATATGTTGTGATGCCGTGTGGGGAAAATTTACGTAAATGCTTGAATACATAGTGAGGTTAGGACGTGTGAGGCCAAACTACTTATGTACTTGGAACATGTTTTCTTTCTTGGTAAATTGTTGTTCATTCCTTGTGCTTTTTCACTAAATAAGAGGTGTGGCCCTTGTTCACTCTAATTGGTAACTAGAGCTAATTTATGACTATAATTGGGCTAAGGTTAATTGGTATGTGTAATCTTGTGTAGAACCAAAGGCTCAACTAGTAAATCTACTTGACTTGAATTAATGGTTATGTTATGGAATTTTTCATAGTAAAGTGGCTTATGTGGTAACTAGTTATTACTAATAAATGATTATGACATGTACGCTAGAAACCTAGTGAACTAGTTGGTGGACTTTACTTGGTTAAAATATGGAAACTAGTCCTTAAGGTTGTAATATGCTTAATAATAATAGACTTGGTATTGTATGATGGATAGTTAAGTTGACATCTATTATGTGATGTCGTGGTGGCTTAATTGAGGATTTATATAATGAGAATGCTAACTCGAGAATGACCTTGTAATGGGTGAATAAATTATAGCATTGGTAACTTGTAGCTTTTCCTTTAAGTGATGGCTAGTAACTATAAGACTTGTAATCTAGTGACTTATGGAAACAAAGGTTAACTAGTATAGATTAATCTTGGAGTTTATTAATGATTTAGAGAATAAATAACTATATAACTATGTTACGTCGATATTGGTTTTGTTGTGATTAAATTTGGTATTGAGGATGATTGTGGACCCTAATAATGAGCCATGGCGGGGTTGTGTTACCCGCAACTTCGGTTAGTTATGGTGTAGTATTGCCTTAATGTATTCTTGGTTGATCTTTTGGTGTACTCTCCGGTGGTATGGGACACCGTGATGAGTTCTTGGTTGTGTTCTTTGTATGTATTTCCCGACGTTATAGGATGTCGTCGTAAGTTCTTGTGCTTTCTATTCTAATGAAGTTTGGTGTTTATTATGGTAAATTCATGGTTGTTATTGTATATATGTGGCTTTAAACTTCTGAAATGATTACTCATTTGTAGGACGAATATAGTGTGTATTGATAAGATACATTATGTTATTACCCTAGTTGATTTATTATACTATACAGTGGTATCAAAGAAGATTTAGGTTTGATTTTATACCTTGACTTTAAGATATAGTCTTACCTTATATCGTCTTTATATAAAGATTTAGCTTAGTCGGCCGATAATGCTTATTGAGTACCCGTGTTTTGGAACTTATACTACCCTTTTGTACCTTTTTGGTGCAAACCCAGGTTTTAGTTGCCGTCATTGAGTCGAATCATGCTGCATTGACCATTGCCAGAGAGGGTGAGCTCTTGGAGTTTGAGTTGCCCCCTTTCCCCTCTACCTTTATTTGTCTTTTATTTTTGAGACAAATGTATGAGCTTATGTAATGACCCTTCAGGTCATTAACCGTATTCTTGATTTCTTCCTTTGATAAAGCTTTTCCATGGCTATCCAAAGTCATTAATCACTTACGGGGACCGATAGTTCGGCTACCTGATGGTTCGTTTGGGTTTTAGAACCCTTTTCTCAATTTGAAGTCTTCGTTGGTCTAAATAGATCACTAAGCTAAAACTTTAGTAAAACAGACTTGTATTCAAAATCCAAATTTGCCAACACATACGAAATGTCAAAAACGATGGGGTTTCATATCAAATTTGTTCAAAACGGATCACGAATGTATCCCGAGGCATTGGCCAAATCTCGAAACCATGTTCCAAGCTTCAACCATGCATAGCATGAATCGAGGTGCTGCTACCACGGCCAAGGAGGCGCGGCCGCAAGATTGCGATCGCGGTTACACAGGGGCTGCGACTATGCCAATAGAGGACTGGTTAGTTTATATTTGAGTGCTATCTTGCACAAATTTTGGCAATTTTATGCCTCCCTATAAACCTAGAAACCCTAATAGAGTGTAAAACCTTCTAAGTGTGTGTTGTGGGCTGAATTGGAGCTTAAACAACTTGTGTGGTTAATTCTTCCTATAATCTAAGGTATGGATTCCTCTAATTTGGTATTGATTTCATAGTTTGTAGACTCAAAACTCCTAAACCATTGTGGGTCCATTGTATCCCCAAGATTGAGTGATTTTGTAACACCCTTAATCTGGTACGCGGAACGCTACATGGTGCTCATGACCCCAAAGGACCACAAGCTAACCCATGACTAATATTTGTACTAGAATACTGCATAACATACTGTATAATGCAGAAATATGAACTGAAAGGCCATAAAGTTCAAAACTGTAACATGATATCTAATAAAATATAACATCTGGGTGGGGTATGAATTCCCAAAATGACTGAAATAAACTGACTGAACATGATAGTCTGAAAATCCTCTAACTGACTGAACTGTCTGAATAAGAAGTTGAGAGGACATGTCCCCAGCTAACTCCAACAAATAAACTAATTAATGAGATAAATAATAAATGATCATGTCTTTGAAAGATGAAGACTCACTTCTAGCTCTGCCCACTGAGACTGGAATCTACTGATGTTCTAGAGCTTGTGTTTCTAAACCTATGATATAAGACACCATAGCACAAATGAGTCAGTACTTTGAATGTACTAGTATGCATGTGATGTAGGCTGAATGCATGGGGTTCATATGCATAAATAATAGTGGCTAGCTGACTAATATGAACATGAGAATACATGCATGCATACATAGTAACTATATCTAAAATCATGATAATATGAGTTTACTGATAACTAACATGACTAATGACTGAGTTCTGATAACTGATAACATGAGTGACTGTATCTGACAGTCTTGAATTTGATGGAACTAGCTGAGTTTCATACTGTATCTGATAGTCCTGAATTTTGTAGAACTATCTGAGTTCTATTACTGAGGCTGATTGGTTGTATCTAACAATCCAGATTTTGTAACATATAACTGTTGGAAGTATTCATCTAACCGATATGCCCCAAATAATGCATTATAGCTAAATTGGTAACCAATCTGTGCTCTAACTGAAAGGATGTCAATACCACACCACTGGTAAGGACAACATATGAGTGACCCTCGACTAGCAGGTTACTATAATGAGAATGGTGGGGACCCTCAACTAACAGGTTAAGCCACCTCATTTACCCTCAACTAGCAAGTATGATGTCTCAACATATGCTGGCTACGTCGTTATAGAATGAAAGGATTGCTTCTAAGAATCACACCCTCTACTGGCAGGTGAGTTCCTATCCTAGGGTTCACTCAGTGCTAATTTCTACTCCCATCTAAACAAACACCAAACATGATTAACTGATCTAAAAATGGACTTGGTTTACTAAATTCCGTTAACTGATGGAATACTACTGATATCTGACAACTGACTGAGTTCATGAGATTAATGAGGTTACTAAATAACTAAGCTTTCCTAAGTCACATGGCTGACTAAGTTCTATGGATTATGGCTTGACTGAGGATATCATGAAAACATGACACTAGCTCTAGGCATACAGCTAAATTGTCAGGTACAAGTACCCCCAGGACTTGATGGAAAGAAACTGACAAAGAATGACTTTCTTGAATACATGACCAATATCACAATCCATAATTTATTTATTGAGGTAATTCATCAAACATGTTATATGCATAAGCTTGTACATAAATGGGGATTTCATAAGATCATACTAGTTGGGCATTTTTTTCCTTCACATAGGCATTTAATCAAACACATGGTAGGCATAGTATATGTAGACAATATATATAACAAATAAATATCATAATTCAACTCTAATTTCATCATCCAAGGGTTTAATCATAAGTCCACATGAATATACCTTTATACTAATCAATTCCACAAAAAATTGATCACCCAACATGGATTAGAATTCAATTGGTCATTATCGACATGAACAAAAGCAACCCAACATGAAATTCATAGAGAAATCCATAAAATTAAGCTTTGAAAATAAATTCTTGGGATTTATGGATGAATGGAGTCCATGAATGAACACTATTCATACTTGGGTTAAGTTTCTTGAAGTTCTTGAACTTGAAGAATTTGATTCTCTTAGTTCTTAAAGAAGATTTGGATTTTGTTATTGGGGATTAATCTTAGAGAGAAAACCCTAATTTTGTTGTTTTAGATGGATAATGAATTTTTGAGCTTTGGTCGGATATAACTAGGTAAATAAACGGGTGGTAAAAGACCAAAAAACCTCTTTAAAAATGGCTTTAAAATAACTGAACGAAATATGCGACGGTGGGTATGACAGTGCATTATTGGGTCGACGGTCCATCAGACTGACCATCGTACTGGTACCAAAATTGGAACTTACTGCCTTGGTACGATTGTAGGGTGCGATGTTCTGTCACTGGGTCGATGGTCCATGGGTTCTGATCTTTACTTCTAGGCAGAAACTGTTTCCCTTGCGATGGTCCATCGTTGGTTCGATGGTCTGTCAGCCTGGGTTGTCGATCTAGGGCAGAAGTTAGTCACACTGCCTCACTATGACGTCATGGGTAATGGTCCATCGCTAGTCTGACGGTCTGTCAACTTCCCCATTGGAGTTGGGCGGTTTTACTGCCTTCTGTATTTTGGCCATAACTTTCTCTTCCGATGTTGGATTTTGATGAAATTGGTATAGATGGAAAGCTTATTAAATTTTTCACATAACAGAAAGTGAAAATCTTAAAAATACTATATGTACAAAAGTGTATTCATCTTTCAAAGAAAGCTTCTAACATTCTTGGAATAATTTCAAGCTAGGAAAAAGTATAGGGTATTACAAATTTACTCAAATTACTTGTGCTTTTTAACTCCCTAAAGATAGTCAGGTTATGGTTTGGTCTTGGAAACTCCTTCCAAGGGTGAAACCCTATTAGGGTTTTTGTTTCCATTGAAAACCTATGGCACAATAGTGCCAGAATGGGTATTGACATTATTTTTATAATGCTTAGATTGTATTGTTGATAGCATTGCTTGTGGAAGAGGGAGCTTCTCAAAAAGGAAAGGAAAAGATCATTGGTTCGTGATTTACTTGGACTCAAGGTAGGTTAGGCTTAACCATAGACTAGATTGAGCTTGTTTGTAATGGAATTATTGATATTTAGTGAGATTGGGCGGGGAATTTAGATGATAGTTGATTAAATGGTGAACTTGGGAGTTATTAATTTCTCTAGGCTATTAATTTGTATGGTATACTATTTGACCCTTAGTCTAGGACCTTGATAGCTTATTTGTGGTCTCATGACTAGTGTGAGAACACTCTAGTTGTTATAAGTAGACATGAATGGTGTACTTCTCTATCCTTAGGAGTGTATTGACCTATACAATGCCTAGATAAGAGATGACCTTGGTGTTGGGTTGATTTAGGATGGATTCTTGAAGAGACTTTCGATATTGACCTTGTAAGGATTGGTAAACCCTTATGGTGAGGTATAGATGACTTAGCCTAATTCCAGGTAGAAACTAGACATGTGTTAGTAAGCTTGGCATTCTCGAGGTTTAGAAGTGGGACTTGACCCACCTTATGTTTGAACTAAGTTATTGCTTAGTGACCTAGATTTGGGTGATTTCCTAAACTATTTCTACATAGAGGTTGTGAAGGTTGAACTCGATTATCGGATTATATTGTGATCATGACTTGAATATCCTTGTTAAGTGATTATTGTGTATGTTTGGTAAATACGCATGCTCTTGTTGATGCTCACATTACGTGTGAAGCTAATTAGCAAGGTAAAATGGCAAGCGTTATACTACATCCCTACTTCTTTATATATTGTGAACTTTTATGTATGCTTATTATTTTGGCTATACATGTGGATGTATGTTGTTGTATCCGAAGGAATATATGATATTATGATAATTCTCGATGAATCTAGAGGAATATGTGATATTATGATGATGTCCGATTTGAGTCTAGAGAAATATATGATATTGTGATGATGCTTGGTTAATTTAGAGGAATATGTGATATTATGATGATGTCCGGTTTGAGTCCAGAGAAATATATGATATTATGATGATGCCCGGTGAATCCGAAGAAATATTTGATATTATGATGATGCTCAGTGAATTTAGAAGAGTATGTTGATATCGTGATGATTCCCAGTGAATCTGGAAGAGGTAAGAACATTGTTATGCCATGTGGGGAAAATTTACTTACATGCATTGATATATGTAAGGTTAGGCTGTGTGGGGCCAACCACCTATGTTCTTGAGATATAAGGTCTCTTTTGGTATATTGCTATTCATTTCTTGTTCCAAAGCACTATATCAGAGGTGTGATCTTTGTTGATGCTAAATTAGCAACTAGAGGAAATTTATGCCTAATATTGAGTTAAGACTTAGTGGTATGAATAATCTTGCGTAGAATAAAGGGCTAACCTAATATATATCCTTGACTTGAATAAGAGTTGATGTTATGAAATCTTGCGTAGTAAGGTGGGTTATGCGATAACTAGTTACTTCTAAAATATATAATTACTATTTAGAGGCTAGAAACATAGTAAACTAGTTGGTGGACTTTACTTGATTAAAATATGAAAACTAGTCCTTAAGGTTGTGACAGGCTTATTGATGATGGACCTAGTATTGCATTATGGTTAGTTAAATTATCTCCTAACATGTGAGGTTAAGATGGCTTTATTGATAACTCATATCATGAATATTCTAGCTAAAGAATGGCCTTATGATAGATGAATAACCTATAATATGGGTGGCTTGTAGTTTTCCCCAATTCGATGGCTAGTAATGATAAGACTTGTAATATATTGACTTATGGAAAATGAGGTTAATTAGTGTCAGATTCGCAATGTTTATCTATGAATTATACAATTAATGACTACATGTCTATGCTATGACTATGTTGCTTTCCTTATGTTAAATTATGGGTATTTGAAAGTGGGTTTCGGTAATGATCCATGGCGGTGTTGTGCGACCCGTGATTTCAATCAATTGATGGAGTAGTTGTGATTTATTTATTATTGGTTGTATTCTTTTGGTGTACTCTCTGGTGGTGTGGGAAGTTGTGATGGGTTCTTGTTTGATATTTTTTTGTGTACTCTCAGGTGGTATGGGACGCCGTGAAGAGTTCTTTGTTGTGTTCTCTTTTGTGTACTTCCCAACATTATGGGACGTCATGATAAGTTGTTGTGTTTATGTGCTTAATGTGGTTTATGATGATTATGGAAAGTAAATTATTTTGCAATTGTGTATATGGCTTTATGCTTTCGAAATGATACTCGGTTGTTATAGAGATTATGGAATATATTGAGCTAGTATGTCATGTTATTGCTTTAGTAGTATAGATGTTGTTACAGTGGTATTAAAGAAGATTCAGGTTTGATCCTATCCCTTGACTTTATGATTACTGTCTTACTTTATATCGTCTTTGCATTATATTTGAGCTCAGTGGGCTGATGATGCTTACTGACTACCAGTGTTTTGGTACTCATACTATATTTCTGTACCTTTTTGGTGTAGACCCAGGTTCTAGTTGCCGCCGTTGAGCTAGGTCATATGAATTGACTATTCAGAGAAAAGGTGAGCTCTTGGAGATCGAGTTGCCCTTGTTCCCTTCTATCCTTATTTGTCTTTTGCTTTTGAGACAAATGTATGAGATTACTTAAGATATTTAAATTTTGAGATTATGAATTCCTCTTGTCAAGTTTAGAAGCTCTTGTATTAATACTATCAAGTAATGGGATTTGTGTTTGAATATCGGTTGTCCTTAGTTATGAAATGTTGTTGTTATATATTGTGTTCACATATAGGGTCCATGTTGGACGTTCTTACTACGGTAGCCCATTACCATAGCTTTGGGTTATGGTATTAGCCGACTTACCGGTAGGATGTGGTAAGTTCCATCATGACTCCAAATGGGGTCGTGAAAAATTGGTATCAAAGACTAGGTTTTCACCGATATTATTGATACAAGAGCAAGTGTTTAATAGATTCTTGTAGATCGAAAAGTTGACGTCTGTTTCCAATCTTCAGGAGGCTATGGGACATTCTTATAAGTCTTTTATTTATTTTATTCATATCATGCTAAGAGTCTGAGTTGGTTTGTAGAACATTATGTTGACTTTACTCTTTCGCAGATACCCAGGACTCGTGCTTCAATGATATGAGAGGTGGGTCCTGATACCCAGACTCGTGAGATATCCCCAATTAGGGATCAGGCTGTACCTCCCCCAGACCCTATTTCTGTACCCGAGATCGAGACTCCTCAACCTCAGCCAACAGTGGGCCAGGGACCTGTCTAGGCTCCACCAAGATTCATTCCCTCTTCTTTGGTTAGAGATGTATTCATTTAGTTGTTGAGTTTTGTTGATGGTTTGCAGACTACTGAAGTAGGAGTACAGTCTGTAGCTGCAGCTCCTGAGTTGAGGTTCCTCCTATTTCGATAGTTGTTTAGCCAGTTGAGACCCAACCTGTTATGTCTACTAAGGAGCAGAATACGCTGGGTAGTTTTTTTAGGTTGGCTCTACCTAGATTTGCTGGTGTTCCTAGAGAGGATACATTTGAGTTTCTGATAGCTTGTGAGGATAGGCTTCGTGCATTAGGCCTTGTGGAAACTTATGGTATGGACTACACCACATTTCAGTTGGACTTGTCTGCTTGACAGTAGTGGAAGGGTCTTATGAGTTCAAGACCAGTTGGATCTTTCCCTTTATCTTGGGCTCAGTTCTTTGAGATGTTGTTAGAGAAGTTCATGCCGCATAGACTTAGAGATTATTTGAGAGATCAGTTCTCTAAGTTGGAGAAGGGTTCTATGATAGCTGCTGAGTATAAGGCTTATTTCCATGAGTTGTCCAGGCATGCGACTGCTATCTTGGATATGGAGTATGAGAGGGTTCACTGCTTCATGAAAGGAATTAGACTTCCTATTAGGATGGCTAGTTAGAGTTTGGTGGATGCTGGTAGGACCTTTGCTGAGGTTACTATCATGCTCGAGTGGTGGAGGACATGCAATGTGAGAGCCGTCATAGAAGGCCTAAGTATCAAGGAAGATTTGGTGGGAGCCATAGTATTTCCTATTTTAGAGGTGGTATTTCTTATGATGGATAGCCTCCGCATCCATCTTTTCATCCTCAGAGTCAACCAGTTTAGGCAACTCTACAGACAGTTGATGGGGATCAGTTTATTGCTAGTGGGTTCCCTAATAAGGGAGATGATTAGTCTATGAGTGGTTCATCTGTGGACCATTCTAAGTATGGTAGTTATGCCGGATCAGGCAACTATGTAAGTTTTAGTTTTTCTTGTGAGTTATGTCTTGCTTGTGGACTTCCTGGTTATTTCTCTAGAGAGTGCCCTAGTCGTGGGGTAATGGTTGTTTCAGCCTAGGGAGCTACTCCCATTAGAGAAATTTCCCTTTCAGGTAGGGGTGGTATGCGAGGTTGTAAAGGTGGTTACCAGGGTGCTCGTGGTGGTACTTAGGTAGGTAGGGCAGGTGGTCATTCAGGTGCCCAGCGAGCGGGCGTGGTCAGTTTTATGTAGTACCTTTAAGGACCGAGGTTGAGACTTCAAATGCTATAGTTACTGGTGTGATTTTGATATACCACAAGTTAGCTCTTGTTTTATTTGATCATGGATCCACATATTCTTATATATCTACTTATTATACACCACAGTTGAAGTTGACTTGTGATTTATTATCTATGTCATTATGTGTATCTACTCCTGTACATGATTCTTTAGTAGTGGATCGAGTATTCAGATCATGAGTTGTGATAGTTAGTAATGTTGATACTTATGTTGATCTTATTATTTTGGATATACTGGATTTGAAGTGATTCTGGGTATGGATTGGTTATCCCGCTATCATGCACTCATGGATTATTTTGCTAAGACCGTTACCTTAGCCATGCTTGGCATACCCCTAATTGTATGGAAAGGAGAGATTAGTCGCGAGCTGATGGGGATTATTTCTTATATTTGTGCTAAATGACTTATTTTGAGAGGCTGCGAGTCTTATCTTTCTTATGTATGTGATACTCGTGTAGAGAGTCTGAGTCTTGATTCTGTTCTTATTGTGTGTGAGTTTCCTAATGTATTTCCTAACGATCTTCCCGGTATCCCTCCTAACCATGAGATTTAGTTTTCTATTGACCTTGAGCCTGGTACTCGACCTATTTCTATAGCACCCTATCATATGGCTCACGCATAGCTTAAGGAGCTAAACTATCAACTTTAGCATTTTCTTAGCAAGGGGTTTATTAGACCGAGTGTGTTCTCGTGGGGAGCCCCTATTTTGTTTCTAAATAAAAAAGATAGGTCGATACAGATATGTATTGATTATAGGCAGCTGAATAAGTTGGCGGTGAAGAACCATTATCCTATGCCTCGCATTGATGATTTGTCTGACCAGCTTCAGGCACATCTATATTTTCTTAGATAGATTTAAGATCCTGTTATCATCAGTTGAGGATTCGGGCTGAGGATATCCCATAGACAGCCTTTAAAACCCGTTATGGCCACTATGAGTTTTTAGTAATGTCTTTTGGGCTGACTAATGCCCTTGCTGCATTTATGAACTTGATGAACCGTGTGTTTAGACCTTATCTAGACCCCTTTGTTGTAATGTTCATTGATGATATCCTTGTGTATTCGAGGAGTAGTAAGGAGCATGCACAATATTTGAGGGTTGTGCTCCAGGTTTTGAGGGAGCGTGTACTTTTTCCCAAGTTCTCCAAGGGAGAGTTTTGGCTTGATTCAGTATCTTTTCTTGGACATGTGGTCTCCAAGGCATGTATTATGGTAGACCCGACTAAGATTTCATCAATTCGTCGTTGGGCTAGGCCTCTCCGACCGAGGCTCGCTGTTTTATTAGGTTGGCTGGTTATTATAGGCATTTTGTTGAGAACTTTGCTACCTTATCAGCCTCTATGACTAAGTTGACTCAAAAGAAAGTTACTTTCCTATGGTCCAAAGAATGTGAGTTGAGCTTTGGAAAGCTCAAGGATTGTCTCACTTCAGCCCTGGTGTTAGCTCTTCCTATTGAGGGTGAGGGATTCACAATGTTTTGCGATGCTTCTGGTGTTGGGCATGGTTGTGTTTTGATGCAGACAGGGTCATGTTATTGCTTATGCTTCTAGATAGCTTAAGGTGCATGAGCGTAACTACCCCACTCATGATTTAGAGTTGGCGGCGGTAGTTTTTGAGCTCAAGATTTGGAGGCATTATTTGTATGGAGTGCGTTATGAGATTTTCACCAATGATCATAGTCTTCATCATCTTATGACTCAGTAAGAGCTTAATACTCGCTAGCGTAGATGGATGGAGTTGCTCAAGAATTATGATATTTCTATTTTGTACCATTCGGGAAAGGCTAATGTAGTGGCAGATGCCTTGAGTTGCAAGGCGGTGAGTATGGGTAGTTTGGCATGTATTTCAATTTCTCATAGGCCATTGGCATGGGATATTCAATCCTTAGCCAATTTTATGGTTTGCCTCGATATCTCAAATCCCGCGAGATTTTGGCTTCTGTAGAGGCAAGGTCCTCCCTATTTGAGCAGATTTGTGTTCATCAGTTTGTGAATAACAAGTGTTGCCTTTTCTGTGATCGGGCAGTAAGCTGTGAGCCTGGGAGACATACTGTGGATTCTGAGGGTATCTTGAGATTTCTAGGTCATATTCGTGTTCCCCAACTTGATGATTTGATTTGATATATTCTGCATGAGGCCCACAGTTCTAGATATTCTATTCATCCCGGTATGTCCAAGACGTATAAAGATTTGTGGCAGTTGTACTGGTAGGATGGTAGGAAGAGAGATATACAAACTTCATATCTCGTTGCTTGTGTTGTTACCAAGTTAATTAAGGCCGGGCATTAGTGTCGTGGCGGATTGACACAGATTGCCCATTCCCTAGTGGAAATGGGAGAGGATCGCTATGGACTTCATTAGTGGTTTACCTCATACTTCCCATGGTCACGATGGTATTTGGGTTATTGTGTTCATTTGACCAAGTCGTCACATTTCATTCCTATTCAGATGACCTTCAGTACCGAGAGATTAGTTCAGATTTATGTTCGGGTGATAGTTCATTTGCATGGGGTTCCTGTGTCTATCATATCAGATCGTGGTTCTATTTGTTTTTCTATTTTTGGGAAATTTTAGGGGCCGAGTATCACCCCTAGGCTTTATCATTGATCACAAAGAATATATACATAGAGGGGGCATAAACTTGACCTCCAATCTTTGGTTATAGAGAAAATGCAAACTACTGCAATACTAAAAATATACAAAGAATTTTGTCTCTCTCCATGACATGGTAATCTTGCTCTAATATGGGTCATGTAACTTGTTCAGCTTCCTTCTCCTAAAATGTGGCATGCCCAGTTTGTTTAGATAAAAATAACCTACTACTTTTGAGGGAAGCTGACAACAATGGAAATAATAAAGAGAACTATCTGATTGGTGAATGGCAATGGATAAAGCATTAGCTGCAAAGTTTGCTTCCCTGTAAACAAGTCTGCAAATGCACAGTTTGAACTGTGAGATGATCTTAAGTAAGGATTCTACTAGAGTTTGTAGATGCCATGGTGTCAGTATTTGCTCTCTTATCCATATGACCAAGAGCTCAGAACCCACCTCTGGTATAATCTATTGTATTTTATTCCTTAGACACCAAGAAAGACCTCATGTAGCAGCCTCCACCTCTATTTGATTATTGATCCCCTGCCCCAAGGGTGTAGGATAAGAATATATGAGATCATCATTGTGATCTCTAATGACCCCCCCCCTTCTCCAATCTTTTTGGGGTTAGTGAGAGCACTGCCATCAGAATTCAACTTAACCATATTAGCTGGTACTTTAGACCAATATACAGTTGTAACTTTTGTCTCTTGTTTGCACTTCTCAACTTATGTCATCAGTGGACCATCCAGTAGGCCAAGGGATGTAGGGAAAGGTAGTGTGTAGTAAGTTAGAGATATCTTTGTACATAAGAAATTTAACTTTGCCCAGTTGAGTCTGTTTTCCACCATACTTGACAATACACCTATTCTTCCATAAATTCCACCAGATAATGATTGGAAGAGCCTGAATCACCAGCTTATGATCACTATTAGTAGCCTTAGAATTCCACCACTTTAGTAACAAGTTTCTCATTGGAGTTGTGTCATGAATCATCCCGGAGATGAAGATAAATATTGCCAGATATGATTAGCTCTATCAACAAAGATATGAGGAATGGTGTCCCATCCAGAAGTAGAACAGCAACCATAAATACCAGGAGCAATACCAAATTGGTTGAGTCTTTCATTTGTAGGTAGTTTCCTTCTTAGAGCTCTCCAAAGAAGAAAGAAGCATTTAAATGGGATCAACCTATGCCAGGTGTAATTATTAATCATCATTTTTCTCTATGTTCTCTAATCAATCCCCAGGCAAAGGTGCAACTGAATTCTCCACTTGCATTCAGTGTCCAGATTGGGGAGTTAGCCATCTTTGAAATGGAATGAAACTCTGAGGACCATTAGTAATAGTTGAGGGGGAATATTTGTAGTTAGTTTTTGCATATTTCATGCACCCTCAGTTATGAAGGTTGCAACCTTGTCCTTATTTGACCTTACACCATCATATCTAAAGTTATGCAGAGGTCCCAAACTAGACCAATTATCCCATCAAAAGTAGCATGTACCAGAATTGATTCTCCTTAATATATGTTGTTCAACTTCCTTGTTGTTTTTCATCATGGCTTGTCATATCATTGATTGCCCATTAAATCTCTTTCTGGCCACAACATTAACCCTCTAACAGTATTTTACTAGCAAGAAATTACCTTGTTTTAATCCCTTGGTAGAGTGAAAGATTCCATATTTGGTACATGTCACAAGTATTAAGTACTAGTTGTTTGACAGAGTCCTCCAAATTATATTAATAATTGTCTCACCAAATTCAAATCTCCTCAGAATAAGGCAAGTACAATATCAAGATACCCTGTCATAAGTCTTGGCCACATAATGTTTAATAGCCACATTTCCACCAACCACTGGTTTCTTAATCCCACTAATGATCGCATGGGAAAGTACAATATTATCTGCTATATTACTACCTCTCACAAAGCCAGACTAGTTGTTAGATATAAGAGAGGGAAGGATGGAGGAATTTTGAGTTAGATGAGTTTAGAAATGACCTTGCTAGTGAAGTTACTCATGCTAATAGGTCTATATTCAGAGAGTTTATTGGGGTGAGTTACTTTACGAAGGATAATTAAACAAGTGTGAGAAGTATTTGGGCATAGCATGCCCACAGGAGAAAGCTATCGCCACCTGAAAAAGATCTTCCCCAAAGATATGCCAACAAGACTGGAAGAATTTCCCATTCATACCATCAGGAACAGCTGCTAATTGATCACTCATTAAAAAGACAACATTCTTCAATTCTTACAGAGTAGGAAATGACTACAGGTTATCATTTTGTTCATCTAAGATCAATTTAGGAATATTGGCTAACATCTCTTCCTGTACATGTTCTACCTTCACAGTAAATATGTCCTGGAAATGTTTACATACAACAATAGCAATATCAGTATCCCCTTGAATCCTCTAACCTTTCTTATTTTTAATTTTGTGTATAAACATTCTTCTTCTTCTCCCCCTAATAAGAGCATAAAAATAACTAGAATTTACATCTCCATATTTGAACCAATGCAACTAAGACTTCTGTATTAGGATAGCATCCTCTACTTGAGATGTCTGATGTATTCAACCTATAGTATGTGAAACTCCTGTCTATTCCCATCTATGCTATTTAAGATCAATTTTTTACTTAGCTTCCTTGACCTTCTCTTCATAAGTCTTCACATTAGCATAGATGTCACCACATTCTAACTTAAACCAATGACTAGGAGTTGAAGTTAATCTCTTCAACTTCTGTTGAGATCTCCACATAGGTGTACCTGTACAAGGCTTCTGCTAATAAGTCTTTACTTTGCTAAGAAAGGTGGGATTATCCACCCAACAATCTAGAAATTTAAAGTATTTAATATGTGAGTCCACCCTATCATGCATATCCATGAGTAAAGGGCAGTGATCAGATCCTATAGAAGACAAATGAGTAATAGTAGACATTGGCATTTTCTCCAACCATGTATCAGACACCATTTCTCTATCCAGTCTCTTCCAAATTCATAATTGAATACCTCTAAGGTTAGACTAAGTGGATTTGGGACCATGGAATCCCAAGCCAGTTAAGCCACAAACTTCGATCACCCCCCAAAAATTCAAAACTCTTCCTCATGTCATAAGGGATGCCACCCAATTTCTTATCATCGTTAGTGATTACATTGAAGTCACCAATAGTACACTAAGGTAAAGGTGTGCAGACAGTTGCACTAGTTTATTCCAAAAGGGTCTTCTTAAGGTATCTCTGCATTTGGCATAAACAAAGGTCATGAGATATGTTTAGACTAGAGCACTATAAGAAACTGAGCAGGTAATTAGTTGATCATCATTAGCAATAATGTCACATGACACATCTATATCCCAAAAGACCTAAATATTTCCATTAGGATTGCAGAGAGAATGCTCCATCTTGAGTTTTCTTATAGCTTCTTCAAGATATGTAGTATTAGAGAAAGGTTGAAGAATTGCTACCAAAGAAAATTAATAAATGATGATAAGTTAATGAATTCTCTTTAGAACACCTTGGGTAAATATACCCCTTGCATTCCAAATTAGATGTATAATCATTTTGTTGTTTTATGAGAATGAGACCAGGTAAAAGGGCTAGTTGTGTGTCTAGTCATGCTAGGCATAGTTTGTTTTGTCCCCTTTTTAACTTTGAGTAAAGATACCTTGGGAGAAAATTCTTGCTGGCTAGCAATTGGATTTACCTCCATATCATAATCTTTTTAATCCCCTGGATTAAATACATCAGTCATATTATTATCAATATACCTCATGTGTTTTAGTTTGCTATCATCAATTTTATCTTCAAAATGAATTACTCTATATTAATCATCTATATCCTGAGAAGAGTCATGAGAAATCCCCATAGCTGGGTTTAGACTATGTTACTCCCTACTGTCAGAGGTCAACACCTGTAATAGAACCACTTACTCTTGAGAACAAGTTTCCTTATTAGAGAAACTTTCTTGGACCATTTTTGGAGCCATCAGACTATACTACACACCCACATCAGGAATCTCTATATCATTTGAGCTGATTAGTTAGTTCTCCTGATCATTAATAATTAGCAAATTCTTGTTGCTCCTCTAAGCACTCTTTGTATTAGTAGGTTCATTAGGCTGTGGTATTTCTTTTATAACCTCCTCAGTATTAACTGGACAAGTTTGCTCAATTCCACCTTAGTTATGTTGGACAGTTGTAAATGCAGATATAGTTGGTGCTGCACAATCAAGTTAGTTCCCTGTATACTTGTTTGGAGACATAGTCCTGAAATTCATTTTTTGATTGTCCTTCCTACATCTTCTCTTTTGGTTCTGCAACTCATTGTTAGGGAATTTATCACCAACTGCATTCTATTTCTTCAGTGTATCAAGTGAGGTCGGTTTCCCTAGATTCATCTAGGGTTACTCTCTTCCTGAGGACTTTTAGTTAATTTCATCTTTTTTTTAGCAACCTTATCTCTTTCTTTAACACCACAAGATCTTATAGAAAGCCCCTGGTGTTTACAATAAAAATAGTAGTCTGGAACATCCTCATATTGAATGGTTTGCGATCTACCTTCGCCATATTTACTATCATCATAGCCTATCCAAATATATTATGGTTTGTCTTGGTTAGATCAATTTGGAGTTTAACCTTAGATACACTACCCCTAGTTTTTTTTATAGGTTGGCAGGTTCAAAAATAACACCTTCCCTATAGGGGATAGTAAAAGAGTCACCACCTCCATGCAATAACAGTGCCAAGAGAGTTCTGGTAGGCTAACCCATACAAGAACTAAAGGAGTCGTCTCTTCTGGATTAAATGTGGGGGTCCACAGTTGGAATCTCATCATCTATCCTTAGATCTACATTCAGTCTTATACCAAATAGTTGAGTGATTATATTCATTATCTAGATCAATGTATAAGCGTCTAGAGTTGAAATGACTAAGTTTGACCTGTCCCTTCAATTCAGTTCGTAAAATGAGTTGGTGCCTGATCACCTCTATCCTGGGCATACTATTATCAAATTTACCAATCACAGTGAACCTACATCTCTATGTTTACTTCACTATTTAGTCTGTAGATATGAACACAACCGCAGGGAGGCCTTGTTTGGTTGTGATTTTGGGGGGGTCAATTTGAATAATCTCAGCCTTCATAGCCTCTTGGGCTCTCAATTTCATAGACAAAGAGTGAGTAACCTTAGGTACGGGGGGTTCGGTGCCTTGAAATGGTTTGGGTTTGGTTTTGTGTTTACTTCAAGGTTTTGGAGAGCATTTCAGGAGGAGTTGGGTACTCGAGTGGATTTGAGTATAGCCTTTTATCCGTAGATTGATGGTTACTCCGATAAACCTATTCAGGTGCTTAAGGATATGCTTAGATCTTGTGCTATGAACTTTAGAGGTCAGTGGGATAAGCACTTAGCTTTGATGAAGTTCGCCTACAAAAATAGTTATCATTAGAGTATTGAGATGGCCCCTTATGAGGCGTTGTATGGTAGGAGGTGTAGTTATCCTATAGGATGGTTGGAGACATCCGAGTTTATACCCTGTGGTACAAATTTTCTTTAGTACTTGTTATATAGAGTCAAGGTGATTCAGGATAGGTTATGAGCAGTCTAGCGTAGGAAGAAGGCCGATGCTGACCGTAGACTCCATGCCTTGATATTGAAAAATATGAGCTTCCAGGTAAATAACCTCTCAAGTAGGATAGAAGTTGTGGGAACCAATTAGGATAAGTGGAGAAATATCTCGAATATCTCGACATAAGTTGCACCAAAATCCCATCACAGGGATACGACTGACCCTCACGAGTTGTACCCTCCCAATACAATAGGTATCCACCACCCGTATCCTGAACTTCCACCCTTCGACCAAAAAACGTCTAGTATATGACTTATCCAACCAAGTCATAACCATAGCATACGATCTGTATCCATGACCTGTATCCCTAGTAGAATTAAATACCAGAAGGATTGAACATTGCCTACCATACGGTCCCTGGTATGATTCGTACCTTGAATTACGGCTCACGGTGAGCTAATAGTACTCAGATCCAACCTAAATAACCAAGTCTAAGATTAAGTTAAGGAACCAAATAATTCATAACAACCAATGTGACTCATACCCCTAAGTCATACCCATTCCTATAACAAAAATCCATGACACTACCAAAACTGGTTAGTATACGACTAGACCATACCTTACGTACCAAAACATACGGCTCATACCCATGAGTTGTATTGGGTCCAGAGACAAAAATTCTTGGAAATTTTCTAAGGTCCAGAAACTAGGGTGTTTCAATCTCCCCCTACTAGGAACATTCATCCCCGAATGACGGACAAGGTAGGGGAAACCACATCCGTGAGTCCTTTGCATCATGTTATCAAACATATTTCACATCTTTAACAAAGTTTGAAAATGAAGAGGCAAAGATATTAATCTTTACTTTAACAAACTCAAAAAATAAAGATATGTTGAATACACATACCTTCCGCATGAATCCTAGGAGCAGAAAACAAATGTAGATATTTAGACTTTGTGCCCTTTTTCCGCTTCCCATGTAGCTTCTACCACCTTATGGTTCCGTAAAAAAACTTTAACCGAAGCCACATCCTTGGTGTACAACTGATGAATATACCTATCCAAGATCTTAATCGGGGCTTCTTCATAAGACAAAGAATCCGTGAGACCCAACTCTTCCAAAGGAACAACTAAAGAAGGATCATATAACACCCCAAATCTCATCCCTAGATGTCATACGGTGTTTAAGGCTGCAAGTGGCCCTAAGCTAACCCTTTGAGGCTGTTACTACTTCTAACACTTGCTTTAGGATAAATAAGCTAAACCATTATACTTTATTGGGTCAATTAAAATCTGAAATAACTGGACATAATGTCTGAATAACAAAAATACTAATAATCAGGAACACAACTTCAACTAACAGTCTAGTCCGACAAAGCCTCTACTACTCAAACTAGAGAGCCACCTAAAAGTAAAACTCAAAACACTGTGTAGACGAGAAAGAAACAAATATAGGTCCTCAAACTATGAGGACTCACCAACTGTGGAATGTAGACAAAGGTACTCGGGAATCACGGTTACTACTGAGACTGAGCACCTGAACCTACATTATGAGACAATGTAGCATACAGACATATATGTGGATCAACACTTTGGGAATGTACTGAGTATATGGGGGTGTACGCATTTACATAAATAATATCAATACTCTTTAATAAAATCATGCATGCAAATAGAAATGACTCACATGGCTTGAATAAATCTAAAATATAAAACTCATAAATCATGAATAGTGAAACATGTAACACGAATCTCGTGAGTCATTATGCTTAACTTTAAAATCTATACTCTCATCTTATTCTCAGTACATGAAGGCTAAAGGAACCTTTAAACAATACTTTCAAACTCATGCTTTTATCTTGTGGAGAGTAAAACTTCTTTAAAACTTAAGGACTTAGAACTTTTAGGAACTTTTAACATTCGTGAACTCTGGAACTCTTTTGGACTCGGGAGTTTCTTATAACCGACATAAACCATGTGAGCTACATGGAGTCCAACGTCTTGCCCACGTTGGGAAGAGTTGTTCTACCCTTGCTATCGAAATAGAACCTTAACTTAAGTGATCACTATCTCGGCCTCAGCCCCATAAATTTCAATCGTACGGTGGGATGTAGTTATGGGGCATGAAACCTTGGAATCATACCCAACTCAGTGCTAAATACTACTCCCATACTTAGCTCAGAACCTTTAGAAAATCCACCTTAAAATAAATCAAGGGCCTATAATGTAGACCAAAATATATTTCTCTTTGATTTAAACCATAATCAAATATTGATTCCTATCTTAGCTTAGTCCCAAGGGGTCAAATCTTTATTTAAAATCTGAAAATAACTTAGTTATAGTGTACTCATAACCCAAATAGTCTTGAATAATAAATCTTAAAATGGGGGTCTATTGACCCAAACAGTAAATCTCAAGTCAACATCTCAAAATTCATGCTTAAGAAAACAATTACTCATAAGGTATCTTGAAATCTGTAAGTCTATCAACAAGCATAGAAACATATGCAAAATTATGCTATTTGACTTTCAATTCATTGGAAGTATCAAAACCTTGCAACTAATGATAATGGGTGAAAAACCCTAACTCAATTTCATATAAAATCTCATAAATTGTAGAAAACTCATAGTTTAAAATAAGCCTTTGGGCACAAGGGTGAAAGGTTTACCCTTGTTCAAACCCCATAAACCTTAGATTGTGAAATTGGATGAACAAGCTTGCTTGAGACTCTTTTTGGAACTCTTGAGAGAGGATTCTTGAAGCCTTTGACTTGGGAGCCTTGAATCTTAACTAAATTTGTAAAATCTATGGTGAGTTCTTAAATTTCTTGGAGGGAGATTTGGTTTTACTCTAGAGGGTTAATCTTGAGAGAAAACCCTAGCTTTGAGATGCTTTTGGATGAACTGAAGTCATCTGGTTCGTTTGGGTATATTAAGATGTAAAAAAGTTGGAAAACACCAGAAAACCCCTTTTTAAAAATAACTTAAAATCACTGAACAAAATATGCGATGGAGGGTGCGATGGTCCATCGATCCTGACCGTTGCACCTGGGCCAGATTTGGACTTTCTGCCTTGCCTGCGACGGCTGGGTCAATGGTCTATCGCTGGATGTACGGTCCTTTGAACTTACCATCGTGCCTAACCAGAATAAGGTCTCACTACCTCCTCTACAACGGTTAGGGCGACGTCCATCGCTAGCTCAATAATCCGTTCGACCTCTCCGTCGCACCTGAGTAGTTTCGACTGCTTTTTATAAAACGTCCATAACTTTCTCTTCCGATGTCAGATTTTGACAAAATGAGTATCATTGAAAAGATAATTCAATTTACCACATGATTATTCATCAAAATTAGGAAAATTCCACATGGTTTAAATATTAATCACTTTGGAAGTCATTTCTAAATCTTTTAGAGACGGAATACGGCTTAACTTGACATGTTCAAAAGGCTTAGACTATGAGGGAACTTTACGGGGTCTTATAGATCACCAATGCACTTCCTCAATATTGAAACAGAAATGACCGGATGAACCAAGCTCAAGCTTGATGGCAACTACAAATCATAAGCAATATTACCAACGCTATGCAAAATCTTAAAAGGACCCACATAGCGGGGACTGAGCTTCCCCTTCTTTCAAAACTATACTACTCCTTTCATAGGAGATACCTTAAATAAAACATTATCCCCAACCTCAAATTCCAAGTCTCTACACCTAACATCCTTATAGGACTTTCATAGACTTTGGGCATCCTTAAGCCTATCATAAATCACCTTTACCTTCTCCATGGTCTGGTAAACCAAATCGTGACCAAACATATCTGTCTTACTAAGCTCAAACAAACAAATAGGATATCTGCACATCCTACCATGCAATGTCTCAAAAGGGGTCATCCCAATACTAGAATGATAGCTATTATTGTAAGCAAACTCCACCAAATATAGATGTTCAACCCAATTTCCACCATAATCAATCACATAGGCCCAAAGCATATCCTCCAATGTCTTAACAGTTCTCTCTACTTTCCCATCTATCTGCGAATGAAAACCAGTAAATAGACTCACCTTGGTCCCCAGCCCATGCTAAAAAGATTGGCAGAAGTGAGACATAAACTACATGCCATGATTAGAAATAATCAAAATAGACACCCCATGAAACTACAGAATCTCCTGAAGATATAGCTTCACAAAAACCTCTATTGATAAGGTAGTCCGCACTATCAAAAAGTACGCAGACTTAGTCATCCTATCCACGATGACCCATATAGAATCATATTGATTTTGAGACCTAGGAAGACCGATAACAAAGTACATATTGATCACTTCCCACTTCCATTCAGGAAAATTAATTTCTTGATACAATCCTCCTGGCCTTATGTTCTCAACCTTTACCTGTTGACACACCATGCACTTGGCCACGAAGTTAGCCACATCTCTTTTCATTCCATTCCACCAATAGATCTCCTTGAGATCATGATACATATTAGTTATGCAGGGATGAACAACATAGCGTGATTTATGCACCTCATCCAGAATCCTTTATCTCTAAATGTCGAAATCAGGAACACACAACCTCCCTTGGTATCGTAATGTACCATCACCACTGATCTTAGACAACACCAAAATCACTCATGATTTTCATCAAGATAGGATCGAGTACTTTCTTCTCCTTAATCTCCTCACTAAGAGATGATCGAACCACTTCTTGAACCACCACACAACCATCCTTGGAGTCCAAGAGGCAAACTCCAAGATTATCAAAGCGGTGAATATCCTTCACCAATTCTCAATTTCCATCCTCCGTATGAGCCAAACTCCCCATGTATAACCTACTAAGAGCATCAACAGCCATATTAGCCTTACCTTAGTGATAGTGAAGACTCATATTATAATCCTTAAGAAGCTCAAGCCATCTCCTCTACCTAAGATTAAGCTCTTTCTGGGTTAATATATACAGTAGACTCTTATGATCAGAAAAGATATCCATGTGAACACACACAAATAATGTCACCATATTTTTAAATCAAAACAACCCGCAAATAACTCTAAATCATGAGTAGAATAATTTCTCCTATGTACCTTCAACTGCCTAGAGCATAGGAAATCACCTTCCCATGCTGCATCAACCTACCCGAGATGCATCGCAACAAACTATAAGCCTATCATTTCCTTCTAGAAAAGTTAGAATTGGAGCCGAAGTTAACTTATCCTTCAACTTCTCAAAACTCTCTTCACAAGTATTAGACCAGGAAAAGTTAGCCTTTTCATGGGTTAATTTAGTCAAAGGAGCATCTGTCGATGAAAAGCTTTCGACAAACCGCCTATAATACCCGGCTAAACCCAAGATGCTTCAAATGTTGGATGGAGTCATAGGTCTAGGCAACCTCTTCACCACATCAACCTTTTACAGATCCACCATGATCCCTTCACTAAAAATAATATGACCCAAGAAAGTTACAACGTTCAACAAAAACTCAAACTTGGAGAACTTGGCATACAATTGTTGTTTATTTAAGGTCTGCAACAACATACAAAGGTGATTAGCAAAATCCACCTCGCTCTTCAAATAGACCAGAATGTCATCAATAAAAATAATAATGAAGAGATCCAAATACTAACAAAAAACTCTATTCATCAATTAATAAATGCCATTGGAGCATTAGTCAACCCAAATAACATTACCAAAAACTCAAAGTGCCCATACCCAGTATGAAAAGCTATCTTAGAGATATCCATGCCCTTAATCTTTAGCTGATGGTACCCAAAATGAAAATCTATCTTAGACAAGAACTTGACACCTTGTAACTGGTCAAATAAATTATCTATCCTTTGAAGAGGATACTTGTTCTTGATCGTCGCCTTATTCAACTGCCTATAATTGATGCACATCCAAAGGAAACCATCCTTCTTGCACACAAACAACACTGGTTCACCCGAAGGAGATACACTAGGATGAATAAACCCCTTATCCAGAAGATCCTTAAGTTTTTCCTTAAGTTACCTTAACTCAGCCGAAGCCATTCTATATAGAGGAATAGAAATTGTACTAGTGTCCAGAATTAGATCAATACCAAACTCTATTTATATATTTGGAGAGACACTAGGAAGATCATCCGAAAAGACCTATGGAAACTCATTAACCTCTAGAACATACAGGAAAAAGGACCTTCCAATTTAGAATCTTTAACCCGACCCAAGTGATTAAGACAACCTTTAGAGATTAACCTCCGAGCTCTAAGATAAGAAGTATTCTCCCTAGGAACTAAAGAAACACCCTTCAACTTTATAACCTGTTTACTAGGGAACCTAAAGATAGCCCTACTTGTTCGACAATCCAAGGATGCATAACAAGAGTGTAAAAAGTACATACCCAGAATGACATCAAAATCCACCATGTCCAACTCAAATAAATACACCCAGGTATGCTTTCCACCAACAAATACCATACACCCCCAATAGACTCTCTTAGCAATAACCAAGTCACCTACAGAGGTAGAAATAGAAAAGGATCCGAAATAACTTCTGGATTGAAAATAAAAGATACAACTACATAAGGAGTCAGATAGGAGATAGTGGGCCCCATATCAAGTAAATAATATATGTCACAAGAGAAAAGTTGTAACGTACCTGTAACGACATCAGGTGATGCCTCTGATTCCTATTGGGATGTCAAAGCATACAACTTGTTCTGACCTACTCTAGAACTAGGAGAAGTAAAAGAAGCAGATCCAATACCACCAGGTGTAGGAGAAGAAGATGAATCCATAGGAATCTTATTCTTTCCCTTAGCAACTTTATTAACCAGATAATCCCTGAGTTGATGGCCTATATTGACATACTTGAAGCATTTGTCTTACCTTTATCGCAATAACCTCAATGAGGACGACCAAAGAATAAAAAAGAAGGACATAAACAAACTGACTGACCTTTGCTTACCTTAGATTGGGTACCCTACGCCCAAAAATGGTCACCACCATTATGACATCTATCACTTGACTAATAAGGAGCACTAGCAGAAGAGTAGGAATATGAACTCCCTCACTTTTCCAGTTGCGACCATCTCGACCACCCTGAGACTGAGCACTGCCCTAGTCAGAAAACCTACTCCTTTTACCCTACCTATCCCCAAACTTTGCCTACATTCTCTGTTTATCCTCTACATACTGCATATAAATAGTCAACTTAGAAACGTCTATATCTTAAATCAGCACGACAGTCTTGGTTTTCAAAATTAGATCCCAATTCAACCCAGAAGCGAACTTCCTTATTCTAGTCCACATTTCATCCACTAAATCATGAGCACATCTTGACAATTTGTGAAACTTCAAGGCATATTCTTTGACAAATATTCTCCACTTCTTGAGATGCACAAACTCCCCCATCTTTGCTTCCCTCAACTCTTGCGAAAATAAATGATCTAGAAAAGCACCAGAGAAGGAATCCCATAGATATGAATCCTCCATTACTCCTCTATCCCTATCCCACTATTCATACCACTGATATGTAACCTCTTTGAGTTGTTAAGCTACAAAGATTACCCCTTCTATATTTGTAGCCTGCATCACCCAAATATCTTCTCTATTTTATCCAAGAAGCCTTGTTGATCCTCCTCCACCTTTACTCCAAAAAAAGTGTGAGGATCCATCTTTATAAATTGGCCAACCCTTGTTGCCTCAACAAATAAAACAGTAAATGCATCCCACTCATCCCAAGCAGTAACCAGTTTAGGAATAGTATGGATAAACTGATAGAATTTTGCATTACTTACCTTACCTTAAGGATGACTAATAGGGACTGGTGGAACATTATAACTATTATGTATAAGATTGTGAGATAGAAGATGAACCGCAAAAGTAGGGTGCACCCCTTCAGCATTACCCTTAGTTAGGATAGAATAATTTCCTTGTGTTGCAGATCTACGAGGCATGATCTGAAAGGCGACAAACAAGGATTAAAGAAGATTCAAGGACCGAGACTCCAAGCTGTAAAATAAAATACCAAGAAAGTGAAATATTCTTAAATGTCTTGTAGCCTCTCCAATATAAGTGTGACGCACTACACATGACACGACCTGAACATAGGACCATGTCATATGGGCACCTCAAGCTCATATGAATTGGAGGTTGCCCCGAACCCAACCTAATCATCTCGACACACCATAGAAGTCAAAGAAGATCCAACTTACAAATTAAATAGTGAAAACAATAGCATAAGTTAATAGTAGATTAATTATAATAAGTACCCCAAGTTCAAAGTTGTTCATAGCACCTCTATACAAAACCAATGTCAATAAAAGTATATATTGGGACAAGCCCCCAACTATAGCCAAACCAAGTCTTAAAGAGACTAAGTCTAAAGATAAAGACTGAGAGATGAATATCTTTCGAATGTAAGGAAGCTCACCCCTCCAAGTCAATGCACTAAATGCTTAGATCTATAAGTCACTGTTCAGGAAAAGAAAAAGATGCTCCAGCGCCTATGTCATATGGGGACGTAGCATTCGAATACAGTTAGCGGTTGGTACACTAGAATATAACTCAAGGATAAGTAATAAGATAATATCATCAATCAAGAACAAATTAATATATCATATTTTATCACATTCATACACTTATACATACATATACATGTACCATATATCAACCTAGATATCACGGTTCATCAATATTTTCATACATTCAATCATTAGATGTATAGTAGAGGACTACTATGTCCCACACTTATAAGTTTATCATGTTTAATACACCAACGACTTTAGTGACATTCACATTAACATTAGACCGGGGACTTCACCAATGTACACATGTTCAATATACTAAGGACTTTCTCCACACATGTCATCACTCAACAAGGGACCTAACCCAAACATTAAGGCCATTCAAATAAGGAAATTTACCCATACGCATTGGTGGACTTTACGATAAGCCATAGGTGGACATTACCACATGCTATAAGTGGACTTTACCATAAAACTTAGGTGGACTTTACCACAAGCCTCTTCATGAGGCGAGGTGCTTTGACTTCAATATCGTTTTGTAAGAAACGGACTTTACCTTTCATTTTCATTGGGAAAGGGACTTTACCCTCAAGCCATCACCCATTATCGGTTAACATTTGTGATGGGTAATGGCTTGAGGGTAAAGTACATTCATTTAATACAATATTTAGATACTTTATCCATTTAGCCAATTTTAACACTATACAAGACCTCATGGCCATTATGGGAACCTTCATTGCTCAACCATCTCAATAGACCAATGCCTTCACTTAGTTCAATTATACAATTCCATTCATGGTCATCAAGACCCACACAAGCTATTCACATTTCATTAGCAATCTATTATCACATTCTTACCACACTTGGGTTCTATGCACAATTTAAGTTCATCCCCATATGTAGGGACGTTACCCTCACATTATCCATCAACCAACAAGGTTACCAATTTCACAATACATGGTTAATAATACCTTCACAAGGTAATTCAACAATAATTCATATCCACTTGGGCCATTGCCCTAGATCAACACTATCAATATACAACTAGTCATTTCACTTAGACATTTTAACAAACACCTTTTGTGTATACTTATAACTAGGTCATTTTTATGGTAGACATCAGCAAGACTAAGGTTACTCAAGACCCTAATGTTAAACAATATATAACAAGCACCCACATATGTAATCTACCATCTAATACATGTTTCAGCACAAGTATATACAAGAATCATCATCATCTATTATTAGGTGTCAAAACCCTTTTCATTTGATTCAAAACCACCATGTACAATTACTAATTCAAGTGTGAAATACATGGATTCAGAATTATTTAAAGAGGGTAAGATATACATGCCTTAACAACTTGAATCACCAACAATCTTCACTATTCTTTCTTGCCACAAGATGGACACCTTCAAACCATAGTCTCCAATCTTGTTTCCAAGAGCCTTTAGAGTGTTTAGGTGTTTAAGTCTTGCAAATGAAGACTTAGGAGGCAACCAAGACTTATCTAGGTCAAGGATTTAGGGTTTTAGGCAAGGGAAATGACCTAAAGGTCCTTGATTAAAAGCTAGAAAACACACATGTGTAGGGGTACGAATCCCCTCACGGTTCACTTGGCAATCATAACCTAGGGTACAAGTGGTACCATAACTCGTACCCAAGGCTAACCCTAGGTCAACCAAACTAGTTAGGGTGCGAATACTGACCATTGAGTAGTATTCTAAGGGTAAGACTCATTACCTAAATTGTATAGACCATTTGTAACCAAAAATATTCCACTTTAGATTAGGTTTCACTCCATACGATTGGGATGCTTACAACTCGCGAGCTTGGTTACGATAAAGGGATGACCATGTAGTATAGTGGACATTATAGAAACCTAACATACTGTCTAGGGTAATAAAGGGCAGTTCGTATTATGCATAAGTCATGAACTAGGGTACAACTCAAGTACCCCCAACCGTATCCACTCCAGAGACATCAAAGATGTTGTGGTCTTCTTCAAAGGTTCAAGTCTAAGTGTTCCTATTCTTTCCCAATTGGATAGGTAAGTAGAGATACAAGTTGACACCCTAATATGAACCTAAGAAATCCTTACACAAGTTGGAAACATCACACAACAAGGATACAACACAACACACATATCATGACCATTGCTATCCAACCAAAAATTTTGCAAGGTCACATTCTCGGGTGTTTCATTCTCCTTCACTTAGGATTATTCATCCGCGAATGATGGGTACGGTAAGCATAAACACAGTTAACATATAAACATACATCAAATCAACCATTACACAAGTTAGAACAAGCACACAACAATGATGCAACACAACACATATTATGATCATTGTCAATCAACCATTTCATTTCATTTGTCTTAAGACTCCAACTCATTATTTATCCAACACTTGCTCATTTCATGACTTAGGACTCCATCACATCGACTTTCAAAAAAGTACTAAAAAACTCAAAGCATTGGAGACTTTACCCTATCATCTATCAAAGATATGAACCTATATAAAGTATTACAGACTTAGTCCCATCACAACAAGCCACATATCATTTCATAGTATTGGGAACTTTAATGCATGGTCTAACAAGAGACCAGTCAATTCACACACTGGGAACTTTAATCCATTATCTAATAAAGACAAATGAATTTCAATCATTGGATACTTTACTCCATTGTCTTATCAAATATACAATAGAAAACAAGGAGATTAACCCATACCTCTATCACAAGCTTCCAGAATGGGAAACAAATATGGGTACTTGGACTTTATGTCCTCTTCTGCCTCCCAAGTAGCTTCCTCGGACTTTTGGTTCCTCCATAGAATCTTCACTGAAGCCACCTCTTTCATTTCCAACCAAAGAACAATATCTTTTAAGGGAACAACCAAGAAAGGATCACCTATACATTTCTGCAACATACACACATGGAAAATCGATTGAATAGAGTTGATACTAGGAGGCGACTCCAATTCATAGGCGATATTGCCAATATTCTTCATAATCAAATAAGGGCCAATATGCGGGGAATAAGCATCCCCTTTTAGCCAAACCACATCACTCTCTTCATGGGAGATATTTTCAAGAATACCAAATCGGCCATGTTAAACTCTATGACCCTGCAACTCACATCTACATAGGACTTTTGCTGACTTTGAGCATTTTTTAATCTATGATGAATCAACTCCACCTTCTCTAAGGCTTGGTGAAAAAAATTGGGCCCAAGTAATTTACCCTCGCCAACTTTGTACTACCCAATAGGAGATTGATATCTCCTACCATACAATGCTTTGAAAGGCTCCATGCCAATACTAGAGTGGTAACTATTATTATAGGCAAACTCAATCAAAGTCAAGTGGTCATACCAACTCCCACCATAATAAATTACACAATCCCATAACATATCCTCCAATGTTGGGATAGTCCTCTCCACTTGACCATCCATTTGCAAGTGAAAAGCGGTACTAAGTCACGCTCTAGTACCCAAACCCTTTTGGAATGATTCCAAAAGTTGGATGAAAATGTAGGACCACCATACGAGATAATAGACATCAGAGCATCGTGCAACTTCATGATTTCTGCAATGAAAAACTTAGCATAATCTTTCATCAAGAAATTAGTCCTCACGAGCAAGAAATGGGCGGACTTGGTCAATCTATCAACAATGACCCAAATAGAAATACATTAATTTTGAGACCTGGAAAGACCTATAACAAAATCCATATTAATCAACTCCTACTTCCACTTGGGCATCACAATCTCTTGGTATAGGCCACCCGCCTCAAGTGCTCAACCTTTACTTGTTGGAACACCATGCAATTAGCCACATGGCTAGCAACATAACACTTCATATTATTAACCCTTTCCCTCAATCCATCAACATTGTAAACACATAGCCTATCTTGGTACGTCAAGATACCATCACCACCAATCACAAAGTCTGTATCTTTGGGTTGACTCACATTACTCTTGCTCTTCATCAATTCTCGGTCCAAAACTTGCTTTTCCTTAATCTCAACAATAAGAGACAATTGAGATACCAGATGCACAATCACACCACTACCATTGGTATCTGCATGTCGAACTCCAAGATTAGATAATCAATGAATATCTTTCACCGATTCCCACATATCCACAGCGACATGGGTCAAACTTCCCATAGCAATCTACTTAGAGCATTGTCGACTACATTCACCTTATTGGGAAGGTAGTAAAGACTCATATCATTGTCTTTCAATAGCTCAAGCCACTTTCTTTGCTAGACATTCAACTCTTTTTGAGTAAACACATATTGAAGGCTCTTATGATCAGAAAAATATCAACATGAACACCATAAAGATAATGCCGCCAAATATTCAAATCAAAGACCATAACTAACAACTCTAAGTTATAGGTTTAATTGCCTAGAAGTATATGCTACCACCCTACCATGTTGCATCAACACGCAGCCAAGACCAACTCTAGAAGCATCACAAAATACCATAAAACCATCACTACCTTCGGGCAAGGTCAACACTGGAGCCGAAGATAGTTTGTCTTTCAACTTCTCAAAACTACACTCACACACATCGGACCACAACAACTTGACCTTCTTTTTGGTCAATTTGGTCAACCGGGTAGCTGTAGTGGAAAAAATCTCCACCAACCTCCTATAATAACCAGCTACACCAAAGAAGTTTCAAATATCAGTTGGAGTCATAGGTCTAGGCCACTTCTTAACTATCGTAACCTTTTGTGGATCCACCATGATCCCTTCATTAAAGATGACATGACTAAGAAAAGCTACAGCTTTCAATCAAAACTCACAGTTTAAAAAATTGGCATACAAATGATTATCCCTCAAAGTTTGCAACACATCATAGAGGTGATCAATAAGATCTACCTTGCTCTTAGAATAGGCCAAGATATTATCAATAAAAACTGACAAACATGTCCAAGAACGAATGAAAGACCCTATTTATCAAATCTATGAATGTCGTTGGGGCATTGATCAACCCAAAGGACATGACAAGGAACTCATAGTGAACATACCGGGTTCTAAAGGCAGTCTTAGGGATATCCATATTCTTAATTTTAAGTTGATAATAACCTTATCTAAGATCAATCTTAGAGAAACACTTCACACCCTAAAGTTGAACAAAGAAATCATCAATCCTAGCAAGGGGATATTTATTCTTTACAATCACTTTGTTCAACTGACAAGAATCAATGCACATACGAAGGGAACCATCATTCTTGAGCAAGAACAACACAGGAGCACCCCAAGGAGACACACTAGGATGAATTAAACCTTTATATAAGAGATATTTCAATTGCTCCTTAAGTTCTTTAAGGAGGAATAGAGATCGGATGAGTGTACCGAACAAGATCAATCCCTAAATCAATTTCCCTAGCAAGAGAAACACCGAGGAAATCATTGGGAAACACATCAGGAAACTTATTTACCATGGGAAAGATTCTAGAGATGGCTCTTTAGAGTTAGAATCATTAACTCAGACTAGGTGATACAAGCACCCCTTTAAAATCAACTTTCGGGCCTTAAGATAAGAAATAAACCATTCCTTCAGAACTAAGGAACCACTTTCCCATACAATCACCGGCTTGTTAGGGAATCGAAACACAGCCATACTGCTCTGACAATCTAAGAAAGCATAACAAGAGTGTAACTAATCCATCCCCAAAATAAGATCAAAATCAACTATGTCTAGCTCTATCAAGTCAACAAGAGTATCTCTACCAACTATAGCTATCACATATTCCCAGTAGACCCTTCTAATAATCAAAGGGTCTCCAATAAAGGTAGAATAGAAAAGGGAACCGACAAAATCTTGGGACCACAATCAAGATGTACAGTCACATATGGGGTCACATAAGAAAGAGTAGACCCTGGGTCAATCAGGCAATACATATCATAAGACAAAAGTATCAACATAACCATGAAAATATAGGGAGATACCTCAGAATCCTAGCAAGCAGCAAGTGCAAGTAAGTGGTTCTGGCTAGTCCCTGTGCCAGAGATTGAAGTAGTAGCAGACATAGCACACTTTGGTACAGGAGTAGAGAGAGTAGAAATAGAGACCCCGTTAGCCCATGAGGCTGCTAGAATGGGGTACTCACACTGCATGTTCCCAAGTTTACCATAATAAAAATATCTACCTCTTTCTTTCTCACACTCACCATGATGAATCTGACTAAAAATTCTGTAAGAAGGGCAGGATGGAGCTAACTGAGCACCACTAGTCTGAAATTGGGCACCTTATGCCCAGGACCCGCCACTGAATTGAGATAGATGACCACTTGAGAACTTTAGGTAAGGAGAGAGAACACTGGATGAGGAGAATGAACCCAAACTCCCCTAATTCTTTCATGGCCATTTGCCACTACTTCCACCACTACTTTCCAAAGGCCTAAACATCCTTTCTTGTTTCTCACTAAGCTAAACTTACTTTTTCTTCTTGTCTTTCAATTGTTGCATAGACACAATCAATCTAGAGATGTCTATGTTCTCAATCAATAAGGCTACCTTGCTTTTGAGAACTAACTCATGGGATAATCCCGTGACAAACTTTTGCATTCTCGCTCTCTTACTAGAAACCATCTAAGGAGCATACATTGACAATTATTAGAATTCAAGGCATACTCTTGCCCAAACATTCTTCCTTGCTTTAAGTTAATGAACTCTTTCACCTTTTCCTTCCTCAACCCTTGAGAAAAGAAGCGGTCAAGTAAAGCCTTAGAGAAATCCACCAAGAAGCTAGACTGGCACCAATACCTATGGACAACTCCCACTCTTCGTACTACTGGTACGTTACATCTTTCAATTTGTAGGAAGCAAGCTCAACACCCTCTATTTCTAAAGTATGCATGATATGGAAGATTTTCTCTATTTCATCAAATAAAGCCTAGAGGATATTCCTCAACCTTGATACCGAAGAACATAGAAGGGATCAACCTCATAAATTAGCCAATTCTTATGGCCTCAAAAGAAATGGTTGTTAGGTCACCATGCTTTGCTTGAGAGGCTACCAATTGAGCCAAAAAGTTGATGGAGGTACGAAACTCTACATTGTTAGCATCCCTTTGAGAAGATTGAAAAGGAATGCCACTCTCATAGCAAGGATGGTGGGTGGAACCCCATGAGAATGGCCAGATATCATAACCCTAGCCCATGTCTGAACTCATAAATTTGGATAACCTTTGTCCATAAGAGACTCAGTAGTGTTTGCCTGAGTCTCAGATTTTCTTTGAGGCATAATCTGAAAGATAGAAAATGGAATCAGAGGAAATCCAAGACCTTATACTTAATTTCTTGAAATGAAACACAAGAAAAGGAAACATTCCTAAAATGCCTCATAGCCTTTCTTTTATAAGTGTGGCACACTTCACGCCCATAAAAGAAACTCTACTTGACACGGCATTATGAATACCCAACTGATCATGAACCTAGGCTCTAATACCAACTTGACACGACCAAAACATCAAACCATATCATATAGGCACCTCAAGCTCACATGAACTAGAGGTTTCCATAATAACCCAACCTAATCATCTCAACATACCATAAGAGTCACTCGATATCCAAATTACATATCAGAATAGCAGAAATAATAACTTAAGTCAACATTTGATTCATTATTATGACTATGCAAAAGTTCATATTTGTTCACAACACCTCTATATAAGACAAATGTCAATAAAAGTATATGTCAGGACAATCCCCCGACTATAGCCAAACCAAGTCTTAAAGAGACTAAGTCTAGATATAAAGACTAAAAGATGAATGTCTCCTAGATGTAAGGAATCTCACCCCTCCAAGTGAAAGAATAAACCACTTGGAACTACAAGTCGCTACGCAAAAAAAGAAGAAGATGCTCTGACGCCTACATTGTATGGGGACGTAGAGTCCGCTGATGGCTAGCATTTGGAATGCTAGCATGTAACTAAAATATAAGTGATAAGCTAACATCATCAATAAAAATAAATTAATATATCATATGTTATCACATTCATATCCATACACATTTATGCACCATATATCAACCTAGATATCAAGGTTCATCAATATTCTTATACATTCAATCATTAGTCGTAGAGTAGAGAACTACCACCTCCCACACTTATAGGTTCATCATGCTTAACACACCAAGGACTTTATCCACATTCAAATTAACATTATACCGGGGACTTCACCCATGTACACATGCTTAATATACTAAGGACTTTATCCACACACGTCATCACTTAACAAGGGACCTTACCCAAACACTTAAGCCATTCAAACAAAGGACTTTACCCAAACACATAGGTGGACTTTACCTTAAGCCATAGGTTGACTTTACTATAATCCATAAGTGTACTTTACCACAAGCCTTAGGTGGACTTTACCACAATCCTCTTTATGAGGAGAAGTGCTTTGACCTTAAGAGCATTTTGTAAGCAACAAACTTTACCTTGCATTTTCATTGGGAAAGGGACTTTACCCTCAAGCGATCACCCATCATTGGTTTACATTTGGGACTTTACCCTCTTGTCCATGCATCAGTACATATTTAATACAAAATTTAGGGAGTTTATCCATTTAACCAATTTCAACACTATACAAGAGCTCATGACCATTATGGGAGCCTTCATTGCTCAATTATCTCAATAGACCAATGCCTTCACTTAGTTCAATTATACAATTCCATTCATGGTCATAAAAACCCACACAAGCTATTCACATTTAATTATTAATATATTACCATATTCTTACCACACTTGGGTTCTATACACAATTCAAGTTTATCCCCATATCTAGGGACCTTACCCTCACATTAGCCATCAACTAATAAGGTTACCAATTTTATAATACATGGATCATGATACCTTCATAAGGTTATTTAAAAACCATTCATATCTACTTGGACCATTGCCCTAGCTTATCACATTATCAATATGCAACTAGTCATTTCACTTAGGCATTTTAACAAACACCTTTTGTCCATACTCATAACAAGGTCATTTTTATGGTAGATATCATCAAGACTAGGGTTACTCAAGACCCTCATATTAACCAACATACAACAATCACCCACATATGCAATCTACCATCAAATACATGTATTAGCACAAGTATATACAAGAACATCATCATCCATTGTTAGGTGTCAAAACACTTTTTATTTAATTCAAAACCAACATGTACACTTACTATTTCAAGTGTGAAACACATGGGTTCAGAGTTATTTAAAGAGGGGAAGAGATACATGACTTAAACAACATGAATCACCAATAATTTTCACTCTTCTTTCTTGCCACAAGATGAGTACCTCCAAACCCTATCCTCCAATCTTATTTCTAGGATCCTTTAGAGTGTTTAGGGTGATTAAGTCATTCAAATGAAGACTTGGGAGGCACCAAGAGTTATATAGGTCAATGACTTAGGATTTTAGGCAAGGGAATGACCAAAAGTTCCTTGGTTAAAAGATGGAAAACACACACATGTAGGGGTACGACTCCCTCTTATGGTTCACTTGGCAATCAAAACCTAGGGTATGAGTGGTACCCTAAATCATACCTAAAGCTTCCATTAGGTCAACCACACTGGTTAAGGTATGCCTAGTCACCCTTGGGTTGTATCCTAAGGGAAAGGCTCGTTACCTAACTCGTATAGACCACCCGTAGCCAAAATAGTCCACTCTAGGTTAGGTAATTATTGATACAATTTAACACCCCAATATTCACTTAAGAAGTTCTTACACAAGTTGGAAACAACACACAACAAGGATACAACACAACACACTTATCATGATCATTTCTATCCAATCAAAAATTTTGCAAGGTCACATTCTCGGGTGTTTCAGCACACCCTAAAAGAGACTCTACTAAACACGGCTTTGTGGACTCCTAATTTACAATGAACCTAGGCTCTGCTACCAACTTGATATGACCCATCCTAGGGCCTTTTTGTAATGAGTATTCCAAGTCCAACTAGGATTGGAGATCACCCCTATTACCAACTCGACCTCCATCTACCTGCCCTGAGTTAGATCAATTCTGAGCATGTAATAGTACTCTATAAAGCCCTTATAAAGACTCTAGGATTAGATCACAATCGTGACTGACCCAACCAAATCCAACCATTCTATACCAATAATCCAACCATACCAAAACAAAGTCCATAAATAAGGCTTTAACCAAGGATGTTCCAAAATATAATATAATTAATCCCAAAATAAAATATGATAGAATAATGAGATATCATTTCCGATGATGCCATCCTCCCAAGTTATTTCAATGCCAAGGCTGATACCTATACCTATCTCATCAATTCCAACCCATAGAAGTACCACAAATCCTCTAACCAAAAGAGTAATGAAATTTGATTGGGATATGCCCCCAACCATAGCCAAAACCAATGTCTAAAATAACATCAAAATGTCTAGAAATATCCATGAAATAATGCCTTTCAAAAGGATAAAACTAACCACTTTAGGCTAAATGTTGTCCCTGAGTCAATCACTATATAGGAGGAGTAGAATGGCCAGTTCCTGCATAGTATGGGTATGCAACTGCCAGTAGATGGGGTTAGCAAGTGACCTCTACATAATCTCATGGTAAGGATAAAATAATACCATTTATAAAACCAAGTAAAATCATCCATATTCATAAAACCATACATACATATATATATAACCATGTTGGGAAAAGGGACCAGGTTTTGCATGCCTTTGAAACCTTTACCTAGGATGTGTACCTTTTCCATCCTAAACCACCTACGAAATATATGGGTTTAGCTCCACTGCTGAAACGGCACCAGTGTATTAGCCGCCTAACCAGAAAATTATCCCAGATGATGACTAGTATATCCACCAAATAAAGTGTGACTTGTGCACATGGTCACCAAGACCAACCTCATATCGACAAATATGAGTTTTCAGTTTTGGTCCCTCCAGGACCTCCACCGTCCATGACTTTGCTACACATTCCATCATTATTACCCAATTAAAACCAATTTCCAAATAACCAAACCTTTATCCATTTATTAACCAAGGACATTGATATTGGAATCGTCATACCAACCCTTACTTGGAATTTTCATCCATAGCCAACAATTTATAGGTTTAAGGGGACTTTCAAGTGCCCTTCCAATTACCATATTAAACCACTTGAGATATTTTCATGTTTCCCACAAGCATAACCAATTAGACTTTTACCATTCCAAACAATTTAAACCATGCATAATTCCTTTATCATGTTTCTAAGCATGGAAACGTTCCATTAAAGTGGTCAATGCAATAACAATATCTTTATAACAATTTTATCAAACATATTTAGGGGCATAATATGACCAAACCCAATTCCAATTACCATTAAAAATTTCCAGGCAATCTAATTTTCCAAAATCACTATTAATGCATCTAAAAGTATAATTAAAACCATGGAAAATCATAACCAACCATTTAACATCAAAACTCCCAAATCATATTTTAAAACCAAAATTATATAATTAATGAAATCATGAAAACATTCATAAAACTATGACTTTAGTTAAATTAACAATAAGGGATACGAACATGCTTTAAACCAAGATGATGACAGAAAGAAATCACCAAGATAAGCCCTAAATTGATCCTTTAGTTAAAACACTAGCTCACCTTGCCCAAAAGTTCTTGAGAGAATTATGGAGTGTTTTAGAAAATTTTTGAAGTGTTAGTGAAAGGAACAATATGATAAATAACCTCCCAAGTAGGTTAGAAGTCGTGGTTAACCTATTATAATAACTGGGGAAATATCTAGAATACCCCCACTTAAGTTGCACCAAAATCCCATCACAGGGATACGACTCACCCTCACGAGTTGTACCCTCCTAATACGATCAGTATCCACCACTTATATCCTTAACCTCTACCCATAGACTAGGCATTTTCTAGTATACAAGTCATCCTACAAAGTCAGAACCATAGAATATGATCTATATCCATGACCCGTATCCCTGGTTGAATAAAATACCAGAAGGATTTAAAACTGCCTACCATATAAGTCCCTGGTATAATTCCTACCCTGTCTTACAGCTCACGGTGAGCCACACGTACTTAGATCAAATCTAAGTAACAAAGTCTAAGATTAAGTTAAGAAACCAAAAGATTCATAAACACCAATACAACTCGTACCACTGATTCATACCCATTCTAGTAACCAAAATCTACCCCACAAACCAACACTGGTCGGTATTCGACTAGACCATACCATCCGTACCCTAGCATACGACTCATACCCATGAGTCATATTGGATCCAGATACTAGAATTCTAAAAAATTTTCTAAAGTACAAAAACTAAGGTGTTTCAGTAGGAGTACATACACCCTACCCGCCCTGGGTATTTGTCGTTGTTATTGACTAATCACTCACCTAGTTTTGCTAAAGCAATTTTGACTACCAAGTTCCTCCTTTCTTAATGAATTTTAATTTTGGATCCATACTCTTAAACCTGCATGATATAAAACTTAGGATGTTAAGTCGGATATTGTGTCCACATAAGAGTTTATGAAGATTGTCATAGAACCTGAGCTTATCCAGAGCTATTTGTAGTGATTTTCTCTATTGTTCCTCTCTCTCTCTCTCTAGAATTGAATTTGTGGTCTCTAATTTTTCAATTTTTACTTTAGATGAGGTTCTGGATCAATCTATAGAGAAGCATGTAGTTAGAGATAATTTTGTAGCAAAGCCCATTGGACGTCCAACCAAAAGTGTAGATTTCCATGTTGATGAGCCAACATTTTCCACTAGGAAATAACTTTAGCGAGATGATCATAATATCGATGATAATATCTCCTGGAAATGGTGGATGAGGTACTCCAGAGGTAGGTGTGTTCACTTGACCCTGACATTCAGATAAGTTTTTCTTTTTGGGGTTGTCCATTCTTCTTTTAATCTTATTTTATTTTCAACAATAATTTCAAGGAGATCATAATCCTTACCTATTTTTTTAGGGGTTTGTTTTTGAATTGGTGAAGAACTGTACAACTAGCCCACCAACTTGGGGACCTGGTCCTTAACTACGTATGCAGCAATGAACAAGAGTAAATAGAAAATGCAGCATAATAAAAATAATGTACACACAATATTTACATGGAAACCTTCTTGTTCAGGGTATCAAAACCATAACCTACCACGTAGGATTTCCAAACACGACACTGTCTTCAAGGAAACTTGAATACAGACTCCATGGTTCAAGGATTAACCTCTTAATCCTTAGTAACTTTCCATACCTCTATTACAGGATTTCAAAGTAATAACTCTATTGAAGTCATTGAAACTAACTCTAACTAAATTAGTAATAAGCTAACTCTAGTCTCAACATCAACTAACTTTAGCTGACTAAACACTCATAAAAAGAACAAACAAGGACTAGAGCAGTAGGTAATATTTACTAATCACTAAGCAGAGACTCAAATACAACATGAGCATAAGAAAAAAGTAAATATTGAGCATGTCCCTGTTGCAAGTGAGGGTTTGCTTGAAAGATTTTCTTCAAGAAAGATTTGATGTTCTTTTTATATGAAAGCTTAGGGTTTTTTATTAACATGTTTAATATATATGATACACGGAAACCTTGGATACTTTTGATTGGTTGAAGTAAAAGTTATTGCATCTTTGCCATCAACTTTTCTACCCTGATACTATTTCCAGTTGGACTGCTGACTTAGTGTAGAAGGTAAAGTCACGATGAACCTGGTCCCTGAGCAGTTACAATTGTATCACCAGAAGGTTATGCATGGCTTCACATGAACTAGGTCCCAAGATTGGTTTGTCAATCATCAAAACTAGGAAATTAATAATTTTCCCTTTTTTGATAATGACAAACCCATATGACAAATCTCTACATATATCCTCCCCCTGTCACTAATACCTAAGAGAATTCCCATTGACACGCATACCTACTAAATAAGGATAAACCAATTTTTTCCATATGTGAACAAGGACCTGGTCCCTAATAAATTTGTTGACCATACATATATATCTTTTCCCTATTTTGGCATCATCAAAGAGATAAAATAGTAAACAACACTAAATATAAGCACACTTATTAACTTATGACCATTGAGACTACACTGGCATGTATAAGTAGAATCAAAGAAATAGAGAAAAATGATAGCATAAGACATAAGATATTTAATAATCAGAAAGGCCAGTATCATACAATATTCAGAATAAGAGCATTAAAAACCAAGTACAAGATAAATACCATAATTAAAAAATAACGATAAACTGGGTTTAAAGGAAAGGGCTTAACATATAGGGATTAAGATTTCAAAACACAATGGGGACCAGGTTGGATAACTATCTAGTAGAAAGACTAGAAGGAGGAGCAAAAAATTGGTGAAGAAAGAGAGTCATTCATTCATTCTCAGCGGTTTGGTTCTTCAAGAGTTGTAGTGTAAATTCCTCAACCTTGGCTACCAAATTCTAAACCTTTGCCTTAGTATTTTATTCTTAACTCTTAGACTCTTACTTCCACCTGGTCCCTAATTTTGTTCCTTCAAGTAGGCTACTTTCAACATAGTAATTTCTTCATCTTTTTGTGCCAAGTGAGCAGTCATCTTCTCCTACTCATTTGTCAACCTGGTTTGTACCCAAAGCAAATATACCACCATCGACTTAGACTCGACTCTACTCCAATGAGGGATGCACTCATTGTCTTCCAAGTTAGTTAAGGTAAATAGTTTCTTAACTGATTTACCCTTCTCGGGCCATATTCCACATTGAAATATTATTCAAGTCATCCAATTTACCAATATGCTTTAGGAACTCTTGAGATCTATACTCTTCCTTAAGGGACATGGTCCCTTAAGTGGGCACACCAAAAATCTCAGTGAACGCTTGCTCATCAAGAGCAATATTCACATCATGCACTTGACTCGTCAAATATCTACCATCATCAGAGAAAGTGAGAACTCTCTAACAGCTCAACCATACTTGGCATACCACCAACTTTGGTTCAAACAGACTCTTAAGATTTCTTGAGTCTTAAGAATTTCTTGTTTTTATTCTATAAGGAGAACCTCTATTTTTCCCTTAGAGGCGGATGCCTTGCTATTGGGACCTGGTCCCGGGATATAAGCTAGAACCTTTGGAAGATCTGGCAATTTTGGGACTAGGGTCCCTTAGAACTTTGTGACGCTTCCCTTTTATCTTGAATCTACTATTAGATATAGTCTTCTTGACCAATAATCCTTTTATTGTAGTTTTTTCTTGGTAAAATATCTGTAGCTTTGGCCTTAGCCCTTTGAACAACTAAAATTTTGCCATATCCTCATCAACTTCTTACTCAGATTCACTTTCACTTTTAGTATTTTCTGACTCATCCACAGGCACAATATTCTTTATGGGAACATCAAACTCAACCACAACTCTTTTCTTCAATATCTTCTTCTTTTGAATTTTATGCTTACTCTCTACCAGGGTAGCTTCTAGTAATTTGTTAGAGCTAGACCTGGTTCCATGAAGCTTAGTAGCTTTGATAGAAGACTTGTAGTAGAAAAACTCATTGTTTGGTCACTTTCTAATTTTGAAGGGTTGTCGTCACTATCAGTGTGTTCCTCTTTATCCACAGGTTTGTTAGTCACTTAAAATAGGTAGAACAACTTCAGTTTCCTCTTTAACACCCTTATGAACATAATTTTGTCTTCTATTACAAGAGATCGAGGGGTGTTGTCACACTTGGTAAGAGTAAGGGTTTAGTTCCTTAAGGTAATTACTCACTTAGAGAAGTCATCCCTTGAATGACCATCACTTTACTCATGCAAAGGATATTAGAGAGCATGTCTTTCTCTACTGGGAGATCCTCATCAAATATTTTTTCATCAACAACATAACTCTCTGGAGTATTTGATAGAATAGGTCCCTCAAGAGTGGGGGTTTTGGATGGATAAACTGATGAGGAAGATTGGGGACCTGGTTGAGATGAAATTTAGGAAGAGACTTTGACTTGTTTTCTATTGGAGTGGAGACAATCGAAGTATTAGAGAGAGTAACTTGACTGACATCACTAGAAGAGAGAAAGATGGTGTATTCTTGACTCCCCAATAAATGGAGATAATAACATTGCTTGGCAGGAAAGAGGTAAGGAATTGGATAGAATCAAATGGGTTTTATAGGTCAGTATTAATAGAAGACAAGGGAGAGATCACTTGGAGAGGTTTTGGATCACTTAGAAGGAGATAAGGGTGATAGATGAGACATGGTGGATGATTTTCTTAATTGTTATATCTTTCAAGAAATGTAAGGAGTGAGAGAGAAATTTAGGGAACTAATATGGTTAAAATATAGGAATAAATAAGGTCAGAGAGAGGGAGATATAGTGTTTAAATAGAGAGAAGAGGTGAACAACCCAGATTTAAAGGAGTATGAGAGAAGTGACATGTTCAGCTAAATAGGTATGATGTTTGGGCTAAAAGTTACTTTTTGTAGCTTTTAAGACAAGGTGGGAAATGTAAGTTGCATACCCAACTAATATTTAAAATACTCTAATTAATGAACAATGCATGATACTAATCTTATGAGGGACCTGGTACGTACATGATTTTATGATCATTTTGTGCCTAAAACTATCGCATCCTCCTCCTTAATCCTCTTATCCTTACCATGGGTGTATATTTGCAAAGATATGATACTAATTTAGAAAAGTGAAGCATTTATTTACATGGATACCTGCTTACCAAATGATGCCCATCCTGGAGGAATAGAGAATGTAGAATGTAGAATGTAGTCAATTTTACCATATCAAACCCATCTTCATCCTAATTTTTTTAAACTAGCACCTGATGAGTTCTTTAGTAAAGATATCAGTGATTTGGTCCTCAATGTTGAAAAAAACTATTTTGGGCAATCCTTTCTCCATAATTTTCTTTGAGAAAGTGATGTCTGACATCTACATGCTTGGTTCTCTTATGCTGGATAGTATTTTTGGCTATATTGACTGCACTTGTGTTATCACAAAATAGGGGAACACATTCTGATAAAATCCCAAAGTATTCAAGTTGTTATTTAATCTAAAACAACTAAGCACAACATGAAGCAACTGCCATATACTCAGCTTCAGTAGTGGAAAGAGGCACTAATTTTTGTTTCTTGGTACCCCAAGAAATCAGAGAAGATCCTATGAAATGAGCCATTTCTAAGGTGCTCTTTGATATCCTATAGAAATATACCACTTTCGACACTTAAACTAATGAAAATATGCAAGTTTCTTAGGATATTTAATTAGATATAATGTCATTTGGGTATGTTTTGCAGAAAACTAGGTTTTAGGTGCTAAGTTCAAGAAAAATATAAAAATAGAGTTTTTGGATACTTGATCATTTTTGGATATTTGTGGCTTAATCATTTTTTGGTATTTGTGACACTTACCGAATGTACGTGACCAAAGGATATGCCAAAACATAAAGTTCAAAAGTTTGGTAGTAAGAATTGGAAGGCCTGACACTTACTTATGTCCATATGCGGACCGCATATAGCACCTGTGGTTCGTATATGACTAAGTTAAGTACCAGAATTGAAGATCTTGAGAGTTAATATAAAGAAAAAGTTCAGGCACTTATCTATGTCTACATGCAGATTGCATATAGTACATGTTGACCGCATGTAGTATATGCTGACCACATGTGGGTAAGACAAATGCCAGAAGTCAATTGTCCAGAGAGAAAATAGTGTAGGAAAATTTTTTGGCACTTACATGGGTCTACATACAGACCACATATGGTACATGCACCTATTATCAGACTGCATGTGACCCAAGTAAGTGGCCACCGACCCTTTTTGTCCTTGTTCATCTGCTTTGATTTATAGGGTTTCCTCATATGCTATAAATACCCTTTGAGTGTTTTTTAGTAGAAGTTTGTACTTTTGATACTTACAAATATATTTTGATTTTGAGATCCAATTTTGGTCTTGGCATTCTCTTGTACTGATTTTGGTTGATTAATTCAGTTAAAGTTTTGGGTTTTCTAGTTGTTATTATTGTGATTACAGCTTATTCTTATGAACATTATTAATTTCTTCAAAAGCATGAGCAGCTAAAAACCCTTAGCTAGGGTTGTAGAAACCTTGGTGGATTAAAGTAGTAGGGGAAGTGTTATGTTGTTCTGAACCGATACCCATGCATGCATTGTATTATATTTACTTTAATAGATATCTTAGTTGTTCCAAATGTTAGGATTCCACCAAGATTATTGCTACTTAATCTAAAAGAGGAGTAGTGACAATGAAAATATAATTACAACAGTAATTTGAAGTTTAACTGTTAATCCACAGTACTAGGTATTATCTAAGTATGATGGTAAGCTATCATATAATAACTAGAGACTCAAAAGGTGACATCTTGAGACTCAAAAGGTAAAGGGTGAAATCTGTTAGCTAGTCCAAAATATGGTTGATGGTACCTAACTTATCAGCTTCTGCATGTAAGGTATCGGGTTGGTTCAATAAAGCATGATAACCCAACAAAATTAAGAAGCCAAAGGGAACACAATCCTAGTTTTCACTGAAGACTTACAACCAAAGTTGATACTAGATACTTGTTCGATATTGATAATACAATCACCCATTTACTTTTTCAGTTTTGCCTGTTGATTACAATAACTGAGAGACACAATTCCACGTATTCCCATGGGATTCGACCCCAACCTTTGATGGGTTACTATGTTTGACAGCAACCGCATAATCTTCAGATTGAAGGTATAGCTTGGGTGTGACCATTTTTGGCACCATTGTCTGGGGAATACGACATTGAGTTGTGAATTGAGGTTGTTTCAGTTTTCAGGTATTTTGTTTTATTCTTAGTTAGGTGTACGCTGTTATATGCCTAGCACATAGAGTAGATAATATATCTTTCCCCCATGGAATTTGAATCCATAGAGGATCCTACAAATACCAAAAAGAATGGCAGAGCCAAAAGGAGATGATATTCCTAAAAGGGTTCGTGATGATACACACCAGGTGCCTCCCCCTCCTCCTAAAAGAGTTTAAAACATTATTTATCGATAGACTGATAAGTTGTTAGCATAAGGTGATAATAAGAAGAGGGAAAAAGATGCTCAGCGCATAACTTAGGAGGCAGAGTTAGTTGTACAGAGGTAGAAAGAAGATCGTCGAGAAGCACAATGGTAATTAGAATAGAGTTAGAGGTGGCCGAGCTCACATAATCCTAGCTTACCAGTCCATGCAGCCATATGAGGATGAAGATAATGATATGGAATATATTGAGCCTATATAGATAAGAGCCATCATTCCTCCTGCTTTACCCCCAAATGTTAAATTTGATATCACTAGTGCAATGATCTAGTTGCTAAACTTAAAAGGTAGATTTTGGGGGCAGCGATAGATGATACGAACATGCATCTTGCAAATTTACTAGATCTGTACTTCATATACCATTCCTAGGGTTAGTTAGGAGGTGCTTAGACTAAGGTTGTTTCCTTTCTTGCTTATGGGAGAAGCATCTTTATGGCTAGGGAAACTTCTAAGAACGTCTATCACTACGTAAAATGAGTTGCGCAAGCAATTCTTGAATAAGTTCTTTCCTCCATCAAGGATGTTACAGCTTAAGGATGAGATTTATAATTTCAGGCAGTTGTAGTTAGAATCTATGTACAAGGCTAAGTTCAGATTTAAGAAGAAACTGAGTATGGTGCCCAACCATCAGATTTCAGGGACAAGCTTCTTGAAACCCTGAAGGTTTGCACCACACTCTAAGGGACCAGGTCCCTTAAAATTAGTCCCAGGCAATGAAATAGTAATTTAACCAGGAACCTAACACAATACAGGAAACTTAAAAAACACAAGATTTAACGTGGAAACCCCCTTGATTAAGGGAGAAAAAACCACATGTTGCCATTACAAGCACCCAAAAGTTCACTATAATCAACCTTTAGATTCAAGACTCGAACTTAAGCCTAACTCTAGGATCCTCCTACTTGTAGTAACTCTACTACAACTTTAACTTGACAACTTTGCCAAGACTCTTTCAAGACTGGTTAACTCTAACCAATTTTAAGCTAAGGCAACTCTACCTAAGCATTTTCAAAGCAAAAAAAAAAAAATGAAACATCACTCTTATAACTTGAGTAATTCAGTTACAATTCAGGAGTCACTAAAGAACACTCACTCTTTTTTGTGCATACAAGAAATAAGAACTTAAGCAATGTTGAAATTAAGTTTTGGCTTTCTTTCACTCTTAAAGTTTTGGATTTGAAAAAACTACTTGATGAAAAAGCATTCTTTTCCTTTTATAGATAAGTGATGAATAGGGTTTAAATATGATTGGACCAGGTGTACTCAATAGTACAAGTAGCACCTGCATAATTTTTTACACTAGAGGACAAAACTGTGCAGATGCATGCCAGTTGTATTATACCCTTGGACATCCAAGGACCTGGTCCTTTGTAGTCTCCTGCTCATTATCAAAACAAAATATAACAATTTTCCCCCTTTTTAATGATGATAAACCAACCATAGAGTTTTGAGCATCAATGCCCATACTTCATTCATCATATTTAATTAGTGTGATTACCACTACTGAAGATGAATGTTCACCCTATCATGCAACACCATGCTTCCACAACTTAGGGACCTGGTTCCTTGTTTTTAATGCTATCTAGCTTCAATTAGTTCTCTCTGTCATCATGCACCATTATTCATTTAGTGTATTTGCATACTTTACCTTGTCTCTATGTTTCCAGACTCAAACATATCATCACACATATGCAATTGGTACATGGTCCGCAACATTATCAGCTTAAACATGCACACCTGGTCCTTAACACATGAATTCAGTATTCTCTTTTAGGGCATCTTTGAAAAGGAATAACAGTAAACAAAGATTAAAGATAAGCATAAGTTAGCTAACTCATGGCCATTGGGCAATACTAACATGAAGAACAACTTTAAAATAAAGTAAACAAATAGGGCACACAAGCAAAATTCATTCATCGAAAAAGTAGAAGTTAGTACAAGTACAATCATACCAAAACAATACATAAAATAAACTATCTTCAAAAGCCAACATATGAGATAGACACAGGATTGATGACAGGACAGGGATAGCAAGGATTAGGTAGAGGGAACTTAGGGGGTAAGAGACTTAAGCAGTATCTCTATTCTTGCATTTTCAAAATTTTAGGCATCCAACAGCTGTTTGGTGAGGACCTTAACTTAAATATTCAATCCTTAAACTTTGCCAGTCAATTCTGCCATTTTTACCTGGAGTTTTGCATTTTCAGCTACAATTTCATCAAGGGAACCTAGTCCCTCAGAAGACAACCTCTGATTCTACATTTTTAGGTGCACTATCCTAATATCCTTAGCAAACAACTTGATCCTTAATTCCTCCATTTCCCTGCCCAACTTTTCTTGAATATCCAACAACTTAGATACTTGAGACACTATTCTAGCATTACCTTCTATGCACTCATTCTCCACTAGAGTTGTTAAGCTAAACATCTTCTTTACTGTACCTTGGGTTCCCTCAGTTCCTACCATACCAAAGTGCTCAAACACTTTGGTTAACAAATAACCATATGGTATCCCATGTCTACCTTCTTTTTCTTGAATAGCCTTGTGAATATGCGCTCTATCATTAGAGCAAGAAGACTAATCAATTCATATATACTCAAGCAATCAATAAAAAATGGGTCAACAACTGATGCTATGGTTCTTTCTCAAATCTTGGCAATAGGACCTTGTTGATGAAATCATATACCAAGTGAAAGTCACTAACTGAAAACTTATTTTTCACAATTGTTGTTGAGGTCCCTCTCACCTTTGAGTCATTAATTATAAACACAGTTGTAGGCTATTTCTTTATCATAGTTCTCACACCTACAATCGGTACATTTAAGATCCTGTCTAATGTCTCTTCATCTAGTTGAATAGGCTTTTCTTATAGTTGGGCATTTAAATTCAACCCATCTTTTGAGAATTCCATGGTGTAATAAAATTCTCTTACCTCATTTTCAAACACTATAGGAGTTGATTCCTCAAATAGAACAAAAGAAGTAAACCTAAAGTGTTTTAAAAGACCGGGATAAGAAAAAAATAGAATGTACTGGATTTTTACATAGAAGCCATATCAGTTGCCTTTAAGTATAAGAAATTTGATCTTTATGATGGAGATATCATTTCTACATTAATCTGGACCTTGATTGACTTCGGCTATAGTGTGATTCCTAGTATATGCCTCTCATGCATTCATTCCTACCTACCTCATAGAGTACACTCTCCTTATTCTCTCTTTTTTTTTCTAACCAAGTAACATTGCAAAGGCATAATGAAAGTAGGATCGGGACATCCCCACCCTCAAAACTGGACATGAGGGTTTCCCCTAATTCGGCTCTTTATAGGGGAATATCCACTCACTACTTCCCTTAATATTCTCTCTTTAGTATATCATAGGGGTTTATAGGATATCCTATAGGCTCGCATAGAAAGGGTGTTATACCATACCTTTAGACTTAACTCTACTCTAGTACTCACTAGACTCACTATAATAGTCTATAGTTATCTTCAGCAGCAACCACACTTTTGTAAGTCAAATTTGAGCTTGGCATTTCATCAAACGTGTGGTGGGAAGTAATAGGGCGGTTATTTTCTTCTTCATTTTCAATGGCAGTGGCTCTTTTAGGTTCCATGGTGAATTACCATAAGAAGAAAATGAAAAATTAAAGATGGGGTTATGTTAAAGATGACTCATTCGAAAACTTTCTTAAAAAATATTGCATATGCATCGACTGATATTGAGTTTGGTCGATTTCGACACCAAAAAGTTTATCGTTGTAGTTCTGTGATGTCGCAGAAGTGTTGCCGGAGTGTGAGCCATTTGATTTTTTATTTTTAACTTTGCCAAAATCAAATTGCAATTCATCAATTACACGACTAGAGTATTAAAATCCTTGGGATTTTGAGCAAAATTAATTTTTTCACGCGTCTCACGATTCAACATTATTTCAACATCCCAAAATCATTTGAAATTTCATCAAAATATTCTATTAACAAAAATAAGTGATATTTTTGCTCAAGAAATTAACATGTGAAAACACAAAATTAACACATTTTTGAAAATAAAATATCGTCATCTTTACTGTTTCTAATTGAATCAAATGCAAAATTTTCATAGCTAGCAGTGTTCAAACTTTCCTATGGAATTGAAATATTTTCAGCTTTCCTTTGGAATTGAAAAATTCAAAAGGTCTCAAAAATGCATCACGAGATTGAATCAAACATAAGGTGCTATGAGCCAACAAATTCTCTTCCGACGGCAACGATGGATTGGTTGGTGGTGGTAATGGTGGAATAATGTAAGACCTTATAAAATACTAAGCTTAATTCAGTCCATTAATTCTTGCCAAGGGGTCCCAGACTTAGAAAATTCTAGCTAAGTTTTACGACTTAGTTTATTTTTAGCCGTGGAAAGTTGGCAATCTCTTTTTGCGACCTTAAAGTCTTTTAAATGTCTATATCTTAGTTGATTCATGATCAAAGATGTCAATAGGGATTCCCATCGAGTTTTGAATTTTTTGGACCTCGTTTAGACCAAGTTCTAGTATCCAAAATAGCGAGTCGATGCGATGTTGGCACGTCGTATCATCTATCGTATCAATAGATAAAATGTTCCTCAGCTCAAGGCAATTTCCAGTGAGCCAACGTGATGTCTATGTGGCGCGTTAGCTATTGCTTCGGTGCCAACTAAACAGCGCATAAATCAGTGCGTTGGTACCTAGTTTTCAGTTATTAAAATAGTCATGACCCCGGGGTTATTTCAGTCTTTTTTCCACACCTATATAGCCCTAAAACACGAAATTCAGCCATTATTCACCAAAGTACACTTGTTTTCTCTCAAATTCTCTCAAGAACAAGCATTAGGATTCTTAGTTCAAGACTGGAAACTCAAGAATTTCATCATCAATCTTCTTAAAGTCAAGTATTAAAGTATGTTAGATGTTGATTCATGGGTCCCTTCCACCCATGAAGTTCAAGAATCCTTTTTCTAAATTTAAAGATTATATATTTATGAGTTTTCATGAATTATATGAATTTATATTAATGTTTATGTTGTTTTTGGGTGTTGATTCATGTCTTAGATTATAAGTTTCAAGATTTAAACAAATATGTGATGACTTACATAATGTTCATGATAACCCCTTAAATTTGAAAGTGAGTTGATGTAGCCATGATGATTTAGATGTATTGATTGTTGTATGACCAAAGCATGCTTCTCATATGTTTGATAAAAGGTCTATGTGAATGAGATAGTCATTATATCAGGTTGACAAGAAATCTCCAATTATGTATAAGTTAATGCATGCCAAGTATTTGATGAAATACCTTATTGAATGAATCATGAGACATTAATATGCTTCTCTATACATTTACAAGTTTATGACTTTTAAGTGCTAGATGAAATGCCTCATGGATTGTATTGTGAATGATAGACTATTGTTATGTTATTCAAAAATTATCATGCTTCATATTATCCTTGCTATCGATTTCTGGGGGTATTTAATACCCGATAATTTATCTGTGTACCTAGAGCCAGTTTCAGTTTCAAGACAACCTCAGTCCTGCCACAATCATTAGAACTTATTCAGTTATAGAACTTAGGATAACTCAGTAACTCAGTTTAATTCAGTTAAACAGTAGATCAGTAACAGCTCAGTCAGGCCTAATATGAACTAGGAAATTAGTTCAGTGTCTTTCAGTTGGAAGTAGGATTCAGCATCGAGCAAGCCTAGGGATGGGGGAATACCCGTTAGTGAGGACTAGGTCCCTAGAAAAAATCCCTAAGTTCCAGAACTATGTAGCCAACATAGGTATGAGATGTCACTTGTTAGATAGGATTGACATACTCAGAGATCACCCGCTAGTTTAGGACTAATCTCAAGGGTCACCTGTTAGATTAGGACTGACTCTATAGCAGTTTTATTTACATGTGGCACGGTACTGACACCCTTCCAACTGGGGTTTTAGGTTGGAACCCAATTAGTTTAGAAAGGAGCATGTCGATTAGATGATTACCTTCCATAATTTTAGTATCAGTCTCTAAAATAGAACTCAGATCAATATTACATAAATCAAGACTATTAGACATAGTCACTCAGCTCAGTAAAGAACTTAGATAGTTTTATGGATTCGAAGATCATCCACTAGATAGGCTTGATCTCAAATTTAGATATCACTCGCTAGATAGGCCTGATGTCAGCTTCAGTCAATCAGATATCAGTATTAGTAGACTCAGTTATCAGAAATCTAGTTATTAAAATTCAGTATTCAGTGATACTATAATTTTATTTATAGTTTATGGACTCATGCCTGCATTCTCACTCAATCATGTTCACGTTACGTAGTCAATTACAGTTCATACATATGAACCCTTACATTCGGACTTATCTAGCATACCCGTATGTTCTCACATACTAATCTATACTTTTCTCTTACGCAATGGTGTCTTAAACCATAGGTTCAGAAGCACGGGATCCCGAGCACCCTTAGCAGTTCAGATTCAGCCAGCAGCAATAGACTTAGAAGTGAGTCCTCATCATTCGAGGATGTTTCTTATTTTATTATTGCATTAGTTTAGCATTTCAGTAGAAGGAGTTAGTTAGAGGATTGTCCCATCAACTCCTTATTCAGATAGTTTAGAGGCTTTTTCAGATTAGAGTACTTTCAGACAGTTGTTTTAGTTTTGGTACTATACCTTATTTAGTTTTATTTTAGTATTGAACTTTATGGCAAGTTTTTTGCCAGTTTTTGTATTTTTCAGTATATTATTTGGTGCTCAGTTACTGATATCAGTCATAGGTTAGCTTATGGTCCTTCGGGGTTATAAGAACCTTACAACATTCGAGGTTCAGAATATGAGGTATTACAAACTTGGTATCAGAGTCAAAGGTTCAACAGTGTCCTAGAAAGTCTGAAAAGCCTCATCTAGTAGAGTTTTATGCATGGGTGTATTGCGCACCACATTTATGTACAGAAGGATATGAGATTTTTTAGGAATTGTTTCCCTTCTTTCAGTATTCATGTCGTGTGAGTGAGCATGAGCTCTAGTAAAACCTTTAGTCTAATCTATTTCTTTCTTTTATTTACTGAATATGCATCTGAACAAAGCTAATGCCCATATAAATAATAACCAACCACCTCAGGCCGCAGATCCTTTGAATGAGAATATGTCACATGCATAGTTTCAGGCGGCTTTTCAGGCACTAGCCCAAGCTATGAAAACAAATATTCAAGGTAACCATCAGTCTGCAACCCCACTTCAACAAGATGGAGATTTATTCATATCCAGAATAAAAGATTTTATGATAATGAACCCACCAGAATTTTTTAGGTCAAAGGCAGGGGAGGACCCACATCTTTATCTTGATGAGGTGAAGAAGATCACCCAAATTATATATGTGTCTGAAGAGGAGAGTGTAGAGTTGACATCCTATAGGCTGAAGGATATTGCTTATGATTGGGCAGGGATATGAAAGAAGAACAAAGGGAAGGATGCAGCTCTCATAACTTGGCAGATATTTCAGGATGCGTTCTTAGAAAAGTTTTTCCCACTTGAGATAAGGGAATCTAAGATAGAAGAGTTCATGAACCTGAGGTAGGGCTTTATGACAGTGAAGGAGTATTGCCTCAAGTTCAACCAGTTGTCTAAGTATGCCCTTGATTAGATGACTGACCCTAGAGCAAGTATGAATAAGTTTGTGACCGGTGTGTCTAGGTTGGTGATTAAGGAGTGTAGGATTGCTATGCTCAATAGAGACATGGATATTTCTAGATTGATGATGTACGCTCATCAGATTGAGGCAGAGAAAGCCAAGGAAAGGGAGAGTAAATAAGAGAGACAGAACAGGTAATTTTAGTTTTTCTCAGCCAGGGTCACGGGGTGGTAATCGATCTCAGTATAGTCATAAGTTTTTAGTCCCAGATCTATCTTCAGCTAGTGCACGAATACCAAAGTTCAGGAATAACAGTCATGATGGGGCGCCAGGCTCCAAAACCTAGGGTAGTGTGGAAAGTGATCGTACCTATCCACTTTGTGAAGAGTGTGGTAGGAATCACCTAGATACATGTAGAGAAGGAAACGAGGTATGTTTTGGATGTGGTAAGCTAGACTACAGGCTGCGAGAGTGTAGAGTTTTGGCTCAGGGAGATAAAGATTTGCATCAGCAGGGCGCTATTTCCAGTACCACTAGTAGTCAGCATCAGAATAGATTTTATGCACTTCAGGCTCGCCATGATCAGGAAAGTTCCCCTAACATAGATTCGGGTACGTTATAAAGAACACTTCAGACTCTCCATGATCAGGAAAGTTCCCCTAACATAGATTTGGGTAAGTTATGAGTCTTCCATCTTCATGATAAGCTTTGTTAGATCCTTTTCTCCAAGTTGAGCTTAAGTTCTCTACATGAGTAAGTCAGTAAAGCCGCAATTCAGTTTAGCAGTCAAGTAGTCAAATTCGTATGGTTTGTTTTTCCTATCTTTCCATCTAGCCATATTATTAGAAATCTCAGGACTGTAACGATTCTCAGATAAAACATCCTAGTAGTTGCGAGTTTAGCTCAGTTCATGAATTATGCATTAGTTTTAGATCCTAGATATTCAGTCATGATTTAGTTCATAGGTGCCCTGTACATTGCCCCAGTATCTCAGTGAAGTAAGCATTCCTAGAGAGACATAGTGTCCCAAGAGGGAGATACCTATGATTTCCCCGATGCTTTTATGTCCTTAAACCCATCTAGTTTCAGGCTCAAATTTTTCTTACAAACTTGATATTAGTCACTATTGCATATTCAGTCATGCATTTATGAGTCAGGTGTCCATGCATTAGATATGCATGTCCAGTATGAAGTTTCAGTAAATTAGAATTGTCGATAATATAGTCATGCTTCAGATGTTCATGTCCAGTAAGTAAGTTCAATCTATCAGAAATCTCAACTTAGTCGGTCTCATTCGAGGACGAATCTTCCCAAGGGGGAGATATTGTAAGACCCCATAAAATTCTAAGCTTAATTCAGTCCATTAATGCTTGCCAAGGGGTCCCACACTCAGAAAATTCTAGCTAAGTTTTCAGACTTAGTTTATTTTTAGCCTTCGAAAGTTGGCATTCTCTTTTGGCGACCTCAAAGTCCTTTAAATGTCTATATCTTAGTTGATTCATGATCAAGGATGTCAATAGCGATTCTCGATCGAGTTTTAGATTTTTCAAACCTCGTTTAGAAAAAGTTCTAGTGTCCAAAATAGTGAGTCTATGCGATGTTGATGCATCGCGTCATCTATCGCATCGACAGATAAAATATTCCTCAGCTCAAGGCAATTTCCAGTGAACTATTGCGATGTCGATGCGGCGTATTGGCTATCGCGTTGGTGCCAATGATGCGGTGCATCGACCAGCGCGTCGGTACCCAGTTTTTAATCTTTAAAACAGTCGCGACCCCAGGGTTATTTCAGTCTTTTTTCCACCTCTATATATCCCTAAAACATGATATTCAACCATTATTCACCAAAGTACACTTTTTTTCTCTCAAATTCTCTCAAGAACAAGCATTAGGGTTCTTAGTTCAAGACTCGAAACTCAAGAATTTCACCGTCAATCTTCTTAAAGTCAAGTATTAAGGTATGTTAGATGTTGATTCATGGCTCCCTTCCACCCATGAAGTTCAAGAATCCTTTTTCTAAATTCAAAGATCACATATTTATAAATTTTCATGAATTATGTGAATTGATATTTATGTTGTTGTTGGGTGTTAATTCATGTCTTAGATTACAAGTTGCAAGATTTGATCCTAGTATATGATGACTTACATAATGTTCATGATAAACCCTTAATTTGCAAGTGAGTTGATGTAGTCATGATGATTTAGATGTATTGATTGTTGTATGACCAAAGCATGCTCCCTGTATGTTTGATAAAAGGCCTATGTGAATGAGATAGAGTCATTATAGCATGTTGACAAGAAATCCCCAATTATTTATAAGTTAATAAATGCCAAGTATTTGATGAAGGACCTTATTGAACGAATCATGAGACATTGATATGTTTCTCTATACATTTACAAGTTTATGACTTTCAAGTGCTAGATGAAATGCCTTATTGATAGTGTTGTAAATGATAGACTATCGTCATGTTATTCAAGAATTGCCATGCTTTATATTATCTTTTCTATCGAGTCCTGGGGGTATTTAATACCCGATAATTTAGTTGTGTGCCTAGAGCCAGTGTTAGTTTCAAGACAATCTCAGTTATGCCATAATCAGTAGAACTCAGTCAGTTACAGAACTTAGGATAACTCAGTAACTCGGTTCAGTTTACAAGTACGATCAGTAACAGCTCAGTCAGGCCTAGTATGAACTAGAAAATCAGTTTAGTGTCTTTCAGCTGGGAGTAGGATTCAGCACCGAGCAAGCCTAGGGATGGGGGCACACCCGTTAGTGAAAATTGGGTCTCTAAAAGGAATCACTAAGTTTCATAACTATGTAGCCAACGTAGGTATGAGATGTCACCCGTTAGATAGGAATGACATACTCAGAGATCACCCGCTAGTTTAGGACTAATCTCAGGGGTCACCCGTTAGATTAGGACTGACTCCATAGCATTTGTCTTTACCCATGGCATGGCACTGACACATTTTTCAGTATATTATTCAGTGCTCAATTACAGATATCAGCTATGGGTTAGCTTGTGGTCCTTCGAGGTCATAAGCACCGTGTAGCGTCCAGGGTTCAAAATTCGGGGCGTTGTAAATGATTTTACTATTTTGATGGAATTGAAGATGACTCATTTGATGTGTGTGTATGTGTGTTTTTTGAAATTGGGTTAAATTGATGGAAATGAATTGGGTGTGTTGAAGATGACTCATTTAGGGTTGTGTGTGTGTGTGATGACATTGGGTTCAATTCAATTCAATTCAATAATGGAACACTAATGGAGCACCATTTAAGAGAAGAAAGAAAGAAAGAAAGAAAGAAAGAAAGAAAGAAAGAAAGAAGAGAGAAGAGAAAGAAGAACACCGATGAAGCACCATTGAAGAGAAGAAAGAGAGAAGATATAAATGAAAAAATAAATAAAAAACTTAAAATTTATAAAAAAAAACAGAATATTGAGGGACTATTTGACCAAAAAGAAAGTTTTTTAATGATTTTTTAGCATTTTCACGCGCTCAATGCGCGTGAATTACACGCAATAGCCCAAGTGGGCAGATATATGTCATTAAAATACAAAAAAAAATAGTTCAGAGGTAACAGGACCCCCCCGCAAAGTTCAGTATGCTTAACAGCAAATCCGGTCAAAGTTCTAGTATTTTTCTGAGTATTTTTCCAAAAAAAATCCATATTTTACTTATGTTGAAATTCCAAAGATAAAGAAAAATTACGCATATGACCACCTGAAAGAATCTCTGTTCCACTATATATGAAGAACCCCAAATGTAAAAGGTACTTGAGTGCTAAAAAAGTTCGTTAGTCGTATATTTTAGAATTACTTAATCATTAATTTTCTTAATAATTTTTATCATATTTTTCCTCCTACTATATATTTTAAAAAAATTTAATTTTTAAAATATATTTTTTATCATCATATATTTTTAGAAATCCTTAATTTAATATAGGGAAAAGGATAGAAACGATACTTCAAATTAAACTATTTCCTTGAAAATGGCCATGGAATTTAAATTCCACTTTTTAGCCATTTTAATTTACTAACTGGTTCTATACTGTTTTTACACAACTTTTATACAGGTTTTATATAAATTTTATACATAAATATTCTATACAGAAATTATACAGTTTTGATACATAATTTATATAATAATTGTACATTTGCACTTCAAATTAAACTATTTCCTTGAAAATGACCATGGAATTTAAATTTCACTTTCTAGCCGTTTAATTTACTGACTGGTTCTAACCCTTTTTACACAACTTTTATACAGGTTTTATACAAATCTTATACATAAATATTCTATACGGAAATTATACAGTTTTGATACATAATTTATATAATAACTGTACTTTTTTTACATGTTTTATACAACAATTATATAATTTGTATACACTTTCTATATATTGTACATATACATATTTGATAGAACTATACAATTTCTATACATATATCTTATATAGATTCATATTCTATTTAATAATTATATCGTTTTTATATAATTTAATTATTATTTCTAAGCAATAAAAAAAGTAGAATATTTGATCAATTTAAAAATTTATAGTAAAAAAAAAATTAAAATATTTTTAAAAGGGCCGAATTGTCCAAGTTGAATATTGTATTAGTATTGTATATAGACTGTATCAGTATCGGACTTGGACTGTATATGGACTATGTGGATCAAAATGACCCAAATTGAGAAAGATTAGGAAATGCATTTTATTAGCCAACTGGACATTGTTTGTCCAAATGCCAAACTTGGACTACAATTGAGCTATTATTTTTTAAAAAGGTCATAGAGTATCTTTTTCCCTTTAATATATTGAAGAACCATAAATTTAAAAAGCCTATTTTTGTGAGAAAACTTTTTGATTTTTTCGTCACACACACGAAAACACCAAAAAAGTTTTTTTATAAAAAAAAAAAAAAAAAAAAAAAAAAAAAAAAAAAAACAGCCAACAAAATTCTTTAACAATTACCTCAAACTTTAAGAAGGATTACCCAAAGTTTAGAAAGCCTACTTTTATGGAGAGAGAGTTTGTTTTTTTTAACACACACATGACAGAACGCCTATTTTTGTGGGATTACACAAGAAAACAGCCAAAACAACATTATCATAAAATTAGTTTGGTGGGTATCGAACTCACAAAAGAAAACCTTTTTAATTAAACTTTAAATATATTTACTAGTTTACATACCTGCGCATCATGCGGATAATTTTAAAATATTATTTTTAATAATTTTATATAAAAATATCTTATTAAATTTAAAAATTAATTCAACTAGCGTATTATTTGCCAATTAAATTCCTCTTCCACCTCTCAAACCTTAAGTTTTAACCAAATTTATATAAGTAAAAATAATTATGTAATTAAAAAAATTTATCTTTCAGATTTTTCATAATTATACTACTCACAATTTAAAGATATTAGGTTATTAATATTTCCTACTCAACCTTCCACCCCGCCACCCCCCACCCTCACACACACCTCCACCTCTAGTTAAATTTATATAAGTAAAAAACAATTAAGTAACTGTGAAAAAACTTTTATGCTTCATATTTTTCTTTGTTGGATTCTTCATAATTTAAAAATATTAGTATAGGTACCCGTGCAATGCGTGAAATATTTTTAAAAAGAATTAATCATTAAAAATATTAATTTATTCTATAAAATAATAAAATTGATCAATTTTTGTTGTATCACATTAACATAAAAAACTATAAACTCAGTTAATGTACTGCCCCCCCCCCCCCCCCCCAAACCTCTCCGTCCACACAATTCTGTAAATCAAATCTACATCAATAACCTAATACTCATGATTGTTCCGTAAATATTGCATATTAGTTTCATCCATAAATCGATTTAAAGATATCAAAGCATATAATTATTTTTAAAAAATTGTGTTTCATTTTTTTTTTGTTCTATTGTTCACTATCTAAAAATATTAGATTGTTAAAATTGCCTTTTATCAAATTATTAACTTGCTTAATATACTTATCAAGTGCTCTTCTTATTAACATATTTATATAATAGATATAATTATTTATTTAATCATATGTATATTCAATTTTTGAACTTTAATCTTATAATTCACATCACTTCAATTTAAAATTCATGGTTAGTAATTGATTTATCATCTAGTTACTTCATTATATTATTAAAATTAGTTCAAAATCTTTATTCCCCCCACCCCCACCTTTTGTATATCTAAAAGCGCGATGCGCGAATAATATTAAAGTATTATTTTGAATCATTTCATATTGAGTTATCTTGATCAAACATGTTAAATAATATTATCTTTAACAAAAACAAAATCCACTATAATATTATTTCTCAATGAAAAGTTCCCCACCCCCATCCCCTCCGCTAATCAAATCTATATGAGTAAAAACTAAATTTTTATCTTTCATACTTTTTATTATTGTATTGTTCACGTTTTAAAGATATGAGATTGTTTGGTTAATATCTCTCTCCACCTCTAATTAATTTTATATGAGTAAAAATAATTATGTAATTGTAAAGAAAATTTTTATGTGTCACATTTTTCTTTATTATGTTATTTACAATGTAAAGATATCACATATTTAATATTAATTATTTTTTATTTTTTTATTCTATTCCTACTCTATCAGTTTTTAAAATTTACAAAGCAATATCAAAAAGAAAAACAATGATATCAAACACATATTTAGAAAATCTTAAGCTTATGAACTATACAAACAAAACTTTTACTTCCGAAATTATTTGTTCTTTTCTTCTCTTCATTATTTGTTGTCTCCATTCTTATTTATCTCTTTTGCAAATCAGCAATAACAATAAAATTGTGAATGTAAGATAAGAATAACTTTCGAGGAAAAATGTTTAAAAAATAAATCATAAAAGGTACTAATTTGAAACAGAATTACCTAAAAATCTTTTACTATGAAAGTCATTGTTTCAATCTTTATTGACCTTAAAGAGTGTTATCCTTTGTAGTGCGAGGCGAAAAGGTACGATAGGAGATTGGGATAACGTCTATGGTTGTAGGCTGTTGTTCCCGCTGTTAACGTTAACAAAGGATGATGAACATGAAAATATCATATGCTTTCATATAGGTGTGACATTTAAAAATAGAATTTTCTTAAATGAAAAAAAAAAATGAACTAAAGAAATGCATCAAGCTAATGATACAGATGTATATATAAGAGAGACTAAGAAGCTAGAACAACATTCAACTTCAAATATCATTTTAATTAATTAAAAGACAATTAATTTGTTATTTGTTAAATTATCGGCTTACTTACAGAAAAATTCACCAAATTACTTGTAAAATTGATCATACAATATTCATTACAATTCTTCCATCACTGTTCATCCTCCAATCTGTGATACAAAAAACAACTACAATAACATATAATTATGAATTGCATGCAAGTAGATTAACAACAAAACTAAAACAACAATATTTTTTAAAAAGAGCAATAATATCAAACTTAACTTTGAAAAACTTAATACATATAAATTTTTTCTATAATCTAACGGAATACATCATTAAAAATATATACCATCAAAACTTTAAATAACTTTAAAAACTTTCTTCACGGCGAAAATATGATTTCAACGCCGCATTCTTCTATCCTTTTCATTTTTCTCGATCTCCTCTGCAAATGAATAATACCAGCAAAATCATCGTTAAAAAATAAAAATAACTCTAAATAAAAATTTCTTTATAAATAATGGAAAAACTATTAATATGAAATCATTTTTTTATATAAAAATAGAAAAAAATTAATATGAAATTATTTTACCTATGAATCTTTTACGTATTAAAACCATTGTTTCAGTCATCATCTACTTGGATGTGTTACCATTTCGACTCGGAGATGAAGAGCCCGGGAGTAGACAAAGAAAATAATAATTATTCACCAAAAATCTTTTTTTTTTGTCTAATAAATTTTAGAAGAGCATGAAATGGTGGCTTTGTAAACTTAAAATTCCTCCTTTTATGTATATGTTGGAATACCTCTAGATAATAATCACGTGGGTTAATCGCACATTGTGGGGGAAATACTTATCTTTCAATTTTCTTAGATAATGATGATAATAACAATTACAACATTGTTAGCTTGTGTTGAGATAATGCTTATTTTTTAGTATTTTAAGCTTTCATAATAATAATAATAATAATAATAATAATAATAATAATAATAATAATAATAATAATAATAAAAATAAAAATAATAATAATAAAATTAGTGATAATAGCAAGTAATTTCTAACTTATTTAAATTTTTATTTCTCAGTTTAGATGAATAACTAAATTAGCACCACTATTATTATTATTATTGTTGTTGTTGTTATTGTTGTTGTTGTTGTTGTTGTTGTTGTTGTTGTTATAAAGATAATCTACTATTATTGTAATGACTACTACTGTTACGTATGTATTATTATTAACATCATGTACTACCATTGTTACTACTATTATTATTTATTAAAATATTATTATTATTATTATTACTTTAAAATAGTTAGAATTTATTTAGGAGTATATATAAAAGAGATTAAGAAGCTAAAACTCCATTTCAATTCAAATATCATTAAAATTTAAATTCAAATTTAGATATCATTAAAATTCAAATTGAAGTTCAAATACCATATTAATTTGTTAAAGAAGATTAGTTTGTTATTCATTCTTATTCTTATTTTTTTCAAATATAATGTATATTTAACTAATAAATAATATATTTGAATTGAAATAAGTATTAAAATTTAATAAAATAATAATAATAATAATAATAATAATTATTATTATTATTATTATTATTATTATTATTATATTTATATTACTACTACTCCTGCTACTAATGTATAGTACTACTATATTACCTATGATCCTACTACAACACTGCTACTACTACTATATATATATATATATATATATATATATATATATATATATATATATATATATATATATATATATATATATATATAAGCAAATGATTTTTTTAGAAGAATAATGTATCTTTAAATTCAAATATTATATATAAATATTATTATTATTATTATTTTATTTGATATTAAAATATATTTTATAATATTGAAAGGGATAAGTTATGAATAGTTAGAGTTCATTTACAACTCTTCAATATAACATTCCTGAAATCAAGCTAATGATAATCTTTTAATTACAAAATCTAATATTTTCAAAATTTAAATATATCTAATTTTTTGATTCAAAATTTTTATTACAATTTTTATACCTTTGTCCTAAAAATTACCACATGACTTTTTATTGTGCGGCCACGTGGCTTCTTCTAGTGCTTTTAGTTTTGCTTTTATATATGTAGAGATTTTTTTCAAATATAATGTATATTTAACTAATTAATAATATATTTGAATTAAAATAAATATTAAAAATTAATAAAATAATAATAATGATTATTATTATTATTATTATTATTATTATTATTATTATTATTATTATATATATATATATATATATATATATATATATATATATAAAAGCAAATGATTTTGTTAGAAGAATAATGTATCTATAAATTCAAATATTATATACAAAGATTATTATTATTATTATTATTTTATTTAATATTAAAATAATTTTATAATATTGAAAGGGATAAGTAATGAATAGTTAGAGTTCATTCACAACTCTTCAATATAACATTCCTGAAATCAAGTTAATGATAATTTTTTAATTACAAAATTTAATATTTTCAAAATTTAAGTATATCTAATTTTTTAATTGAAATTTTTTATTACAATTTTTATACCCTTGTCCTAAAAACTGCTATATGACTTTTTATTATGCTGCCATGTGGCTTCTTCTAGTGCTTTTAATTTTACTTTTATACATATATAGATTAGATTGTTAATATTGATTTTTTTTTATTTTAAAATTTTACTCTACTATTCACTTCTCTTTAGTTTAAAATTTATGAATAGTAGTGTGTCTAATTGCTTCATTAATTTCTCAAATTAGTTCAAAATCCCCCCACCCCTCTTGATATAGATTATTTAACTACTGTATTTTAATTACTTTACTTTTCTCTAATTTAACTTTGAATTAAGTTGTTTTTTTCCTTTTGTTACATAGAAGCAGTTGAGTTTTTTCTCTCTCTTATCTTACAATAGAAATCAGATTAGAAGAAAAGTCCAAAATAAACTTATATGTTAGAAATTATTATGATTTAAATTCAAGTTAAACACTCTTATCTCTATCAAAAATATAATTTTATTTCACATTAAACTTCAAAATTTTATTTTTTAAATTAAATTCAAAAAATTATTAATTGTCCTAAGAATTTAAAAATATATATATAATGCATGTAAATTTCAGGAATATGAATTTGAAAGGAAATAAAATTATGAATTCATTATATGAAAAAAGATTTTAGAGGTGTATCTATGTACGTCATATCTAACTGTAATATTAGTTACATCATTGAAAATTTACTATTTAGTTTGTGAATAAATATTTACCTTTTTAATTAAATTACCAATGTGAGAAACTGTCAATATAAAAATTTGATTTGTTGATTGAGTTTACTCACACCACTTTTCTCTTTTTACTTTATTTTTAAAAATATTAACTTTTGTATGTAATGATATCTATAGATTTGTCTTTCTTATCAAATTTCAAAAGAATCTCATCTCAAATATAAATAAAAATAGATAATTAAGCTATCACAACTTTGAATATATCTAGTATTTAATATTAATGAAATGTAATTTGCATATTTAGATAGTAAAAAATCATTGAAATTAAATTTTGTTACAAAAATAATTAGATAATGAAGAAATTTTAATTTTTTTAATAGTTTATATGCATGCATAAATTTAAAGATACATATGTACAAATGTCAATGTTTCTCTTTATTATTTTAGTCGAGTAATATGTATGTTTCTTCTACAATTTTACTTTTATAACATCAAAATAAAAAATGTCACTTACTTGAATTCAAACCTAGATATAATACAAAAAAATATCTCGTTAAATGATCTACATCTGCATATAAAAATGAAATGTTAAATCAAAAATAAATTTATAAAATGAATAATATGAATAAATCAACATCTGTATATAAAAATAAAAATGTTAAATCAAAAATAAATTTATAAAACAAAGAATATGAAGAATACAATAATCAAACTAAGCATAACATTATATATTATTGTAGGAGTATATATAAGAGAGATTAAGAAGGTACAATTTCATTTCAACTTTTATTTAAATTTAAATTACATATTAATTTATTGAAAGAAGATAAGTTCATTATATTTATATTTTTCAAATACAATGCGTATTTATCTTATAATGTTATACTTGAATTGAAATAATGATTTAAAATCAAACCACATATAGCATATTTAATTATAGTAAATAACATGTTGTTGTTGATATTTATCTTATAATATTATATTTAAATTGAAATAATGATTTAAAATCAAACCACATATGACATATTTAATTATAGTAAATGACATGACGTTGTTGTTGTTGTTGTTACTGTTGTTGTTGTTGTTGTTGTTGTTACTGTTGTTGTTGTTGTTGTTGTTGTTGCTGCTGCTGCTGTTGTTGTTGTTGTTGTTGTTGTTATTGTTGTTGTTGCTGATGTTGTTGTTGTTGTTGCTATTGTTGTAGTAGTAGTAGTAGTAGTAGTTGTTGTTGTTGTTGTTGTTGTTGTTGTTGTTGTGATCCTAACTTTCAGCAACTAAAAAGATATTCTAGCTAGATGACAATTTTGAATTTATACTTATTATAATTACCTCTGTAATTTTAGGGTTTTAATTTTATCTCAACTCTTAATGCTTATTATTATTTAATTTGAATTTGAATTTAAAATAATTTTATCCAACTCTTTATCGTTTTCTCTTTGTAATTCAAAAACTTTAACATTAATAAAAATACATACTGATGTTTTTGTTGTTGTTACTGGTGGTGCTATTGTTGTTGTTGTTGTGATCCTAACTTTCAGCAACTAAAAATATATTCTAGCTAAATGACAATTTTGAATTTATACTAATTATAACTACCTCTGTAATTTCAGAGTTTTAATTTTTTTCTCAACTCGTAGTGCTTATCATTATTTAATTTGAATTTGAATTTGAATTTAAAATAGTTTTATCCCAACTCTTTATCAATTTCTCTCTGTACTTCAAAAAATTCAACATTAATATAAATACATACCGATGCTTTTCAAATTCATCATTGTTGACACCTAATTTTTGCCCTCCACAACTAAGTTTAATTTCGAGTTTCTTCGATTTAAAATAAAATTACAATATTTATTTTATTTGGATAAAAGCTTTCCAAAGTATTTTTATCTAAGTGATTTTGCCATTTAAGTAGCTGTTATATAGTTTTGCATTCGCATATACAAAATCATATAATTTCGCTACTTAAATAGTTATTTTATGAAAAAATAAATTTTAACCAAGGGTTATCTTGAAAATTGATTCAAACGGTTAAAGTTTTGATTGAAATATAATTTACTCTCAAAATACTTTATTTTGAAAAAATATTTGTTTGATTTTATCAAATCAAGAAGCTTAGGATTAAATTGGTTAATTTATTTCAAAATTATACTTTAATTTAGCCAATTTGTTAAATTAGATCTTAATTAAAATCAATTCATCCATAATTGCATTACAATTGGTCAATTGAATTTTTAATTAGGTTAAAATTTAAATAATTGTCTAAATCCTCAATTCCTAATCTACCCAAAAATAACCCAATGCCCAGCGCAAACTTCCTCTTCTTTTCCCACTTAACCCAACAACCCACTTTTCTTAAACCAGCCAACTCCAAGCCCAAAATAAGTCGACCCAGCCCAATCCCCTTCTCTCCCCTCCCCTAAATCAACGTACAATAGCAGTAAAACATCGTCATCTTCTTCAAAACAGCGTAACAACAACAGCTTCAACCACACCAACCAACTCATCGACAACAAACAACTTCAAACGGCAAAATTCATTAACAACATCAACAACAATTTCAGCAGCCAACAACAACCCTAGCGAACCAATTTCAAATGACCCAAACCAACAACGTTGACCTGACCCGGCGTAAACACCAAAATTCAACCAAACAAATTCCTTGAATCACGGAAAAGACGTCTCTCTTAACCTTATCTCTGCACTTTTGCAGGCCAAGGAGCCATCTTTGTTGACCTTTTGCTTAAGATTGAGTGTCTTCAATGCCAAAATCCAATCCAAATCAGAAAGGTCAGTCCAAATTCGAAATTTAGGAATATGTGTTGGGTTCATAGCGTGTTGAATGGAAAATGGAGAAACCAAGTGAAGGGAAAGAGACACCCAAATTGGAAAGTGTACTCTTTAAGTTGGAAAGTTTACTCTTCTCCCACATTGGTGGAAGAAGAGAACTTTAAAGTGTTTATAAAGTGAAACACTTACTTCACATGGTAAGTGAGGCAAGGAAATAGAGATGCCTCGCGCCGTCATCGTCGCTCGCTCGGCTCAGCTTCAAATTTGGATTTGGTCAAATGATCGATAGATGAGATCTATTTTTTGGACAAATTTTATTTGAATTACGAAGAATGCCAAGGAAAAAATACAGTATTTACTGCAGATTTTCAGAACTCCATATATACGCCGTAACAGTGTTTCAGAAATGATGCGTCTATTTGAAACTGTTGCACTATTTCAGATTATTGCTTCTGTTACAGGAGGTTGCACTATTTTAGATTATTGCTTCTGTTACAGAAGATTGCACATCTTCATAGAGTTGCAACTCTTCAACGAAAGAACACACTATTTCAGTGAACCAGTGCACTGTTTCAGAAAAATACTGCATTGTTTTAACTGAACAGACATGCATGTTCAGGAAGAGTCACACACCTATATTATGAACCAATGCCACCTTTTCAAAAAGGCATCTAGTGGCTATATAAACCTGGTTTTATCCACAGGTTTATGATATAGAATACAGAAATTTTCAGATTACAAACTTCTTCTTCTTGTCTTAAAAATACTCTCAAGTGTGATCATTCAAACCGTGACTGTATTCTAAGAATCCACCTATTTGTGGTACCGCTGTAGTCGAATTGAAGGTCATTTTATCCTGGGAGGAAAATCCCACAACCTCGGGTACAGTGAGGGGAATTATTTTCTTAAGAAAAGTCCGTGAATTCGGACGACTTGGTCTTAACTACTTTTCTGTTTTCATCTAATTTTTCTGAAAAACACACTTCTTTGAAAGATCTTTTATGATCTTGTGTTGAGGGTGTTACATAACTTCATAAGAGTTCTTGTTTTGTACTTGAACTAGTGTTGAAGTTCTTACTCTATTATACAGATTCTACGTACCCGTATTGTCGAAAAATAACAATCTTAAGGAAATAATCTACAGAATTTGTATAACTTGTTTTGGAGATTAAAGCTTATGCTTTCTACTCCGTTTGAATTTAACTTGTGATTAGAAGACATAAAATCTTTATCAAAAGTTGAAGTTCACTTGATTGACGATTTGAAGTTATAAAAACTTCGTCGTTAATTAGAAACAAGAAGGAAAAATTGTAAAGTTATTTAACTTTATTAATAGTATTCTGAAAAATACTAATTTTCTGTCTTGTGGTGATAGGAAAAATGACAACTGAAAGTCAAATTATGATTGCGACAACGTCGGTGGGGGCAACTAATATTGCCACATCAATTCGCACAAATGCTCCGCCAATGATGGCCCCGGCGGAGAAGCCCAAAAAATTTTCTGGCATCGACTTCAAGCGGTGGCAACAAAAGATGTTCTTTTACCTCATCACATTATGTCTACAACGGTTCACTACCGAAGACGCTCCCGAGGTGCCCGAGGGAACCTCAGACAAGGACCGCTTCGTTATTGTAGAAGCTTGGAAACATTCAGATTTTCTTTGCAGGAACTATATTCTGAGTGGTCTCCAAGATGACCTCTACAATGTCTATAATGGAACCAAGACATCAAAAGAACTGTGGGAGGCACTTGAACGGAAATATAAAACGGAAGATGCGGGAATTAAGAAATTCCTTGTTGCACGATTCCTGGACTTCAAAATGATTGATAGCAAATCTGTTGTCTCTCAAGTACAGGAGTTGCAAGTCATCATACATGATCTCCTAGCAGAAGGTATAATTTTGAAAAATACCTTAGTTGAACAAATTAAAAATGTTCATAATACTCACATAAACTGTTTTGTAGGTTTAATTGTGAATGATGCTTTCCAAGTAGCAGCAATAGTTGAGAAGCTACCACCTTTGTGGAAAGACTTCAAAAACAACTTAAAGCATAAGCGCAAGGAGATGACCGTTGAATATCTTATTGTCCGACTTCGTATTGAAGAAGACAATAAAGCTGCCGAAAGAAGGTCCAAGGGAAATTCTACAATGAGTGGAGCACATATTGTAGAAGATGGCCAAAACAACTCGAAGAAAAGAAATAATATTGAACATGGAAGCAATCATCCCAAGAAAAAGTTTAAGGGAAAGTGATTCAACTGTGGCAAAGTTGGCCACAAATCAACAGACTGTCGAGCCCAGAAAAAAAAAGAAGAAAAAGGACCAAGAGAATCTGATTGAGTCCAACAAGTATATGACGACTTGTGTGCTATGTTCACGGAATGCAACATGGTCGGCAATCCACGCTCTTGGTGGATGGATTCAGGGGCCACACGCCATGTCTGCGCAAGCAAAGAGTTGTTCTCGACATATGCTCCGGCTCAAGCGGAAGAAACAATTTATATGTCCAACTCCGCGACTGCTAAGGTGGAGGGAATAGGAAAAGTTTGCCTAAAGATGACATCCGTAAAGGTTTTGACACTGAATAATGTGTTATATGTTCCGGAGTTATGTAGGAACTTAATTTCTGTTTCACTCCTACATAAAAACGGTTTCAAATGTGTAACCATTTTTGGAAAAATAGTAGTTATCAAAGGAGAAATGTATGTAGGAAAAGGCTATCTCGAGGAAGGCCTTTATAAGATGAATGTAATAACTGTTGAAATGAATAAACATTCAAATTCTTCTTACTTGCTTGAGTCTTATAATTTATGGCATGAACGTTTAGGCCATGTTAATTACAAAAAATTACGAAAACTGAATAACTTAGAAGTTTTGCCAAATTTTGAGTGCAATAAATCTAAGTGTCAAACGTGTGTAGAATCAAAGTATGCTAAGCATCCTTATAAGTCTGATGAAAGGAACTCCAATCCCTTAGACTTAATACACACTGAGATTTGTGATATGAAGTTAACACCATCACGTGGTGGAAAAAAGTATTTCATAACTTTTATTGATGATTGCACTAGATATTGTTATGTCTACTTGCTAAATAGTAAGGATGAAGTAATAGATGCGTTTAGGCAATATAAAACTGAAGTTAAAAATCAGTTAGACAAAAGGATCAAAATGATAAGAAGTGACAGGGGCGGAGAATATGAATCTCCCTTTGCGCAAATATGTGTAGAGAATGGAATAATCCATCAAACTACGGCCCCGTATTCATCTCAATCTAATGGAATTACGGAAAGAAAAAACCAAACTTTGAAGGAAATGATGAATGCCTTACTAATAAGTTCTGGTTTACCGCAAAACTTGTGGGGGGGGCTATCCTTACGGCCAATCGTATACTCAATAGAGTTCCCCATAGTAAGACACAATCAATTCCTTACGAAAAATGGAAATGAAGGAAACCCAACTTGAAATATTTCAAAGTGTGGGGGTGTCTAGCGAAGGTTCAAGTTCCTATACCTAAAAGGGTTAAGATAGGACCTAAAATGGTGGACTGCGTGTTCATAGGATATGCTAAAAGCAGTAAAGCATGTCGATTTTTGGTTCATAAATCCGAACATTCTGATATAAATGAAAATACGGTAATTGAATCAGATAATGCTGAATTCTTTAAAAATATTTATCAGTATAAAACTAGACATGAACAGTCTAGTGGAGGATCTAAATAACCACGAGATGAACCAAGTGAGAATGTACATAATGAAGAAAATCCAAGACGTAGTACACGTCAAAGAACGTCAACTTCGTTTGGATCGGATTTTGTAACATTTCTCTTAGAAAATGAGCCTCGAACGTTTAAAGAAGCGATGTCGTCATCAGACTCATCCTTTTGGAAAGAGGCAGTCAATAGTGAGATTGATTCAATCTTAAGTAACCATACGTGGGAATTGGTTGATCTTTCTCCAGGAAATAAACCTTTAGGTTCTAAATGGATCTTTAAAAGAAAAATGAAAACGGATGGTACTATTGACAAATACAAGGCAAGACTTGTAGTAAAAGGCTTCAACCAAAAAGAAGGTCTTGATTACTTTGATACATACTCGCCAGTGACAAGGATAACCTCAATTCGAATGTTTATTGCCTTGGCGGCAGTATATGATCTTCAAATCCATCAAATGGATGTGAAAATCGCATTCCTAAACGGAGAATTGGAAGAAGAAATCTACATGGAACAACCTGAGGGTTTTGTGGTTCCAGGAAAAGAAAATAAGGTGTGTAAATTTGTTAAGTCACTTTATGGACTAAAATAAGCACCTAAGCAATGACATGCAAAGTTTGACCAAACCACGTTGGCAAACGGATTCAAGATAAATGAATGTGATAAATGTGTATATATTAAGGACACACCAAATCACCAAGTCATTGTATGTTTATATGTGGATGATATGTTAATCATCAATAGAGACATTTGTGACATAAATGCAACCAAACGAATGCTCGAGAGTAAGTTTGATATGAAAGACCTCAGAGTTGCAGATGTGATCTTAGGTATAAGAATCCATCGAACTCCACAAGGGTTAGCACTGTTACAGTCTCCTTATATTGAAAAAGTACTTGACAAGTTCAAGTATATGGAATTCGATATTGTCAAGACTCCATTGGATGCGAACTTTGCACTTCGGAAAAATGAAGGTGAAAGTGATTCTCAGTTGGAGTACACAAGAGTATTGGGATGTTTAATGTATATAATGAACTGTACACGACCAGACATAGCATGCACTATCAGTAAATTGAGTCGGTACACGAGTAATCCCAACAAAACTCACTGGATGGCAATAAAAAGAGTTTTGGGTTATCTTAAATACACTCAAGACTATGCTTTGCATTATAATAAATATCCCGCGGTACTTGAAGGATATAGTGATGCAAATTGGATCACCGGATCGAACAAAGTAAAATCCACAAGTGGGCATGTATTTACTATCGGTGGAGGAGCAGTTTCTTGGAAATCATCGAAACAGACTTGTATCGCTCGCTCTACAATGGAATCTGAATTTATCGCACTAGATAAAGCCGGTGAACAAGCAGAATGGCTCCGGAATTTCTCAGAAGATATTCCTTATTGGCCCAAGCCAGTGGCACCAGTATGTATACACTGTGATATCCAAGCGGCAATAGGTAGGGCAGGGAGCATGATGTACAACGGTAAGTCTCGTCACATACGTCGAAGACATAATACCGTTAGAGAACTTCTCTCTAGTGGAATTATCACTATAGACTATGTAAAGTCAAAGGATAATGTGTCGGATCCACTTACAAAAGGCCTATCTAGAGAAGGAGTAGAAAGGACATCCAAGGGAATGGGTTTAAGGCCTAGGACAAGTCAGCATGGCGGTAACTCTACCTAGCAGACTGGAGATCCCAAGAGCTAGGTTCAAGGAGATCAAACAAAGTTATGTCTGACAGGTTCAACATTGTCATTTACCCAATCCATTCTCATGATGTAGACAATGTATAGTAAACAAGGATAAGACTCAAGGTGAAAAGTCTTTTAATTATTATTTAAATTTGGCAGATTTGACCAAATAGTTCAATCTAAAGGATTGAAACGTTTAGAAATCACCTATGTGAGGGCGAAGTGGAAGCCGCTTCAAAGAGAATGTTAGTAAAGGCCTATTCTTTAAGCTCTCATGAAAACTGGGACGTGTTCATGGCTGAAAAGAATAAAACCGTAAGAACCATAAATGGTAAAAGGCTGGTTGTGTGACATGTGTTGTCTAGGTATACATTAAAGCTCGACGGTTCAAAGATATCAAATCTACCGATTGACCGAGTGCATCCGATACATGTTCACTACGGAAAGTTCAAAGGGAAACCCACTTATCCAGATGCAATCAGTCTTTGCTTGATGATCACATACTGTCCGTAAACGTTTTTCGAAAAATAGCCATTCCCCATTCATGTGGGGGATTGTTGGGTTCATAGCGTGTTGAATGGAAAATGGAGAAACCAAGTGAAGAAAAGGAGACACCCAAATTGGAAAGTGTACTCTTTAAGTTGGAAAATTTACTCTTCTCCCACATTGGTGGAAGAAGAGAACTTTAAAGTGTTTATAAAGTGAAACACTTACTTCACATGGTAAGTGAGGCAAGAGAATAGAGATGCCTCGCGCCGTCGTCGTCGCTCGCTAGACTCGGATTTGGATTTGGATTTGGATTTGGTCAAATGATCGATCAATGAGATCTATTTTTTGGACAAATTTTATTTGAATTACGAAGAATGCCAAGGAAAAAATGCAGTATTTACTGCAGATTTTCAGAACTCCATATATACGCCATAATAGTGTTTCAGAAATGATGCGTCTGTTTGAAACTGTTGCACTGTTTTAGATTGTTGCTTCTGTTAAAGGAGGTTACACTGTTTCAGATTGTAGCTTCTGTTACAGAAGATTGCACATCTTCAGAGAGTTACAACTCTTCAACGAAAAAACACACTGTTTCGGTGAACCAGTGCACTGTTTTAGAAAAATACTGCATTGTTTTAACTGAACAGACATGCATGTTCAGGAAGAGTCACACACCTCTATTATGAACCAATGCCACCTTTTCAAAAAGGCATCTAGTGGCTATATAAACCTGGTTTCATCCACAGGTTTATGATATAGAATACAGAAATTTTCAGATTACAAACTTCTTCTTCTTGTCTTAAAAATACTCTTAAGTGTGATCATTCAAATCGTGACTGTGTTCGAAGAATCCGCCTATTTGAGGTACCGCTATAGTCGGATTGAAGGCCATTTTATCTTGGGAGGAAAATTCTACAACCTCGGGTACAGTGAGGGGAATTATTTCCTTAAGGAAAGTCCGTGAATTCGGACGACTTGGTCTTAACTACTTTTCTGTTTTCATCTAATTTTTCTGAAAAACACACTTCTTTGAAAGATCTTTTATGATCTTGTGTTGAGGGTGTTACATAACTTCATAAGAGTTCTTGTTTTGTACTTGAACTAGTGTTGAAGTTCTTACTCTATTATACAGATTCTACGTACCCGTATTGTCGGAAAATAACAATATGTTTCTCTATTTTTTGAAGAGGAAAAATTGATATCTTCCCCTATAAATAGGGATTAAGGGGGAGAGGGCAAGGTAGAGGATTTTTGGGAAAAAACTTAAAGATTCTGGAAGCGTATGCTTCTAATCTCACGTAACCGGAAATCTTCGAAGAAAGAAAAGAATCAAAATTTGTTGATTTGTTGGAATTCTAGTGATCTGAATCGAGCTTAGGTGGTGGAAGTTCGGTCGTTAAGCCCGTTTGTCCCTGTTCCTGCACCAAAACAGGTAAATAACCCTTCTTTTCTATCTTCAGTTTCCTCTTATGTTTAAACGTTGAATCGTGTATATCACAGTAACCTTGGGAATGGTATGGTCTTGTTTGTGTGCATATTTGAGGTTGAGTGGAGCCTTTCGTGGTTTAAGTACCTCAAGTTAACATACCACCATGTAATTGAGAAACTTTATACTTAATAGATTGTTTGTTTTTCTTTCTAGAATTTTTCCACACTCGTTGATGATATCGTATAAGTATGAAACTGTTTCTCTCTCATTAAAAAAATAAAAATAAAAGAACCGAACTTCATGATAAGCCTATTTCCGTGTCGAAAACCCTGTTTTAGATGTTGAAGTATGGCTGTATAACTGCTCTGGGTTTGAGTTGTTGTTGCGCCTTTCTTTTGCTAGTTTTGTCCTATTCGCAAGCATCTTCTATTTCTCAGTTTGATAAGGCTTGAATCTTGTTTTCTTAAAGTGCAGCTCTTAAGAAAATTTGAATCTTGCTCTTGTTGAAAATGATGTGTGGTTAGTTGCTGATGTTGACTTGATCCAAAATCCTTTTTAATTGCTATAGATTTTGCCAAGTTCCTGTACACATTAGAATGATTCTCCTAGCCTCCAACCGCATTAGTCTTTCTTTCGTGCTTATTTGTTTTAAAACAATAATGGATTCAAAATCTTAGTGTGCCCTTATTGGGTGAAAAATATGAAATTTTCCTTGCCTTATTTCCAGTTTTGAATTGCATGCCACTGGAAGTTGGTTGGTTCTCCTTCAAGTGTTTCTCTCCTATTTATATTGGCTTTTTTTATGTGAAATGACAAAATTGGAGTGAAATTGTTTGTTTTTGGTCTTTGGGGATAACAACAACAACAAAAAACCCAGTGTATTCCCACTCTTTGGGGATAAATCACATAGAAATTTTCCTTCTTCCAAAGTCGTCACCTGTGGAAATTAGGCACTTTAAGATACCTCTTTTGTCATTTTTGGAGTGTCTAATTTGCTTGAATTCTTTGTTCACATTCGAATGCTTAATCGGTGGTTCCTTCACATACTATTCCTTACCTTTTTTTATGCATGAACTCCTCTGTTGAGTCCCTCAGACTCTCTTCCCTCGTATTTCGTTGGGTTAAACCCAACTTGCATCGAGTCAAGACCCATACCAAGTCCAAAATGGACTAATGCATGAAGAAATTGGGCTGGTATAAAGCTGTATACACAGATATACAGCAGCATACATGGTACATACAGTAAAAAATGGGAGGTGAAGCTGGTGTACAGGTGGAAGGCTAAAATATATGCATATTTGGCTGATATACATTCCGATATACACCAGATATACAAAAACGCAGCAGCAGCGAAACTGATATGCAGTCAGTATACAGCTGATATACATTGCAGGGAAATGGACTTAAGTCCATAAAATGGGAAGCCCAAAGCTGGACAGCCCACTGATGAGCCCAAAAAGGGCCCAATCTAACTTTTAAATCTCTTATTCTCTTATTTATACTTGTTTATTTGTACCAACTTAAATTAGTTTTTTTTGGTGAAAACTAACTTTAATTAATTAATCTAGTGCTTCCCCACGTTGTTGCTATTTTATTTTATTTCGATTTTCATACTTGATTTATCTTGTGTAAATGGATTAAAGTGGGTTTTTCGATTCTTCCTAAAATCAAGTCTTTAAAAATTAAACGCTTCGTTTCCAAAATAACATTTGTTTATTTCATGTAATTAATAGCGTACTTGGATAGCAGTTTTCTTCAAACTAAAAAAAAATAGAGAAATAAAGAAAAATAAAATAATAAAAAAATAGTTTTTCTTGTAAATTTTAATTTTTCCACAATTGATGACATTTCTACGTGGTATTCCCTCGGCATTTTGCAAAGTTACTATTCATAACGAAATGGATCTTTTCTTATATAATTTTCTTTTCCACAAAAATCGAACTTATTTCCTCTTTAAATCCAAATATGCAACCTAGTTTAGATAAGTTTCTTTTTAATCTAAATAGAATATTTCATAATTTCTCTAAAATAAATAAATTACAAATTAAGTAGAAACTTTTCAATTAGCATGTTCCTTGATTGTTTTCTCATCTCACTCAAAATTAGTATTGAATTAATTAAGATATATTATAGCCTTTTTTCCTAATTCAAGTAGACTATTTCTTGTTTGAATAAATAAATGTCATTTTTAGATGTGCGAATACATAATTTTAATAGTTAAAAATCAATCTCTTTGTAAGTTAGTCACCCTTTTAAGTTAGTCAGAAAATAATCTTTTGGTGAATCATTTTTAAACAGATGCTTCTAAGTGCCTTAAAAACCTTCTTAGGGCGTTAATTGAATCCTTACTCAGTTTCTCTAATTTCAAAGTTTTATTTATGTTTCTAAATCCTTGAAATCTCTTTAAGTTTTCTCGATATTTTCTGTAAAAATCAAGTGACAACTTTGTAAATTTGTTGAACTTATTTCGAAATACTCTCGAGTATTTTTAAAATAATTTAGAAAGTCAAAACCATTTTCTTTAAAATAAAATTCGAAAAGGGATAAAATAGAAATGTCGACTTTGTTGGGGATGTATCTAGGTTCTAATCAAAAGAAATTTTTCTAACTTGTTGTGGCAATTGATTACATGTTATTTGTTAAATTTCATATAAACTGGCATTCTGTTCATATTTCCTCCACTTCAGAAAATTAACACTCACACACATTGTACACGCAGATTATACATTGTACTTTCTCAAAATTCTTTCAGATCACCCATTTTAGAGAGTTGGTGCATACATGGGCGTAAGCGAGAGTATTATTGCCATGGAACCACATGCCTTCTCATATAGTAAATTCAAGTCCGTGTCTACCCAAATCTTAGAAAACTTAGAACGTTGCACCCTTGATTTAGGTCATGCATGCATAAGCCATAGGTGGTTTGACCCATGTGTCATTCCATGAATTTACGAAACGCCTTTATGTCAAATGGGTTCACGATCCGATGACGACCTTCATATTATATGCAGAGATAATGATAAATTGATCCTAGTTAAAATTTGACAAAATTAAGTTTGGAAAAGCATTTGCTTATGTTGTTTTCTTGTAGGTTGCTAGAATGGATAACTTACCTAATTTTGCCAACACCCAAATGGTTGTGTGTGTGCCACTTAAGCTAAAGAGATGGTAGGAGAACATCAAGATGGAGCATGGGTTCGATATTAGGAGAACTTTGGATTTCTTGACATCACTGATTTACATCCCTTCTGATAGGAATATAGTCAAGGCATTGCACAAGTTCTGGGATCCCACTAGAGTCGTGTTCAAGTTCAAGGATTTTGAATTGACCTCTACAATTGAAAAAATTGGTGGATTTACAGATTTGAAGTATCAAATACGGGGTATGATCTTGTTTAGATCAAATCTCATAAATCCTTGATAAAGTAATTTGGGTATAAACCCGCTTTGCAAAAATCCTGAAATTCAATAGAAATTAAATCTTTGGGCACAAGAACGAAAGAAGTGTTCTTTTTCAAACCCCACATACCTTGAATTATGATTTTTAAGATGAACAAACTTAATTAGAAACTCTTCTTTACACTTTTGAGCTAAGTTTCTTGATGTCTTTTGACTTGGAAAACTTAATTATTGAACAACTTGGTGAAATCTTTGGAAAATTCTTAAATTTCTTAGAGAAGATTTGATTTAGGATTTTGGAAGAAACCTTAGTTTCTAGAGGGTTATGGAAGTGAAAGGAGGAAAAATAAACTTCTCTTCTCAACTTGGATATATATATATATATATATACAAGACAAAAATGGGCGGAAATGGCCAAAATGCCCCTAAAAATGAGTTAGAAAAATTGTTGATCGGGTCTGTGGCAGTCGAACTGATGGTCCGCCAGACAAACTGACGGTTCACCAAATCATCTGGCACTCGAGTGCCAAAACTAGGACATTCGTCCTGAACGTGACGAAGTGACGATCCTTCAGGAAACTGATGGTCCACCAGATCGTCCGTTACTCGGGGGCCAAAAACTGGATATTTTGCCTCAACTTGACGGTCTATCAAATTTTTGGAGGCCCAACATTTTTGCCATTGCACGATGGCCAGAAAAAGGGGTTACTGGCTAGGCTTGATGGGACAATTGACAGTCCACCAAGGACTTGGCAGTTCTTCAGGCCTACCGTCAGGCCTGGGCGATTCTGAAATCGCTTAGTAAGACGTCCATAACTTCCTCGTCTGATGTCCAATTTTGATAAAATTGATATCGATGGAAATTTTATTCAATGCTCTACATGACAAGAAGTATAAATTAGAGAAATACAACATAATATAAATATCAATTACTTTAGAAACCACCTTTATCCACTCAAAAGACAGATTTAGGCTTAAGGAATGATCGGGGTATTACAACATCTTCCTCTTGGAAACATTCATCCTCAAATGTTGCCAGATAGGTCAATAACAAGAGAAAATGAGGACGTACAACTGGAACAACCCACTCGAAGGGCTTACTTTACTCTAAAGTTTCGAGTACTGCACAGAATGTATGAATCATAGAGAGAGTAACCATATAGATGAATGAATATCTGAATTGAGGAAAAATAGTACCTTCGACTTGATTTGAACTCGTGGAGAAGAGATGAGGGTAACTGGTTTGCATATCTGCTTCTGCTTCGCAAGTAGCACCCTCGACTGATTGATTTTTTCATAAAACTTTAACCAAGGGAACTTCCTTGTTCTTTAGTATTCAGACTTGATAATCTAGGATATCGACTGCAACTTCATCATAAGAAAGACTATTTTGAACATCAAAGCTCTCTAATGGATCAACAACAACAGAATCACAAATGTGTTTTTTGAGCATAGAAACATGAAATACAGGATGGACAGCTGACAACTCTGCAGGTAACTCAATCTCATAAGCTGCTTTCCCAACACGATTCAAAACTCTATAAGGGCCTACATATCGGGGACTAAGCTTCCCTTTCTTTCAAAATCTTTTTTAAATAGACCAGATCACCAACTTCAAACTCAAGGGCTCGTCTTCTTACATCTGCATACAACTTTTGACGACTTTGGGCTGTCTTCAACCTCTCCTAAATTAACTTAACTTTCTCTATATCCTTGAACACAACATCAGGTCCAATTTCAATAGCTTCACCGACTTCAAACCAACCTATGAGAGATCTACATCTTCTCCTATACAAAGCTTCAAATAAAGCCATTCTAATACTAGCATGGAAAATATTGTTGTAAGCAAATTCAATCAATGGCAACTGTTCATCAAAACTTCCTTTGAAATCAAGAACACATGCCCTCAACATATCCTCCAAAGTATGGATAGTCCTCTCAGCCTGACCGTGTATCTGCGGATGAAAAGTGGAGCTAAGATGAACTTAGGTGCCAAGACCCTTCTGGAAGGCTCTCCAAAACTGAGAAGTAAATTAAGTACCTCTATCAGAGATGATAGATACTGGTTCTTCATGTAACCTGACTAACTCTCGAAGGTATAGCTTAGCATAGTCCTCAGTAGTGAAAGATGTATGTACTGGTAGAAAATGTGCTGAATTAGTCAACCTGTCTACAACGACCCAAATCGAATCTTGATGATGTCGAGAAGGAGGTAAACCAGTCATAAAATCCATATTCACTTCCTACCACTTCCAAGTAGGGATACTGAATTCTTGCATCATTCTACCGGGTCTTTGATGTTCTATCTTAACCTGTTGGCAAGTTGAACACTTCTTTACAAACCTTGCTATATCCTTTTTCATACTATTCCACCAATAAATTTCCCACAAATCGCGGTACATCTTGGTAGCACCGGGATGAATAGAATATCACACGCTATGCACTTTAGCTATAATTCTCTGCCTTAAATTGTCAACATCACGCATACACAATCTATTCTGAAATCTCAATACACATTTCCCCCTTGGGAGAAGACCTCCACCTTTTGGTCTTTAACTGACTCTTTCAGTTCGATCAAACGAGAATCCATGTTTTGTTTCTCCTTCACTTCCAAAACTAGGGAAGATTCAAAACTACTCTAAACTCAAATATTACCCTCAGCTGAGTCAAGAAATCTAACACCTAACCTAGCCAAACGATGCACTTCGTAGGCCAACTCCTTCTTATCTTCTTCTATATGTAATACACTGCCCACAGATGATCTGTTAAGGATATCTTCCACTACATTGGCCTTGGTCGGGTGATACAGCACATTCATATCATAGTTTGTTAGCAATTCTAACCATCGCCTCTGCTGAAGGTTCAACTCTCTCTGAGTAAACACATGTTGTAAACTCTTGTGATCCATAAATACATCAACATGAACACCGTATAGGTAGTGTCTCTAAATTTTCAAGGTAAAAACCACTGCAGCTAACTCAAGGTCATGGGTCGAGTAATTCTTCTCATGCGACTTCAACTACCTGGAGGCATACGTTATAACCTTACCCTTCTGTATTAATACACAACCCAAACCAACTCTCGAAGCATCCCAATACACCATAAAGTCATTGACACCATTTGGAAGAGCCAATATAGGGGCCGAAGTGAGTTGAATCTTCAACTCCTGAAAACTCTTCTCGCAAACATCATACCATAGAAATTTAAATTTCTTTTGGGTCAACTGGGTCAGAGGAGAAACAATGAAAGAGAAACCTTCGACAAAATGATGGTAGTATACAGCTAGACCCAAGAAACTCCTAATATCAGATAGGGAAACAGGTCTAGGCCAATTCTTTACAATTTTTATCTTTTGAGGATCAACTTGAATACCTTCAAAAGAAACAATATGACCCAGAAAAGCAACTAACCTTAGCCAAAATTTGCACTTGCCAAGTTTAGCAAATAGTTGATGATCTCTAAGGGTTTGTAAGACTATTTAGAGATGATCTGCATAGTCGTTATTACCTTGGGAGTATACCAGAATATCATCTATTAACATAATAACAAACATATCCAGGTAATTTTTGAACACCCGATTCATGAGGTCCATAAAAAGCGGCTAGGGCATTTGTTAGCCCGAAGGACATGACCAGGAACTCAAAATGACCATAACAGGTGTGAAAAGTTGTCTTTGGAATATCACACTCCCTGACTTTAAGCTGGTGATAACCAAATCTCAAGACTATTTTTGAGAAATAACTGGCACCTTGCAGCTGATCAAATAGGTCATCAATTCTAGGAAGAGGGTACTTGTTCTTGGTCGTGACCTTATTAAGCTAATGATAGTCAATGCACATGCGCAATGAAACATCTTTCTTTCGCACGAATAGAACAGGTGCACCCCAAGGAGACACACTAGGTCTTATAAAACCCTTATCAAGAAGATTTTTGAGTTACTCTTTCAACTCCTTAAGTTCTACGGGGGCCATATGATATGGAGGAATAGAAAAAGACTGTGTATCAGGGAGAAGATTAATTCCAAATTCTATCTCTCTATCGGGAGGTACCCCTTGGAGATCTTTTGGGAAAACATCAAGAAACTCATTGACAACATTAATAGATTGAATAGTCGGAGTCTCAGACTTGTGTCTTTAACTCAAACCAAATGATAGACACAACTCTTGGATATCAATTTCCTAGCTTTAAGATAGGCTATGAAATAACTTTTAAGAGATACAGAATTTCTGGACCACTCAAAGGCTGGCTCATTAGGAAACTAAAATTTGACTACACAGGTACGACAGTCTATAGATGTAGAACAAGAGTGAAGCCAATTCATACCCAGAATAATGTCAAAATCAACTATGTCTAGCTCAATCAAATCTACAAACATAACTATGTGAAGGACAGTGATAGGATACTTCTTATATACTTTCTTAGCAATAACAGATTCACCTACAGGGGTAGAAACTAGAAAAGTCTCAGGAATCCTTTCAGCATTGATCTCAAAATTCACGGCCACTAGCGGAGTAACGTAGAAAAGACTTGACCCAGGGTCTATCTGCGTATACATATCAAAATGAAAAACACGGAGCATACCAGTAACAATATCTGGTGAATCCTCCTGTTCCTGGTAGGGTGGTATAGCATAAAAGCGATTCTAGCACTGACTACTGACAGTACTAGATGAAGCACCTTGAGGAGGAGTAGGACGAACTAAAGGGGCTGGAGCACTAATAGCCTGACTCTGGGGACGAACATCACGGCTCACCTGTCTAGCATATGGACAATCTCTTAGTTTGTGGCCCAACTTGCCACAACCAAAACAACCTCTCTGCTCAGCCATACACTCTTTGAGATGCGTCCTACCACACTTAGCATACAGGGAATAGTTAGGTCTATTACTCATACTGTACTAAGACTTGGACACAGTAGGCCTATTACCCTACTTCTGTCTGACTCTAGGTGTGGGAGCACTAGTTGATGAAGGCGTTGGAATAAGAGAACGACTCTAGAATTGAGGGTGTATCCCTTCAGAAAATCTAATTTTGCTATACCCCTACTGCCCTGATCTAACCCTCTTGTTCCCTCTTACTCCCTCTTTCTCTTTCACCTTATCTGCTTCAATATGTTGAGCGTGTATCATTAATATAGAATGATCTGTGTCCCTATTAAGCATAGTAGATCTACACTCTTTCACGACATAACCCGATAAACCAGCCAAAAACTTAATCATACTGGTTCTAGAATTAGTCATCATACCGGGAGCATACTTAGATAACTGGTTATATTTAAGACAATACTCCTTAACTGTCATGGGGCCCTTTATCAAGTTCATAAATTCTTCTAATTTTGCTTCCCTCAGCTTCGGGGGAAAGAATCTAACTAAGAATGCATCCTGGAATAACTGCCAAGTCATAGGAGCGACATCCTCCCCTCTACTCTTCCTCTACATCTCCACCCAATCATATGCAATATCTTTTATTCGATAGGCAGCCAATTCAACTCTCCTTCTCAGTCACGTGCATAATCTGAATGATCTTTCTCACTTCATCTAAATATATTTGTGGGTCTTCAACTACCTTCGACCCATAGAACTCAGGTGGATTTATCCACATAAAGTCATGAACCTAAGCTGCAATAAAATTATTCCCTTGTGGAGGTGAAATAGTAGCTTGGGTATTGGCTTAATCATTGGCAGTAACTGCTTGGGCTAGTGCCTAAAAAGCTGCCCAAAATTTTACATGTGACATATGCTCGTTCAAGGGGTCAACGGGTTGAGATTATTTGTTGTTTCTGTAAACTCTACGAGGAGGCATTTTCTATCATAAGAGATCTCAAATTAATAGTAGAGAGAAACAGTCATTGGTACGATAGACTTTTGAAAGAAAGAAATGACTTTTCCTAAAACGTCCCATAGCCTCTTGCTCAAAGATGTGGCGCGCTACACACCGATGATCAAGACTCTATGTAATGTGGATTTTCAGACTCCCTAGGACTTCTTAAACCTTAGGCTCTGATACTAAGCTTGTAACGCCCCAAGATCCCATCAAGAGATGTCACACGGTGCTTAAGGCCACATGCGGCCTCAAGCTAACCCTCTAAGCCTATCTTCACTTTTATAACTCATTATGACGATAATCACGCTTTAATAAGGAAGAATAATCATGTCATAAACATACTAGAATATAAAAGAATAGTGTCCTGTATAATCAAAATACTATAGTTCTGTTCATACTGGTACTCTACTCTGATAAGGCCTCTACTACATAAGACTAAGGAGCCATTGGGACAGGTTCCCAACTGACTCTCACTGAACTGAAAGGAAATAACAATCTACCAATATGACAAAATTAGGGACCTAGGTTCTAAAACCATGAGGACTCACCAATTGTAGAAGGGTAGATGAAGGTACTCAAAGATCATTGTCGCTGCTGAGATTGAGCACCTGAACCTACATAACAAGTAAATATAGAACACAAAAAAGTATGAGAATCATTACTTAGGAATATACTGAATATATGGGGGTTTAGGCAACATTTAGATAATATCATAAATGTATAAGAAAAATCATGCATGTTGATAATAATGGCTCTCTTTGCTTAAGTTACCTGAACATGTTTTCCATAAATCATCATTAATAACACATGTTTCATAAATCTTATAAACCATTAGACTCGACTCAAAACTGTTTGACTTAAGACTTAGAGTGACTTGGTGCCTCAAGAAACTTAACTATTATGGACTTAGGAGTTTCTTATAACTTACATAAACTATGTGAGGTTTTCATGGAGTCCAACGTCTTGCCTATGTTAGGGAGAGTTGTTCTATCCTTGCCATCAAAGTAGAACCTTAACTTTAGTGATCACTGTCTTGGCCTTTGGACCTTAATCTTAATCCTACGGTGGCACGTAGTTCTGAAAAGTAGGAAGCGTTAAACCCACACTTCCCTCTCGATGCTAAATACTACTCTCAGACTTGAGCTCAGAACGCGTTAGGAAATCTACCTTAATCAACTCAAGGGTCTATCATGAAGACCAAAATATAAATATATATCTCATTAATGAATCATAATCAACTTGTGGATTCCTAACTCGAATCAATCTCAAAATAATCTTTCTCATCTTCAAGTACACTTGCTTATCAAATCATATCAAGTATCAAAACTTCAAGAAAACATCATAGAACTCATTCTTGACCCTCAAGCTAAATATCAATATACATTTAATAGTCAAACTTCTAATGGAAAAGCATAAATTCTCAATTTAAGAAATAGGAGAATGAAGTAGTCATATATGTCAATCTTGTTTATCAAAACTTCAAGAAAACATCATAGAACTCATTCTGGACCCTCAAGCTAAATATCAATATATATTTAATAGTCAAACTTCTCATGGAAAAGCACAAATTCTCAATTTAAGAAATAGGAGAATGAAGTAGTCATATATGTCAATCTTGTTTAGCTCAAATTATGGGTGTCAAGTGGGCCGGGCCGAACCCGGCCCAGTTATTTTTTAAAATAGTCCCGGCTAACCCGACCCGAACCAAGCCCAGTCTAGGACCACTGGTTAACCGGCCCGGCCCGAATAAATTTTTTAAAAAAATGAGATTTTGGCTTTTGGGCCAAACTAGCCATTGGCCCAACGGCTACATAGTCGTTTTTGGGTCCAAACGGCTAGTTTGGGCCGATTTATTAAAAAAAAAAAAACTTTAAAAAATATTTTTTAATCCCAAAAAAAAATCTATAAATACCCTACAACTTCAAATTATTTTTCATCACTCTCTCAAATCTCATTCTCTCTCAAATCTCAATTCTCAATTCTCAAATTTTCAATATATTTAATTTCTTAAAGTGTTCACTTTAATTTTTTAATTTTTCGTTTACAAAGTACGAGCGGAAGTTTCTAAAATCGCAATCTTCGGATACTTCTAAAATTTGGTATTGTCATTCCATCTCTTACGTTTAATTTTTATTTATTGTGTTAATTGTTTAATATTTAATTTTATTATATTTGTGTATTTTGAATATTTTTAGTTTAATTAGTTTATATTATGGATAAATTAAGAAACCTCGCTACTAAAGGTGTTAAAATTTTTTGTTCCGGAAGCGATAGTGGTAGTAAAAAGCGAATTACTAGCAGTAGAGGTAGTTCAAGTAGTAGATATACCCGTGTACCTTTGCCTCCGGTACCGCTTGGTACACCTTTTAAGGAAGAAATAGGTGTAGATGCTCACGATATGGATTATGTAGAAGCTCAGAAAAATTACAATATAGAAGAAGAAAATAAAGTAAATACGGTTAATTTAGACGAAGATAATGAAAATATTGCTGAGACACCCGCAGTATGAGATGCTAATGTTAGATCTGAATCAGTTAATCTCCCTTCCCGTCCTCCCAGTGCCCCAAAACCTCGTAAAAAAACTAGTATTGCATGACAATTTTTTAAATGTATATCAGATATTGAGGTGTAATGCAATATTTGTCAACAAATATATAAGCATAGAAGTGGAGGCAAGGAAGGGGGTACAGGTACGTTAATGAGACATGTAGCTGAAGATCACAAAAGAGAGTTAAATATTGCAAAAGGTGGTGGGATGTTGGTGGGTCAACGCAAACTAGAATGGACCCAGCAACTGATCACATAGCAAAGAAGTATAATAAATTGAGGGACCGGGAAGAAATAGCTAGAATAGTAGTTGTGGGTTGTTTGCCTTTTAATTTTCCTTCTTCTGATGCCTTTATTCGTTATATACAAGCAATTTATAATCCTATGTTTAACGGTATTCCTAGAACTACTTGTCGGTCTGATATTTTTAGACTTTATTCATAATATTGTTTTTATTTATCAACATTGTTAAAATATATTCAATGTAGATTTTCCCTAATTTCTGATCTTGTTCGTGCTGTAAATAAAAATGGTTATTTAACTGTTACTTGTCTTTGGATGGATAGTAATTTTGTGATGCAAAAACGTATTCTTGCTTTTTTATATGATGAAGATCGTAAACATACTGGACAATTTATTGCTGATTCTATTGTTAAAATTGCCGGATATTATGGTATCGAAAATAAAATTTTATGTATTGCTTTTGATAATGCTTCTAACAACAACACTTCTATAAAAAAAAAAAAATCTACGCTATCTCCGCCCTTGCCTGAAATTTTTCATATTAAGTGTGCACGTCATATATATAATTTAATTGTAAAAGATGGTCTTGAGTTTTTTGAGTTTTATATTGAAAAAATTCGCCTTGCTGTTGGTTTTATTCAAGGAAATAATCGTAGATCGAGAATTAGAGAATTTAAAGTTAAATGTCAAGAAAATAGACTTACATCGATTTTGATGCCTGAGGAAATTGATACTACATGGAATTCTACGTATGAATTTTTAAAAACTTGTTATGAATATAGAATTCCTATTACACTAGCTTTTAATCAACATTGCGGTTCATTTGTTGATTCTATTGATTGCATGCTACATAATTCTGATTGGGTTGTAATTAATGGTCTTGTTAAGTTTTTAGAAAAATTTTATGTAGCTACGGTTGAATTTTTCGGTGCTTATTATCCTACTGTTTGTAATATTTTGGCATATATAGCCGATATTTCTGGTTTGCTCAAAGAATATAAAAATAAAGGTTATAAAGAAGTTGTTGGCGCCATGTTCACGAAATTCAAAAAATATTTTTTTCCGATTCCCCCTATTTACTTGGTTGGTGCTATGCTAAATCCATGCATGAAATATAATAATATGTGTCACTTTAGTACTCTTATTTATATTAACTTGGAAATAAATACTAATCATGATTCTGAACAAGTACAACCTGATTTGTGGACGGCTACGGCTGATGCAAACGATTACATAGAAAAATTATATAATCACTATGTTGATTTATTTGCTTTAGCCGTACCTACAAATATCACTCCAACTATCGCTCTTCATCCTCCCGAGGAGCCATCATCTTCTAAAAGACTAGCACATAGTGTTTTTTCTGATTCGTTTTATGATTTAAATTGTTAGCACAGTGTTGATGAGAGAACTTACACATCAACTTATCGGGAAGAGCTGAAATATTATCTTCGGACGGAACCAGAGGATCACAGACAACGGATCAACACGTTGGATTGGTGGAGGAGTAATGAAACACAATATACTGTGCTTTCAAGATTAGCTAGAGATATCTTGAATGTTACAATGTCAACTATTGCATCAGAGAGCGCCTTTAGTTAGGGACGACAGCAGCTTGAAGACAACCGACACTCATTGGGAAGCAATGCAATGAATGTTCTAGTTTGCCTAAGAGATTGGATTAGAGCGGAAAGAAGAAACCAAGGAATGGAACCGGAGCCAAGCGACGAGCTGAAACTTGAAGAAATTATGACTTCACAAGAGAACTCAGCAGAATCAAGTCCAATGCATGGTTTTGCCCCCGTTGACTTTGACTATCCTATGCAAGTTCCCATTAATAATAACATGAATGAGTTGGAAAAAATGATGCATAATTCATAGATTTTTTATTCATATAAATTATAAATTTTGGATCATTTTGCAATCAATAAAATTCCCCAAATTCATTCACTCCTTAGTCCTTGCTTTTTATATTTTTTTCATTTAACGATTTAAAATTTTAAATTGAATTTCTAGTTTTCTACTTTAAATTAAAAACTTACTGCTAATATATTATTAATTTACTACCAAATATTATTAATTTATTATATTAAGTAGTATATGTTTTGTATATTTGTGCATATATCTTCTATTCAAGTGTATTTTTAATGTATACATGTGTATATGTTTTATAAATTAGTATATAAGTATATCTATATATATTGTAATGTATATATAATGCAGTATATTTTATAAGTAGTAGTATATATACATTGAATGGTGCGTACATTTGTGCATATATCTTCTATAGAAGTGTATATTTAATGTATACATGTGTATATATTTTATAAATTAGTATATAAGTATATCTATATATATTGTAATGTATATATAATGTAGTATATTTTATAAGTAGTAGTATATATACATTGAGTGGTACGTATACATAGAATAGAGTGTATATGTGTGAATAGATCTTCTATAGACGTGTATATTTAACGTATACATGTGTATATGTTTTATAAATTAGTATATAACCATACAAATATTTATTGTAATGTATATATATTATAGTATATTTCATTTAAAGTATTACAAATACATAGAGTAGAGTGTATATTTGTGAATAGATCTTCTATAGACGTGTATGTTTAACGTATACATGTGTATATATTTTATAAATTAGTATATAACTATACAAATATATATTGCAATGTATATATATTGTAGTATATTTGATTTAAAGTATTACATATACATAGAATAGAGTGTATGTATGTGAATATATCTTCTATAGACGTGTATATATAATGTATATATGTGTATATATTTTATAAATTAGTATAGAACTATACAAATATGTATTGTAATGTATATATATTGTAGTATATCTCATTTAAAGTATTACATATACATAGAATAGAGTATATATATGTGAATAGATCTTCTATATACGTGTATATTTAACGTATACATGTGTATATGTTTTATAAATTAGTATATAACTATACAAATATATATTGTAATGTATATATACTGTAGTATATCTCATTTAAAGTATTACATATACATAGAATAGAGTGTATATATGTGAATAGATCTTCTATAGACGTGTATATTTAACGTATACATGTATATATTGTAGTATATTTGATTTACAGTATTACATATACATACAATAGAGTGTATATATGTGAATAGATCTTCTATAGATGTGTATATTTAACGTATACATGTGTATACATTTTATAAATTAGTATATAACTATACAAATATCTATTGTAATGTATATATATTATAGTATATTTCATTTAAAGTATTACATATACATAGATTAGAGTGTATATATGTGAATAAATCTTCTATAGACATGTATATTTAACGTATACATGTGTGTATATATATATATATATATATATATATATATATTGTAGTATATTTTATTTAAACTTTAAAGTTTCAAGTAGTACATACATATTTGGATGGTGCGTATATATGTGTAATTGTGTATATGTGTATATATTTTTTAAATTCTCTCTCTCTCTCTCTCTCTCTCTCTCTATATATATATATATATATATATATATATATATATATATATATTGTAGTATATTTTATTTAAACTTTAAAGTTTCAAGTAGTACATACATATTTGGATGGTGCGTATATATGTGTAATTGTGTATATGTGTATATATTTTTTAAATTCTAATGTAGTATATACTATATATATAGTGTATAAATATTGTTTAACGTACTTATAATGTATATAGGTGGGTATATATAATGTCTATTGAATTTTTTTTTTTTATATTTTTGACTGGTTTTTTAATCGGGTTTGACCTGGTTTAGGTGGGTTTGACCGAGTTGGGTTAAGTGGGTCAGGTTAGGGTGGCTTTTGATTTTTTTACTGTTGGGCCTGAACCGGCCCGGCCCACTTAGACCCCAACCTGGACCCGGACCGGCCCTCAACGCAGTTAAATAACACTGGCCGGTTTCGGGTTGGCCCGGCCTAGCCCACTTGACAGCCATAGCTCAAATCTCATAAATCCTTGATAAAGTAATTCGGGTATAAGCCCACTTTGCAAAAATCATGAAATTCAATAGAAATTAAATCTTTGGGCACAAGAACGAAAGAAGTGTTCTTGTTCAAACCCCACATACCTTGGATTATGATTTATAAAATGAACAAGCTTGATTGGAAACTCCTCTTTACCCTTTTGAGCTAAGTTTATTGATGCCTTTGACTTGGAGAACTTAATTCTTGAACAACTTGGTAAAATCTTTGGAAAATTCTTGAATTTCTTAGAGAAGATTTGATTTAGGATTTTGGAAGAAACCCAGTTTCTCGAGGGTTATAGAACAGAAAGGAGAGAAAATGAACTTCTCTTCTCTACTTGGATATATATATATACATATATGTATATATATACAAAATCAAAATTGGCAGAAATGAAAAAAATGCCCCTAAAATAATGAGTTAGAAAAATTGTCGATCAGGTCTGTGACGGTCGAACTAACGGTCCGTCAGAGGAACTGATGATCCACCTGATCATCCTTCACTCGAGTGCCAAAACTAGGACATTCTGCCTCGACATGATGGTTGAAGTGACGATCCATCAGGAAACTGATGGCCCACCAAATCTTCCATCAATTGGGGGCCAGAAATGGGACATTCTGCCTCGACTTGACGGTCCATCAAATTTTTGGTGGCCTACCATTTTGTCAATCGCACAATGGCCAGAAAAAGGAGTTACTGCCTTGGCTTGATGGAATAATTGATGGTTCACCAAGGACTTGGCGGTCCTTCAGGCCTACCGTCAGGCCTGGGCGATTCCGACATTGCTTAGTAAAATGGCCATAACTTCCTCGTCCGATGTCGGATTTTGATGAAATTAGCATCGATGGAAATCCTATTCAATGATATACATGAAAAAAGTAGAAATTAGAGAAAAACAACACAACATAAATATAAATCACTTTGGAGCCACTCCTATCTACTCAAAAGATAGATTTAGGCTTAAGAAATGATTGGGGTATTACACTAGTTCAATCAGTTATCATAGCAGTCAAATTTTGATAGGTTTAGTAATCTGAGTCAGTTTAGTTAGGAGTAGGATTTAGCACCGAGTGAACCTTGGGATGGGAGCTCACCTGCCATTTGAGGGCATGACCGTTAGTACCAGTCCCTGTGTTCCAAAATCACGTATCCATCCTAGGTTGAGATGTTAACCTATCAGTTGAAGGTTGAACCATATATGACCATCGCACTTTCCAGTAGAAGGTGAATTTTTAGTCCCTTGGTGCCTCACTTTAGTAGATCCATATAGCCAGTGTTAGTACCCGTGGCACAGTACTGATACCACTCTAACTAGGGTCATAGTTTGGACCATAATTAGATCATATTGGGAATGTCAATTAGATGATAGCTCTCACAGTCCTAGTTCAGTGTCACCTCAGCCCCAGTTAAGAAGTCAGTTCAAATTTTCTTGACCATAGCATTCAGTTTAGTTTTTAAATCAATACTCAGACTTTTGTATTTTAGTTTACAAACTATTCCAATATCATGTTATATGCTTGGTCATGCATTCTCAAATTTTCCAAATTTTACTCATGCTATGCATCAATTATCTCATGTTATTCATTCAGTCAATTATTATTTATGCACATAAGCCCATGCATATCATCCTAACCCCATTTCACAGACCATTACATTCAAAGAACTAACAATATACTCATCTCTTATGCTATGACATCTCATATCATAGGTTCGAACGCTCAGATTTCTGACCATACTTAGATATTTCAGTGTATCAGCACAGTCACAGTAGTGAGTCCTCATATTTTTTAGAATCAATTAGGTTTACTTTAATATTTTATTTTAGTTAGACAGTTGAGTTAGTTTGGGCCTATCCCATCAACTCTTACTCAGTCAGTTTTTTAGGCTTTTAGATATTTTAGATAGTCAGTTTTCAGTTTTTATCGGTCAGTTTTTAGCATTTTTGCTTATGTTTCAAATTTGTGGATCTCATTTGTATGGTTTATTTCAGAATTTAAACCTTATGACATATTCATTTGTTTTTATTCATGTTCATTATCATTATATTATTTAGTGCTCAGAGCAGGTACCAACTCATGGGTTATCTTGTGGTCACTTATGATCGTAAGCAGCATGTGGCATCCAGGGTGTATTCCTGGGGCATTACGAACTTGGTACCAGAGCCTAAGGTTTTAAAGTGTCATAGGAAGTCTAAAATCCACGTTAATTAGAGTCCTGTTCATGGTTATGAAGCATGCCACACTTATGGACAAGAGGCTACAAGACGTTTTAGGAAAAGTTTCCCTTCTTTCAGTATTCATATTGTGCGAATGAGCAAGATCTTGAATTAAAATCCTATTCTAATTCAATATTCTTTTCGTTTACAGAACATACCTCCCAGAAAGAATAAGAGAAGTAGAAACAGGAATTAGCCTGTACCTTCGCCTGTTCAGAAAGATCCCCTGAATAAGCATGACTCTCATGCTGAATTCAGAGTTGTATTCACTACTTTAGCTCACTCAGTAGTATCTCAGAATAACCAGCAGGTTGTTTTCTCAGCCGTTCCAGTGGCTAATACTGCCACAGCTAGGATTAGGGACTTCACCCAAATAAACCCTCCTTTATTTTTTGGATCCAAATCTGATAAAGATCTGTAGGTTTTCCTTGACATGGTTCAAATGGTAACTGACATTATGGGTGTAATATTTAGAGAAAGTGTAGATTTAGGTACTTAGCATTTGTAGGATATTGCTCACACCTTTTACAAGAAGTGAAACGAAGATAAAGGCATAGATGCAAGGCCTGTTGAATGGGAGGAGTTTGCTACAGCCTTTTTAGATAGGTTCTTTCCTTGGATTTAAGGGAAGCTAAGGTGCAGGAGTTTATCAATTTTAAGTAGGGGAACATGAGTGTGATAGAGTATTCTCTTAAGTTTACTCGGCTAGCTAGGTATGCTCCTAATATAGTGTCTAGTGACAGGTCTAGGATGAGTAAGTTTATTTATGGGTAGCTAATAGCATGGTAAACGATTGTAGGATTGCGATGTTGATTAAGGATGTGGACTTGTCTAGGTTGATGGTCCATGCTCAATAGATTGAGGAGCAAAAGTGTAAGGAAATAGAATGAGAGAATAAGAGTTCCAAAAAAGGTAGCTTTAGTTTTTCTTAGCCGAGGTTAAAGGGTGGTAACCATCCTTAATTCCTTCAAAAATCTTTATCCTCATCTCTATCTTCATCTAGTGCACCAACCAAAATTCAAAAATGATAATTGGGATAGGGAGCCAGGACCTAAACCCCAGGGAAGTATGAACAGTTATCGTACAAATCCTTTTTTTCCATAAACAGTAGAAACCATTAGGGTGTGTGTAAAGTTGGCAGCGGTGTATGTTTTGGCTGTGCCAAGACAGGCCACAGAGTTAGGGATTTCCCAAATAGTGGTCAGCAGGGTCAATCCGGTTGTCCCCAAGTTCTATCTAGTCACCTGACTCAACAAGGTGTCGCTTTCAGTGCAACCAGTGGTCAGCGCCCAAATAGATTATGTGCACTTTAGTGTTGACAGGATCAGGAAAGTTCTCCTGATGTGGTTACTGGTACATTATAGGTCTTTCATTATATGTTTATGCTTTGTTAGACCCCAGAGTTTTTTTTATAACCCCCTACATAGCTATTAATTTTGGTGTTAGTCCTGAGACTGTAGCAGAACCATTCTTAGTGTCCACCCCAGTAGGTGTCTCTATTATATCCAGGTAGGTATACAGGAACTATCCGATCATAATATCCTAGAAATGACTGATTTTTATGTCATTCTTAGCATGGATTGTCTCCACTCATGCTATGCTTCAGTTGATTGTAGAAATAAAGTTGTTTATTCTTAGTTCCTGAATGAATTTTAGTTCTTGAATGAACCATTACTTAAATAAAGGGGTAGTACTTCAGCATTTAGAGCGAGAAAAATGATATCCAAGGGGTGTTTCTACCATCTTATTTGAGTTAAGGACTCTAGTTTAGAGACTCCCAATTTTGAGTCAGTTTCAATTGTGAGGGAATTTCCATAGGTGTTACTCAAAGATCTTCTTGGAGTTCCTCCTAAAAGGGAAATCCACTTTGAAATAGACATTCTTCCAAATACCCAACCTATCTCTATTTCGCCCTATAGAAGGGCGCATGTGGAGCTTAGGAAGTTAAAAGAACAGTTGAAAGATCTCTTAGATAAGGGATTCATTAGGCCCAATATTTCCTCATGGGGTGCTTCAGTCCTTTTTTAGCAAAAAAAAGATCGTTCTTTCAGAATATGCATCGATTACCGTTAGTTGAAGAAAGTCACCATCAAGAATAAGTACCCATTCCCCAGAATTAATGACTTGTTCGACCAAATTCAGGGTGCCAGTTATTTCTCTAAGATAGATCTCAGATCTGGCTATCATCATCTCAGAGTCAGAGAATGTGACATCCCAAAAACAACTTTCAGGACTTGATACAGTTACTTTGAATTTCTAGTCATGTTCTTTTAACTAACAAATGCCCCAGCATCTTTGATGGACTTGATGTGCAGAGTGTTCAAGCAGTACGTGGACATGTTCATCATAGTCTTCATAGATGACATTCTTATGTATTCATGTAATTAAAATAATTATGTGAACCACGTTAGAATAGTATTGTAGACTCTTAAAGCCCATCAATTGGTCGACAAAGTTAGTAAGTGTGAATTCTTTCTAAGATCAGTAGATTTCCTTGGCTATATTATTTACGGTGATGGTTAGAGTTAACCTTCAAAAGACCAAATCAATGAGAAACTGTCCTAAACCTATTTCTCCATTAGATATCAGGAGTTTATTGGGCTTAGTTTGCTATTACAGATGGTTTGTTGAGGTGTTTTCATCTATTGCATCACCCATGTTTCAATTTACTCATAAGAAAGTCAAATTTTAGTGGTTAGATTCTTGTGAAAAGAATTTGTAGAAGTTGAAGACTTGACTCACCTTAGCCCCAGTCTTGACCTTACCAGATGCTTCAGAGGGATTTATTATTTACTGTGATGTTTCCATAGTTGGTTTAGATTGTGTTTCAATGAAAAGAGGTAAGGTCATAGCCTACGCCTCTAGACAACTTAATCCCCATGAAAAGAATTATCCTACCCATGATCTTGAGTTAGCAACTATTGTTTTAGCCTTGATGATTTGGAGGCTTTATCTGAATAGGGTTCATGTTGATGTGTTCATGGACCATAAAAGTTTACAGTATGTGTTTTCACATAGATGTTTAAATCTCCGTCAGATAAGGTGGTTAGAATTATTGAAGGACTATGATATGAGTGTTTTGTATTATCCAGGTAAGGCCATTGTAATGGAAAATGCCCTTAGTAGATTGTCTATGGGTAGTGTTGCTCATGTTGAGGATGATAAGAAGAAGTTGGTTCAGGAGGTTCATCAGTTAACTAGGTTAGACATTCATTTGTTTAACTTAATTGAGGGTAGTGTATGGGTTCAGAATAGTTTGGAATCTTCTTTGGTTTCCAAAGTGAAAAAAAAGCAAGATAGGGACCCCAGTTTAGTGAAGTTGAAAGAGTCAGTCAGAGATTAGAAAGTAGAGGTTTTCTACCAAGGGGGAGATAGTATATTGCGTGTCCATGGTAGACTCTGTGTGTCGTGTGTTGATGGATTGAGATAGTGAATTCTTGCAGAAGTGCATAGTGCGCGTTACTCTATTCTCCGAAGAGCCACTAAAATATACCGTGATTTGCGAGAAATCTATTGGTAGAGTGGCATAAAGAGAGATATAACAAATTTTGTAGCCAAGTGTGCTAATTATCAGTAGGTTAACATTGAGCAGCAAAGACCTAGTAGCACTATGCAGGAGTTCAACATTCCTACTTGGAAGGGGTATTCAAAAAGGGGAGCCGCGGGCTCTTTCTTTCCTTGTAGGAAAGGTCTTGGTTTGGTATGGTATTAGAGAAAACTTGTTATGGGAGGAGGTAAACATAGATTTTATGATAGAATTTCCTCTTTCACGATGCCAGCATGATTTGATTTGGGTTATTATAGATAGAATGACCAAATTAGCCCATTTCTTACCAGTCTATACTTTTTATTCAACCAAGGATTATTCGAAGCTCTATATTAGAGAGTTGGTCAAGTTGCATGGAGTCCCATTGTCCATCATTTCAGGTAAAGGTATGATCTTAGGCATATTTATATGTCCAAACACCGCTATTCACCCACATTCGAATTTGTTTTGAGAGTAAAATTATCTTAATTATATTAAAATGTGAGCTAAATTTTGTTTTGTGGCTAACCGATGTGATTAGAAATACAGGATAGATTTTCCAATGATTCAAACAAAAGTTGGATATATATCATGAAGATGTGAAAGACCTTGTTGATCAAGTCCAAAAATATGAGTAGATGCACTAGTGCAAGGATAAATGAAAGAAGCAGAGAAAGTACGAGAATTAACAGAGGAAATGGAGAAAAATTCCAATGACGTGACGCTAACTTGATGCATCGTGTCGTCTGGGAAAATTTGTGCCTTAGAAAAAATTACAAGAGCAATTTCTAGTGCATCAATGAAAAGTCAACGCGATGTGTCGATACGTAAGTTTTGTGCCTTAACCAAAATTTTATGAGTAAATTCTAGTGCATCAATGCGATGTCAATGCATTGTATTGATGAGTCCAGTTTTGAGACCTAGCCATATTTTGAGGAGATAATTCAAGTGACACGATGCAATGTCGACGTGTTGCATCGTGTGTTGAATAAATAGGACTTAGCAGGATTTTCAAAGACAAATTCCAGTGCATCAACGTGATGTTGATGCAATGCGTTTGCTGGATCGATGCGATTAGCGACACTTTACGTCAAGGCTTTAGATCTGGTGAAATTTTTCCAAGTATAAAAGGAACACGTGATCATAATTCCAAACACTTTTGGCAAGCATAGCAGCAGCGGATAAGCATAGAATTCTTTCTTTTAGGGTTCTTATTATTTCTTTTGAACTTAGTTACATCAAGATTAATTTAGGATATGATTAATTACTCATTTTTTATGTTTAATTCAAACATGAGTGGCTAAATACCCTTATTCTAGGGTTGAGGCCAAGAACAGGATTATTCTTTGATATTCTTTATAGTAGTTTCTTTTTGGATATCATCTGGGTTGTTCTTAATTTCTTGAGCTTAATATTTTAATGTGTGGACGCCATTAGAATAAATTTATATTTCAATGTGAATCTGGGAGGTGAATCATAGAATAGAACGAGAAAATTAAGGATCAAGGTTCTTACCCTTTTATAAAATAAGGGGTTTGAATTAACATCTAGGATAGGGATATACCTAGAAACCTTGTTTGGTTCAATTGTTAGAAGATTAATTTATGAATCTAGAAGAATTGTTGTATCTCTGTGGGATTTGTAGCTGCAATATTCCATAAATAGAAGATTTGAGGTCGGGAGACTAGAATCGTAGCCTAAACTTTGCGAATCAATAACCCGATAATCAATTAGACTACTATAAGAAAAGAGATTTGTATGATAGTTGGAAAAGCCTCAACCCTGGAATTCTTATCATTATTGTTTACAACTATTGCTTGTTTTTCTCTAGTCATACACTTTTATTTGTTGTTAATTAATTTATATTTTTATTCTCAATTTTAAAATCATCATGATACTTTACAACACTTAATACTCATTATCTAAACCTAAAAGTTTGTTAAATTTCAAGTTGCTTAGTCCTCGTGGGAACGATATCTGATTATCTAAATCACTATGTTACTTGTACGGTCACGTGCACTTGCGTGTGCGTCTGAGTCGCAACAAGTTTTTGGCATCATTGCTGGGGACTAGTATAATTAGTAAATTGCTAATTTTTAGTTTTTGATATGAAGTTTAAGTGTTAGAAAATTGATCTTAACGGTTGAATTTTTGCAGGCATAGCTTAATAAAGGACTGAGAGAGATAAAGAATTTGTAGAGCCTTTAGCAGAACCAGAACAAATCTTTCAACAAAGTTGAAGAATTGTTGAACAAAGAAATGAACCGATCAATCCAAATTCCCAAAATGTCCTACCTCTAGTTATTGTAGTTATTCCTGCTTAACCAAATTGCTAGACCTATTCGTGAGGTGGCAATCCCACTCACGAACTATATGACAAATATTATTTGCAAGCCCAAACCAGGAGGTTGATTTGAATTGAAGCAGAATATAGTTCACTTGCTAAATTCAGTGGGGCAATTTCGTGGCCTTTCACATGAAGATCTGCATTAGCACATACAGACCTTCCTGGCAGTAAGTAATACTTACATTCCCGAAGGGGTAATTTATGATTACATCAGATTGACACTCTCTCCCTTTTCTCTAATGGGGGAAGAAAAAAGGTGGTTACATGCTGAACCATCACTCTTCATCACTTCATAGGAAGATCTAGCTCGGATGTTCCTTTTTGATTCTGTCCATCTGGGAAGACTGCATTCTTGAGGAGTGAGATCTTGAGTTTTAAACAGAAAGAAGGAGAGAATCTCTACCAAGCTTGGGAGAGATATAAGGGTATGCTCATAAATTGCCCTTACCATCATCAGTCCAATGATGTTCTTGTTCATGCTTTCATTGAGGGATTAGAGACAAACATAAAAATTCTCTTGGATTCAGCTGTAGGTGGACAGACTCTTGAGAAGACATATGAAGAATTATACACACTGTTTAATCAGATTTCACAAGGAAATCCTGATAGGCATGCTGATTTAAGGAGTACTCCTAGGAAAATTGTAGGGGTATTGGAGGTAGATCAGTTCACCATATTACAGGCACATATAGCAATAATGCAGAATCATATGATTACTCAGCATAATAATATAAAGTTGGGTGTTACACAAACAACAGCATAGCGAATGTAGTCCAACAGGTAAATTCTTGGTGTGAGGTTTGCAGAAGTAGTGAGCACATAGCGGATGCATGTTTTGCTAATCCAGATTTTGTCAACTATGTAGGAAATATAAATCATCAGTGTCAACAGAATTTTTGGAACACATATAATCCCAATTGGAGAAACCATCCCAATTTTACATGGGGTGGAAATCATGCACAAAATGCAAATTAGTACAAGGGATCAGTGAAACCAAATCAATAGACGACCCAAAATAATCAGTCTAATGCTAAAGCTAGCAATATGGAGGAGTTAATAAAGCAGTCTATGGATCAACAAGCACAGTTTACAGTAGAAATAAAGACTCAACAGGCATAGTTTGTAGCGGAGTTAAAGAGTTAACAACTACTTACTAGAAATCTAAAGTGGCAACTGGATCAAATTGCAGGAGCATAAAATACAAAACCTCAAGGAGAATTACCTAGCAATACAGAGAAAAATTCTAAGAAGGTGAATGCGGTTACAACAAGGATGGGCTGCAAACTAAGGAGACAGTTCAGGAGCAGGTGAGTCCCATAATGATTGATGATAGTGCTAAATTCAATGTGAAGAAAGAAGTTAAGAAAATATGACAAGTGAATAAATTTATATGGAGAAGAAGACTCTCCCCTTACCCTATTCTCAAAGGGAAAGGAAGCATCAAGAGGAGGCGAATTACAAAAAGTTCTAAGATCTTCTAAAGTAGGTTCAAGTAAATCTTTCTTTTGTTGACATTCTGCAGAGTGTACCAAAATATGCAAAATATTTTATAGATTTAGTTGAAAATAAGAACCGGTTGATTGAGTATACAACAGTTGTACTTACTGAGGAATGCACATCCGAGATTCAAAACAAATTACCCACGAAGCTAAAGGATCCAGGTTGTTTCACTTTGCAGATTACCATCGGGCAAACCATTAGTGCTCGTGGATTGTGTTATTAGGGGTCTACCATCAATATTATGCCCATATCTTGGTACCAAAAGATGGGTCTTGGGAGTCCCAAAACCACCACTATTGTTTTGCAGTTGGCACATAGGTCTCTTGCTAGGACTGATGGTATTAGCGAAGATGTCTTAGTGCAAGTGGGATCCTTAATAGTTCTGGTGGATTTTGTAATTCTTGACTTTGAGGTTGATCCTATGGTTTCATTTATTTGAGGATGACCTTTCTTAGTAATGGGATAGTCACTAATTGATGTAGCAGCAGGTAATATAACAATGTGAGTGCATGATAAAGTAGAGGTATTCGACGATTACAAGGTGCTAAAATTTCCAGCTATATATGAGGAGTTGGCAGCCATATCAGTTATTAACCTTGCTTTTGGCTTGGATATATTATTCTTTGATGTTCTGTTAGAGGTAGCTTTAATGGGTCATAATCTTTATAGAGATGTGGAAGTTTTGGAATTGGTCCAAGTCATGAAATTGGCGGTTATTAAAATAAAGATGTTGCCTTTTGAGCCATTGAATAGGATAATTTGTCTATCTCCTAGAGCTTCAATTAATGAAGCTCCAACATTGGAGCTTAAGGTTATTCCTCCCCACTTGAGATATGTTTACCTTGGTGATAATGAGACTTTGCCTATTATCTTTTCAGCAGATTTATCTGATGTACAGGTAAGAGAAGCTAGGGTAGTCTTGAAAAGAAGAAAGAAGGAGATCGGGTGGTAAATATCTGACATTACAAGAATAAATCTAGCTTTTTGCATGCATAAAATACACTTGGAGGAAGGTTTCAAGAAAAGAGTGCAGAAATAATGCAGGTTAAATCCAGTGATAAAAGATGTGGTGTGGAAAGAGGTTATTAAGTTGCTTGATAATAGGATTGTTTATCCAATTTCAGATAGCAAGTAGGTGAGCCTAATACATTGTGCCCCAAAGAAAGGTGGGATAACCATGGTTACTAATGAATAAAATAAGCTAATCGCCACTCGTATAATGACTAGATGGAGAATGTGTATCAACTACCAGATGCTAAAAGAAGCTACAAGGAAGGATCATTATCCTATTCCTTTCATGGATTAGATGTTGGATAGGTTGGAAAGGAAAGAGTATTATTATTTTCTTGACGGTTACTTAGGATATAGTTAAATCACCATTGCTCATGAAGATTAAGAGAAGATGACTTTTACATGCCCATATGGTACCTATGCCTTCAAACGTATGCCCTTTGGTCTTTGCAATGCGCCTGTGATATTTTAGATATGTATGATGCCATTCTTCTACGACATGGTGGAAGAATTTATAGAGGTATTCACAGATGATTTCTCTATTTATGGTGATTTTTTTGATAAATGCTTGCAAAATTTAGATCGAGTCCTAGCTAGATGTGAAGAGATAAATTTGGTGTTGAACTGGGAGAAGTGTTACTTTTTGGTAAAGGAAGGAATTCTCCTTGGCCACAAAGTGTCATGTAGAGGACTTGAGGTAGATCGTGCAAAAATTGAAGAGATTTAAAAATTGTCACATCCAGACACAGTGAAAGGACTGTAAAGCTTCTTGGGGTATGCAGGTTTTTACAGGTATTTTATTTGGTATTTCTCAAATATTTCAAGCCCAAAGTGCAAACTTTTAGAAATAGAGGCCAAGTTCAATTTCGGGGTGGATTGTAAAGAAGCATTTGAGAAGCTAAAAAAATTTGATTGAAGCTCCTATTCTGATCTCTTCGAATTGAGAGTTGTCGTTTGAATTAATGTGTGATACTAGTGACGTAGTTGTAGGAGATATTTTGGGGAAAAGAAAAGATAAGGTATTTCGCTCTATTTACTATGCCAGTAAAGTCTTGAATCATGCCCAAATTAATTATACAGTTATTGAAAAGAAGATATTAGCAGTGGTGTATGCATTTGATAAATTCAGAGCATATTTGGTAGGCACAAAGGTTATTGTTCACACTGACCATGCAGCCATCAAATATCTCTTCAATAAAAAGGATGCAAAGCCTAGATTGATCCGGTGGATTTTTCTATTGCAAGAGTTGGACTTAGAGGTTCGTGATCGTAAAGGAGCAGAAAATCAAGTAGCGAACCATTTGACAAAGTTAGAACTCATGATCATGGTTTTGATGACTCTCTTGCATTCGAGAAGACTTTTTGGATGAAATATTATTGTCTATAAAGTAGTGTGAAGTTCCTTGGTATACGAATATTGTGAATTTATTGGCAAGTAGTTTTTATCCTCTTGAAAGTACAATTCAATAGAGAAAGAAATTGCTTCATGATTCTTGTGCTTTTATTTGGGATGAGCCTTATCTTTTTAAACAAGGTCCAGATGGTATTATACGAAGATATATTCTGGAAGCTGAATTTGCACAAGTACTACAAAAGTGTCATTCATCCCCTTATGGTGGCCATCATAGGGGTGAAAGAACCACAAGAAAGGCGTTGCAATCTGGATTTTTTTGGCCAGTATTAATTTGAAATGCAGTAGCTTTTGTGAAGAATTGTGATCAATTCCAAAGGTTAGGTACCATATCGAGACGGCATGAGATGCCCCTCAACAATATTCTAGAAGTCAGAGTATTTGATGTTTGCGGGATTGATTTCATGGGACCATTTCCACCTTTAAATGTAAATTTATACATCTTTGTGGTGGTTTATTATGTCTCCAAATGGGCAGAATCTACAGCGTGTCCAACTAATGATGCAAGAGTAGTGCTGAAGTTTGTGAAAAAGAACATATTTTCCAAATTTGACACTCCAAGAGCTATAATTAGTGACAGAGGTACGTACTTTATTAACACTTTATTCAAGAATATTTTAGCTAAATATGGTGTTAGGCATAAGGTGGCCACTGCGTATCATCCACAAATGAGTGGACAAGTTAAGGTCTCCAACCAAGAGATTAAGCAAATACTACAAAAGAAGGTTAATGGTCAACGAAAAGATTAGGCCGAGAAGTTAGATAATTCGTTATAGGCATATCGGACAGCATATAAGACGCATATTGGTACTTTCCCATATCATTTGGTCTATGGAAAAGCATGTCATTTACCTGTTGAGTTTGAGCATCAAGCATATTGGGCTGTTAAAAAGTTGAATCTTGAGATGATAGCCATGGGAGAAAAGAAATTGTTGCAGCTCAATGACTTAGATGAATTTCTCCTCAATGCTTATGAGAACGTAAATATTTACAAGGAGAGAACTAATAGATGGCACGATAGATGGATTCAAGATAGAGTGTTTGAACCTGGACAACTTTTTTGCTATTTAATTTAAGATTAAAATTGTTTTCGGGCAAATTACGGTCTAAGTGGTCTAGGCCTTTCGAAGTAGTACAATGACACCTCATGGAGCGGTTGAATTATGGAACAAAGAGAATACTGATAAGTTTTTAATGAATGGACAATGGATGAAGCATTACTAGGTTGATCATGGAGACAAGCATAAAGAGTCTATCACCTTTGCTGATGAGTAGAACTGAGCTAAGTCATGCCACGACATAAAATAAGGCGCTGTGTGGGAGGCAACCCACAAATATAATATAATAGGTAGTTTAAACTTTAGTTGTTAAAAAATACAAAAATATGAGTCGTGCCATGACTAAAAATAAGGCACTTGGTGGGAGGCAACCCACTATTTCTTACATGATTTTGTTGTTTTTCGTTGATGTGCAAAAACGAGAAATTTGTTGGAGATAAAGAAAATGAGAATATGGTGAGCATTGTCCTTTGATTAAGTAAATAGGTGATACAAGGTGAGAAAAAGGTAAAGGGTAATAAAAGATGCAATAAAATATGGGAAATTTGGCCAAAAAAAAATTTTTAGATGCAATTTCCAGTGGATTGATTCTATCTTGATGCATCGCGTCGATGTGCACCATGCCCATACTTATAAAAATTTTCTAAGGCCATTTCCAGTGAACTGATGTTATGTTGATGTGTCACATCAGTCCTTCAATGTGTTACATGATGCATCGTGTCGATGATCACCAGACAGCACTTTGATAAAAATTTTGAGGCCATGTCCAGTAAGACGACACAAACTCAATGTGTCACGTTTCTTATCCATCATGATTACTAACGCATTATGCCGACTCTCCATTTTTGTATAAATTTTATATATATGACCTTAACCTCATTCACCATTTAGCCTAACCCTAGTGCCGTCGCCGCCCCCAAATCCCCCAACTTGAAAATACTCTCTTTTCATTTTTCATCAAGTCAAAGGTAAGTCTTTAATTTTTCTAATTTTCTCAAAGTTATATTATATAATAAAAAATGTTTTGAGTAGTTAGTGTTGTAGAGAGTTACTTAATTCTAGATTTATGGAATTTAGATGATAAATAGTATGTACAATTAATTAGTAGAGGTGCTTATGTTAATTGGGGGGTTTTAATTAAACTAAACTTGTAGATCCTTTGTGGTGGGTTTTTGAAATTGTGTTGATAGCACTTAGTTCTTGTGGCATATTTGAATGGATGACGATAAGTGGTGTAGAGATGTGGTTGCTTATGTGCTTATTCTAGTTGAATTAATGAATTGAACTTTAAGATTGACTTAGTTTCTACATAAATGAGTTGTTTTACTGAATTATAAGGTGAATTTCAATAATATGGGGATGCAGATGTTCAATAGATGATGGCAACTAAGTGTGGGATGGATCTCAAATCTTACACTACCTTAGTGATAGCTATTATTTTCTTAATTAGGTGCTATTGATGTGAGATCAAATTGGACATGTGAATGAACATAGGTGTAAGTGTTGAAGAAAGGTAATATGTTAATGAATGCCTATTTGCTCTATATAAGTTAGCAGCCACTATGTGAGTATGATTAGATTTGTTTAAATTGCAATATTCTTGAGATAAAATTATTGTTTGATGATGGTAATTATGTTGAACAAGGGAAGTTTGAGTACCTTGAGTTTTTTTTATGAACCTAGGCTAGAAATTAAGTGTGGGGTAAAATTCACAATTAGCGGTTGCTAGTTCTAAAGGTGTTTGCTTTATGTGTGTGTGGGTTGTTATGATTGATAGGTACAATATCGAATAGCCATCAACAATGTAGCAAGGAGAAGAATTCAACTGGTACATCTGAGCCCAGGAATAAGAGGAACCGTTAAGCTGATCGGGTGCCTATAGCCCCACATGTTCCTAAGGGTCAAAGAAGATTCGGGACTAAAGTTGTGGTTGAAGCAAGGCGAAAGTGGTATTCTCAGCACAAAGAGTCAAAATATTCAGCCAATCAATTTTTTAATAGGCCAATCTTGATGAAAGAATATTTATCTATGGTCCGAAGGATAGAGGGGCAACACATGACTTTTCTTTTTGAGCAACTGAGTGAATACAACTTAATCTTAGTGAGGGAATTTTACGTGAATTGGAACCCAAAAGATTTTGAGGTTGAAGTACGTAGTCATGTGATCACTTTTACTACTAATACTATTAATGAGCTGCTAGGTACACCCTTCATCGATTCAAAGCCATTTAAGAGAATGATTATTCAGCCACCATATCAGCACATCTGTCATCTCCTTTGTGGTACTCGTTTGATAGCTAGGTAGATTTGCCACAAAGAGAGTTGTACTCATGTGTCACTCCCATTTACTCATTTGAATAGGAAGGCTTATTTATGGGCCAGAATTATCTATGCCTGTCTTGTTCATGGTACGCATTTTGATTGAGGTAACTCGAGATAGGGTATGTATTATTTATGCTTTTATGCGTGATGATGTGGATGTGAATGTGGGTGTTATTATTTTTTCTGTTATGAGGAATGCCCGATTCTTGGGGGGTCGTAGATATAGGTTTGATGGGCTGCTGACTAGATTTTTGAGGCAACAAAGAGTGCTCAAGGGAGAGGTGGATTATATACCACATGTTGGTGATAGGCCATTGGATATTTCACACACCGAAGGACTAGCTCTTCATGGTGTAAATTTTACTATGGCCGAGAGTCAAGCTCAGAATGACGAGATCACAACCCGAATGTATGGGCTAACTATGTTGCATTTAAAGACTGGGGGCATTTAGCCACCTAACAAGAGATTCGTGTAGTAGAGTTGGACTACCCATTAGGGCCTCATGATCAAACTATACTACACATTAGCCCTGATTTTGATGAGCCAGTAGATAATGACATCCCCATGGACGAGGAGAGGAGTATGGGTTATTCTGATGATGAGTCTGAGGATGAGAAGCAGTCCTATGATGGTGATTCAGAAGATGACTTTGGCATTGATGATGGTGCTGATGATGATATGATGGCAATAGTGACATTTGATTGAAGCAGGAAGTACAACGCCACCCTGCCTTATGCTTATTGATAACACTGGGACAGTGCTTCATTTAAGTGTGGGGTAGTTTCTTTGATCTTCATCTTTATATCCTTCATCTTTAATTTCTGAACAATTTCTATTTGTTTTGGTGGAACAATTTCTATTTCTATTTTTATGTTTTGTTGGGATTGTAATTTGACAATATTGCCTTTTTCGGCAAAGCTATTGCCCTTTTTGGAAAATTTAGTTAACGTGTTTGTTTTATTTTCACCCTTCGTGGTAATTTTTGATTACAGTAATTATGTGTGCCCTTTTTGGCACTTCTTATTTTGCAATCATCTTAGTTAGTTTCCTTCCCCTATGATAGATGGATGATGACTGTCTTAAGGGGAGTGCGTCTTTAGAAGATGAGAAAATGATAGGACCCTGATTGCGACCTTTGAAAAAATTTTGTGTGTTGGGAAAAGATGTTTTATTTTGTGACTATAAATCAAATTGTGTTAAAACAAATAAATAAGATGTTTTTAGATTTTAAATCCTAACAAGTATAGTTTGATTTGATTGGCTTAATATTGAATTTAATAAAGAACAATAATGGAAACTGTGAGGATCCGATTTAACTCTTAGCGTGAACCAAATGAGTGAGTATTTGTTGATCTTCTACATGTATTAGAATGAGTAGAACTTGCCCGATGTGTTTACAAAGTGAAATAAAGGGTGTTGGGTGTAGGAAGTAATTTAGGCATTTCTTTGTTAACCGAATTATAAAGAATTTATTTACCTACCCTGATGCATGACCTTAGTTAGCCCCGTTGAGCCTATAGCCTGATTTCTTTGGTAGCCTCATACGTAACCGAACCCTTTCTTTGATAGACCTTAATTCGATCCATAGTTCTAAAGTGATTTAATACAGGTAATGGAATTGGAGGGAATGCGAAATATTAAGAAGGAAAAAGGTGAAAGTGAATATCTAGAGAAGTGTTCATTGTGAGTTTAATTATGACGGTTAGGAGTTAGAAAAAAATGTGTGATGAAAGTTTCAGTTATTGTTGCCCGAGTTTTGTTACAATGAACCTGTTTTGGCCCTGGTCCATTTAGGACAATGTGTACTTCAACTAAGGCAAATTGCTTAGGTTGAGGGTTGCTACTATAAAGGTGCGTAACAAAAGTTGGGGTGTGAAAAAAAGCTAAAAATTGAATTATGATGTAAAAAGAAAAATACTCCCACTGTAGTGTTGTTAATGTGCTTACAAAGATTGGGGTGAAACAATTAATGTGTAAGACAAGGAAATGAAAAGTTGGGTTGATAAAATATGATTTTGATTGAAGATAGTTATGTATTAAAGTGCCTAGGGAGATTAGTCACTATTTTCCTAATAGTTCCTACCCGTCCCTTAGCCTGCATTACAACTATGAAAGACCAAATTAATCCTACATGTCACATTCGACTATTAGTGGGGTATTACACTAATGGAAAGCCTATGGTTCATCACCTATAATGCATGAATTCTTTGTTGAGAGCGAGTGATTAAATTTTGATATTCCCCTCATGATTATGATTGAAAAAATTATGAATGATATGGGGAAAACTTTCTAGTTGTGAGGTTGCATGAGGATAAAAGTCTGGATTACTTATGGTGTTGCTTGATTGCATACTTTTATTAAGTTTGCCAATGAATTGAATGTCACTGTTGGGATAATGAAGTGCGAAATTAAGTGTTCATGTGCCCAATGCTATCATGACTCTTAGGTTGTGATTCAAAGGTTTGATGATTGTGTTGCTTCAAGTTGTTTGAGGATGAACAAGGTTTTAAGTATGGGGTGGTGATCTTGGGCGAATTTATATGTCCAAACACCTCTATTCACCCACATTTGAACTTGTTTTAAGAATAAAAATTTTGTTAATTATATCGAATTGTGAGCTAAATTATGTTTTGTGGCTAGCCAATATGATTAGAAATACAGGGTAGACTTCCCAATGATTCGGATAAAAATTGGATATATCATGAAGATGTGAAAGACCATGTTGATCAAGTCCAAAAGCACGTGTAAATGAATGAGTGAAAGGATAAAAGTAAGGAACTGAGGAAGTACGAGAATTAAGAGAAGAAATAGAGAAAAATTCCAATGACGCGACGCTAACTCGATGCGTCGTGTCAATTGGGAAAAGTTGTTCCTTAGCAAAAATTTGATGAACAACTTCCAGTGCATTGATGTGAAGTCAACGCGATGCATGGATGCATAAGCTTTGTGCCTTAACCAAAATTTTATGAGTAACTTCTAGTGCATCGACGTGATGTTAACGCGTTGCATTGATGTGTACAGTTTTGAGACTTAGTCATATTTTGAGTAGATAATTCCAGTGACACGATGTGATGTCAACGTGTTGCGTCGTCTGTTGAAGAAATAGGACTTAATAAGATTTTCAAATACAAATTCCGGTGCTTCAACGCAATGTTGATGCAATACGTTAGCTAGATTGATACGATTAGCGACGCGTTGCGTCAAGGCTTCAGATCTGGTGAAATTTTCCCAAGTATAAAAGGAACACGTGAGCATAATTCCAAAAACTTTTGGCATGCATAGCAGCAGCGGAAAAGTATAGAATTCTTTCATTTAGGGTTCTTATTATTTCTTTTGAACTTATTTTCATCAAGATTAATTTAGGATATGATTAATTACTTGTTTTTGATGTTTAATTCAAACATGAGTGGCTAAATACCCTTGTTTTGGGGTTGAGGCCAAGAACAGGATTACTCTTTGATATTCTTTATAGTTGTTTCTTTTTGGATTATCATCTGGGTTGTTCTTAATTTCTTGAGATTACTATTTTAATGTGTGGCCGCCATTAGAATGAATTTATATTTCTATGTGAATGCAGGAGAAGAATCATCGAATAGAATGAGGAAATTAAGGAGCAAGGTTCTTACCTTTATATAAAACAAGGGTTTTGAATTAGCATCTAGGATGGGGATATACGTAGAAGCCTTGTTTGGTTTAATTACAAGAAATTACTTTATGAATCTAGAAGAATTATTGTATCTCTATGGGAGTTGTAGCTGAAATATTCTATAGGTATAAGATTTGAGGCCGGGAGACTAGAATCATAGCCTAAACCTTAGGAATCAACACCCCGATAATCAATTAGACTACTATCAGAATAGAGATTTGTATGATAGTTCGAAAAGCCTCAACCCTGGAATTCTTATCATTTTTGTTTACAACCGTTACTTGCTTTGCTCTAGTCATAAACTTTTATTTCTTGTTTATTAATTTATATTTTTATTCTCAATTTTAAAATCATCTTGATACTTTACAACACTTAATACTCATTATCTAAAACTAAAAGTTGGTTAAATTTCTAGTTGCTTAGTCCTCGTGGGAACGATTTTGATTGTCTAAATCACTATATTACTTATATGATCATGTTCAATTATGTGTGCGTCTGAGTCGTAAAAAGGTATCCATTTTACCTCTCACTTTTGGAAATCTTTTCAGAAGGGCCTTGGTACCCAAGTTTATCTCAGCACAGCCTTTTACCCTTAGACAAATTGTCAAGTAGAGAGGACCATTTAGACCCTAGAGGACATATTTAGAGGGCGTGTTATTGACTTTACTTTAAGAGAAGTTGGGATGATCACTTGCCATTGATTGAGTTTTCCTATAATAACTGTTATTATTCCAGTATTTAGATGCTCCATTTGAGGCTCTTTATGGAAGGATATATAGATATCCTATTGGTTGGTTTGAGGTAGGTGAGACCGTATTGATAGGGTCAGATTTAGTATTTGATGCATTGTAGAAAGTCTGGATAATTAGGGAAAGGCTTAAAACAGCCCAAAGTCGTCAGAAATCCTATGCATATGTGAGAAGGAGATATCTTGAGTTTGAGGTTGGCGACTTAGTTTATTTGAGAATCTCTCTAATGAAGAGAGTGAAGAGGTTCGGCAAGAAGGGGAAGCTTAGTCCTTGAAATATTGGACCTTACAGGATCTTGAGCCGCTTTGGAAAAGTAGCTTATGAGCTTGAGTTACCTGCGTATTTGGCATCAGTGCATCCAGCATTCCATGTTTCTTTAGTGAAGAATTGTATTGGCAATTCAGCTGTAGTAGTCCCTTTAGAAAGTATGGCCATTTAGGACAACCTTTCTTATGAAGAAATCCCAGTTGAATCCTGGATCGTCAGGTTCGTAGACTGAGGAACAAAGAAGTTCCCTTGGTCAAAGTTCTTTGGCTAAATTAGTCCGCTGAGGGAGCCACTTAGGAAGCAGGAGCAGACATGCCTACCAAGTACCCTCATCTTTTCTCCAGAAACTCAGACTCAGTTTAAGGTGATAGTTTTCCTTAGATTTTCTCTTTTCCATTCTCAGTTCCATCTATATAATCATCTTTCTATCATTGCATGCATTAACCAATCAGTTCAGTCATGTATTATGTTTCAAACTCAGTTATGTAACTATGTTTTTAGTTATGCATTTTCAATATGTGATTTCAGTTCCCTCAGTATCCTCAACTTAATTAGTCTCATTTGAGCACAATGTTCCTAAGGGGGATATATTGTAGTACCCCATATTAATCTTAGCTCCGTTCAACCTATAGTGCATGCAGAAGAGGCTTAGAACCTGAAAGTTTAGCTAAGTGTTGGGGACTTAGCTTTATTTTTGGCCACTTAAATTTGATGATTTTTAAATTGACCTTCCCGACCCTAAGACGATAATTTCTAAGTTCATGGTGTAAATAGCATGTATCGAATAAGTTTTGGATTTTTTGAACGAGATTTGTGTTGTGTTTGGATTCTGAAAATAGCAAGTCATCATATAGCATCACGACACGGCCATTATAGAGATGGATGGATCATTACGTCATGCTACCTTCCTAATTTGTATTTCAATTACGAATTTCAATTCGAGAAAGTCATTCTTGTCATTTGTCCACCTTCCTAATCCGTGAAAATATGAGATTTATCATTAGTTAGGGCATTATATGCCCAATTTCCTCAATTCCTCTTTTAAATAAACCCTAGATATCACCCAAATTCATCAATTTCAATCATTATTCCATCAAGAAAACTCAAGAATTCAAGTTTCACCACCTAATAACGATTAAAAAAGTAAATTCTCTTGTAAGATTACAGCTTTAAGGTATGTTAAATGTTCATCCATGGACCCTTTTCACCCATGGAATCCAAGAACCTATTTTATACTTTAAATCACTAATTTACACGTTTACACTGAGTTGTTTTCATAAAGTTTTTGGTAATTTTGACTATGCATGATGATTACAAGTGTTGTTAGTTGGAAAGTAGCTCTTACACGTTTGAAGCATGAATTCTATGTGAAATCCCCAATGTATGATTTTAGTGTTAAGATTATGTTATTCCCACATGTTTCAATCATTCCCATGCTTAAGTTCGTGAATTTCAAGTGTTTAATGAAATGCCTAAAAGATGAATTTTAAGCAATGACTACTTATTATGCTTTTGAAACTTTGGTATGTTTCTATTATTGATGTTATCGAGTCCTAGGGGTTATGAATGCCTCAAAACTTACTTGTTTATTTAGTCTCAGTATTTTCAGAATTGTTTCGAGTATATTTGAGTATTTCTAGTTCAGTCAGTTATCATACCAATCAAACTTAGATCAGTTCAGTAATTTGAGTTAGTTCAGTTGGGAGTAGTTCAGTTGGGAGTAGGATTTATCATCGAGCAAACCTAGGGATGGGGGCTCACCTTCCATTTGAGGGTGTGACCTTTAGTAGCAGTCCCTACATTCCAGAACTACGTATCTAGTATAGGCTGAGATATTAACCTGTTGGTTGAGGGTTGGAACATATCTCAGCAGAGCACCTGCGAGTAGAGGGTGACTCTTTAGTCCCTCAGGACCTCACTTTAGTAGATCCACACAGCTAGTGTTAGTACCCATGGCACGGTACTGACACCCTTCCAAGTGGGGTGTCACCTCAGTCCCAATTTAGTTTAGATTTACTTGACCATAGTATTTATTTTAGTTGTTAAATTAGTACTCAGACTTCAGTATTTCAGTTTACAGACTATTCTAGTATCATGTAATATTCTTGGTCATGCATTCTCAGATTATATAGCTTTCCCTTATGCTATAAATCAGTAATCTTATGTTATTCATTCATTCAGTTATTATTCATGCACATGAGCCCATGCATAAAAGCCTAACCCCATTTGGCATACTAGTACACTCAAAGTACTGACTGCATACTCGTCTTTTGAGCTATGATGTATCATATCATAAGTTTGGACGCTCAAGTTCCCGATCACACTTAGAGATTCCAATGTATTAGCAGTAGTAGCAGTGGTGAGTCCTGATATTTTTTAGGACCGATTATGTTTACTTCAGTATTTTATTTTAATTAGATAGTTGAGTTAGTTGGGGAATGTCCTATCAACTCTTATTCAGTCAGTTTTAGAGGCTTTTGGACATTTTAGATAGTCAGTTAGTTGTCAGTTTTTATCTGTCAGTTTTTAGCATTTTTGCTTATGTTTCAAATTTGTAGATCTTAATTGTATTGTTTTTTCATAATTTAAACCTTATGGCATATTCAGTGGTTTTCGTACATGTTCATTATCAGTATATTATTCAGTGCTCACAGCAGTTACCAACTCATAGGTTAGCCTGTGGTCAAGTATGATCGTAAGCACTGTGTGGAGTCCAGGGTGTACTTCTGGGGTGTTACAATAGTCGTGATCATGCACAAATCCTTATAATGTGAAGGTTGATTGAGTGTTTGATAAACCTTACAGATCATATTTTCCTTATTTAGTCTCATTATTAGAGTGCCCTCTCTAACATTAATAATATTGCTCCTGTTACCAAGAATGGATGCCTCAATATGATTGGTACCCTATCATCTGTATCATAATCAAGCACAATAAAATTAGCAGGAATAATGAACTTACCTACCTTAATGCACATGTCCTCGATGATTCCTTCGAGCACAACTCTTGCTCTATCCACTATTTAAAGCACCATGAAACTTGGCCTCTATTTCCCTAATCCAAGAGTATTAAACATGGATAGAACATCAAATTTATGCTCACCCCCAAATTATTCAAGGCATGGACGACCTAATTTTTACCAATTTGTATGGGGAGAGAGGGGCTCCCTAGGTCTCTAAGTTTTTCCTTCATTGTTTTTCATAACTGAACTGCATTTCTTAATAAGTGTCACCGTCTCAATGTAACCCAGATTTGTCTTATTGGTCACCATATCCTTCAAGTACTTGGCGTACTTAGGAATACCTTACAAAACATCAAACTACGAACTATTAATGTGAAGTTCCCAGAACGTGTCAAAAACTTCTTAAAGCATGCATCCTATTTATCCTTTTTAAACTTCTAAGGGAATGGTTGTGGTGGTCTCTCTGGTACTTTCTATGTTTTTTTTTAATTTTGGGTACTCAGACTTCCCCAGGCTTTCAGCATCTTTAGTTGCCACTTGTTTCTCATCTGCCTGTTGTGGAACTAACTTTTCTTATACCTCTTGATTTTTCTCCAGAAGTATGCCAATGAGGTCTCTACCACTTCTGAAGATAATTTTCATTACTTGATTTGGATTCTCTATGTCACTTGGCAAACCCCCTTGAGATCATGTGTTCTGGGCCTGAGCTAACTACCCCGACTATGTCTCTAGATTCTTTTAAGCAAGTTGCTGATTTTTATTTAGTGCAATCATCTATTCTTGATTTGTCAGGATCTTTTTCAAGGTCTCTTCAATATTATTGTCTTGCATGTTTTGTTGTTGCTGAACCTGCTGAGTTTGAACCTGATTATTACCCCATGAGTAGTTAGGCTGACTCTTCCAATTGTGGTTGTAAGCATTCCCATAATTTTGGTTATCCTTTTCTACATTTCTGACAAAGTTAACCGACTCTAGCTTTGTTGTACATAAGTCTATAGAGTGACCACTAATACTACAAATCTCACACTAATATAGGGTAGACTATATTTACATGGGACTGAGGTTGTTTCACACCCAACTTATCACTATGTCATCATTTGATTTTGCAAAGTTGCCAACTGAGCAGCCAAAGATGTGGCCCATCCACTTCAATTATCCAGGAAGGATGCACTGCTAAACATATCACCCTACCATTTGTAATACCTTATGCAATTTCATCATAAGTTTTCTCAAAATCTTAACCACTTTCAATTAAATATAACAAGGTTAAGAGCTTCAACAAAAGTATGATCCAATAACTCATTTATCTGTTGATGGTGTAGGCAATCCTAAGAAGAGATTTTTATCCCTCTCTAGCAAGATATAAGTTATCACCTGGATTCTGCTTAAACTCAGAATCTCACTCTGTAACCTTGTAGTTTTTCCAAATAAGAACAAATGATGAACTTCTTCGTTGGGTAATCCTATGTAGTGATAGAGTTTGAAGGTTATTCCTTTAACTGTTTCTTTTCTTCCCCAAAAGTGAGAAAGGGAAGAGAGTGATCCTCGCATAGTTTATGGAGACTCCAGTGGGTATAAAGGTGTCACTGACCTCTATAAAGTTTAGCAGATGGACCTGTGGATCTTTATGTGACATGCTTGTGAATTGCCCACTATTATGCAATAGCTTCATCATATTCTATTTAAGCTCCAACATACCTCCATGTTTTGATCTGCGAAAATCAAAGGTAACATTACTTTTCAGTGGGATTGACACTTTATGTACTATGTTTTAGGCAATTTGTTCTTCATCCATGACATTAGGAAAAGTTTCATTTTGTTGCACTTGTCGTATGCGATAGAGAAGTACTATTTCTCTCCTTAATTGATGCAAACATCACTCAGGTTCAGGATATGGGCCAACCAAATCTCTTTCCCTTGCGATCTTACTTGATATTTAGACCGGCACCTACAAATTCATAAGCTAAAATCAAGTAGTTGGCACTTATAAAAAATAGAAAAATCAAAAAATAAGACAGTTGTCAATTTTCAAGTCTCCGATAATGGTGCCAAAAAATTGTTGAGATTTTAGTGTACACGCTAGCGTACACGGTTGTCCAGTAATAAAATGGTCTTTAAAATTCAATTATCAATCCCACAAGGACTTGTGTTTAGAAACAACCCATTTCTAGTGTTACTAATAAGATTAAACAAGTGTGATTTGTAACCAAACAAGAGTTGAGTGTTGTAATTATAACTAAGTAATAAAAAAATATGACGGTACAAATTTTAGATTGAAATAATATATGGAGTGCTCCAAGGTTGAGACATTACATTAAATTTTTAGCATAGCTATGGTTTTTAGCCAATATTAAGGCATTACTTTAAATTTTTTGCATAACTATGGTTTCTAGCCAATGTTGGTGTTTATCATAATTGTTTATTTATAGGGTTGATATTATAACTTGAGAATGGTCATCCTCTAAGTAATCTACCGAAATTAATATCACAACTACATTACTGAGCAAGGATGTGAGTCTTTAACTTAGATACAGTAAACTATCTTCAGGGAGGCATTTAGGTATATCTCTATCTTAACTGTAAATCATCATCTAACAATTAGTATCTAATGAATAAAGACACGATCCACACACCTTAAATTCCTCATTACATTCCTATGATCAATTCTTTTTGGGACTTAGATTTATCCTAAATTTCATGATGTTTTAGAATTGTAATGTAAGAATGTAAGAACAATTATATACTTGATAAACATACACAACAACAATCAAACCATAATTATACACTCATATTTGTAGTCTAAACCCCATAATGAGGATGTTTATCCACTCATATCCTTACAAAGAATCACAATAGATTATTTTATAAAGTAGAACTACAAGAAATTAAAGTTTAAGAACAAAAAATCCAAATTTAAGCCCCCTGGCGCCTTGTCTTCTCTTCAATTCGTGTATTGCTCCAAAGATAGGATAAAATTGTGAATAATCACTCCTTTTATAGTATTTTAGGTCGTTCATAGGTATCTCAACATAAAATACATGCATTAACAACATTGACCCTCACTTATGAGGGTTAATAAATAACTTTTGATTGTCTTTCACCCTTGGGCGTGGAACGCCCTTATCACGGATGTCCAAGGGTGCGGAACGCTATTAATATGGATGCAAACTATAATAATTATATTAATTTATGTCTTAGGGCATTTCACTCCCTTATATCATATGTTGAAGGCGTGGCATGCCCTTGTGCTCAAAAATGTCAATTTTCGTAGTAGTTAACTATTATTTTTGCCTTTGAGTTCCACACTTTATGGATGCTTTTTCCACTTCATTTTGGACTTGTTTAGATTCCAAAAATTTCTTTTAATATAATACATGGTCTATTATAACATTAAACAATATGAATTAGTGCATACAACATAATAGAGTCCACTGAGATACAATAGAACAACACATAGCTCAAGCTATAACACTAATTTTCTCGTCTAAAATCTATGTGACTAATTTGATTATTAACTTGTTTTGGTCACTCCTTAAACCCTCTAAATATGTACTTTAAAACATAAGTACACAATAACACCCTCAATAACTCATTAATCACATCAAAATTTCCTCAAAACTAAGTTAAACGTGTATAGATAATGACACTTAGGAGTACAAATACGCCTAAGATCACAACTGTATCCATACAAGATAAAGTATGGCAAGACATAAGTTTAGATTTCATTGAATGACTACCTAAGGTCCACAACAAATCTATTATTATGTTGTGGTAAATAGGCTCAGTAAATATGCCCATTTTATATGTTTGAAGCATCCTATACTGCTTCAGTGGTGGCTCAAGTGTTATTGGGTAATATTTACAAATTGCATAGTTTACCTCACATTATAGATAGTGACAGGGATGTGGTTTTCTTGAGTAAGTTCTGGAAATATTTGTTTGATGTTCAGGGGGTCCAACTTCATCATTCCTCAGCCTATCACCATCAATTAAATGGGCAAACATAAGTTATGAATAAGTGTTTGGAAGGTTACCTGAGAAGCATGTGCAAACGAGTGAGTTCAATGGTTACCACTTGCAGAATAGTGGCACAAGACCAACCATCACTCTGCTATTAAACTATCCTATTTAGAGGTTTAATATGGTCAGAATCCCCTACTCACTCACCCTATATTCCAAACAACTCTTTAGCTATCATAGAAGACAGAAGCTTATAAGCCAAAGAGAGCACTATTACTTTTAAAATATAATTTATTGTTGGCTCACTACAGAATGAAGGCTCAAGATGATAAAAATAGGTGTGATGAGGTATTTACAGTTTGAGGCAGTGTGTTTCTCAAACTCCAATAATACAAACAACTCTCTCTCTTAGGAGTCATGCCTACCACAAGTTGAATCGCAGGTATTTTAGCCCTTTTGTTGTGCTTAAAATGGTAGGCTCTATTGCCTATTAGTTTTAGGTACCCCCTCAGGCCAAAATTCATGATGATTTTTATGTATCTCAGTTAAAGAAATACTTTGGGTATAGACCAGTTGTTCCTAACCTCCCTATCATTCTTTCTCCTGGTGGTTATGTGGTGTTATAACCTGAGTCTATCCTGGAAACCAGGTCTATCCATAAAGGAGGTATTGCAGTATTTTGTAAAATGGTTTAAATTCACTACTGAAGATATTTCTTGGATTGATGCATCATTCCTTCAGCAGTAATTTCCACAGTTTAGTCATTGAGGACAAGGACTCTTTAGAGGGGAAGTATTGTTATGTGACAGAATTAGAAGAGGGAACTTTAGTATGCTTAGTTACCTATAGTTAGTTACTACAAGTTGTTAGAAGTTAGTTAGGAAGGGATTGATTAGTCTAATCGGTTGACAAGCTCAACTAAACATATATATTCCTACACTTGCAATTGTATTCATTGCTAATCATTTTTTCTTCAATAATATTTCAATTCTTCTTGGTTTTCCTGTGATTACCTATTTTACTATTTAGAATCTATTAGTTTCATAGTTCCTTTGTCTTTATAGATTATGCTTGTCATGTAGTAGATAATGTTTTAGCATAATAACTTTGGCTTCATAGGATTATGTAGTTAAATGTGTGAAAGTAATTAGGGCTAGGTACAAGAGGATTTTTGAGGATGTGGAAAACTTGAGTATCAGAAGGTATTTAGAAAATCACCCATCCTTTAATTTAATAAATATATATTACCGAACCAAGGCCCTGGCGGCGACAGGCATCTCGAACCATGAAGGCTTGAGAGACACCTTAGCATGTAATCATAAGCATAACCCATACAAAATTCAAAGTGTGAAAGATATAATAATATTCAATAGAAATTCATAATTCAAACCATGTCAAGAATATTATGATAATACAATACTCAACTCTCGTCTACGAAGCCTCTAATGAAAACTAACTATCTAGACTGGGACAAATCCCCTGGTTGGACCATATACTGAAAGACTCAACATATAAGTAAATGCCACATGAAAGATAGATGGCTCACCCATTTCTATCATATCCCAAGTGTTACACTGATGTGATGAACCATGGGACTGTATCGTAGAACCTAAAATATAAGGGTCAATACACAAAGTTACTGGTACATAGAAAAATCCAAACAATATGTATATTTTTATACAACATAGGTGAGAGCTTTTCATAAAATCATGTTAGCATAAAACAATTAAAAATACATGGGCATAAATTTGATGGGCTTCAACCATTCTAGTAAAAACACTGACTCAACTCTTTAAATTACTTCTGATCTAGGTGGTAAACCCTACATATCTACAATCCCACGAGATATATGAAATTTGCCCATGACTCGACGGCCAAGACCCCAATCCATGTTTGTCATAAGGATTGGAGTTCATAAGATTGGTAATACCCCACATGTGAGCATACTATAGGAATCCCGCCATGTGAGATGTCCTAATTATCCTCCTATGTAGGATAACATATCATAAGTCCCGCATCAGTAAAACACGATTTTGGGCTATGAGTTATCTGAACTCGAGGCTTCTTAGGGTACTCATATAACTCTCTTTAAGCCCAATTTTAGTCCTTTAAAACCAAGCTTAATGTTTTTCAAACATTCAATACTTATTCTGTTAAGAGTATATCATCACCGGGTATCGTCATACCCAGACTTGCAAGTCATTCATATCATATCAAATACATAGCCCTTCTTATTCAAAAAGGGTAAATGACCACCAAAAGATTTGTCAAATCATAAGAGAGTTCTTATTAATAAAAGCATATGAAGACTTATGAAAAACACTCTCTTGATAAGACTTTAACACATGGTGGTCAATTCATTTATTCAACACATGTATTTCTTTTAGTTAAGACACAAAACCCTTTAGCATAAGAAATACCCATTTTGAAAGCGTACAAACGACAATGCATAATGGTTAAAGAGGCATTTAAACTCAAGAATTGTCATCTTTCACAAACTAGCCCCAATATTAGTTATACGTAAATCTCATGATCAAAAAGGGGCTCTTAATTCATGCTTTTGAAAACAATTCACAATTCATAACATGCAAAGTCCATAAATTTCATCAAGGGGGAAGGAAATTTCACAATTCACATTTGTTAATCAGTTTTTGAATTTAAATCACTTATGCATGAGATTATAAATCAATTTTATGGAAAACCCCATGACAATTACGTACTTTCATCAAATTTGATTCACGATGCATTTTCTTAAAACAATTTTCTAAAACTTCATACTTTACATACATATATAACTTTAAAGTTTGTTAAAATCATAAAACATATGCCCATGATAATTAAGATAGCCTCACGTACCTTAAGCTTCTTGATTGGCGAAGAAATCTTGAATTCCTTATTTTCTTGAGGAAGAGTTTAGGTTTGTTCTTGGGGAAAGGGATTTTGGATTTTTGTTCTTGGGGAACAAGAAGGGTTTCCTTGTGAGCAATTTGAGTAAAAGAGGCAAATTATTCCCTTTCGAAAGCATCAATTCATGTTATGGACGAAATAGGATGAGGCAAAATGACCCAAAATCCCCTTGGGCATTTAAAATAAAAAGTTGTACATGAAGGCATCGAGTAATGTGGGCTTTAGACTGACAGGGTAAGCCCCGCACCACAGGATTTAGATCAGAGGGGTAAGCCCCGTACCGTGGGGTCTATCCCGGCTGACTAAACCGAGTGTCGTGGGCTTATCCTGGTGGTGCTACTATTTTCATTTTCCAAACATGCTCCTACGCCCATTCAAAAGTTTTGAAACTCACCCCGCATGTGCTTTTGACCTCCCTAATCATAAAACAACTAAAAAACCAACGTTTTGGGGTTAGGAAGGTTGATTTAAAAATCCATAAAGTCTAGAGGTCTTGAAAATGACTAAGTCCTAGACACTTAGTAAAGTTTTCAAGTCTTGAACCCCTTAAACATGCAACTGAGAGCTGAATTGAGCTAAGACTCTTGCGTGGTGTTACATTATCTCCCCTTGGGATCATTCATCCCCGAATGATGGGTAGAAACTTATTGTAGCTCTAAAAGTATGGAATATAGAACGTAACCTTGTATTGAATATTTTTTTCTCAACAAAATATGTAAAGGCATCAATAGAGCTTCATGATAACCCCTAGTGAAAAGTGTAAGCATGAAGAATGAGAAAATAAGAATTGACATAGAGATGATCTTACACATGAGTTCTAAGAATCATAATCATCACAACAAAAGGCAAGTTTATTCGGTGATAATAGCCCTAATTTACATTGGGACAATCATGAAATGAGATTTCGTGGGAGATAGATAGAAGCATTCTCCACCTTGCAAGATACAACGAATAGACTTAAACTTAGAGACAATACTCGTCTATGCCCTCAGATAATAAATAACATACATAATTATTTCCAACTTACGATTCCCCCACAATGCACCTGATCACAAGAATTTGAGTCCCACTATATAGTATGTCCATGTTGAATCCTAACCCGGAGTCAAAAGGTGCTAACTTAAGCAACAAAACCCCATACCCTACATGCCTTTAAGAATATCACTTCATCTATTTACTATAATCTAACAACCTCGGTCTAAATTCAAAGAGAACTAACCACATAGAACATTGGTTTGTGTTTTCATCAATTGCAACATTCAATCTTATCATTACTACACCAACCTTATGGATCTCCCCACTAAGACCAGTAAATTTTATCACTTTCACATAGATTTTCGTCACATATCTCCTTTCTAACCATTTTATATAATAAATATTCATCTCTTTCTTCCCCCTTCTCCTATAACCTAGGCTCAAGAAATTACATCAAAATTTTTACCTTTAAGAACATCTACTCCCCTACCTAAAACATTACTACACTTCCAAAACCACCATCATACTAACATACAGAGGGTTATTGAGGGACCCGAGCATAAGCATCATGAATGGGAGTAAAACTATCATACTATAACTTATACTTATTACACTACTCAAGAAGGGACAAAAGGTGAAGATACGATTAAATAGACACGAAGTACTTTATATATCAAGTGTCTAGATCATAAGTAAAGAGTCGTTCGAGCATAAATATAACACAGCATGAGTCCTTACGAACAGACCACAGTGAGAAACATAAGCACATACATCTTGAGTCGTATAACATAGGGCCAGAATTCATGAAGTCAATGATTGAGACAAGGATTTCTTCTTGGAGCTACTGCTCCTCATTTAAGAACTAAACATTGCCATAAGTATGCACGAACCTTATCAGTTTGGGATAGACCCAATATAGCATGAATCGGTAAATGTAGTAAGCATAGTTTCTTAGAACCAAGCATGATATAAGACATAGATTCTCTGAGACATGAATACATAAGCATCATAAGCATAGATCTTGAATTCATAAAAGACTAGATTTACTAAGACATCATTGCTTCTAGTTTGGAGGTCGTAACATGGACATAAGTTGCATAAAGAACTCGAACCTTAGGCATAGGCATGACTTCAATACATAAGACATTGATATATGTCTATTTAAATTAAAGTAGGAGGAGTTCGCTTGAATAGGAATTGATTTATCATGATTCTTACCTGAAAATTAAAACCATAAGAAAATTTGGAAACTGCCTTAATTTATCATCTCCCTCTTAGATCAAAGTCACAATCCTAGACTTGAGGACATATCCTCTCATTAAATCTAGACACAACTTACAACATAAAAAAGATGTATCACCATACACTTAAATGTTAAACTCCCCCTGATAAACTATACTCTGAAGGTCTTGCTTTCCGAAAATGCTACTCTTAACTTTCACTAGCCTATATAGCCATCACCCTACAACTCTCACTCGTATAATCATACACATCCACACTTCTTATCACATAACAATTCATTCTCTAATACTTAATATACTAGCATTAAACCTCTAATCACATACCTTTACAACTTAGCAAAGTTTTTAAAACTAGAACGAGGGCTCACATCATCTATCAATGATTCCACCAATTCAGCTATAAAGAACGCCATATAGTAACTCTCTAGGCTTCTCCATACAAAGAAATTCAAGAACATGAACTAGGTACACATGACACTTATACCCATAAAACCTTCTCTACTAACATGCTATTTGAGGTTCAACTTATTCTTTTATACCTAACACTCTTATCCTATTAATGATGCAACCACAATTTATCATTCTTTCTTAGTCCTCATGTATATATATATCACAGTTATCTACTCTTTTATTTTCAACAAGTTGCCAACCTAGGCTATCTCATACCTCACATCAAGCCAATTAATTTATCCCCACAAAAGATGTATCATTAGTTTTAAGCTACTATTCTTACCACCATAATCCACATCTAAAGTTCAAGCCTATAGTCTAGAATTAATTATATACTATGATAAAGCTGCCACATACTATACTAGCCCATCAAATTGGAAAATTGATACAAATCGACTCACGAGGACTCAAATCTAAGATGCAAAAAATAAGGATAGATGGATAGAATAACGAGGATAGAAAGATAGATACAAAATTGATACTGAAAGTTCAATCAAATGATGTATCAAATCCTAAAGCATTCCTTAATTACTATTAATAGGAACCTAACTCTTACGGTGACAGCAAAAGGGATTTGATCTGCCTTACCACTAACGTTTCTAAGCAAGGTTCAACATATGCTTTTCCAAGCACCAAACACTCCCAAGGAGTCTCGTGAATACATCATGTAAAAATTCATCATAAAAAAAAAACTAACTTCCTAATGAAATGTCTAAGGAACCTATTTTGTAATACCCCAATTTTTCTAGAACCGGAATATCACAGGGTGCTCATGATCTCGAAGGACCAAAAGCTAACCCTGTACAGATAATTGTATCTGAGCACTGCATAATATAGATAATAAATGTAGAAACTGGATATAAGGTTCAAAACATCTAAAAAATACTCAAAAATGAATATTGATACATCTGTCCAAAAAGCCTCTAAACTATCTAAACTATGGATATGATGGGAAATGCCCCCAACTAACTCCGTCTACTAAAAAATAAACTAAATCTGATGCAATAATAAAATAAGGATCATCCTCGAATGAAGATGACTCACTGTTATGTCTACTGCTGATGACTGGCACTGAGCTGCTAAGGGTACTCTGGATCTCGTGCCTCAGAACCTATGGCGTAAAATAAAACACCATAACTCAAATGCGTCAGTACGTAAGAATGTACAGTACTGAATAATCATGAGAGTATTGAATGAGGATATATGCATTAATGTATAAACAATAACTATAATTATCATGATACTGAATACTGAATCTTGGATACTACTTTACTGTCATCTAAACTCACTACTAATAGGGAGATACTGAATAACTGAATATCCTGATATAGATAACTAAGTACTAAAATTTGAGATCAGTCCTATCTAGTGAGTGATCTAAAAAATTGGTGATACTGAAATTAATTAACTGAATCTACTCATATCAGTGACTAAACTCTGAGCTTTCTACTCTTGACTGACTAAATCTGAGATCAAACGTCTCTAATAGATGGTCCCCGAATCTGCTATCAATGATAAGAAATAATTATATCTGAGATCCAACCTATCTAGTGGAAGATCTCTAAATTTGATAATAAGAATACTTAACTGAGCCTGAGAATGAGATCAGGTTTATCTAACGGGTGATCTCTGGATCTGATAATGAGAATACTTAACTAAATCTAAGATTGAGATCAAGCCTATCTAATGGGTGATATCTGGATCTGATAATGAGATTACTCAACTAAATTTGAGACTGAGATCAAGCCTATCTAATGGGTGATCTCTGGATCTGATAATGAGATTAATCAATTGAATCTAAGACTGAGATCAAGCCTATCTAACGGGTGATTTCTGAATCTGATAATGTTGATACTGAATAACTTTATGAGGGACCAGGCCTATCTAGCGGGTGGTCCATGAATCTATGGAACTATCTGAGTTCCTTACTGAGATAGATGACTGAATTTGACAGTCCTAATTTTTGAGTTCTACTCTGAAGACTGATACTAAAACTATAGCTGTGGGAGTTCTCAGTTAATCGACATGCCCTAAATTTGAACTGGTTAGGTCCAACCTGTAACTCCGGCTGGAAGGATATCAATACCATGCCACGGGTAAAGACGTCTACTCTAGTCAAGCCTCTCTAATTGGTGACCCTCACAGAAAATCAAGAGTAAGGCAGTATAATAGTCAATCCTTATTCTAATGGGTGACTCCTACTCCTGCACAGGCTACGTAATTCTAAAGTTTAGGGATTGCTCCTAATGACTCTACCTCTTTAATGGGGAACCTTCATCCCAGCACTCGCTCGATGCTAGCTCCTACTCCCAATTGAAAGACTCTAAAATGATTCTTAACTGAACTTAGACTGAGCTGAGTTTGTTACTGATCATATTTCTTGAAGGATCTGACTGAGTTATGCTAAATTCACATAGTTTCATATCAGACGAAATACTACTGAATCTCATTATCTGACTACATGATACTGAGTTCCAAAATAAATACTTGAATACTGCTAGATCTAAGCTGAGTACTGAACTTAGGCTAGAATACTAGCAATACTGAGATTACTGAGATTTCTTAAATTCTACATCTTTCTGAGAGTACAGAGTTCTATAACTCACTGAGTTTTGAGAATCGTGGCTTGACTGAGATTATCGTGAAAACTAATGCGGGTTTTAGACTGCAGTCAATTTGTCACTTATAAATACCCCCAGGACTCGATATCATAAAAGTTAAACATTGCCATTATTGAATAATCAAGATCATGAACATTCATTCACCATCACAATCACTAAAGCATCTCTTCAAGCATTTAGAAATCATAAATATGTGATAGTATAGGAAGACATGCTATTGGCTCATACTATATTCAACAAGGTCTTGCATCAAACACTTAGCATGTATTAAAGTCTTAGCATGTATCGAAGAGCACATAAGTGGGGAATTTCATACTATCATGTCACAATTTATTCACTAAGGATTTTCAACAAACACTTGGCATGCATGGGCTTGCACACAATTGGGGATTTCTAGTCAACATGCTATAATGGCTCTAATTCTTTCACATAAGCATTTTATCAAACATATGAGGAGCATGCTTTGCTTATTCAATAATTTCTACACTTAATTGACATGAACACATCACTTAACAAGCAACTTTAAGAGGGTTTATCATGAACATCACATAAATATCACATACTAGGGTCAAATCTTGAAACCTCAAAAACAAAACATGAATTAAAAACTCAATAATAGCATGAACTTTAATTTTAATTCACATGAATCATGAAAACTCATAAACATAAGATATTTGAAATTTAAAAAAGGATTCTTGAGCTTCTTGGATGAAAGGGACCCAATAATCAACATCTGTATACCTTAGGAAACTTATTCTTGAAGTCTCTTAGAGAGATTCTTGAGTTCTTGATTTCTTGATTTTTTTTTAAGAAGAAAGAAGGATTTTGATTTGTAGGAAACTCTAGTTTTTTATGTTGAAGATGTGAAATGAAGTTGTGAGCCTTGATCGAATATAAATGGGGAATGAAAAGAGTGGGAAAAGAACAAAAAATCCTTTTAAAATTGACTTAAAAATACTAAACGGGGGCTACGACGGTCGAAGTGATGGTCCGTTGCTAGTCTAACGGTCCATCAGATCATTCATCACACGTCGGTCAGAAAAAGAATACACTACCTCGATGTGATGGCATCAACGATGCTCCATCACAAACTCGACGGTCTGTCGGATCATCCGTTGCAAGTTGACCAGGATAAGACCATACTGCTTCAGCGGCGATGGTCCTAGCGATGGTCCGTTGTCTAGGCCATTGCACTTAGGCCAAAAAAAAGAGTTACTGCCATGGATTCAACGGTCTGGTAAATGGTCCATTGCAAGCTCAATGGTCCATCAACCCTACCATCGCATCTGGGTGGTTCCAACTGCTTTCTATAAAATGACCATAACTTACTCATCTAATGCCGGATTTTGATGAAATTGGTATCGATAGATAGATTATTCAATTCTCTATGTGACATAAAGTCGATATTAGGTAAATTCTACATGGTTTAAAATATTTATCTCTTAGAAAGTCACTTCTCAATCTTTTAGGACTGGATTTATACTTTGCTGAACACGCTCTAAGGCTCAGACTATGAGAGAATTTTGTAGGGTCTTACAATATCTCCCCCTTCGAAACATTCATCCTTGAATGTCACTTGATAGGCTAAGAATACTAATCAACTGAACTTTCTTAAAAAATAAGAATATCTGAAACATGACTATTCAACTGGAGCTACTGATATTCTGAGTTCTCATCTGGACATGCATATGTAATGCATGGAATACTCGACTGAAGCTACTCATAAGCTGAATTCTCATAATAGATATATATATATATCTGATGCGTGGATGCATAACTGAGTTTATCTCATGAATGACTGAATGAACCTAAACTCTTTCTACTGAACATGCATATCTAATGCATGAATGTCTGACTGAACTGACTCTCGAAAGAATGGCTGGCTATGCAATGGCAACTGATGTTAACTTCATAAGGACAGTCTGAACATACAAATTAATGAGTCTTAGGACATGAAAGTATCATAATATTATAGGGTATCTCCCCCTTGGGACTCTATGTCCCTCTAAAAACACTTCGCTGAAATACTAGGGTGGTGTATGAGGCACCTACGAACTAGGTCATGATTGACCATCAGAGATCTGAAACTAATGTGTGACTCATGTTGAAATATAAGATCAAAATGGGAGCAAAGAATTTAACCATGCATATCATAAAGTTGAAGGACTCATAACATACCTGAATCTATGCTAGGGAACCTTTCCTGATTATGGTGAGCCTGAAGCACATAGAGTCTGTTCTAACACTGACCACTATTAGAATTGGAAGAGGAACCCTACTGATGAAACTCTCTACCCCTATGAGCTAGAAAACTACATTCTCACATCCTGTGGCCTAGCTCACCATATCCAAAGCACACATCACTACCGGCTCTACACGCACCTAGGTGGCTCTCTTTCTTTCATCTTATCGGCCTCAATCTGCTGCATATGCATTATTAGTCTAGAAAGTTCCATATCTCTATTGATCATAGCAGTCCTATACTCTTTCAACACCAACACAGACATGCCAATCATAAATTTTCTCATACTCTCTCTAGGGTCAGCTATCAAATCAGGAGCATACTTAACTAACTGGTTAAACTTAAGACAATACTCTTTCACTATCATGGAGCCTTGCCTCAGGTTCATGAACTCTTCTACCTTATCTTCTCTCATCTATAGCAGGAAAAACTTATCTAGAAAGGCATCCTAAAACTCTTGCCAAGTCACGGGAGATGCATCCTTCCCTCTGCGCTTCTTCTTCATCAATACCCAATCATGAGCAATATCCTTCAACCTATAGGACGCTAACTCTACACTATCCTTCTCAAAAACATGCATAATCTCGGTAATCTTCTTTACCTCCTCAAGATAAAACTGTGGGTCCTCACCTACTACTGACCCAAAGAATTCTGGCCGGCTCATTCTGATAAAATCTCTAATTCTAGCTGTGGCTGAACCCTCATCTTGCTGAGGTAGGGCTACAGCCTGATGGTTACTCTAAACATTAGTCATGACTTGGGGTAGCGCCTGAAAAGCTACCCGAAACTCTGCATGTGAAACATTATCATTCTCAGAATCTATTGGATGAGGTGCCTGGTCACCAACCCTAGAGTCATTATCTCTATGAGTAGGCATACTCTATAAATGAAAGAAAGAGATGGATTATACTGAAGATCAACTTGAGATCATACGCAATCACACGACATGAACACTAAAAGAAGGGAAACTTCTTCTAAAACATTTTATAGCCTCTCATATAAAAATGTGGCGCGCAACACACCCATGTACAAGACTCTACTAAATACGGCTTTTCAGACTCCCTATGGCACTATTAAACCTTAGGCTCTGATACCAAGTTTGTAACACCCTAATTTTTCATGAACTAGAACGTCACACGGTGTTCATGATCTCAAAGGACCACAAGCTAACCCTCTACTGATATCTGTACCTGAGCATTGCATAATATAGATAATAAAGACAAAAACTGGCCATAAAAGGTTTAAAATATCTAAAAATACTCAAAACTGAAAACTAAATACTGATACATCTATCTAAAAAGCCTCTAAACTGTCTAAAATGTGGAGTTGATGGGACATTAAATCTGATGTGATAATAAAATAAGTATCGTCCTCAAATGAAGGGAACTCACTACTACATCTACTGCTGCTGACTAGGACTGAGCTGCTAAGGGTACTCTGGATCTCGTGCCTCTGAACCTATAGTGTAAAATAAAACATCATAGCACAAATGCGTCAGTACGTGGAAATGTATAGAGTATGAAGATAAGGTAAGGCTAAATGCAATGGCTTATGCATGAACAATTACTTAAATGAATAATTATGAGATTATTGAATAAGGACATATGCATGAATGCACAAACCATAACTGAAATCATCATGACTCTGAATACTAAAGCTCGAATACTACTTTACTATCATCTAAACTCACTACTAATACTGAGATACTAAATAACCGAATCTCCTGATATAGATAACTGATTATTGAAGTTGAGATAAGTCCTATCTAGTGAGCGTTCTCAAAACCTGATGATACTGAAGTTGATTAAATGAATCTACTCATATCAGTGACTAAAATCTGATCTTGCTACTCTTGACTAACTGAAACTAAGATCAAACCTCTCTAACTGGTGATCACCAAATATACTATCAATGATAAGAAATGATTATTTCTGAGATCCAACCTATCTAGCGTAAGATCTCTAATTCTTATAATGAGAATACTCAACTGAGTCTGAGAATGAGATCAGGCCTATCTAACGGGTGATCTCTAGATCTGATAATGAGATTACTCAACTAAATCTGAGACTGAGATCAAGCTTATCTAATAGGTGATCTCTAGATCTGATAATGAGATTACTCAACTAAATCTGAGACAGAGATCAAGCCTATCTAATGGGTGATCTCTGGATCGAATAATAAGATTACTCAAATGAATTTGAGATTGAGATCAAGCCTATCTAACGGGTGATTTCTAGATCTGATAATGGTAATACTGAATAACTTTATGAGGGACCAGGCCTATCTAGCGGGTGGTCCATGAATCTATGGAACTATCTGAGTTCCTTACTAAGACAGGTGATTGTATCTAACAGTCCTGATTTCTGAGTTCTACTCTGAAGACTGATACTAAAATTGCAACTGTGGGAGTTCTAACTTAACCGACATGCCGCGAATATGAACTGGTGTGGTCCAACTTGTAACCCCATCTAGAAGGGTGTCAATACCGTTCCACGGGTGAAGACCTCTACTCTGGTCAAGCCTCTCTAATGGGTGACCTTCTCAGGAAGTCAAGCCTAAGGCAGTATAATAGTCAAGCCTTATTCTAATGGGTGACTCCTGCTCCTTCGTTGTCTATCCAGTTCTGGAGTTCAGGGATTACTCCTAACGACTCTGACTATCTAACAGGGAGCTGCCATCCCTACACTCGCTCGGTGCTAGCTCTTACTCCCAACTGAAAGACTCCAAACTGATTCTTAATTAAACTTAGACTGAGCTGAGTTTCTTACTGATCATATTTCTCAAATGATCTGACTGAGTTACACTAAATTCACTTGGTTCTGTATCTGATGAAATACTACTAAATCTCGTTATCTAACTGCATCATAGTGAGTTTCGAACTGAACATTTGAATACTACTAGTTCTGAGCTGAGTACTGAACTGAGGCTAGAATACTATCAATACTGAGATTACTTAGATTTCTCAGATTTCTTAAGTTCTGTATCTTTTTAAGAGTACAGAGTTCTATAACTCACTGAGTTTTGAGAATCGTGGCTTGACTGCAGCTAATTTGTCGGGTATAAATATCCCCAAGCCTCGATAACATAAAAGTAAAACATAGACATTCTTGAATAATCAAGATCATGGACATTCATTCACCATCACAATCACTAATGCATCTCTTCAAGCTTTTAGAAATCATAAACATGTGATAGTATAGGGAGACATGTTGTTGGCTCATACTCCATTCACCAAGGTCTTGCATCAAACACTTAGCATGTATTAAAGTCTTAGCATGTATCGAAGAGCACATAATTGAGGAATTTTATGCTATCATGTCACAATTCATTCACTAAGGCTTTTCAACGAACACTTGGCATGCATGGTCTTGCACACAATTGGGGATTTCTAGTCAACATGCTATAATGGCTCTAATTCTTTCACATAAGCATGTTATCAAACATATGGGGAGCATTCTTTGCTTATTCAACAATTTCTACACTTAATTGACATGAACACGTCACTTAACAAGAAACTTGAAGAAGGTTTATCGTGAACATCACATGAATATTACATACTAAGGTCAAATCTTGAAACCTCATAAACAAAAAATGAATTAAAAACTCAATAATAGCATGAACTCCATTTTCAATTCACATGAATCATGAAAACTCATAAACATAAGATCTTTGAAGTTTAAAAAAAGGGTTCTTGAGCTTCTTGGATGAAATAGACTCAAGAATAATCATCTGGATACCTTAGTAAACTCTTTATTGAAGGCTCTTAGAGATATTCTTGAGTTCTTGATTTCTTGATTTTTTTCTTGAAGAAGAAAGAACGGTTTTGATTTCTAGGAAACCCTAGTTTTTGATGTTAAAGATGAGAAATAAATTTGTGAGCCTTGATCGAATATAAATGGGGGATAAAAAGAGTGGGAAAAGACCAAAAAGTCCTTTTAAAATTGACTTAAAAATATTGAACGGGGGCTGGGACGGTTGAAGTGATAGTCCGTCGCTAGTCTGACGGTTCGCCGGATCGCTCATCGCATGTCGTTTAGAAAAAAATGCACTTTCTCAATATAACGGAATCAGCAATGGTCCATCGCAAACTAGATAGTCTGTCACATCGTTCGTTGCACTTTGACCAGGTTGAGGCCACACTGCTTCAACGACGACGGTCCTAGTGATGATCCGTCACTAGCTTGATGGTATGTCATCTCGATCGTCGCACTTGGGCCAGATAAGGGAGTTACTGCCTTGGTTGCGACGATCTGGGTGATGGTCCATCGCAAGCTCGATGGTCTGTCAACCCAGCCATCGCTTCTGAACCATTCCGTTTATTTTCTATAAAACGACCATAACTTCCTCGTTCGATGCTGAATTTTAACAAAATTAGTATCGACGGAAAGCTTATTCAATGCTCTACATGACAAAAAGTCAATATTAGGGAAATTTTACACGTTTAAAATATTTCTCACTTGGGAAATCATTTCTCAATCTTTTAGGGCCGAATTTACACTTCGCTTAACACGCTCTAAGGCTTAGACTACGAGAGAACTTTACAAGGTCTTAAAAATTTATAATAGTTGTTTCTGCAAAACTAGCCTATTACAAAAATAGCCTAAAAGTGGCTACATCAGAAATAACCCACAAGGGCTCTTTATTTCTCGTGACATGGCTTTCCTCGGCTCTAAGTTATCTTGCAAACATGATGTTTCTTGCTTAGGAGCTCAAAGTAGGTCCTCCTAGTTCATGTTTGAGCTCTTCACTTGACCATGGATTTGACCTCTTTGTATTGGCATTGAATTATGTAATCAAAATCTATGATGGACATTTGGCTTGTATCATCCCCCCTTCTTAAAAAGGATTCGACTTTGAATTCGAACCTTGCCAACCCAACGAAAGGGCAAACGAACCCAAACTCCTCATGGAATGAGGGTTAGGGTTAGCACAAAAAATTATCTTAACATGCCAAAGTTGAACATACTTGAAATATAACCAAGGATCCTTTGAATTAAATATTAAAAAACTCATCAAAAAATACACAAAGGATTTGGTAATGGAAATCATCAAGCGATAAGGAAACTACAAACGTTCTAATGGCGTCAAATGATCCAAAAGGTAGAACTACCTCCATCTTATGATCCATAAAATACAATTATTTCATTACCTCTTTAAGAGACCACACCAAGGGTGGTTACCCAATTGGTTCTAACGTCTACAAGATCTATATAGCATTGTTATTCAAATAAGTGGACCACCAATATGTTCCCTACCTCTATATAGAACAAATCCAAGACTAGCATAGGTGTCATCATAAGCAAAGAGGTAGTATAAAAAGTAATAAACTGTAAAGGCATCATCCAAGGTTCTATTGTTTATAAAAATGTCTATTGACTCAAAGGACTTAGCACACAATGCACACAAGGAAGGGATCAAAACATTTAAGCACATGCAAATGCTTCCTTTCAAACAACTTCCCAAATGAAGGGATTTCATCTAGGAAGTCATGCTATGGGGAAGTATAGAGAATCTACTGTGGAACAAGCCAATTCCAGATAAGTAGTTCTCTCTAGAAGTTCATTTCCCTCTATGAACAAAGTTAAGTATGCTCCCAAGAGCCCCACAAGATTCTTCAAATTATCCAACCCTATGAAGGTAACAAGAAGTCCTTAACTTCCATGGGCTCTTCCATAAATAAATGATTAACTTGGAATCCATAAGGTGGGATTTACTCAATTTAAGCACAAGTGTGTCAAGAAAGAATGCAAATTTATAAGCAACACCCAAAGGCAAAAATGACACTTTTGCCCTTGGGTTTTCAAGAATGATAACACCATGGAGAAGGAGGCCATCAATTTTACTCAAGTATTGAAGAAGGGTATCACAAGAATGGAATTCATCCAAAGTAGTTTCAAGAGAAGGCTCTCTTCTTGACCTACAAGCAGTGAAACCTTGGTCGAGAATGGAAACACATAATGGATCACTCTCTTAGAGATTTTCATTACTTCTCTTCTTCAAAGATCTCACATCTTTGTTGGAGATCTTTCCCTTACACAATGTTGATCTCTCAAGTGGATTATGAATTTCCTAGAAAGACTTCCCATCATAGGGAAGAATACCAACATTCTCAATCAAACATTGTTTTTCATGTAAACTAAGCAACAAGTTGGGTTTACCAAGATCACCATTTCCAAATTTGGCACTGGGGTCAAATGGAAAGAGTGTCCATAGACACGGGTCTAGACAACACTCTCTTTCCCTATAGGTTTCACCCAAATAGAAAGACATACTCTCTATAATAGCATAAGCATCATCAAAAGAAAGTAGAGAGTAGAGAAAGGTATTACTCAATTCCACTTCAACAAAGGTGTCACCATGTAGATACTACTATTAGATTCAAAATCATCACTATGAGTATTTTTGTTAATAAGGTCACACAAAGTAGAAGAGGAAGCAATTTCCAAACAATGGATACTTTCTCCTTCCATGGAAGAATTCTCAAGTAGACACATACCACTACCAACATCAAAGAAATTATTTCTTAAATTTTCATAAGAAGCAAGAAATTTATCCTGATATTTATCAAAGAAAGATAGGGTGTCATACAAAGAATCATATCCGAAATCATTTTTCAAGGAATAATCACCTATTGGGATTATTAAAGATTCAAGCAAATCAAAGTTTTCATCACCCAATTGATTATTCCTTTCCAAGACTTCACATTATTTTCCCTTAAGAGTACTCTCATCTTCCAAAAAGAGGTTTTCCATCTTTAGGAGGAATGTCGTCACACCATAGTGGGTTGCCATATGGAATATAGCCCTCAAGATGAGCTATATCAACATGCTATCTACCCCATTAGGTAATTCACTAAGAGTGATTTCATCATTTTTAAATAAGATATTGTTCTTAAAGAGAGAAGGATTTATCCATGAATAAGAGGTAAGATATGCAAGTCCACTCTCTAAAAACAACTATCAAGCTCCAAAGAAGTTTCAAGCACATGATTATACCTATGATCTAAGCAAGCATTAGAATCTTCACTAATGGACAAGCTCAAAGGGTCACTCTCATTTTCTTAATCAACATTCTCAAGTTCTTTACTCACTTGAGGTCTAATAATCATACTACACACCTCCTTAAGTGGTGGAATAGTTTTGCACACAAGTTGATCGATATAATTTTCTTAAGATGATGTACAATCATTCATCACAATGGCTTCAACACTAAGTGGACATAAATTGATCTTACAAGAAGAGTCAATTTGGTCATCAGTAGGATCAACTAGTGTATCCATACTCATAACATGTACATCATCATCAAGAGGAAAAGAATCAACAAACTTATATGTAGGTAATCTACTACTTACACACAATGGGCTACTAGCCACACTATTATCATTCACATGCACAAAAATGTAAAAGTTAGTTATGTTACCTTAAAGTTCTTGAGCACATTCTGCTTTACCTTTGTGTGAAGGTCCTCCACAAACTTCGAAAACATCTATAATTTCCCTTATCAAGTCTTTAACGGGAATCTTGTTTTTTGGTACTTGTTCTCTCTGCTTGCCATGTTGGTACCTACACAAATGTCCTTATAAATGGAAGGACAGACAATGTTAGATCCAGGTGGTGGCAACCCTTTTACTTCACTCCTCTGAACCTCTCATTTTTTCTTTCTTAGGTTGCCACCTTGCACTCTCTTACTTCTCTTAATATTTTGTCTCTCGTTTTTATTTACTTGGAGTAACTAGTTATCTTTCCTTAAGATTTGGGAAGGATAGGTGGAAAGAGATGATTTCCCCATTGGCCCCTTGCAAACTTAGGACAATTTTACATATTTAGAATCTTGTGTTGTGCAAACCAATCAGCACCCAAGTGTTAGTGTCCACATTTCAAGGGAATTATGTCACACCACACCTCCTCATAATACCTATCTCGAGTAAAGAAAACCTTCACGCTCTCGAAGACTCTATAGCCTTCTGAGAAGTATGGGAAACACTTGGACACTCAAGATATCCCTAGATACTCAACCAAAAGAGGAGTTATATAGCTTGCATGACACCAATCATCAATGATAAGAACACATCTCGGAACTCCACAAATATCTACCCATCTTAAACATGGTTGTCTTCTTGGATCACTATTGTAAAGCTTCGTATAACTCTTCGGCACATAGATTGGTCTCAAAAACTCTTTCAAGGCACCCCAAGTTTGAGTGGGTTTCCTTATAAGCTTGCACCATTCCAAGGTCGGACCTTTAATGTACTTAAGGGCATATGTAGCTTGTTCGGCTTCGCTCATAGCATAATTCTTGAAGACTCTTTCACATTGCCATTCCCAATCAAGGTAAACTTCGGGATCCCGTTCTCCTTTAAAGATGGATAGAGTAAGAAGATAATAACTCCTACTATACCCTTTATTTCTATGTTGGTTCCCACTTCCACACATTTTATCATGGCTATATTATATCCCCCATAATCTTCATCTACTTCGTAGCTATAATTATTTCACCACAATCATAGTCTCTTATGTCGTAGTCACAATTATCTGAGGCTATCGAAGACATGTTCCCCTTATATCACCTTGTACCTATAAAAATGAAAAAATAATATTAGTAGTAAATCACCTCACCAATACTCGTATGAACTCATCTTTGTAGTCTTCATAATTAGAGAGGCAAATGTTGAAAGTTGTTTATACTTCGATGGACAATAAGGTGTTAATCTATACTTTACTACCAAAGCGAATTCTTGTTTAATTGACTAAAAGAAATAAAAAATCTACTTACAGACTTGAATCAAAAGCTACAACAAAATAAAAAAACTAGAAAAGCTCACAAGAAATAGGACGATGAAAGAATTCGGACTTAAGAACTAATCGATCAACTTAGTAGACGAATTACTAGTTGATGAGTAATTTAAGAATAAAAAAAAAGAGATTAGGAATCAAGAAATTGAAACTTAGGAATCAGACCTTTAGAAATGGAGTGATTAAAGTGTCAAAATGTACTTTGGAAACTTGAATTTTATGTTTGGGGATTTGATTTACGTTGGAGGGGTAAATTTGCATTGTGGAAGGCTAATTTGCACTTGGGCTAAGTTGGAACCTACTCCAGCAGCTGTGGAGCACCTTGGAAGTAGGTTAGGTTATTGATAACTTCTTTGGGATGCGCTGGGGATGATGAAGCATCTTAGCCACAGATGGAGGGCAGGCTGGTAGCAGATGGTCCTTGTCCCATTTGTTTTGAGTTGCGTTTGGGATGCTGTAGCAGGTCAGCCGCAGATGGAGGGCAGGCTAGACGTATCTAGTTGATATATCACTATTTTGAACTTCCTTGGACCTTTTAGCAGGTTAGGATTAGCTCTAAGGAACCTCAGGTGCAGGTCAGCCAAACCAGCCTCTTGAATGGGCAAAAAGGCCCTCCCAATGGTCCCCTTTAGACTCTCTTGTGGAATATCCTTAGGATCTTCAAAAGCGCGCTTGTACAAACACTTTGATACACATTTTTATTCACTTTTAAGGATCAAACAACCACTTTTTTCCAATAATTCCTCTTGTAGATTTGAATTTCTCCAAGAACACTCAAGAACACCAAAACTTCAAAAATTTCTATCTTTTAAACTGTTGATTGGAATGCGACGAAATTTTGAACCAAGGCTATTTTCAACCTTATAAACACATTACAATCATCAATTTGCACAAATTCTTTAATAAAATCTTTAGATTTTGCAATCAACTTCAAAATCTTTAATCCAAGCTTCCAACAAGGATAGAATACTCAAATAAGTTCCGATTTGGCTCAAATTTGATTTATAGACTCGTATAATGAACACAAATCTTACACTAGAAACACAAGATAAACACAAAATTGAAAACTCATAATTTGACCTAAGAACAAAAATGTGAATAGTGACTTTTTTGGGATTTTTTATTTTTGACACCACTTTTTTTGTGATTTTCAAGATAACAAACCCAAGACTAGAACCATGGGAACGATCCTAAGCTCGGCTCTAATACCAAATGATACAAATAGACTCATGAGGACTCTAATTTAAGATGAAAAAAATAAAGATAGATGGAAAGGATAACGAGGATAGAAAGATAGACACAAAATTGATACAGAAAGGGCAATCGAAGGATGTATCAAATCCTGAAATCTCCCTTAATGACTATCAATAGGCACCTAACTCTTACGGTGACCGCAAAGGGGATTTGATCCACCTTACAACTAATTTTTCTAAGCAAGGTTCAACATATGCTTTTCCGAGCACTCAACACTCCCAAGGTGTCTCGTGAATACATCATGTAAAAACTCATCATCAAAAAAAACTAACTTCCTAATGAAATGTCTAAGGCACCTATTTATATTAGTTTCTTTTGCAAAACTAGCCTATTACAAAAATAGCCCAAGTGGCTACTTCAGAAATAACCCACAAGGTCTCTTTATTCCTTGTGCCATGGCTTTCTTCGGCTCTAAGTTATCTTCCAAACACGACGTTGATTGATTAGGAGCTCAAAGTAGGTCCTCCAAGTACATTTTTGAGCTCTTTGCTTGACCATGGATTGGACCTCTTTGTATTGGCCTCAAATGATGTCATCAAAAGCTATGATGGCCATTTGGATTGTATCAAAAATCATCCTAACTACACTATTTAACTTACTACCGCCTACAAGTTTATTCTCTCCACAACATTACTACCACACCTTAAAATCTACCACACACTTTTTCATGTCCAGTACTAGCTTACAAGTACTAAAGAAAAGAAAGTCAAGGGGGTAAGGTCACATAATAGAGTTAGTCGATCTTAATATTATAATATAATCCATTACGGTCTTATCATCATGTTCCACTTTCTCACATTATAATTACTTAGCCATGCATACATTTAGACTATCTTCAAATTCCATTTACACTAATGAGTCTCTACCCATAACTTATTGACTAATCTACCCATTTTTATTCACAGCCTATAAATGGTTTCTACAGCCTCCATAATCATCCATTCTGAGATCCTTCCCTATTTTGAATAAATAGTAACATAGCTAGTCACTTCCTTCACATACTATCATACAATCTATATTGCTACCACATTGGTCTATCAATATAAAATGGCAACCCATCCCTCAATCAACGGTTATAAAACTAAAACTAGCTTATTCATACAAAAGTCAGCCTCACTCTGACTTCTAAAATTGAGACTTCATATCAACTTCTGGACCGTTTTACTACCAATAGATCATGACACTTTAATATTTACTACTACTCGGGCAGAAATACTATTCCAATATTCTGCTACATATCTCTACCCTTTAGCATGACATATGCAATAAGAATTTTGAAGGGGACTGAATACACTTTATACCTCAGGCTGAAAAGCACGATTTTATCAAGATAAAGGTATACACTCAAATAAATACACCTTGAAGCACTATTGGAATCCTCTCAAGTCCTTGTACTATTTCATAATCTTTTATGACTCAATTAAAAAGGATCACATTATTTAGACTTTGAGCTTCTTCACTTGAATCGACTCGACAATAAGGCATAGCTAATAAAATCAGAGTAAAGAAGGAATTTGGATAACTTCTATATGGACAACACAGTGGCACGATATAGAGTATGAAATAAAGGGAAAACATCTCTTAAATACCTCATAGCTTCCTCATTGTAAGTGTAGCGCGCTACACACCTATTAAAAAAAACTCTACTCAACATGTCTTCGTAGACACCCTGGGACCATGAACAATGCCCTGATACCAAGTTTTTCATGACCTGAACCAAGGCCCTAGCCGTGACGGGTATCCCAAACCATGAAGGTCCGAGAGACCCTTTAGCATATAATCATAAGCATAACCCATACATAATTCAAAGTGTGGAAGATATAATAATATTCAATAGAGATTCATTATAATTCAAACTGTGTCAAGAGAATTATGATAATACAATACTCAACTCTCGTCTACGAAGCCTCTAATAAAACTAACTATCTAGACCGAGACAAAGCCTCTGGCTAGACCATATATTGAAAGTCTCAACATATAAGTAAATGCCTCTTGAAAGATGGATGGCTCACTCATTTCTGTCATATCCCAAGTGTTATACTGATGTGATGAACCATGGGACTATACGACGAAACCTGAAATATAGGAGGTCAATACACAAAGGTACTGGTACGTAGAACAATCCAAAAATAAAATATATTTTTATACAATATCGGTGAGAGCATTTTATAAAAGCATATCAGCATAAAATAATTGAAAATACGTGGGCATAATTTTGATGATCTTCAACCATTCTTGTAAAAATACTGACTCAACTCTTTGAATTACTTCTGAGCTAGGTAGTACACCCTATATATCTACAATCCCACGGGCTATATGAAATCTGTCCTTGACTCGGCGGCCAATCCCCTAATCCAAGTTTGCCGTAAGGATTGGAGTTCATAAGATTGGTAATACCCTGCATGTGAGAATACCGTAGGAATCCCCCCATGTGAGATGTCCTAATTATCCTCCCATGTAGGATAACATATCTTAAGTTCCGCATCGACAAAACACGATTTTTGGGCTATGAGTTATCTAAACTCGAGCCTTCTTCGGGTAACTGTCTAACTTTCTTTAAGCCCAATTTTAGTCCTTTAAAACCATGCTTAATGTTTTTCAAACATTCAATACTTATTCTGTTAAGGGAATATCCTCACCGGATATCGTCATACCCAGACTTGCAAGTTATTCATATCATATCAATTTAAGAGCCCTTCTCATTCAAAATAGGTAAATGACCATCAAAAAAATTATCAAATCACAAGAGAGTTCTTATTATCAAAAACATATGAAGACTTATGCAAAACACCCTCTTGACAAGACTTTAACACGTGGTGGTCAATTTATTTATTCAACACATGCATTTCTTTTAGTTAAGATGCAAAAGCCTTTAGCATAAGAAATACCCCTTTTGAAAGCGTGCAAACGATAATGCATAATGGTTAAAGAGGTATTTAAACTCAAGAATTGCCATCATTCACAAACCAGCCCCAACATTAGTTATACATAAATCTTAGAAACAAAAAGGGGCTCTTAAGTCATGCTTTTGAAAATAATTCACAATTCATAACATGCAACGTCCATAAATTTCATCAAGGGGTAAGGAAATTTCACAATTCACATTCGTGAATCACTTTTCAAATTTAAATCACATATGCACGAGATTATAAATCAATTTTATGGAAACTCCATGACAATTACGTACTTTCATAAAATTTGATTCACGATGCATGTTCTTAAAATAATTTTCCAAAACTCATTGCTTTTACATACATATATAACTTTAAAGTTTGTTAAAATTGTAAAACATGTGCCCATGAGAATTTGGATAGCCCCACATACCTTAAGCTTCTTAATTGGTGAAGAAAGCTTGAATTCCTTATTTTATTGAAGAAGAGTTTGGGCTTGTTCGTGGGGAAAGGGATTTTGGATTTTTGTTCTTGGGGAAGAAGAAGGGTTTCCTTGTGAGCAATTTGAGTAAAAGAGGCAAATTATTCCCTTTTGGAAGCATCAATTCGTGTTATGGACGAAATAGGATAAGGCGAAATGACCCAAAATCCCCTTGGGCATTTAAAATCAAAAGTTGTACATGAAGGCACCGAGCAACGCGGGCTTTAGATCGGTAGGGTAAGCCCTGCACCGCGGGATTTAGACCGTAGGGGTAAGCCTCGTGTCGCGGGCTCTATCCCGGACAACTAAACCAGGCGCCGCGGGCCTATCCCGGTGGTGCTACTGTTTTCATTTTCTAAACATGCCTCTACGCCCATCTGAAAGTTCTGAAACTCACCAGGTATGTACTTTTGACCTCTCTAATCATAAATCAACTTAAAAACAAACATTTTAGGGTCGAGAAGGTCGATTTAAAAATTCATAAAATCTAGAGGTCTTGAAAATGACTAAGTCCAAGACACTTAGTAAAGTTTTCATGTCTTGGGCCCCTTAAACATGCAACTGAGAGCTGAATTGAGCTAAGACTCTTGCGGGGTGTTACACCAAGTTTCCTGTTTTTGAGCACTAACAAGAATGAATACTTTGAATTGAAGAAATCAGGAAGGTGTCTGCCCTTATTAGCATCCTGATTATATAGAAGCTTTTAGCAGCTCTACCAGGAAACGGATGGACAAAATGGAAGCTTATTAACAATGAACAAGCCTTTTGGAATTCATTTCTATCCCTTTAGTTGACCAAAGTAGTTTTGGCTTTCAAGTTTCATTTGGTCTGGTTGACAAAAAAATTTTACTTTTAAGTGGGGAAAAAAAAGAAAGAAAGATGAAGTCAATATAAATATTTATGTTTTCTTTGTTAAAGTCGATATTATCTTTATATTGTCATGCATACTTATCCAATAGGAATATATATATTCTCATCCATGTAGAACTCACTGAAGATCATCAGTAAAGTTGTCTCTGTGTCACCTATAGGTCACAAGGTCGAGCTGCCAAAAGCAACCAATGATGCTTACATCAGGGTAAGCTTACCTGCATCGAGCCCCTACAGCCCATTCCCAAAACCAGGGTGAATGTTAATGCTTTGTGCACCGGACTGCCTTTTTATGTATATAAGACTCATGATAGTTGAATCAACCATTGGGCAATGCAGCACTGCTGCAAATGATTATTCACTAAGGAAACTCAAGTGTTTCCTCAAGCTAACTTTACGATTTTGAATATTGATAATAAACACTCCACCCACCAAATACATGTGATAAGAAGCCACCACCGAGATTAACAGCCTATGATGGAAAAGAAATACCCCGCTTTAGGTAGGAATGAAATAAAAGCTTCACTCTTGCAAAGTTGACTGATAGATACTAGATCCCAACTTACTAGTCACCTTTAGTATTTGTTGTTACTCTGTGTTAGCGTTTTCCAACTTAGTATCTTGCTACCAGTATTTCTTTCTCCTTCTGCAGTAGCAATATCTGATTGGAAGCCCTTGAAGTTCTGGTTCAGTGTTTATAAGAATGCAGCCAATGATATGTGTGTTAGGTGCACGTAACGGGTTTGAGCCCTTTCAAGGACAAAAGTATGGTATTTGAGTGAAGAAGGGCAGAGGCGTTGACCCATTATCTACCGAGTTTCATTGGCTTTCTGAATTTCTAAAAATATGGATGCAGATAATTCACAACAAAGAACTAGTAGGCCAACAGCCAATTAATGCAATTCATCAAACTAAAAACACCCTGAGACTTAAAAAGCATAAATCGATTAAAAGCAAATATAGCCTAAAGATAGCCAAAACATAGACCGTTGAGAACTGCACAATGCGGTTCTACTTTGATCTCTGCCTCATCTTTCGCCGCTTCCTCTTCAATCGCCTCATACGCTTCTTCTTCCACTGTAATAAACACAAAATCAAAAACAAAAATTGACAAAATTGAGCACACAAAAATTACCGAATGAATGGAAATTGAGGAATTCCAGTGCAAATATTCCATGCTTCTTCCACCGGAAAAAAAAAAAGACGAACTGAAACATACAAGAAATTACGGGAAAAATTGACGAAATTGAGTATACAAAAAGAATTGAATAAAAACGAAAAAGAATTAGCATACAATAAATTACGGGGAAAATTTGACGAAATTGAGCATACAAAAACAAAAAATTGAATAAAAACGAAAAAATACGGAGGAAATTGATCTTAAAAAAATCAAAAATTGCATAAAACAGGGAAAACAATGACGAAATTGAGCATACAAAAATCAAAAAATTGAATAAAAACGAGAAAAAACACGAATTTGAGCATACAAAAATCAAAAACTGAATAAAAATGAGTTATAAAAATTAAAAATTGAATAAAAACCAAAACAATATTGAAGAGATTAAGCATACAAAAATCAAAAACGGATAAAAACGAGAAACAAAAAAACAAAATTGAATAAAAACGAAAACAATATTGAAGAAATTAAGCATAGAAAAATTAAGGAAAACAAGACGTTGACGAAATTGAGCATAGAAAAAAGTTACGGAATGAGCGAAAAAATGAGGAAATCCGTAACTTTTTTGACGTTACCTTAGCTCTCATCTTGAATTGTCTTCACTTCTTGGAGCGAATCTATCGAAGAAAAAGATGCTGCAGTAATGGAAGGAAGTGAAGTTAGTTTTAGGGTTTTAAATGGATTATTATATATTATATAGGAAGGAAATTCTAGAGTCCTTCAATGGACCGGATTATGATCCTACTTGGGCCAAAAATTCTACTCTTGGGTCCAGTTACGTATCGTAAATAGTGGCAAACTTAATACCATAATTATAATAAATAGTAATATTTTTATAAAATATTTTATAAAACAATAATTTTTTTTCGGTGAGACACTCTGTAGACACATAAAATTTATTGGATCAAATTCATATAAAATTTAAATTTGATTCACATTTTATTAGGTTTAAATTTATTTTGGGCTTAAAAATATAATAAGCCTATTGTATTCCTCGTCAAGGTTCATCTCACCTTGAAGCCCAAACTCATCAAGTGACGTGGCATCCCAGTCAAATCCAAGACCAATGAGACGCCGCCACATGTACAAATGATGTGGAAATCTCATTTAAATTCAACAACTAGTCAAAAGGCGTCAAGTGGCAAAGTGACATGTTTCGGCCAATCACAAACAACTAGGCTTACCCCCTACAATTATAAATAGGGGAGTAACATAACATTCTAAAGGAAAGAAAGAAAAAGGAGAACATTCTCCAAGCATTGGAGGAAGCTTCTGCATTGACTACACAGCTCTTTAACGAATTGACTAACGGAGTTTTGCCCGGAGATCAACTCGACAAGACAAAGTGTTGTCAGACAATTCCTAGAGATCCAAACATATTTCTAGGAGACTCATATCATCCTTCATTCGAGAATCACGCTGTAAAGGCCCTCGAATCACGGAAAAACTTAGGGGAGAAGAATCGAGAGAATAACAGAACTGTACCCGCAAAATTACCTTAAATAAAATTATTCTTTTTGTTTATTTTATTTTTTGCTTGCAGTTAATTTTCAGCGTTAACGAAAATTTGTTGCAAACAAATTGGCACGCCCAGTGGGACCAGTTCTGCTCTTCATCTCTTCCTCCTACAAGTCAAAGGAAATCACATATTCAACTACTACAGTGGACTTCAGAAAAATCAATGAAGTTTCGTGCAAGAAGTCTACTACTGCTATGTCTACAGAGATCAAACTTGTTGGCCCAAACAATCTCAATGCTTGTGCTTTGGATGGATCCCAATACTTCACCATTTTGGAGATGACAAAAAGGAGAAAATCTCAAATTTCGGCAATAACTACAACCCCTGGGGGCAACTTTGCATCTATTTTATCAGATGAACCGTCTGAAACTGGCTGCAACTTTGGAGAATCTGAAAACTTAATGAATTCTCCAACTTCAACGAAAGTCAACACCTTCATGGTTGATACAATTGACTTAGACGAGAAGTTTGAAATGATGGAGCAAACCATTGAAGCCTTGAAGAAGTCTGTTGATGAGAAAGATCATCAAATCGCCCGACTTATGAGCATGTTAGATCTCTACAATCCTGGAGAGTCAAATTATAATTTAACACCGCGAGAAAAAGTTGATGATGAATCACTCATCAAGACAAGTGACAATTACTGCGATAATCGATCCGCTTCAGTGGCTATTCTAACAGTTCAACAACTGCAAAATATGATTGCAAACACCATCAAGGCACATTATGGCGGTCCATCACAAAGTTTTGTAGGATACTCAAAGTCGTATTCTAAGCGAATCGAGGGCTTACTGATGCAATTGGATATAAACCGTCAAAGTTTTAATAATTTGATGGAAAGAAAAATCCAAGGCAACACATCGCTCATTTCGTTGAGACTTGTAGCAGTGCTAGTACACATGGGGATCTTTTTGTCAAGAAATTTGTTCGCTCCTTAAAAGGCAACGTTTTTTATTGGTACATAGACTTGGAGTCTGAATCAATTGATTTTTGGGAGCAACTAGAAAGTTAGTTCCTAAATCGCTTCTACAGTACCCGTCGTATGGCCAGCATGATGAAGTTGACAAACACAAGACAAAGTAAAGATGACCTTGTACTGGATTACATAAATCGCTGGCGAACATTAAGCTTTGATTGCAAGGATTAACTTTCTGAAACTTCCGCGATTGAAGTTTGCATTCAAGGGATACGTTGGGGTCTTGTGTATATCCTCTAAGGAATTAAGCCTCGAACTTTTGAAGAATTAGCTACGTACGCTCATGACATGGAGCTAAGTATTGCAAGTCATAGAATGGTATCACCTATTTTTTATCCTAGGAAGGAACTCATGAAATTCGAAGACTCATCTAAAAATCAAATTAGGGAATCTATGACGACAACTATGAGTTTTACGAAGTCCCCTACAAGACAAAGGTTAAAAGAGGAAGCTCCAAAGAAACAAATGCTAGAGGTGAAAAATCAACCAACCTTGAAAGAGTTACAAGCAAGGGTATATCCTTTTCCCGACTTTGATGTTCCTGAAATTCTTGACGAGTTGTTAGCCAAAGAAGTCATTAAACTTCCTAAGTCAATGTGACCCAAAGAATCAAACAAAGTCGATGATCCTAAATACTATAAATTTCACCGCATTATTGGTCATCACACCATAAAATGCTTCATCATGAAGGAAAAGATCATGACATTAATGCAAGAAGAAAAGATCATCATTGATGAAGGCGATACAGTTAACGCAAATCATGTTAGCGCCAAACTGCACCATATTAAAGGTTCAATTTCAAAAGCTCTACAAGTCATGCACTCTATGGAATCACCAAAAGTTGTAGAAATCATCATGCTACAATTTGGGAGCTTTAACCCATTTAGAGTTCCAGCCTTGAAGAAAACAGCGGGAAAATTCCTGCAAAATAACTTCTCCAATAGCAAGAAGGGTGATACTTGGACATTGATCATTTGCAAAAGAAGAAAATATCAAAGAACTTCTAAACTCCAACTTTCAAAAGTCGACACAAGATCAAGTGCAAATCTGCTTCAACCAATGGGGGCAATAAATACCAAACTGAAGTGCAACAATACTCCATTACAAAGGGTTGGAAGAAAAGTTACATTACAAGAATTCCTCCCCAAAATGCTCCTCGATACACAAGCCTAAACTGCAAGTCAAGACGCTCCTCGACACACGAGCCTAAACTGCAAGTCAAAACACTCCTTAAGGCACGAGCGTAAATTACATGTCACTCCTGGCCCACATGAGTCTAAACTGTGAACGGCTCTAAAAAGGAAAGGAAAAGTATGAAGCTTGAATGCATATTTAGAGTCCTTTGAAGATGTCGTCTTAAAGTAAAAAGATTCTTCATTATCTCCCAAGCAATAAAGTCTTCTCGATAAGAAAAAGACTTGTGGTACTTTGAATATTGCTCTATTCTGGCCTTCAACATATTACGGAAGTGATGTTCCCCAAAACTTGAAGTAGATGATGAAATTCATGAAGTATCCAAAATCTGAGGAGAAATAGAATATCACAAGATTTAGGCTACAACTTTGAAAAAGTACCTGAGAAAATATAAAGGTTATATGCTGATGAATTTCACGCTTAACATAGATCTATGAGTCTAATTTCCAATGCAAAAAATGTAACCAGATTCCGATACTTCCACGTCAAGATATGGAATTTATCGTGACGCTGCTCTAAGCTGAAATAACCAGCGAACCAAGATTAGAAGGCTTTTTTTAGAGCAATATCTGGGATGATTCAGATGCAAACTAATTGTGGTTTCCTTGAGAGACGTAGATCTGCAAGTCTATTTTCCAATGCAACAAACGAAACCTGATTCCGATACTTTCACGTCAAGATATAAAATTTATCGTGACGCTGCGCAAAGCTGAAATAACCAGCGAACCAAGATTGGAAGGCTGTTTTGAGAGCAATATCTGGGAAGATTCGTATGTAATCTAATTATGGTTTTCACGTGATATGTAGCTCCACGAATCTACTTTCCAATGCAAACAATGGAACCTGATTCTGATACTTTCGCATCAAGATATGAAATTTATCGTGACGCTGTGCAAAGCTGAAATAACCAGCGAACCAAGATTAGAAGGTTGTTTTTGGAGCAATATCTGGGATGCGGGATGCAATCTTATTGCGATTCCCGTGTAAGATGTAGCTCTACGAGTCTAGTTTCTAACGCAAAAAAAGAATGGTTTCTGATTTCGATACTCCTATATCAAAATATGAAATTTATCGTGATGCTGCGCAAAACTGATAAAATAGGACATTGAATTCTATTTTTTATGAATCAAACAACTCATATTTTTGTTCTCCCATCGGGGAATAAATATTTTTGTGGACGTGTGCCTAGTTCTTGCTCACCAAGATCAGAAAAGGCTACTCCTTATGTCAATATTATCAAGCTGGATGGCACCACATACGTGCTCCTTGAAAAGAATAGGATGCTCTCACTCGAAGCCTCTTTATCTCCGAGCCCTACGGATGAGATGCACCATATGCTTGCTTTGCAACGATGGACTGCAGACACTCAAAACTTCATCACGCAAAATGACACCAAGTACATACTCACTGAAGCTAAAATAGAAAACTTTCAGCGTCGTTAAGGATAAAATTAGATCATTCCAAGTCACTTTCTTATCAAGCAGTAAGGAAGCAGTGCACTAAATGGTTCAACATCTATCATGTCGACTTTCTTTAGTCTGACATCAAGATCATTTGTATAAACCTGCACAAAAAAATGAAGATGTAACACTTCTACAGTGTTAACCGGATGAAGCTTCTCTGTTCTATGTGGATTGATACCAACTATGTGAAACTTCAATCTGGCAATAAGTGTCGGTACCAAACGCACAATGCTTCAATTTGACATGATCAACATTGGGAGAAACAAATACCTTTGAAATCATGAGAATGAAAACACATTCATGAGTAATTCAAGTCTCGCCGCCAAGTTTCGGCAAGCCTACACATCAACCAACCTTGAAGTAGGGGGCATTTGTAGACACATAAAATTTATTGGATCAAATTCATATAAAATTTAAATTTGAAGCACATTTTATTGGGTTTAAACTTATTTTGGGCTTAAAAAAATAATAAGCCTATTGTATTTCTCATCAAGGTCCATCTCACCTTGAAGCCCAAACTCATCAAGTGACATGACATCCCAGTCAAATCCAAGACCAATGAGACGCTGCCACATGTACAAATGATAGAGAAATCTCATTCAAATTCAACAACCAGTCAAAAGGCGCCAAGTGGAGTAACATAACATTCTAAAGGAAAGAAAGAAAAAGAAGGACATTCTGCAAGCATTGGAGGGAGCTTCTGCATTGACTACACAGCTCTTCAACTAATTGACTAACGAAGTTCTACCCGGAGATCAACTCAACAAGACGAAGTACTGTCAGACAATTTCTGGAGATCCAAACACATTTCTAGGAGACTCAAATCATCCTACATTCGAGAATTACGCTGCAAAGGCCCTCGAATCACGGAAAAACTTAGGAAAGAAGAATCGAGAGAATAACGGAATTGTACCCGCAAAATTACCTTAAATAAAATTATTCTTTTTGTTTATTTTATTTTTTGCTTGCATTTAATTTTCAGCGTTAACGAAAATTTGTTACGAACACACTCCACACATGCGTGTTTCCTGTTAATCTCTCATATTTTCACTCCAACACTTTACCTCTCTCTCCAATCCTACTTTACCTTTAATTTTTTTTTTTATAAATTCCCTAAAATTAACTAAGAAATTCAAAAAAAAAAATGCCCCCTCGACAGGCTTGTGCACTCGTACAATTACAACCCAACATGATGAGCGGCTCTGAAATGGATAGTACACTTGTTAAATATTTTATAGTTTTCTAGTTTGCTTGTGCGTTCCGTGTGTGGCTAGACACAACGTTGAAAAATAATAAATATATGAGAAAAAAAGAAAATCAAAAGAAATCGAAGAATCAACCAAAATTTCACTCTTGATGTTGAAATGTCTTCTGAATATGATTCGAAAGAAAATAAAGACAGAGTTATTCGTATATGTATTTATTAGCTAATGGGTACTAATTTGTATAAATACACAAATCTTGTTGTGTGTGTGTGTATATATATATATATATATATACATTTCAGCAGAAGCGAAGCCAGGATTTTAACTAAGGGGTTTCAATATTCGAAGAAAACCTAGACGAAGGGGGTTCAACACCTACTATAAATACAAAAAAATAATTTTAATCATGTATAAATGATGTATTTTTCCGTCGAAGGGGATTCGGCCGAACCCCCTAACAAGGCCTGGCTCCGCCCCTGCATTTCAGAGAAGTTAATGTATTATATATTTGTATATACGTATGAAGTTTACATATGTACTTTTAAACAGTGTTGGATTTGTATTTGAATTGTCCTATATCCTTTTAGAGGGTAACATCTGTATCTATTTGTATATATATATATATATATATATATATACATTTCGGAGAAGTTAATGTATTATATTTTTGTAATACATATGAAGTTTACATATGTACTTTTGAACAGTGTTGGATTTGTATTTGAATTGTCCTATATCCTTTTAAAGGGTAACATCTGTATATATATATATTGTTTCTATATTTATTAGTTAATGGGTATATATATATATATATATATATATATATATATATATATATATATATATATATATATATATATATATATATATATATATATATATATATATATATATATTATAAATACATAAGCAGATTTGTATGTCCATGTATTTCGTATATTTTTGGGATATGTATATGAATATAGATATATAACTCTTGTGAAAAAATAAAAATCTTAATCATTAAAAGTCTAATCAGTTATGTGATTTTTGTAAAAAATTTAACTAATATAGATTTATCAGTTATGTATTTAAGCAAAAAATCTTTTAGTAAGAGTTGTTTATGACAAAAGGAACTCTTAGCGTTAAATACATGGAGTAATTTAAGCACAATTTCTTATTTAACTCAACTCATTTGAGAATAAAGGGGGTAGTAAATTTCGTTTGTATATGTATTTCGGTAGCAAACGCTGCCTAAAATACAAAATATAACTTGTTATTTTATATAATTACAAAGCAGTTGCTATGAAACTTCTAATTATGAACTTAAATTTGCTGCTTATGAAATTTTTCCTTATGTTAAATGGGAGAGCTAGACTGAATTTGGGGAGTTAACTTGGGTTGAGCTAATAAATGGGAGGGTTATTGATCCATTCAAAAACTACTTAGGTTGAAATGGGCTAAAACGGGGATCATCGCTCAATTTGTGTAATTGTTATTAAGTTTTAATTATTTTATTTATCTATAATCTATATCTATAATATATTAAAAGTGTGAAGACCCTTAGAAAAGTTATTTGAACCTCTTGTCCTTCATTAAAAGACTCTTCTTTAGACAAAACTGTCTTTGCACTATATTTTTAAATTTATTATTTAATTATTTTTTATTATATTAACTAGACTTTCTAAAATATATGAGACTCCTAAATTATATGGTAGGAGAATTAATTAATAGTTTCCTTTCTATTAGACTTCCTAAAATATATGGTAGGAGAATTAATATTTTCCTTTCTATTGTTCAATTATAGAAAAAGTCTCTTAAAATAGGACTTTATTAAGGAAATACCTCTATAAATATTGAGATGTACATTAAACTAGCGAAGAAATCGGTTTGTCTATTGGGAGAATATGATTGATGCTCATCTACCTTAATTCGATTGCATGTTTAGATTGATGGATGCTTGATTTTCTAACCCTTAATTTCTTCACTATCTTTGTCAGTATAATAGAATTCAACATGTTGTATATATATATTTTCTTTGTTTTCATTCAAAATGATTTTTTATGGTCAAAATTTTCGCTCAAATAAGAATTAGTTGGATTAAAATCGAAGCTGTGTGATTACTATTTTATAGTTTTTATATAGTTTATAGGCCGTAGATAAATGTCAGATGACTTTGAAGAATTTCTTGTGTAAAAGTTAGGCTTAATTATATTATGTTGATGTCTTTATTATCTTATTGTTTTGTTTTAATTTACAGATGTTAGATGAATGTGGGTCGGCTTTGAAAAAAAAAATTAGGTAAAGGTTAGGTTTAATTGTATTATCGTAAGATTTTTATTAATGTGTTATTTTGTGGTAGTTTATAATTCGTAGATAAATCTTGATCAGCTTTGACAATTTTTGTGTGTAAAATTTAAGTTTAATTGTATTATTTTGATATCACTTTTATCATATTATTTTTTTGCAGTTTACAGGTGATAGATAAATGTTGGTCGGCTTTGAGAAATTTTTTTATGTAAAGGTTAGGTTTAATTATTATCTTAATATTTCTATTAGTTTGTTATTTTGTGATTGTTTACAGTTCATAGATAAATCTTGATCAGTTTTGACAATTTTTTGTGTGTAAAATTTAAGTTTAATCATATTGTTTTGAGAAATTCTTTTATGTAAAGGTTAGGTTTAGTTGTATTATTTTGATATCTCTATTATCTTATTATTTTGTTATTTTTAACAGGTGGTAGATGAGTATCAGACGACTTTGAGATTTTTTTTTGTGTGTAAAGAATATATTTAATTGTATTATTTTGATGTCTCTATCATTGTATTGTTTTGTTGCAATTTACAGATGGTAGATGAATGTCGATTGACTTTTAAAAATATTGTTGATAAAGGTTAGGTTTAACAAATAAATTCTCCATCTTTATATAATCAAAAAATATTAAATTTAATTATTACATTCATCTTTATTATTTAAATAAATACCATATTTAGTGTAATGTTCAAACTCATTAAAGTGAGGTACACACGCAAGGCGCGTACACCTAAACTAGTTATTTTAAAACATTTAGTACCGAATGAAAAAAAATAATTATGATTATATATATATATATATATATATATATATATATATATATATATATATATATATATATATATCAAATTAATAAAAATGTCTTTTTATAAATATTTTGACTGAGTCCAGCTGTTGTGCTTATTTAGACGCGTGTCAAACATTTTCTGGTTTTTTTCACTCTTCTTCACCAGTCATTCATTCATATATATATCTGAATGAAACAATATATATACACGTACATATAGAGAGAGAAAGTGAAAACTTCTAGAGAGATAAGCGGAGTTTGTACTCTATCGCTTGTTGCTTTGTACTCTACTATGTCTCTGTGTGTGTGTGAGTGAGTGAGTAGCGATCTGGATCAATCTAGATCTGACGGTGGTACGGAGGTCGAAAGGCGGCCTCCGTTGATTCACCGGTGGATCTTGGTGGTGGTTGTGGTGTTGATATTGTGTTTGTTTAACTTTGAAGGAGCTCAATGTTTTTATCTACCTGGTGTTGCTCCTCAAGATTTCATGAAGGTGAACTTTTTTTTTAAGCTTAGTACTATGTGTGTGTGTGTTTTAATGTGTGATTTGGTGTAATTATGTGAGTTATATAGGGATATTTGAGGTTTGAGGTAGAACTATGAAAGAGAAAAATGATGCTAATTTTTATGCTATTTATGTGTGTTTTGTGTGTGGTTACATGATTCTGTGGTGACATTGGAGGTTAGAGATTGTGACAAAATTCCTCAAGAGCCAATTTACGCTATGCGTGTAAATAAATAGTTAACGTATCGATATTATATAAATGATGCATAATCATGTATCAATAATATGTAAACAATTATGTAATGTATATGGAATATATCAATATCGATTATTTACTTGACTATCATGCATTCTCACGTTAATAAATAAAAGTACAACAAAAAATAATAAAACAACATAAATATTTATTTTTTCCACAAAAAAAAGTGAAACAATTAGAAAATAAAAACATAAAAAAGAGCACCAATAAAATCTAAACAATTAAAAAGTTTTTTTTTTTGGACAGCAGAGAGCATTATTTATTTATAAAAGGCTGGAAAGTACATCAGCATTAATGTCATACCCCAAATTCCATTGGAGCGGACTGACACCCGTAGCCGAGGAGGCCCGGGAGAACCCGTTCATAACCTATACTTTCACATTTACATCACTTATGAAAATTAGAAATTTGGGCAGCACTTCGTTGTAAATAGAAGAAAACAGCACCTATATCATCCCAGCATACACGCATAAATATATATATAAACAGTAATTGGCCATCAAAGCCATCACATCTATCAACCAAACACTCCTATGACTGTACAATATGTCTACAAAAGCCTCTACATAGATACACAACTGAGTTAGGGTCGGGACAAACTCCCGCCCACAAAAGACTTTTATACAAATACCAAAAATACATATAGACACGACTTGGGATGCCCCGAAACAACTGGAGCTCACCACTAACAACAGAATGTCCTGGCTCTTACTGCGGAGGTGTACGACCTGAAGTACCTGTTCCTGCAGGCATGAATACGGGTCCCCCGTGAGGGACGTCAGTACGGAAATATGTACTGAGTATGTAAGGCAGTGAGTATCAAGATGAGATACAAAAGATCAACAGAACCCAGATACCAGTGAATAAACAGTATGAGTAGACCACACTTAAAAGAGCTGATGGGATACCTGCACATTACTTTCATATCATTACTTCCCGTAATCCTTATCAATACATAACATATGTCATATAATGGCCAACTGATCAGTGGTACTAATACAATACATCAGGGACCACCCCCTGGAATAGCATATATACATAAACTTTATAATACAATGGCCAACTGATCAGTGGTACTAATACAATACATCATATCATCAATTTAAAATACAGACATTCCATTTCTTAATTCAATTAATCTTTGAGATTGGTTACTTTGTGGTCACACCTTATGGAACTTGAAACCATGATACCTCAATAGGAAAAACATGTAAATAGGTAATCAATATCATGAAAATGAAGTAGAGAATCATGGATACCTCATTAAACCATTTCGGAGTCAACAATAGTATATGGACATTTGTTTTTTACTAGTTGGACATCTTAAAAGTGAAAACAAGTTCAATTGGTAGTGTCGAAGATCACATTATGTTATTATGTGTCATGTGTCGTAGGACAATGTTGGAAGCTTACTTGAGAGTGCCATGGGTCATTATTCATGCCCAAGATTAGATAGAGTATGTCTTACATACCTTGATATAACCACTTCAATACAAGTCGAACTTGACTTCCCGTACTCTTCGAACACTTATCTACAATAAGTCATTTGTGGCAAACTAGTATTAGCAACCAAACCTTACCATTTAGGTATTAACTTCACCAAATAATGTCTAGGAAGTAATCCTTTAACTCATCAATAAGAGTGCTACATACATCCTCTTATACTCTTATTACATTCACATATCATGCTTTTTCATGAAATATCCCTCAACATCACTCTTAGCCTTTATTTTCCTTCTTAATCACCATCCAATACCAACATGATCACTAGGCATACATAACCACTAATATAATGATATATCACCACAATTCATCCTCCATAATCCAATACAACAACTTCCATAATTTACTACTAACAATTTATACAAAACAATTCATAACTATGTTTCTGGTTATCTTCCAACATCAAGACAATACTCATAATCCTTTATCAATACTTATTCATGGATAAGAATCAAGAATAAACAATATTCATACCTTAACAATGAACTCTTGCATTTAGAATCCTCCTTACATAACCATGGGGTGCTTCTCGAAGCTTTTGAGATGGTGAACACAACTACGGAACCAATTCGAATTTTCTACGGTTGAATCACAAAATATTTGAAGTTGAAATTAGGTTAGGGTTTCACCTTCTCTTAATAATTGGATGATATATGATATATATGAGGCTAAGTGTAGGTTTATAAAGACCCATTTTCGTCCAAGAGGTAATAGAAAATGACCATTTTGCCCTAAAAATTTAAATAAATCCGAATCTGTCCCCAGTGGTCAGTTTTGACAGGCTGAAGTAAATCGATCATAACTCTTTGATCCAGTATCGGATTTGGGTGAAACCAATTGCATTGGAAAGATAATTCAAAGTGCTTTCATTTTCATATAAAGTATACCACCCAGTTCTTCCTGTACAAGGAGTTATGGTCGTTTAAAGTTGACCCAAAAATCTGTCCCACAATTCTGTTTTTTTTTTTGGTAGGCTGTAGTAAAACGGGTATAGTTCCTTACTCAGACATTGTATTTGGATGAAACCAATTTCATCGGAAAGAAGACTCTCGGAGATTTTCGTCGATATATAGCAGCTCACACAGTTCATTTTGTACAAGGAGTTATGATCGTCTAAAGTTGATCCAAAAAAATAATTGCCTAGCTGCAGTAATTTTCCTGCAGATTTACTGTTCACAGGCTTCCCTGCCACCATTTTGAAATTTCGAATGTGCTCGCTTATATGAAATACTCCTCTGTTTTGGGCAAACTTTATATCGTTGGAAAGCTTATTCCAATACCTACACATACAACTATTGGCGGGATACTTCCGAACACCATAAACTTAATTTAACCCATATGCAAGCCTTTAGGACTCCATATAATCGCGATAAGTGTACGAAAAAAATTTACGAGGTGTTACAATTGACAACACACAGGTTGCCCAACATAGCTAGATCACTACACATACTACTAGATAAACTCCTACTAACATAAAGTTCCTGCATATCTGCATACATTTCCTGAGAAACAAAAGAGGGTGAATTCGAAAACACTACAAAGTCATCGCCCTGCATTGAAGAACCATGTTTTGCCAGGAAATGCGCCACCTTGTTTGCTTCCCTGAAATTATGTCGGACCTGGGGATTCCCAACTCCTTCAGCAACATCCTACAAGGAGAGTTAATGTGAGAATACGTGCATGTAGGAGATTTTAATAACTGAATTACCTCTATTGCATCCGTTTCCACTTCAAGTGAAAGGCAAACATGATGCGTGGCCAATTGCAGACCAATAAGTAAAACTTTAAAATCCATTTCAGCAGTATTAAAAGCGCTGGCTGAGTTGGAGAAACCCATAATCCAGTTACCTGTATGATATCGAATAACGCCACCCACCCCTCCGGTGGAGTCATGACAATGAAAGGCACCATCAACATTAAGCTTAAAGACACCAGGTGGGGGGGAGGGGGAAAGCCATTTAACAGGAATAGTGCATTGCATATGAGGTATAGTAGGACCATTAGCGAGAAACATAAATTCCATCACTTTATGGAATATATCATGAAGAGAAACGAGTGAGTTAGATTAGTTAAAAATGTTGCAATTTTTAGTAAGCCAAATCTGCCAAAGAGAAAAAAGAAAGAAGGTAGACCATTGAAAGTAGGGACTTGAAAGGGAAGGATTAAGATCCCTAATATGGAGCAGCCATTGCTGAGCTGAGGTAGCTGGAGGAAGAGAGAAGGTAATCCCTAGTTGTGACCATAAGGCAAAACCGATGCAACAATCAATAAAGATGTGATACAAAGATTCAAGGACATTAGGGCAGTGAGGACAGTGTCCAGTGGGGGTAATAGTAAGTGTAAGTACATATTACTATGAAGCCGATCATGGAAGCATTGCTAAAGGAAAAACTTAATTTTATTAAATGTGAATATGCCAAATCCATAAAAAATCAGTGTCCCGTGAAGGAGGAATATCAAGGGGATGACACTGAATATTTGGCTTTCTTAACCCAATGAAGAAAGTCGGCATGGGAAGGATGTTGGGGGAAATAAACCTTATCCATGACATCCTTGATGTGATTCGAAAGGACAAAGGAGCAAGCATCCCAATTCCAAGAGTTATCATTACAGTAAGTATCTAGGGTAGTGATATATTCATTAGCTATTAAAGGCCCCTGAATGAGAGAGCGGAGGGTGACGCCCCGAGAAATCCAGTTAAAATCCCACAATTTGATAATTCTACCATTACCAATTTGCCAGCACATATTTTGTTGACGCAAGTACCAACCCGTAAGGATATTTTTCTAAATAAAAGAGTGGGAGGCTAAAGATCTATGATGAGAATATTTGCTGATAAGACATTGGATCCAAAGGGAGGAAGGATTTAAAAAAAGTCTCTAAGCCATATTAGTGATAAGGTTTTGGTTTTTAGAAGCAGCTTTATTAATACCTAAACCACCCTTACATTTAGGGTGAGTAACAACCTCTCATTTAACAAAATGCAGTTTCCTTGCGTTTGGCGTAGAACCCCACAGGAAATACCTTTGGATTTTATCAATCAACTTTATAGTTCTCTTATGGAGAATGAAGTATTGCAGTACATAAGTGGGGATAGCATTGAGAGTCGCATTTATAAGAGTGACATTGGGTTTTCCAATTTGCTAATTTGGTACGCATATTATCAATAACAAATTGGAAATCAACATGTTTGGGTTTACGGTTAAGAATGGGAATTCCCAAGTATTTACCAAAGTTGGTAGAGGGGGATATACCCATCTGGGAGGTGGCTAGATGCAGGAAACCAGTAGGACAATGTTTGGAGAAAATTACTCGAGACTTGGTTTTATTGATGGATTGGCCAGACAAGGTGCAAAATGTTTCTAGAAAGTATTGGATGGAAGAGATAGATTTAGCATTGGCTTTTGCCATGAAAGTAAGGTCGTCCGCAAAGAGGACATGGAAATGAGAGGACTGGCAAGGGCAATTTTAACCGTATCCCATTTCCCCACATCCACTTGGTAATTGATAAAATTAGAGATTAATTCTAAGCATAAGATGAAAATGTAAGGGGACATAGGGTCATCCTGACGAATCCCCCTCGTAGGCGAGAAAACATCCGTTCCGGTTCCATTAACGAGTACAGAGATAGTAGAGGAAGACTCTAAACTCATAATGAGATTGGTAATATTAAGGGGAAATTTATAAAATTTCAAGGTAAGGAAGATAAAAGACCATTTCAATTTATTGTATGCCTTTACAAAGTCAATTTTAACCATAAAAGATCCATTATGAGTGGTAGATTTATAAAAATAGTTGATAATGTCTTGAATAATAACACAATTATCTATGGAGCGTCTAACAGTAATAAAACTAGACTGGAAAGGACTAATGAGATCATCAAGAAAAGGTTTTAAGCGGTTAACAATGATTTTGATAATAATCTTGTAAATAGTATTACAAAGACCAGTAGGACAAAAAATTTCAAGATGGTTTGGATTTGGTAATTTAGGAACTAGTCACAGATGAGTTTGATTAAGGGAAGGGGAAAATAGAGGCCGAGGAGAAAATTTCATAAGTTACAAACTGATTGCCCTATGGTTTTCCAATATTTTTTTGAAGAAAAACGGGTGAAGACCATCCTGACCCGGAGCTTTAAAGGATTTGAAGGAGAACACCGCTTGAGTAATCTCAGAATCCCTAAGTGGGGCATCGAGAGGGCTTAGATCAATATTCCTAAAAGAAGTAAAAGGGTTGGTAAGATAGAATATAGGGGTAGTAATATGAGAGGTTGTGAAGATTTCCTGAAAGTAATTAGACGTGTAATGTTGAATATCAGGAAGACGAGTAATCTACTTCCCCCCATCATCCTGAAAATATAAGATATTATTATGACGTCTACGGTGGAGCACTAAATGGTAAAAATGAGTGTTTGCATCCCCTTCATTCAACCAAGTAATCCTAGTTCTCAATTTCCAGTAATGCTCTTCCAGTCTTAAAATTCTATCAAAGTCATTGCACAAATCATATTCCAGGGAATTAAGAAAATCACTCCCAGGCCAATTAGGGGACGTATATATGTCATTTAAGCGAGTTAAAATAGTATTTTTTATTTGAATATATCACCCAAAGTAATACGTCTCCAAGACTTCATAGTGGGTTCAAAAAGATCCAAGGATGAGGGAAAAGATCTACCGTCCCAACACTGATGAACAATATTATTAAACCCCATGTGATTACAGCAGAAACTTTCTAAACGAAAAGGACGAGGATAGTTAGAGGAACGGTTGACATCCAACCTAAGAAAAATGGGATTATGATCAGAAGACAAACGGGGGAGATGAGTAACATTAGCATCCGAATAACGTTGGAGCCAGAAGTCAGAAGCACAAAAATGATCCAGTCTTTCCATAATAAGAGCTCTAACCCTACGATTTTTTGATCACATAAATTTTCTCCCTTTGAACCCCAAATCCGTGAGATTACAATGGGCTAGACAATTACGAAAGGCGATACTCCTATTCCTATCAATAGGTCTACCCTCCCCCTCCCACCACCATTTTTCAGTCTGGGTGGTGATATTAAAATCACCCTCTAACACCCAAGGACCAGAAAAATAAAAATGGGTTTAACGAAGGCTATCCCACAAGGCACACCTACGGGTAAGGTTGGTGTGGCATACACAATACTAAAAAACCAAGGATTAGAGTTAGGAAAAACCTTAACCATGACATGCAACTCTTGGGAGGAGTGATGAATTCTAGTAACAGCAATGACATTATTGTGCCAAAGGAGCACAATACCCCCAGATCTGCCACCTACAGGTACTTCTAAAAAATTAGAGAAATGGAAATCTTCCTTTAGTATTGCATAGTCTTGAAGAGAGGTCTCCAAAAAGGAGACCATGCAAGGGTTATAGGCATGCAGAAAATCCCTAAAGTTTTTTATAAAATCTTTAATGTACAAACCTTTTATGTTCTAGAAAATGATAGACATATTATCATACATAGGACCAGGAAAAAGGATGGAGGGAAGAGCATTATGGGTCTCCATGGAAGGAAACCCCTTCAGAGTGGGACTCAGTACTACTGCATGTTTTGCCGCCAGCCGATTGATGGGAGCGTGTATATCCATCGACCATTTTAGCAGTTCCTTTGGACACCAAGATATGAATTTTTGATCTTCCATCTCCGGAAAGAGCATAAGGGCTACTTCACATAGTGTGGTAATTTTTGTTAACGAGTTGGAACTGGGTCTAATTCCTCTGGAGGGCCCCTCATCTGGGTTTGCATAGTAGGACTCGGGATTGGGGTCCATGGAAATAAGACTGGATGAGAATTTAAATACTCAAGAGGACAGAAAAATGGTAGAGTTTGAGCTAGATGGGGATCCAATAGCAGGTTGAAGTATGTTTGTATACCCCAATGTTGGTGCATGGCTTGAAGCCATGAGTTTCAACACATTCTCCATCCAGATATGGTTCCAATAGTTTTCCAGGGCCACCTTGAGTCCCTCCGTGATGATTAGTGCAAGGAGATTGGGATTTTGAATGATAGCCCTCAATTCCCTCCCATCGATATCCAAGTTGAAGAACATTGCTTGATCTTGCTGTGCATGTTCCACCCAAGATATTGGAGGTTGATGAGATGGAAGCGACATCGTGAGATAAATCGTTGGGATATACAGAAGAGAGGGAATCTAAGCTTGATCGTTCGTGGTTAACTGGGACATAGAAAATAGTTTCATATCTCTCTTATAGATGGGGCGGAGAGGACATTTCATTTGGACTGGAAGGAAGATCATAAAGTGGATCTTGGGAATTCTTTACTACTAGGGATTGCAGTGGTAATGATTGAGAATTTTTTTAAGAAGATTTGAAAGAAGGGCCATTGGGCAGTAGAGAGGCATTGTCAGTAGCTATAGTCATTACTGAAGATTTGCACGGAGTGTTAGGAGTGAGGAAGTCCAATTGTCGAGTTTCGTTTGACAAGTGGTACGAGTCTGATGAAGGAGAACTGGCAGTTAGGGTTTTTTTGGGGAGGGGAGGTAAAAGGGTCATTTTGGGTAGTCAAAGAAAGAAGTGGGATACTGATAATTGTCTCATAAGTTGGCATTAGTATAGAGTTAGTAACGGGAGTAGTATCCACGTGTCTAGGGAAAGGTGCCCCATTGGCAGTGGAGAACACAACAGAAGCAGTGGAGTTTTGGGACTGTGAGTGTAATTTTGCAGCCGCCTCCGAATGAATGCCTTGTTGGGGTTTTGCATCATTATGAGAAAGGAGGGAAAACAGGTTATTTTGCATATTGGAATTGCGGCACGATTCTTAGGAGGACTTCTTCATTGTAAGTATCTTTTTCACTTCGAAATCATATCTAATAATGTTGTCTTGTTCTAGATTATGAGTATTTCTATGTGTTTGTTTCAGTTTGATTAGTTAAAATTTTTAAATAATTCAGTTCAAAATTTTATTGTGTATTATATTAAGAGTAATGTCTTGGTGATGATTAGTTAAAATTCACATGCAACGCATGTACCCTTAACAAGTAACTAAAAAAAATTTCGAACAATATTTTTTTCCTTAATAACAAAACACCAATAAGAAAACACTAATTTTCTAAAAAATTAGTTCCTAAAAATTTTTTCCTTTGTATTGAACACACTCTTATTATTTGGTTAGGATTTATGATAGACAATTATTATAAACAAATTTTCATGAGATAAAGTGAAGAAATAAGATGATCTTCTTCTTTGCTGAGGTGCGAATATCTCATTCTCTTTAAGGAGATTCAAGCCCACTGCGACATAATCTACACTGATCCAGCAATATATATGTAACACCCCGTAATTTTTTTTTCGTACACTTATCGCGACTATATGGAGTCCTAAATGCTTGCGTATGGGTTAAATTAAGTGTATGGTGTTCGGAAGTATCCCGTCAATAGTTGTATGTGTAGGTATTGGAATAAGCTTTCCAACGATATAAAGTTTGCCCAAAACAGAGGAGTATTTCATATAAGCGAGCACATTCGAAATTTCAAATCGGTGGTCGGGAAGCCTGTGAACAGTAAATCTGCAGGAAAATTTCTGCAGCTAGGCAATTATTTTTTGGATCAACTTTAGACGAACATAACTCCTTGTACAAAAAGAACTGTGTGAGCTGCTATATATCGACGAAAAGCTCCGAGAGTCTTCTTTCCGATGAAATTGGTTTCATCCAAATCCAACTGCAGCCTATAAAAAAAAACAGAATTGTGGGACAGATTTTTGGGTCAACTTTAAACGACCATAACTCCTTGTACAGGAAGAACTGGGTGGTATACTTTATATGAAAATGAAATCCCTTTGAATTATATTTCCAATGAAATTGGTTTCACCCAAATACGATACCGGAGCAAAGAGTTATGATCGATTTACTTCAGCCTGTCAAAACTGACCACTGGGGACAGATTCGGGATTTATTTAAAATTTTAGGGCAAAATGGTCATTTTCTATTACCTCTTGGACGAAAATTGGTCTTTATAAACATACACTTAGCCTCATATATATCATATATCATCAAATTATTAAGAGAAGGTGAAACCCTAGCCTAATTTCAACTTCAAATATTTTGTGATTCAACCGTAGAAAATTCGAATTGGTTCCGTAGTTGTGTTCACCATCTCGAAAGCTTCGGGAAGCACCCCATGGTTTTGTAAGGAGGATTCTAAATACAAGAGTTCATTGTTAAGGTATGAATATTGTTTATTCTTGATTCTTATCCATGAATAAGTATTGATAAAGGATTATGAGTATTGTCGTGATGTTGGAAGATAACTAGAAACATAGTTATGAATTGTTTTGTATACATTGTTAGTAGTAAATTATGGAAGTTGTTGTATTGGATTATGGAGGATGAATTGTGGTGATATATCATTATATTAGTGGTTATTTATGCCTAGTGATCATGTTGGTATTGGATGGTGACTAAGAAGGGAAATAAAGGCTAAGAGTGATGTTGAGAGATATTTCATGAAAAAGCATGATATGTGAATGTAACAAGAGTATAAGAGGATGTATGTAGCACTCTTATTGATGAGTTAAAGGATTACTTCCTAGACATTATTTGGTGAAGTTAATACCTAAATGGTAAGGTTTGGGTGCTTATACTAGTTTGCCACAAATGACTTATTGTAGATAAGTGTTCGAAGAGTACGGGAAGTCAAGTTGGACTTGTATTGAAGTGGTTATATCAAGGTATGTAAGACATACTCTATCTAATCTTTGGCATGAATAATGACCCATGGCACTCTCAAGTAAGCTTCCAACATTGTCCTACGACACATGACACATAATAACATCATATGATCTTCGACACTACCAATTGAACTTGTTTTCACTTTTAAGATGTCCGGCTAGTAAAAAAAAAATGTCCATATACTATTGTTGACTCCGAAATGGTTTAATGAGGTATCCATGATTCTCTACCTCATTTTCATGATATTTATTACCTATTTACATGTTTTCCTATTGAGGTATCATGGTTTCAAGTTCCATAAGGTGTGACCACAAAGTAACCAATCGCAAAGATTAATTGAATTAAGGAAATGGAATGTCTTTATTTTAAATTGATGATATGATGTATTGTATTAGTACCACTGATCAGTTGGCCATTGTATGACATATGTTATGTATTGATAAGGATTACGGGAAGTAATGATATGAAAGTAATATGCAGGTATCCCATCAGCTCTTTTAAGTGTGGTCTACTCATACTGTTTATTCACTGGTATCTGGGTTCTGTTGATCTTTTGTATCTCATCTTGATACTCTCTGCCTTACATACTCAGTACATATTTCCGTATTGACGTCCCTCACGGGGGACCTGTATTCATGCCTGCAGGAACAGATACTTCAGGTCGTACACCTCCGCAGTAAGAGCTAGGACATTCTGTTGTTAGTGGTGAGCTCCAGTTGTTTCGGGGCATCCCAAGTCATTTCTATATGTACTTTTTGGTATTGGTATAAAAGTCTTTTGTGGGCGGGAGTTTGTCCCGACCCTAACTCAGTTGTGTATCTATGTAGAGGCTTTTGTAGACATATTGTACAACCATAGGAGTGTTTGGTTGATAGACGTGATGGCTCTGACGGCCAATTACTGTTCATATATATATTTATGCGTGTTTGCTGGGCTGATACAGGTACTGTTTTCTTCTATTTACAACGAAGTGCTGCCCAAATTTCTAATTTTCATAAGTAATTTAAATGTGAAAGTATAGGTTATGAACGGGTTCTCCCGGGCCTCCTCGGCTACGGGTGCCAGTTCGCTCCAATGGGATTTGGGGTATGACAGAAGTGGTATCAGAGAAGTTCATCCTAGTGAGTCTACAAAGCCGTGTCTACGTAGAATCTCGTTTATCGGTGTGTTGTGCACCACATCTATAAACAGGAGGTTATTGGACATTCAGGGGTTGTTTCCACTCTCCATTTCTTAGATCGTGCAATAGAGCCCATATTAGAGATAAAGTCATAATCGATCACTTAATCCAATTGTTTTTTTATTTATTACAGTAACGATGCTGGTTACAAGGAGAAAGAATAAGTGGAAGCGAGTAGATGTAGTGGCCGGAGAAGGTACTAGTAAGTCACCATCGGTACATGCTGAACAAAGTGAGTCTCAAGATGAGCATATATCAGGAGCTTCTTCTCCTCTGGAAGGACCATCTATTAATGCTGTTGATCGAAATTTAAGGGATGCAGTACAACTTCTGACGCGTATAGTTGCCGATCAAGTTCAAGGGCAAGCTATTCCTACCATGGGTTCTAGTGGTACGGATAGAGCAGCTAGCCTTCGAACACAAAATTTTCTGAAACTGGATCCTCCTACTTTTACCGGATCAGATATTAACGAAGACCCGCAGGACTTTGTCGATCAAACCCAAAGGGCTCTAGATGTTATGCACATATCCGGTAATAAGATGGTTGAGCTAGCAGCATATAGACTGAAAGGAGAGGCTATTTTGTGGTACGAGGAATGGAAACGATCTAGGGGTATTGATGCACCTCCAACTACGTGGGGAGAGTTCAAAGATGCATTTATTGATCATTATCTTCCATTTGAGACTCGTCAGGCCCGTGCAGATTAATTCTTAAATCTTCGTCAGGGTAATATGAGTGTAAGGGAGTATAGTCTTCGATTTAACTCCTTGTCTCGATATGCTTCTAATATGGTAGCTACTATGGATGACAGAGTTCATCACTATGTGGATAGATTGGAACCATACTTGGTTAGAGATTGTACCATTGCTGCTTTGAACAAGGACATGGATATAGCGAGGATACAAGCTTTCGCTCAGAAGATGGAAGATCAGAGGCAAAGAAGAAGAACCCAGGAATCAGAAAAAGGATATTCTAAGCGGGCCAGAGCTATAGGGCAGTTTATGGCATCTCAGGGAGGTTTTAGGCCTTCGTTCTCTCATAGATTGCCTAGCCCGTTATCTTTTCATCCTGCAATTAGTGCTCCACCGCAATTTCAAAGGTTCAGAGATAATCAGTTCGGGCAAAGCAGTGAAAATCAGAGTTTGTGAATAGTGGGGTATCAAGGGCAAGGGAGTATGAGTCAATTGAGACCTCCACGACACCCGTGCCTCATATGTAGAAAATTTCACTTTGGCAAATGTCGGCTTGGGACGAACAATTGCTTTTGGTGCGGTAAGCCGGGGCATATGGCTAGAGATTGCCCACGCAGGACCACAGGTGGTATAACACGACCTACCAGATCAGTTGTTGCATCATCATCGGTGCCTCCTTTGAGTAGGGGTGCACAACCTATGGGTCACGGTAGAGGTGATAGAGGAGCAGCTAGTTCTAGTGGAGCTCAAAACCGTGTGTATGCCCTAGCAGATCGGCAGAATTTAGAGGCTTCTCCAGACGTGGTTACAGGTACGTTATCCATCTTTGCATTTGATGTGTATGCCTTAATTGATCCTGGTTCTACATTATCGTATGCTACTCCTATGGTTGCGGGAAGGTTCGGAAGAACACCCGAATTATTAGCCAAGCCATTTGAAGTATCAACGCCAGTGGGGGAATCTCTTATAGCTAGGAATGTTTATCGAAATTGTGTTGTGAATATTTGTGGTCGTGATACGATGGCCGATCTTGTTGAGTTAGAAATGGTAGATTTTGATGTTATTATGGCCATGGATTGGTTAGCGTCTTGTTATGCTACAGTAGATTGTCCTTCTAAGAAGGTATATTTCCATTTCCCAAATGAGGCAGTCCTTGAATGGAAGGGTAATGTTGGCGCGCCGAGAGGTAGATTTATTTCTTACTTTAAGGCAAGAATAATGATTTCCAAGGGGTACATATACCATTTGGTTAGAGTAAGGGATACAGAGGCAGAGCCGCCAACTTTTCAGACCGTTCCGGTTGTGAATGAATATCCTGATGTATTTCCTGAAGAACTACCAGGTTTACCTCCTGAACGAGAAGTGGAGTTTGGTATTGATATGTTGCCAGACACACAACCAATCTCAATTCCTCCTTATAGAATGGCACCAGCAGAGTTGCGAGAATTGAAAGAGCAACTGAAAGACTTGCTAGAGAAGGGATTCATCAGGCCTAGTATGTCCCCTTGGGGAGCACCAGTATTGTTTGTGCGTAAGAAAGATGGTTCGCTGAGGATGTGTATTGACTATCGGCAATTGAATAAGGTGACTATTAAGAATAAATACCCTCTTCCCCGAATTGATGATTTATTTGAGAGTCAAGGCTGTTTAAGCCGTTTCTAGATGTGTTCGTGATAGTTTTCATAGATGATATTCTGGTCTACTCTAGATCAGAAGAGGACCATGTTAATCACTTAAGGCAAGCGTTGCAGATTCTTCGTGATCGTAAGTTGTATGCGAAGTTTTCTAAATGTGAGTTTTGGCTCAAGTCAGTGGCATTTTTGGGCCATATTGTATCCAGTGAAGGCATAAAAGTTGACACTCAAAAGATTGAGGCTGTGAAGAATTGACCAAGACCCACGACGCCTACGGAGATTCGTAGTTTTCTCGAGTTGACAGGTTATTATAGAAGGTTTGTTGAAGGTTTTTCTTCTATTTCTGCACCCTTGACTAAGTTGACGCATAAAGCCTCCAAGTTTCAATGGAATGGTGCCTGTGAAAAGAGTTTCCAAGATCTGAAGAGCAAATTGACTTCTACACCGGTATTGGTACTTCCTGAAGGCACAGAAGGGTATGCAGTGTACTGTGGTGCTTCGAGAATTGGCTTAGGATGCGTATTAATGCAGCATGGTAGAGTAATAGCCTATGGCTCTAGACAGTTGCAACCACATGAGAGGAATTATCCCACACATGATCTTGAGCTAGCTGCAGTTGTATTTGCTTTGAAGATATGGCGCCACTACTTATATGGGGTTCATGTTGACATATATACCGATCATAAGAGCCTGCAATATATCTTCAGTCAGAAAGATCTAAACATGAGGCAGCGGAGATGGCTTGAATTGTTGAAAGATTACGATGTTGATATCTTGTATCATCCAGGGAAAGCGAATGTGGTAGCAGATGCACTGAGTCGTAAGTCTAAAATGGCATCTATATAAAAGCAGGGGATGATTAAGGATCTTCACCAACTAGCTAATTTGGGAGTTCGACTTCTCGAAACTCCAGATGAAGAGGTTATTGTACGTAATGCAGCGGAATCTTCATTGATAGCTGAAGTGAAAGAGAAGCAGTATGCAGATTCAATTTTATTGCAGCTTAAGGAGGATGTGCAGAGTGGCGCGACAAAGGCATTTGAGCTTACGCGAGAAGGAGTGCTTCAGTGTCAGAATCGTTTATGTGTACCTGATGTAGTGGAGCTAAGAAAGAGAATTATGACAGAAGCACATTGTTCAAGGTATTCCATCCATCCAGGGTCGACTAAGATGTATCAAGATTTGAAAGCAATATATTGGTGGAATGACATGAAGAAGAATATTGCCGAATTTGTAGCTGAATGTCCGAATTGTCAAAGAGTCAAAGTAGAACACCAGAAACCTGGTGGTTACATGCAATGTATAGATCTTCCAGTCTGGAAGTGTGACAAGATCAATATGGATTTCATCACGGGTTTGCCTCGTACATATCGGAAGTTTGATTCCATATGGGTGATCATTGATAGGCTTACCAAATCTGCGCACTTCTTACCAGTTAAGACAACTTATACGGCGGAGGAGTATGCGAAGTTGTATATTAAGGAGATCGTTCGGTTACATGGAGTTCCAATTTCCATTATATCTGATCGAGGAGCCCAATTTACCACGAATTTCTGGAAGTCTTTTCAAAGGAGTTTGGGGACACAAGTAAATCTAAGTACGGCTTTTCATCCTCAAACGGACGGACAAGCGGAACGTACCATCCAGACACTTGAAGATATGCTACGAGCATGTGTATTAGATTTCAAAGGCAACTGGGATGATCACCTACCTCTTATCGAGTTTGCCTACAATAATAGCTATCATTCAAGTATCAAAATGGCACCATATGAAGCATTGTATGGAAGAAAGTGTAGATCGCCAATAGGATGGTTTGAAGCAGGTGATGCGGTCTTGTTTGGACCGGATCTTGTTTATCAAGCAATGGAGAAGGTTAGAGTGATCCAATAACGGCTTTCAACAGCTCAAAGTCGACACAAATCTTATGCGGATGTTAGAAGAAGAGGACTTGAGTTTTCTATCGACGATTGGGTATTCTTGAAAGTATCACCAATGAAAGGAGTGATGAGGTTTGGTAAGAAAGGAAAGTTAAGTCCACGATACATAGGTCCGTACAAGATCATTCAAAGATTTGGACAAGTTGCTTATGAGTTAGAGCTACCTCAAGAGAGCTCAACAGTTCATCCCGTATTTCATGTTTCGATGCTTCGCAAGTACATCGGAGATCCATCGCACATCACTACTACGGAAGATGTACAAGTTACAGAAGATCTCACTTTTGAAGAAATGCCTATTGCTATTCTTGATCACCAAATTAAAAAGATAAGAAATAAAGAGATAGCATCGGTAAAAGTACTTTGGAGGAATCAACAAGTTGAGGAGATCACATGGGAAGCCGAGGAAGTGATGAAGATTAAGTACCCTTACCTATTCAACGATGAGGAGCAAGTTCATGAGACGGAAAAAGAACAATAACAAGTAAGTGTTTATTTTTATGCAAGTATGTTATGATGATGAATATGTTAATTGTAAGCTTGGACATGTCTTAATTGAGTAACTATGCTAACATTCAAGGACGAATGTTATTAAGGGGCAGAGAATGTAACACCCCGTAAATTTTTTTCGTACACTTATCGCGATTATATGGAGTCCTAAATGCTTGCGTATGGGTTAAATTAAGTGTATGGTGTTCGGAAGTATCCCGTCAATAGTTGTATGTGTAGGTATTGGAATAAGCTTTCCAACGATATAAAGTTTGCCCAAAACAGAGGAGTATTTCATATAAGCGAGCACATTCGAAATTTCAAATCGGTGGCCGGGAAGCCTGTGAACAGTAAATCTGCAGGAAAATTTCTGCAGCTAGGCAATTATTTTTTTGGATCAACTTTAGACGATCATAACTCCTTGTACAAAAAGAACTGTGTGAGCTTCTATATATCGCCGAAAACCTCCGAGAGTATTCTTTCCGATGAAATTGGTTTCATCCAAATCCAATGTCTGAGTAAGGAGCTATACCCGTTTTACTGCAGCCTATAAAAAAAACAGAATTGTGGGACAGATATTTGGGTCAACTTTAAACGACCATAACTCCTTGTACAGGAAGAACTGGGTGGTATACTTTATATGAAAATGAAATCCCTTTGAATTATATTTCCAATGAAATTGGTTTCACCCAAATAAGATACCGGAGCAAAGAGTTATGATCGATTTACTTCAGCCTATCAAAACTGTCCACTGGGGACAGATTCGGGATTTATTTAAAATTTTAGGGCAAAATGGTCATTTTCTATTACCTCTTGGACGAAAATTGGTCTTTATAAACATACACTTAGCCTCATATATATCATATATCATCAAATTATTAAGAGAAGGTGAAACCCTAGCCTAATTTCAACTTCAAATATTTTGTGATTCAACCGTAGAAAATTCGAATTGGTTCCGTAGTTGTGTTCACCATCTCGAAAGCTTCGGGAAGCACCCCATGGTTATGTAAGGAGGATTCTAAATACAAGAGTTCATTGTTAAGGTATGAATATTGTTTATTCTTGATTCTTATCCATGAATAAGTATTGATAAAGGATTATGAATATTGTCGTGATGTTGGAAGATAACTAGAAACATAGTTATGAATTGTTTTGTATACATTGTTAGTAGTAAATTATGGAAGTTGTTGTATTGGATTATGGAGGATGAATTGTGGTGATATATCATTATATTAGTGGTTATTTATGCCTAGTGATCATGTTGGTATTGGATGGTGACTAAGAAGGGAAATAAAGGCTAAGAGTGATGTTGAGGGATATTTCATGAAAATGCATGATATGTGAATGTAACAAGAGTATAAGAGGATGTATGTAGCACTCTTATTGATGAGTTAAAGGATTACTTCCTAGACATTATTTGGTGAAGTTAATACCTAAATGGTAAGGTTTGGGTGCTAATACTAGTTTTCCACAAATGACTTATTGTAGATAAGTGTTCGAAGAGTACGGGAAGTCAAGTTGGACTTGTATTGAAGTGGTTATATCAAGGTATGTAAGACATACTCTATCTAATCTTGGGCATGAATAATGACCCATGGCACTCTCAAGTAAGCTTCCAACATTGTCCTACGACACATGACACATAATAACATCATATGATCTTCGACACTACCAATTGAACTTGTTTTCACTTTTAAGATGTCCGGCTAGTAAAAAAAAATGTCCATATACTATTGTTGACTCCGAAATGGTTTAATGAGGTATCCATGATTCTCTACCTCATTTTCATGATATTTATTACCTATTTACATGTTTTCCTATTGAGGTATCATGGTTTCAAGTTCCATAAGGTGTGACCACAAAGTAACCAATCTCAAAGATTAATTGAATTAAGGAAATGGAATGTCTTTATTTTAAATTGATGATATGATGTATTGTATTAGTATCACTGATCAGTTGACCATTGTATTATAAAGCTTATGTATATATGCTATTCCAGGGGTGGTCCCTGATGTATTGTATTAGTACCACTGATTAGTTGGCCATTGTATGACATATGTTATGTATTGATAAGGATTACGGGAAGTAATGATATGAAAGTAATATGCAGGTATCCCATCAGCTCTTTTAAGTGTGGTCTACTCATACTGTTTATTCACTGGTATCTGGGTTCTGTTGATCTTTTGTATCTCATCTTGATACTCTCTGCCTTACATACTCAGTACATATTTCCGTACTGACGTCCCTCACGGGGGACCTGTATTCATGCCTGCAGGAACAGGTACTTCAGGTCGTACACCTCCGCAGTAAGAGCTAGGACATTCTGTTGTTAGTGGTGAGCTCCAGTTGTTTCGGGGCATCCCAAGTCGTTTCTATATGTACTTTTTGGTATTGGTATAAAAGTATTTTGTGGGCGGGAGTTTTTCCCGACCCTAACTCAGTTGTGTATCTATGTAGAGGCTTTTGTAAACATATTGTACAGCCATAGGAGTGTTTGGTTGATAGACGTGATGGCTCTGACGGCCAATTACTGTTCATATATATATTTATGCGTGTTTGCTGGGCTGATACAGGTACTATTTTATTCTATTTACAACGAAGTGCTGCCCAAATTTCTAATTTTTATAAGTAATGTAAATGTGAAAGTATAGGTTATGAACGGGTTCTCCCGGGCCTCCTCGGCTACGGGTGCCAGTCTGCTCCAATGGGATTTGGGGTATGACAATATATCTTGACTTGTCCCCTCCAGGATACAACAGCCCATAACAATGTACAACTGAAACAACTCTAGATTAGTTTAAGAGTCCAAAACTTCACTATAAGAACATCTTCTTTCAACATATATTTACCCTCTTTGTATAGTGAATATAGTTAAAGACTTAGAATATTTTCTTTGTCCCAACTCTTTCTTTCACTAAAATAATAACTCTCTTTTATATAGTGAATATAGTTGTAGATTTAGAATATTTTCTTTGTCTCAACTCTCTCTTTCACTATTATAATTACTTTCTTTTGTATATTGAATATAGTTGTCTCAACTCTGTCTTTCACTACTACACACTATAATCTTTTTCACACTTATCATATTACCTTATACATACAATAACATGCAATACCACCTCTATTTATAGGTGAGGTATTTATCCCTGTATTGAATAGAAAGAATATGGTGTAGTAAAGCGAGTACATAAATGGTCTATAGGTTACAAATGTTACAAGAGTTACATGCAATTAATGGCCATATAAATTACAAGAACTAATAGCCATGAGAGTTGGAGTTACAAGAACTAATGACAATATGAGTTACAAGAATTAATGATCATCTTTACCACAATTTGTACCCACTAACTCAAAAAGATAACGTGGTGAGTTACAAGAATAATGACACCACTTTTTCCACTTTATGTTTACTAATGTCATGCACTTTAATTTATTTTAATAATAAAATGCACCAACATCCCCCCACTCATTTTATCATTAAAATAAGAGAGTTCATCAGTTTAGTTAAAGGGAGACTATGATGCATAATGAAGGTGTGTTCTACATTGAACCTTCACTTAGTAAAACAATAAACTTTACTCCAGAATCAATAGTAGTCTCAAACTTGAACTTTGACTATTTAAGAAAAATAAAGTATTACTGCTTACACACAATAATCAAGGTGTTAACATAAGTTTTAATAGCCAGCACGTTACGGTCATGTGCTATCCCGATTTTTCATGAGCGTTTTTTAGAATAAGCCCAATTCTCATAGGAAGCGGCCTACTTCCACACTCATATAGATGAAATCTGTCAAGGTGGTCCTGTAATTTCGACACCCTACTTATAAGAGATACAAATTTCATTAAGATTTATTTGGCTCAACCTTCACAAATTATTATAGGAACAATGCATTCACATCATAGGAAAGATTAAATAATAGTGCATCACACACCAAATCATCATATGATTCATTCTTCCCATTGAACCTGGTTATAGGATCTCTAGTTCCCAGGTTAGGTTTCCTCATATATGACTCATGATTTTTGTATAGGCTTTCTTCCTCCCTCTCGATGTGATTCAGACCATTTATCTTGTCAAGGCCTTGATTAGTTCATCTGCAAAATTATTACAAAGTTAACAAAATTAATATTGATATACCATTGACCAATATGATCTCACAATATTGTGTTTTTCTCCTTATGATCTGAATTTATTATTATAATAATGATTTATACTCTACCAATAAATTTTGGTGCTATCACAATAACTCAAAATTAGAGAAATCAATTTCTCAACATAAAGTGATTGATCAATTCATCTTTTCACTAGTTGAAGCTAAAATAGTAAGTTCAACCTCCATAATGAGTTAGCAAATCATAATTTATTTCTTCATTTCAGTAAATAGCACCAAGTTCTTTTTTTCCCTCATTTTGCATCAAAACACATTTAAGTACAACATAATTCATTTTAATAAAAAAAAGCAACAACTTTTTTCTTTTCAAGTAAATATACTTGATTTGCTTGTATAACCTGCTTAAGTGCTTTTACACAATTTTAGGCCAAGTGCAACTAGCCACATATCTCATATTATATTAGGCTAGCAAATTCCTTTTTTTTTCCACACCACTTTCACATATTTGAATTAAAAGAAGTTACATGGCTCATAAAATATATTTTACAATTTTTCTTTTTCACCATAATGTGACATGTCAAGGAAAAGTTCATCACATAGTTTAAGTATTTTTCATTTCAAAAAATAAAATTTATCTCACTCAAATATTTAATATCAAATAACTGACTATTTAATTTATCATTTATTTGATAACATGCATTTTAAAGCCAAAATCATCAATGCACAAATAGTAATATGTAATTTATTTCAAGACTAATATATGCACATATAACTTTTTTCAAAACATTCTCAAAAATACAAAAATCACATTTTTCATGGCGATTTTTCCTCATTTCATTAGCCCTCACTATTTTGAGACTTTACGAAAATAAACTTTCATTTATTCATGAAAAATAATAGGTAACTTTTTACCTTTCCTCCACAACAAGTAAATTTTTTTTATATCTTTCCTCCGCTTGAGTTGAGGAGTAGAAAGATACTTTTTGTGGCTATCTCTTACCATCCATTTTTTTGAGATCTCTCATTTTGAGATCCGCAATTTTTCAAACCTGCATCTCTTTTCTTCTATCTCTTGAAGAGACTAGTGTCATTAAGAGTTGAGATAATCTCTATCTTGATATCCTCGATTTTTCAAAATGTAACAAAACATGAATCTCCTTAAAATTGTTGGCGTAATATGCCACAAATAATAATGATTACAGTTTAAAATAAAATGAACAAAAGTGAAGAAAATAAGATGATCTTCTTTTTGGCTGAGGCACGAATATCTCACTCTCTTTAAGGAGATTCAAGCCCACTGTGGCATAATCTACACCGATCCAACAATATATCTCTTGACTTGTCCCCTCCAGGATACAACAGTCCATCAACGATGTACAACTCAAACAACTCCGGATTAGTTGAAGAGCCCAAAGCTCCACCATAAGAACACCTTCTTTCAACATATATTTACTCTCTTTGTATAGTAAATATAGTTAAAGACTTAGAATATTTTCTTTGTCCCAACTCTTTCTTTCACTAAAATAATAACTCTCTTTTATATAGTGAATATAGTTGTAGACTTAGAATATTTTCTTTGTCTCAACTCTCTCTTTCAGTACTATGATTACTCTTTTTTGTATAGTGAATATAGTTGTAGACTTAGAATATTTTCTTTGTCCCAACTCTCTCTTTCACTACTACACACTATAATCTTTTTCATACTTATCATATTTCCTTGTACATACAATAACATGCAAGACCACCTCTATTTATAGGTGAGGTATTCAACCTTGTATTGAATAGAAATAATATAGTGTAGTTAAGTGAGTACATGAATGGTCTATAGGTTACAAATGTTACAAGAGTTACATGCAATTAATGGTCATATAAGTTACAAGAACTAGTCATGAGAGTTACGAGAACTAATGGCAATATGAGTTACACGAACTAATGGTCATCTTTACTACAATTTGTATCCACTAACTCAAAAAGATAATATGGTGAGTTACAAAAATAATGACACCACTTTTTCCACTTTATGTTTACTAATATCATGCACTTTAATTTATTTTAATAATAAAATGCACCAACGGTGTTTATTATAGAGGTACATTCTTTGTAAACTTCATCTATATAACAATATACTCAAGTATTATATATTAAAATTTTATAAATAAATATATTATGTACAAAATAAAATACCAGAATAGTTATGGTAATTATTGTTTATGTCATGCATACTGTAAATTTCAAGTATAAAAGTCAAATTTAAAGTGAAAAAATTATATTAAATGGTGCACAACAGTTATTTCATAACTTCACGAGGAAAAACCTATCAATGTTTGCCTTATTTATTTTCAACATTTGCATAATTATGTTCATACTGCTAAAATGAGATATGAACGTCAAATATCAAAATACATATATAATACCACATCTCTATAGCAACCATGAAATTTACGGACAAACGATGTCATTGTAGAGAGGTTTGACTGTATTTCATTGTTAAATAGGGTATATTAACCGTGGAATCTTTTTTTGTTTCTAGATTTGTAATATTTGTGAGAATTTGTTTGTCATAGAAAGGTAATTTGTAGTTAATTGTATGTTCTTGTCACTAAAAAGGTTAGAGAAAATGATGTTTTGAGTCCTTGAGTTATCGCTATATTACGATTTTCATTTTCATAGTATTCAACTGTTTGGTTCAAAATCGAGAGGGCGTTATGCGGAAGCTTAAAGTTTGCAAATCAAGATGGTGATAATTTAGATGACAACGAAAAATAAATATTAAAAATATATTATTAATATGATTTGATCAAACGACCTACATATTAAAAATAATATTGAAAAAACTTAAAAACTATTAAAAAAGCATAAACTATATTGGTAGAAGTCTCCCTAAACAAGAATATTTGATGACTACATTGTGGATGTTATTGTGTTATGGTATGAGAAGAGGGGTCTTCTATTTATAGATGTTCAAAACCTTTCCTCCAAGAAAGAGGTTATCCAAATATGAAAAAGTTTTATATTTTCATTTAAGGAAAAATAAAAGTAATTATATTATTACTTTTATTTTCCTTTCAAGAAAAGAATAACTTAATTTTTGTTAGAAAATCAGGGCAAAAACCCTAACAAATCTCACCTTTTTGGCTTGATTTTCTTCACTTGATCTGCCTTTTTTTACATCTTTGATTGTTGTTCTTCACATAGTCTTCATCACTGCTGTTTGACATGCTTAAAAATAGAGCTTTTGGGTTAAAAAATATATTAGCTCTTTTGGGTTAAAAATATTGAAACCTTTTGTAGGGTTAAAATTAAGCTTTATTTTCAAATATGTAACAACAGAATTGTTGAAAATATGATTGAAAATCGTCTCCACATATAGTTTTTGGACATATATCATCATCATCATCATCATCAAATTTCCTGCAACTTTGATCTTAAAACCATCCTCAATCAAATCATCTAATCTTTAAACCATTGGCTCTGATACCACTTTGTTGGGTTTAAAATCGAGAGGGCATCATGCGGAAACTTAAAGTTTGCAAATCAAGACGTTGATAATTCAGATGACAACGAAAAATAAATACTAAAAATATATTATTAATATGGTTTGGTCAAACGACCTACATATTAAAAATAATATTGAAAAAACTTAAAAACTATTGAAAAAACATAAAATATATTGGGAGAAATCTCCTTAAACAAGAATCTTTGATGACTACATTGTGGATGCTATTGTGTTATGATATGAGAAGAGGGTCTTTTATTTATAGATGTTCAAAACCTTTCGTCCAAGAAAGAGGTTAGCCAAATATAGAAAAGTTTATATTTTCATTTAAGAAAAAATTAAAGTAATTGTGGTGTTACTTTTATTTTCCTTTAAAGAAACGTATAACTTAATTTTGATAAGAAAATCAGGCAAAACCCCTAACACCGACTACACACTTTTAACCTTCAATTAAATAGTATGAACTATTTTGATCGATAACTAACAGAATCTCATCAAACTAATGGATTGCTATTAATAAGGACACTTTAGTCATATTACGAATCAAGAACAGGAACACTCATTACACTTCCTCTTTGATCGACCATGAAAATGAATCCATTATATAATTTGTTATTGATTATTGCCTTCTTCACCTTTTCTTTATTTTTTTAATTAATTCTCAATCTAGTAAATTGACCTCACATATAAAGGTAATACATCAATTGAAAGTAAGATGACGATGAACAAAGCCCAAAAATATTACAATTTCTAGTCAATTAAACATCGGAATTAAGTTAAGTTGGTAAATTGAAAGTGAAGATTCATTTTCATGATCATATTGAAGAAGATAAAAGTTCAGAGTCAACAGTATTATGGCTTGATAAGAAGAAATGAAAAAAAATAATTTAACATCCACCGTGAAGAAAAAGGTTCAAGAAGATAATGAGACTTATGTATACGGAGGAAAAGAATAAAGATTTTATTGGATTAAAAGTAGGAAAAATTACCTAAATAAACAACATAAGTTTCTAAACTTCTTAAAATCCACCCGCTTCTAAAAAATTACTTAATTCCCAACATTTCATATTTTTTTGATAAAGTTGAGAGACAAGTTAAAATCTACAATTAAGAGCCAATCCTTCACCAAAAATAACTCACTTCTTCTCCTCTCTGTACGCCGCAATTTTTGGTGCGGTTTCTATCAATTTTCTCCATCTAATTCAAAACTTGCAATTTTTGATGTGGTTTCTATCAATTTTCTCCATCTAATTCAAAACTTTGAAGTAAGGTAATTTTTCTTCCTAAAATCAGGTTCTATTTCTTCTAATCCTTTTTTACTTTCTTTTTTTTTTCAAAAAAAAAATATTTTGCCCATTTCTTTTCAAAGTGAAATTTCAGTGTTTTGGTTGAGCGATTTATTCGATTGTTCATTTTTTAGGCTTCATTGTTTGAATTACCATTATGAATAAAGATTTGACACCTTCTTTTAGTCTTGAATTTTCTCAATTAGAAAGTATCAAAGAATCTCAAGAAGTTGTAAACTTTATTCCCGAATGTTTTGATTACGAATTTGTTGGCTTTAATGAAAATAGATAAAAGCACAAAAACGATCCCCAAACTATGAAGAAATTGCACCAAAAGCATGATAAGAAGGACAAAAAAAATGGTTCTAAGAAAAGGGGATCCAACAGTCTAGCAAGTAAAGCTCCAGCCAAGAGAAGAAGAATTGTCAAAGCAATTTTCAAATATGAGCTTCCCAAGGTAATTGCATGTTTAGATCTGTTGAATATTAGGCCGAGATACATATTTTGACTTGTATGATACGTTTAGAAATTCATTGCTTATATGGTTTTTTTGTTACCGATTTATATGTATCTTGTGTTTTTGATGTTTCATTTAATTTAATATAACAAAAGATACAAGTTCATAAGTACATAGATACATGTTACATTGACTTGTATCTGTGAGTTATTGTTAATGCTTTGATTTGTATCTAGTGTTGTTTAAATTTTTATGAAAGTCTTATGAAAAGAGATACATGTTTTTCTTCTAAGATACATGTTTTTTTGGCCAAACCCATCGATAGGACCTCAAAGTTGTTTCGAAAATTCACATAGGCCCCTAAACTAAGGCATGTACCTATCAGGCCCCTCAAGTGCTAAAATTGGTACCTATCAGGCACAAAATGTTGAGTTAGCAAGGAGAGTATGTTACACTCTCCGTGAGCGCGTGAACAGTAAATTAAATAATATTTTACTTTTTTTAATTAAAAAATTTATATTTAAATTATTTTATAAATATTATTTTTAATTATTATAATTTCTTAATAAAAAAAAAAGCACACCACCCTCCCTTTCATCGTCTTCTTCGCCCCCCCCATTCATTATCTTCTTCACAACCCTTCGTCATCATCGTCTTCCTTTACAAACCACGACCTCAGTCATCATCTTCTTTAGCCATTTTCGAATTTATTTTTCGGCGAGACTCGCCAAAAAATTAACTTCAAAATTTTAAAATTATTCAAAATTACATGTTTATGAACTAAAATAACTCAAATCCAATATAATGGGAAATGGTATCCTTGATGGAAAAAGTATCATGAGAACATTTTTTTTCTTAAGTTCTGCAGCTTGCTGAAAGTTGAGATTTTTCTTTTTTAAGTTCTGCTTTCTTCTTGCAGAACAATGGAGAAGAAGAATCAAAGGGTGAAGGGAGGGGGAGCGGGTGTACCAGCGTGTGTGTATGTGTGTTTTTTTTTTTAAATCATCTTTGGTAAATAATGGAGAAGAAAATAGAAGGGGTGGCGTGGGGAGGGACGGTGGGAAGGGATGGTTGGGGGGAGGGGTTGAAGGGGACTGGTAGGTTGGGGGGATTTGAAGGAACCTTTTTTTAAAAAAATTATAATAAATTTTTCATAATTAATGGACCATAATGCCATGTGGCAGCTTCTAATTAGTCTTTTTTGCCACATCATCACGTGTGTATTACACACACTTGACATTTTAGCTGATTGGCCAAAAAATGCCCAATATGAACAAAATTAGGGGGGGGGGGGGGGGTAGGGGTTTGATAGGTACAAGCCTTAGTTTAGGGGCCTAAATGAATTTTAGGGACAAGTTTAAGGGGCTATCGATGGGTTTGGCCTTCTTTTCAAGATACATGTTGTGTTAATTTGTATCTGTGACTTACTGTTAATGCTTTGAAATGTATGTAGTGTTGTTTAAATGCTACTGAAAGTCGTATTACACAAGATACATGTTCTTCTTCTAAGATACATATTTTTTAAGCTTAAAGATACATTTGTGTTATCTTGTATTTAATGTATGACGTTCTTAGAGTTTTTGTATATATTGTAATATCTTATTGTAGATTTGTTGCATCTCAATTAATATAATCATTTATATTTTTTTTGTTTTACGTGATTTGCTGGTATACTGTAAAGTGGTCTGAGTTTATTTTTTTTTGGTTACCTATATTATTTCTGGGATAGATTAGGTTGATTTATATCTCTCTACGTTATTTTGAAATTGGTTAATTTAGAGCAGCCTAAGATTTTTGTAAGCATGTATTGTGTTTGTGTATAGCTTAATGTGATCGTTTGAAATATTGTGGTGTCATTGGAGCTTGACTCCACTGTAGTCTCATTGATTATGAATGTGTTGTTTTAGATAAGACTGAGGTTTTCCTAAAGTATGTATTGTCTTGGTTTATATCTTGACGTGATCGTTTGGAATACCGTTGTTCCATTGGAGATTGACGTGATACTGTAGTCCCATTGATTATGAAATTTGCTATTTTAGAGCAGCCTGAGCTTTTTAGATGTATTGTTTTCATGTATAACTTGACGTGATACTGTAGTTTTAGAGCAGCCTGATTTTTTTTGCGACTTTGTGGATAGCTTGATGTGTCATCACTCATCACTCTGTTATTTTGAAATTTGATTATTTTAGATCATGTTATTTTATAATAATCAAATTTTAAAATCACAGGGAGTGATGAGATCGTGTTAAGCTATACATAAAGAGAAGACAAATATTTTTAAAAGAATTCATGCTTAGGCTCAAAGATTGCAAAACCTCCAGAAAAACTCAGGCTGCTCTTAAGTAATCAAATTGAAAATTGAGCGATGGCGCTATAGTGTCCAAGAAGGTCACCTTAAGATGTGACTTCTTTACTTTAGTAAAACTATAAATTACTAGAGCTCTATATCCTTCAACCAATCACCTATAAATCATAAACTAACACCATGATGTTGTTAGTAGGTGTTGAAGGAGATAGAGGTTCAGTAATTTATAATTTATAGCTTGTAAAGGGATATGTGCAACTTTTTCCTTGAAGAATTATGGGATGATTCATCTTGTAAGATAATTGTTATTAATGTTGATTAGTGCTAGTTTAGTCTTGGTGCAGAATGGTTGTGCATGATTTAGTGCACCCTTAATTTATTTTGTGTTAGATACATAATAACAAAACATGTATCTATCTATATTAATATGTATCTTGTTCATTATCTGAAGCAATTTTCTATCACTTGCATTAATCACAATAGATACATAAAACATTTAATTTGTATCTCTTTCATTTTTAATCATCACAGTTGGATGATGTATGATATATCACATTTGATTGCAATTTGGACAGCATTTAGATGTCATCATGTGCTACTTGAGGAAGAAGTACAAGAACAAGAATTTTCCAATTAAGAGATACACTACTGCAGATTGCTTTTTCAAAGTGTATTGTATGCCGAGTATCTGAGCGAGGGATTAGACATTCCATCTTTGAAAATTAGTGCTTAATACAATCACCTGAGATATGCTAGTCTTCTGTGCAAGTACGAATCTGAAAAAGCAAAGAATGGATACTTTAGTGAGAATGATGATCCACCAAGGCCAAGGATCAAGTTCACACCAAAAGATACAGACCGTGTTTTGAGTATTCAGTAGTTGTTTATTTGTTGACTAGTTGGCTATTAAAAACGTTGTTGATGATATAAACTTTGTTGATGTTTTGATGATGTTAGTAGTGTTTAGATAAACATACATTAAGTTTTTTTAATGATTAATTACTTCTATTTGCATTAACTTTCTAACGAAATGCTAAAGCATGTAAAGATATATTTATATTTTCGTCATGTGTTTTTGGTTACACTATTTACAGACATTGTGTTTGATACATATTTTACAGTATTTTATAATTTTATGTATCTAAATTAAAGATAGATATATTAAATTATATGGGTATTAATCCATGTTGTCTCTAACGTGCCAAATTATAACAGAACTTAATAGAACTAACTCTTAAAACTATTGACCCATTACATTTTACCGGTGATACAAATTATTTAAACTTGTATCTATTAATTAATACAAGATACATCTTACCGTATTGAATTTATCTATTATAAGGAAACATGTTTTACTAAATAATCATTGTAACCAACAAATTAATACATTTTTAGGTATCTATAACCTCTTTTTGTTAATAGGATTACATGTATGACTCTAACCTGTCTAACAAATTAATGCAGAACTTATATTACTATATCTTAATAATATTGACAAATAATATTTTACAATCGATACATATTTTGTAAATTTGTATCTATAAATTTAAGGGAGATATATCCTATAAGAATGTATCTATTTTCTATCATTTACTATGGCAAAACTATGAATAGACTATTTAATAACATTGTCAATTTAATATATCTTAATTTATAATTGATGTGTCACGACAAAATACGTCATTAAAAATATATAACTAATTAACAAAGGAACAAAAACACTATTTATTTTGATAAATGTCTTTCTTAAAATTTATAAAAAACAAGAATATGTATTAAAAAACCCAGCAACATATTGAGGAACTACTCAACATTATTCATCAGTCAACCCCATTATCACTCCTCCTTTGAGAAAAAGTTGCAAGTGCACCTGTTGTGACCTTCATAACCACATCTCCCGCAACAATTATTGCTTGATGTCATAGTTTCACTTGATTTCTTGTGCCTGTTTTTCTTTGGCCTTGCAGGTGGATGTTTGAATTTAGGTGGTAACACAACTTCATCTATAACTTCTTATAATACAATCCAGTCCTTCTTCTAGGACATAGTTGAATCAATTAAAACAAAACTTCAATTTTTTTTACCTTGAGTTAATGTCAAACAACAGAGTATTAGATACATCTACCTCACAAACTTGCACAACATGTATCTAATGTAATATTTTTATGATTTCTTCGTATATAGATATACGTTACACTAAAACACAATGAGATACATAATTAGACATCAATCTATAAACTTAGATACAAGATGAGCAACAAGTATCTTTTAGCATAAAAAGGTATCTCGACCTAATTAACATAATATTACTGTACAGGTTAATAACAACAACTGATACATAGAAAATCATAATATACCTTTTCTTGTCTGATCTCTTAGCATAGAAATTGAAGGAATGCTCAATTGCAAACTTTGCTATAACCGAAATCAGAGTACCCTTGTCCTTGTAGATTTGCACAACCTTAACATCACTATGTTTGCAGTCAGTAATGATTTTGTTCCCCTTCATATTTAACAAACGCAAAGGAGCAGTAGAATTAGATTTGTAACTAATTAATTTCGCAACTCTTTCTGATGGACTCTCCAAACACATTACAACACCAACATTCCCATCAAACAACATTTCACTAGCAAACTTATCTAATGTAGTGATGATGATTGGATATGTCAAAGAAAATCAACAAACATGAAAAAAAAAGTTGAAATCTTTCTGGAAAGTGATAATGAAAGATATTTCGTTTAATAATATGGAATAAGAAACAAATAACCTTTTTGTGGGATTTTATTGAGCATTTACTACTATTAGTTATCTTAATGGTTACATTTAAGGAAATTTAACTGTTATAGGCCTTAATTTAAACAAATTAGTTTACTAATTATATGTATCTCTAAGATGTATCTATCATTAATTAAATGTATCTTAAACGACTAAATATTGAGATTTTATGAAATTAAAAAAAATGTTTAAATTTTAGGTAAATATTGACAAACATGTCGGGATATAGGTAAATTAAACTAATTTAAAATAGAGCAGCTTTGAAAACTCCTATGTGGATTGTGCCCATCCACAAAATTTTAACTTCTACTACTCATATAGTAAATGAGCAAGAATTATAAACAAAAAATCACTAAAATTTTAAATCTGTTATGATATATATCAATTATAGTGAATATCTATCAAGATCTATTTGATGTCTATCAGGATTTGATGTATTTGTCTTTTAGTGTGAAACTAAGGCAAATTTCTCCTATAAATAGAAGGGCTTTCTTCATTGTAAATCATCCCTCAAGAGAAGAAATAACAATTACTCTCTCTATTCTCGCTACTCTTCTTCTTTATTCTTTCTTGTTTTATAACACGTTATCAGCACGAGACTCTACCGTCTCAAATTTGAAGGCTAAGGCTAAGGTATTATTTTTTTAATTTCTTCCTTTTTCCATATGGCTAACAATCTTACAAAGTATGAGTTCATTGCCCTTCAAAGTTCGGGCAAGAACAATATTTCATGGGTGTTAGATGCTGAAATCCACCTAGATGTTATGGGTCTTGGAGACGCCATAAAGAATAAAAATACAGTATCTAGTCAAAATTGTGCTAAGGCTATGATTTTCTTGCGTCATCATCTTGACGAAGTTCTGAAAATTGAGTACCTTACTACTAAGGATCCACTCGTATTGTGGAATAGCCTAAATAAAGGTTTGACCACTTAAAGATGGTCATCCTCCCGAAAGCGCGATATGAGTGGTTGCATCTAAGATTTCAAGACTACAAGTCTGTTCATGAATACAATTCTGCCATGTTCAGAATTTTCTCTCAATTGAAACTTTATGGAGAGACGGTAAATGATAATGATATGATGGAAAAGACGCTCTCCACTTTTCATGCCTCTAATGTGCTCTTACAGCAAAAATATCGAGAAAAAGGTTTCAAGAAGTATACTGAACTGAGTTCTCATCTTCTCGTGGTTGAACAAAATAATGATTTGTTGATGAAAAATTACGAGAACCGACCAACTGAATTTGCACCATTCCCTGAGGTGAATGATGTGCACGTTTTTCATGCTAGGCGTGGAAAAGGTCGCAGCCCTGGTCGTGGACGTGGTCGTGGTCGTAGTCGTGATGACCAAGAAAGAAATTCTGTTTCCGATTTTAATAATTCATCAAACAAAAAGAGAAAAAATAAAAAATGTGAAGCAGTTACTTGTTTTCGATGTGGTGGAAAAGGACATTATTCAAGGGATTATCGTGCTCTCAAGCACTTGGTTGATCTTTATCAAGCATCACTAAAGAAGAAAGAGAAAAATTTCGAGGCTAACTTTCTCTCTGAAAATAATGTTGACATCACATGTTTGGATGTAGCAGACTTTTTCGAGCACCCTGAAAGAAAGATTGATCACTTGATTGGTGATGGTTCCGTAAACATGAAAGAATGATTTTTAATTTTGTTTTATTTTTATTGATAATAGTTAGTGAATAAAGAATCATGTAAAAGTAGTTGTTTGTATGAGTATTAGTTTTTGATTAATATTGATTAGTTCAATCATATTATTGTAGTTTATTATTAATTGAATTGAATTTTTATTTTATCATTATTTATTAAAAAAAAAAGACGATAGTACAGAGATTTACTTTTCGCATGAAAACAATACATGAAGTGCTTGCTTTGCATTCATTACAATGCAAAATTATCATTCTTTACAATGTTGTGCAAACAATTGCATTCTGTAATGTATTCTTTATATTAACATTCTTTAATATAATAATATTCTCATGATTATGTAATATAATAATATTTTTATATTCTCATTTCGTAATACGATTACAATTGCATCTCGTACTAATTGAATATATTTCTTTTTAATTACTTAGTTAAAGAGTGATTAATAATTTTTTATATTATAAGTTTTTACTTTGTACAAAGATTTAATATATATTTTATTTGGTGCATGTTATTTTATTTAAAGATATAAATAATTTTCAAGAAGATATTTGTTTGATTGATTCTGGCACTACACATACGATATTCAAAGACAAGAAATATTTCTCTCATCTAAACATGGACAAGATTAATGTTACTACAATTTCTGGTAGTGCTGATTTGATTGAAGGCTTCGGCAAAGACATTATAATCTTGCCCAAGGGAACTAAACTCATCATAAATAATGTTATGTTCTCTCCCAAGTCTCGGAGAAACTTGATGAGTTTTAAAGATATCTGTGAAAATAGTTATCATATCAAGACATTTGATGAGATGAATCTTGGATATCTTGGTATCACCAAGAATTTCTTTAGGCAGACATGTGTTGTTGAAATGTTCCCTGCTTTATCTTCTGGCCTGTATTGGACAAAGATTGGTGAAATTGAGGCACATTCCATAGTAAACCGGAAGTTTACTGATTCCAATACTTTCATACTTTGGCATGATCGTCTGGGACATCCAGGATCAATAGTGATGAGACGAATAATAGAAAGGTCAAATGGGCATCCATTAAAGAACTTGAAGGTTCTTTCGAATAGTGAATTTCCATGTAATACTTGTTATCAAGTCAAGTTGATTGTGAGACCATCACTAACAAAAGTTGGGATTGAGTCCCCCGCTTCTTGGAACGTATACATGGGGGCATTTGTGGAACAATTCACCCACCAAGTAGGTCATTTAGATACTTCATGGTCCTAATAGATGCTTCTTCTAGATGGTCTCATGTGTGCCTTTTGTCATCTCGCAACTTGACATTTGCAAAATTGTTGGCACAAATAATAACAATTTCCTAATAATCAAATCAAGTCTATTCGCCTTGATAATGCTGCAGAATTTTCATCCCAAACATTTAATGACTATTGCTTATCGATCGGGATAAAAGTGGAACATCCTGTACCCCATGTTCACACTCAAAATGGCCTTACTGAGTCATCAATTAAACGTCTGCAGTTGATAGCAAGACCATTACTAATGAAAACTAAGTTGCCCACTTCTGTTTGGGGCCATGCAATTTTTCATGCTGCAACACTTATTCGTCTTAGATCGATAAATTATCATAAACTTTCTCCGTTGTAATTGGTTCTCGGTCAAGATCCTAATATATCTCATCTGAGAATTTTTGGGTGCGGTGTTTATGTGCCGATAGCACCACCAAACCGCACCAAGATGGGCCCCCAAAGAAGGTTAGGAATTTATGTTGGGTTTGAATAACCCTCCATTATTCGCTATCTTGAACCATTAATGGGAGATATGTTCACTGCTTGATTTGCAAATTATCGGTTTGATGAGATACTTTTTCCAAAATTAGGGGGAGAAGATAGTGACATCAAAAGAGAAATTTTGTGGAAAAATTCATCACTATCTCATCTTGATCCACGTGCTTCTATTTGTAAGAAAGAAGTACAAAAGATTATTCATCTGCAAAGAATTGCAAATCAAATGCCGAACGCATTTACAGATTTGAAAAGGATCACTAAATCACATATTCTTGCAGAGAATGTCCCAATTCGAATTGATTTCCCTAAAGGTCCATCCACTAGTGTCATAGCTAATAAATCTAAAGCACGTTTGAAGCGTGGCAGACCATTAGGTTCTAAGGATCGAAATCCTAGAAAAAGAAAAATAAATGGTCAAGATGACACTACGAAAGATCCATATATGGAAGTTTAAGATTTGAGAAATATTGATATCCCTGAAGGAATCAATGAGCGTGAGACTCAAGAAAATGAGGAACTATCCATAAATTCAAGTGATGTTGAAACTAATCTGAATCGATCTGAAATAGTAGTGGATCATGTCTTTGCATATAATGTTGCAACGAAAATCATACAAGATAGTGTGGATCTTGAACCTCGATCTATCAAAAAATGTCGACAAAGAAATGACTGGCTAAAATGGCAAGAAACAATTCAATCTGAATTGAATTCACTCGCCAAACGTGAAGTTTTTGAACCCATAGCTCAAACACTTAATGGTGTTAAGCCTGTTGGCTATAAATGGGTCTTTGTGCAAAAAAAAAAAAAAAATACAAAGATATAAAGCACACCTTATTGCACAAGGATTTGCACAACGGCCTGGTGTCGATTATGATAAGACATATTCACCAGTTATGGATGCAATAACATTGCGTTATCTTATTAGAGTCACTATCCATGAGAGACTTGAAATACATTTGATGGATGTGGTAACAGCCTATCTATATGGATTACTTGATAATGAGATATACATGAAAATTTGCGAAGGATTTAAAATGTCGAAAGCATATAGTTCAAAGCCTCGGGAAATGTATTTCATTAGATTGCAAAGATCATTGTATGGTTTGAAGCAATCTGAACGCATGTGGTATAGCCGTCTTAGTGAATATTTATCTAAAGAAGGTTATACGAATGATGAAATTTGTCCATGTGTTTTCATAAAGAAAACAACGTCGGAGTTTGTTATATTTGCTGTCTATGTCGATGACATAAACCTTATTGGAATGCCAATAGAGCTTCAAAAGGCAATTGATTACCTAAAGAAAGAGTTTGAGATGAAAGATATCAGAAAGACAAAGTTATGCCTTGGTTTGCAAATTGAGCATTTGACAAACGGTATCTTTGTCCATCAATCTGCCTACACAGAAAAGGTGTTGAAATGATTCTATATGGATGGAGCACATCCATTAAGTACTCTGATGGTTGTTTGATCACTTGATGTGAATAAGGATCCATTTCGACCTCAAGAAAAGAATGAGGAACTCTTTGGTCCTGAAATACCATATCTTAGTACAATTGGTGCACTAATGTATCTTGTAAATACTACAAGGCCTGATATTGCCTTTTCAGTAAATTTGCTAGCAAGGTATAGTTCTGCTCCTACTAGGAGACATTGGAATGGGATCAAACACATATTACGATATCTAAAGGGAACTACCGATATGGGCTTATTTTATTCTAAAGATTGTAATTCTGATCTTGTTGGTTATGCTGATGCTAGATACTTATCCGACTCACATAAAGCTCGGTCTCAAACAGGTTATGTATTCATATGTGGGGGTACTGCCATATCTTGGAGATCAACAAAGCAGTCTATCATAGCCACTTCATCGAATCACGCTGAGATTATAGCTATTCATGAAGCAAGCCGAGAGTGTGTATGGTTGAGGTCCATAATACATCTCATTTGAGAAAAATGTGGCTTGAAATGTGACAAAGTACCCATAATTTTATATGAAGATAATGCAGCATGCATAGCACAACTGAAAGGTGGGTTCATAAAAGGAGATAGAACGAAGCACATTTCGCCAAAGCTCTTCTATACACATGAGCTCCAAAAGAATGGTGATATTGACGTGCAACAGATTCATTCAAGTGATAATGTGGCTGATTTATTCACCAAGTATCTTCCAACTGCAACTTTCAAGAAGATGGTGCACAAGATCGGAATGCAAAGGTTCAAGGATGATCTTATTAGGGGGAGCTAATACGCATTGTACTCTTTTTTCCTTACGAGGTTTTGTCCCACTAGGTTTTCCTTGTAAGGTTTTTAATGAGGCAGCCTATATGCGTATTGTTAGACATTCAAGGGGGAGTGTTATGATATATATCAATTATAGTGAATGTCTATCAAGATCTATTTGATGTCTATCAGAATTTGATGTATTTGTCTTTTAGTGTGAAACTAGGGCAAATTCCCCCTATAAATAGAAGGACTTCCTTCATTGTAAATCATCCTCAAGAGAAGAAATAACAATTACTCTCTCTATTCTCTCTACTCTTCTTCTTTATTCTTTCTTGTTTTATAACAAAATCATATATTCAACTGATAATGCACGATCACTATGCCTATCAAGTAGAAACACGTGATCATTTTCTATACAAATAAAGCACCCAAAATGTGATATTATATTTGGACCAGTTCTACTTAATTTTCTATATATATATATAAGTAATAAATTCATGGAATCGGCATGGAAAGTAATATTTTAAATTAATATTACTGTAAGATTGATTGAAAGAGAGAAAAAAGATAAGAAGTAAAAAAATGATTCTTGATTTTCTAAAATTATGAAATATTTTAATATAATTTAAATTTGTCAAGCAACTACTCACTCTGCGGGCTCCGCTTATTACTGGTAAAACTTACACACTCGGTGTATACATCAAACTAATGTTCTTTACCATGGTTATGTAATTAAATTAAGTAAAATACATATTGATTGATCATGGTTAAATAACATGAACTTTAAATTCAAACACATGGCATGCATGTATTGGCTTAGTGTATACACCGAATTAATTAAGGAATAGTAAATTAATTGGTGTACAATAATACTCATACTAATTACTGTATAATCTTTAATGGACTTGAAGATTGATTTGAAATGAGTAATTAATAAGAATAAAATATGAAAAGAAAAATACTAGTTTTTCTCTTATTATGCTCAAGTGATTAAGTAATAGTAAATAATAATACTCTATTTATTTTAGTATGCTTGACCTCTATGGATTTGACACATCATATTTGTAAAAACTAACTTTACTATCGATGCTTTAAAACTTTAAATTTCACCATTAATCATTTAATATTAGGAATAGTATGAGAAAAAAGTAATAAAACTCTCTTTTGTAAAAATGAACAAATAAATTGAAGCATCTATTTTTAGTATAAGGGCGACGAAACGGATGAAATAAATTAAGAATGACTATTTTGCAACTTGCAAATGTTGACAAATAATTCTAAATATTAAATAATTCTTAAGATAGCGTGTTCAGAGCAAAATCTGCAAAATGATGAAATAATTGTTTTAAATTTTCCTTTAGCATTTAAGACCTCATCGTTCGCCAGGATTGTAGCATAGTAGTAGGACTACTTCATCCTTAATCAGAGGTTTTGAGTTTGAGCTTTGGGTATGGAAAAAATTTTGTTGGTAGCGCCATCGCCAGAATGGATCCTGTAGTGCGCGATTCAGATTAGCCGAGGCTCTAATGCGGATACCAGTCACCGAATGAAAAATAAAAAGAAAAGAACTCATCATTCATATATATATATATATATATATATATATATATATATATATATATATATATATATATAGCTAGCTTAGTTACAATGGACTGATTATAAGATAGGTTATTATATGCATAAAAAATGCTATCGACAATTTTCCAGAAAATCATCAAACCTTTCACTCCCACCCCCATTTAATCAAAGATGGCACAAACTTTCCTTTATAGATCAAAGCCTCACTCACTTTTATATACCCCTTGTTTTTTTCTACCCCTAAAACCAAGTAAGTGCCATGCCAAATGGGCCTAAACAACTATCGAAGCTTCTATCAAACTCTTTGTCAAAAACTTTAACTTGTTATTATCCATGGGCTGGAAATCTAAAAAACAATGACACTATTGAGTGTGATAACAATGGAGCTGAGTTCTTGGAAGTCCAAATCAACTCTACAATGGACAAAGTTGCTAATCACCCAGATTCAAATATCAAAGATTTGACATTTCCTAAAGGCCTACCTTGGGCTAATAGCGTGGATCGCGCCTTAACTGTAGCTCAATTGAGCCATTTTGATTGCGGAGGAATAGCACTCAGCATCTGCATGTCTCACAAAGTAGGAGACGCAAGCAGTACCCATTATTTCTTAAGGGATTGGGCTGCATTAACTCGAAGTTCAAATACAATTAGATCACCTCCTCATTTCATCGAGGACTCCATTTTACCATCCCTAATTGGTCCATTGGTTTCCCTCATTATGGGATCAAACATGAACAAATGTGTCCAAAAGAGGTTTCATTTCTCTAGCACAAAGATAAGTGCGTTAAAATCCTCAATTGCCGTGCAAAATGCAACGAGGCAGTAAGTGCACTTCTCTACAAATGTGCTGCATTTTATGCCATCTCAGTTAATTCAGGTTCATTCAAGCGATCTCAGTTGATCCAGTTCTCAGATTTACGAGTAATGATTTCACCACGACTATCACCAAACTCCATAGAAAATCTCCTTACCATGTTCTCCTCACCGATATATGACAACGAGGAAGACCTCAAGTTGCCAGAGTTAGTAACCGATATAAGAAAGTCGAAGAACAACCTCTCTACAAGAAATAATGTTGAAGAAAATGAGTATGTTATTGAGATGCTAGATGCATATAAAACAAGGAAGGAGCTTTTCCATAAAAGGCAATGTGATGTGTACGTTTCGAGTAACTTATGTAAGTTTTCATTACTACAAGATTTAGATTTTGGATTTGGGAAACCTATTAGAGCAAGCATTGCAAAGGGTCCATTTAACAAGGTTATATTCTTGATAGGGACAATTGATAAAGGAATTGAAGCCTTTGTTAACTTGATGAACAAGAAATGTGTGTGTTCGAGCATGACAAGCAACTTCTTGAATTTGCTACTCCCATTGCTCATTAATTCATGAAGAACAGCTATGCACAGATACATTTATGAATTTCACCGGGTATGTTGTTGTTGTATTGTTTTTTTTTTTTCAAATTAATAAAATATACCCAGTGCAATAATATATTCCATCAATTCACTTTTATTTGTCATATTTGAACTTGACTTATGCCAATTAAGAAAACAATAGTTGTTATGACTATTCTACCATACTTTTCCTTTAATGGATGTTTATACGTACTAGCTAGGTATTAAAACATGATTTGGGGAATAAGCAATCAATTACAAAGATAAAATATCAAAAAAAAAAAAAAAATTATCTAATTTCTTGATATGTCAAAAGTAGTAACATAGTTAAAAAATAAAATTAAAATAGAACACGAGTGAAAAAGAGCTGTGAGAACATCTTTTGGTATAATACATCATCAGGACACCAACATGAATTGTGGGGCAGTAGATGGGGCTGCTCCACCCTTAACCAGATGTCGAGCGTTCGACCCTGTGTATAGAGAAAACTCTGTTGGAGTGCTGCCACCTTAATAAACCCTACTACGCGCGATCCGAATTAGTCGGGGCTCCAATGCGGACACCGAACACCGAATGAGAAACCCAAAAAAAAACATCATCAGGACAAATAAAATGAACTGACCAAAAGTTATGCCCATAAATGGATTTGATTATAATACTATCTGAGAAAATAGATCTTGAATACTACTCAACCTCAAAAATTGATTTATAAAGAAAAGGCTACTTAGGCAGTGTAAGAAAATCACAACTCAATTCTCTCGGGCATCAACCAGTGTGGGACTTATACATGTTACAATGTGGGACTTAATATATTATATATACTTTTTAAATATCACTCGATTCATGTCCAAATGGGTATAAATTGTAGGTTATTATTGACTAGCAAATTCAAATGGTAAAAAGAGAGAATTTTCTCTAGGAGTGAAGATGCCATATTTGGATAATTACAATCTTTTTACTAAGATGGGTCGAAATAAAAAAAGTATAATGCTTGAGATTTGACATAACACCTTAAGGAAAATTTTGAATTCCTAATCCATTGAACCAACCACTAGTCTTGTGCTTAGAAAATTCAAATTTCTTTATAAACATTACAAAAATATATTTTGTATTTTATAATTTTTCATCTAGAAGATTCGAATGAACACTCTCGTACCCTCGTTACACCCTTCTTCCACGGATTCTAAGTCAACTATCATAATGAAATATTAAAGTCCAACATTATCCATCCAAAGAAGCAAGCAAACGAAAAATCAATTAATGTATACATTGTGGTATATATGTGATACATCCAAAAATGGTGATAAAGTTCTAGTCTTTAATATTAAAAAGAGAAAATATATCATTTCTTTTCGAACCTTTATGCACAACTTACTTTAGATCCTAAACTACACGAACAATTATATACCCACTTAACAACTTTCAAATGAATTAATTTCAATCCCTAAGACTGACGTGGCAAAAAAATAAAATAAAATAAAATAAAAAAACAAAAACAAAAACCACGCATGAGTTTTTTTTTTTTTAAGGGCCTACTTTATATATATATAAAATAACCTCCCCCACCCCTTCCCTTCTTTCCCCACCCCATCCTAAACCCCTTCCCCTTCCCTTCTTTCCCCCACCCTATTCTAATCCTCCCCCTCTCACTACCTCAATTATCAAATTCTTTTTTATTGTTTTAAATCAAAATCTCAATCTGGCAATCTTTATAGGATTATAGTTGGTGTTCAAAACTCAATCCTATAATATTATGGATTACAGTAAAACTATAAAAAGGACTCCCTCTTTCAACTTAGTCAAATTCAAGCCCTTTGCCTGGTTTAAAGCATCATGCCCATTATAGCATTGAACATTATAGCAATTTTTGAATTTCTTACAATTGTCTCCTTTTAGATGATGATTCATCAAACATTATAGTAAAAATAATATTTTTTATGCTAGTCTTAAATGGATCTCCGTTCTTGATCTGTAAGTTTTTTTTTCACTGTTTAATTTGTTTAATTTTTTTTTGTGTGTAATTTGTTGAATTTTTGTGTGTGCTTAATTTGTGTTGCTAGTTGACTTTGATCAGTCAATTTTTGATTTTGTTATGATGTGGCGTGTGAATTTAGTTTGGGGTGTGTGGATTTTGGTGAATTTAGCTAAAATGTGATTGATTTTGTATTGTTTGTTTGATTTTCTCGTCTGTTGTATTTGAATTTTTGCTAAGGTTGTAGGTTGAAAAAAGAAGGATGGGGTAGTGGGGGGTGTTCCAAGGGCGGATCTAAAAGTATTGTGAAGGGGGTGGGGTTGAATAAGAAAGGGATAGGGTGGGGTGGGTAGGGGTGTGCATCGGTCGGTTCGGTTCGATTTTACGTGTTATTGGTTCGATTTATCAGTTTTCGGTTTTTAAATATATAAAACCAATAACAACCAATAAGATATTTTCTTATCGGTTTCGGTTTATCGATTTTTGATCTTTAAAGGTTCGATTTTTGGTTTAACCAATAAGAAAATACTTATAAAATAAAAATAGTAACAGCTAACATAAAAAAATGAAATCTTAATTATTGCCAAAACCTACACAAGGCATTTTAGTTTACAAGAATCTTCAAACTTGAACTGAATGTTAGGAAAAAATTGAATCCTAATTGTTGGAAGTTATAAATGCTTCAAGCATTTTATTATGATAATAGCCGAACATTATAATGTGTCTTTGTTGCCCTGAATAGGTTAATACTTTGTGAATCACTGAATTATGAATTAGTAGTGCACATAATCTATATACATACACACATATATATATACATATATATATAGATGTATATAGATAGATAGATAAAGAGAGAGAGAGAGAGATTTGAATATATAACATAAATAGGAATAAAACAATAACTTAGTGTATCCTTATTAGGTTATTGGTTTAACCGATAACCCAATAAGCTAAAACCGATACCAAACCGTTTACCCAATAATTTTTTTTATAAAATCAATAAAAAACAGTTAACCCGATAACCCAATACCAATAACCCAATAACATTTTTATCGGCTCGATTTATCGGTTGATTCGATTTTTGCATAGCCCTAGGGGTGGGAGTGGGGGAAGGGTTTTTTCTTTTTTCTTTTATGAAATGATTAATAAAATAGTGGGGTCATTTTTTTAAAATAAATTTTGATGTGATGATGATGTGTAGATGATATGGCGCAAGTGTAATACACTCTCCGTAGTAAGAGTGGTGTTGTGTTTTTAAGGTGGTATTTAATCACTTAAAAAATATTTAGGCGGGTAAATTATTATCCGTGTAGTTTAGGTCTAAATAAGTTATGTGTACGAGTTCGGGGGGATGATGTTTTCTCTATTAAAAAGAAAAATGATAAGATCCATCCATGGGTTAGACTCAATATAAATCCAGTGATTGGGTGGAAAAAAAATATTCTAGACAATGGTAGGATATAACTATCAGAATGTTATAAAATAATAAAGAATAAAAAAGAAAAGTAGAGAGAATAGAGAAAGTAATTCTTATTTCTTCTCTTGAGGGATGATTTACAATGAAGGAAACCATTCTATTTATAGGGGGAATTTGCCCCTAGTTTCATACTAAAAGACAAATACATCAAATTCTGATAGACATCAAATAAATCTTGATAGACATTCACTATAATTGATATATATCATAACACTCCCCCTTGAATGTCTAATAATACGCATATAGGCTGCCTCATTAAAAACCTTACAAGGAAAATCCAATGGGATAAAACCTTGTAAGGGAAAAAGAGTACAACGCGTATTAACTCCCCCTAATAAGAATATCCTTGAATCTTTGCATTCCGATCTTGTGCATCATCTTCCTAAAAGTTGCAGTTAGAAGAGACTTGGTGAATAAATTAGCCATAGTGTCACTTGAACGAATCTGCTGTACGTCAATATCACCATTTTTTTAGAGCTCATATGGATAGAAGAGCTTTGGCGAAATGTGCTTCGTTTTATCCCTTTTATGAATCTACCTTTCAGTTGTGCTATGCATATTGCATTATCTTCATATAAAATTGTGGGTACTTTGTCATATTTTAAGACACATTTTTTTCAAATGAGATGTATTATGAATCTCAAACACACACACTCTCGTCTTGCTTCATGAATAGCTATAATCTCAGCGTGATTCGATGAAGTGGCTACGATAGACTACTTTGTTGATCTCCAATATATGGCAGTACCCCTACATATGAATACATAGCCTATTTGAGACCGAGCTTTATGCGGGTCAGATAAGTACCCAACATCAGCATAACCAACAAGATCGGAACTGCAATCTTTAGAATAAAATAAACCCATATCGGTAGTCCTCTTTAGATACCGTAATATATGTTTGATTCCATTCCAATGTCTCCTAGTAGGAGCAGAACTATACCTTGCTAGCAAATTTACTGAAAAGGCAATATCAGGCCTTGTAGTATTTTCAAGATACATTAGTGCACCAATTGCACTAAAATATGGTATTTCAGGACCAAGGAGTTCCTCATTCTTTTCTTGAGGTCGGAATGGATCCTTATTCACATCAAGTGATCGAACAACCATCGGAGTACTTAATGGATGTGCTCCATCCATATAGAATCGTTTCAACAACTTTTTTGTGTAGGCAGATTGACAGACAAAGATATCGTTTGTTAAATGCTCAATTTGCAAACCAAGGTATAACTTTTTCTTTCCGAGATCTTTCATCTCAAATTCTTTCTTTAGGTAATCAATTGCCTTTTGAAGATCTATTGGTGTTCCAATAAGGTTTATGTCATCGACATAGACAACAAGTATAACAAACTCCGACGTTGTTTTCTTTATGAAAATACATGGGCAAATTTCATTATTCATATAACCTTATTTAGATAAATATTCACTAAGACGGTTATACCACATGCGTCCAGATTGCTTCAAATCATACAGTGATCTTTGCAATCTAATGGAATACATTTCCTGAGGCTTTGAACTATATGCTTTCGGCATTTTAAATCCTTCGAGAATTTTCATGTATATCTCATTATCAAGTGATCCATATAGATAGTTTGTTACTACATCCATCAAATGCATTTCAAGTCTCTCATGGACAGTGAAACTAATAAGATAACGCAATGTTATTGCGTCCATAACTGGTGAATATGTCTCATCATACTCGACACCAGGCCGTTGTGAAAATCCTTGTGCAACAAGGCGTGCTTTATACCTTTGTATTTCATTTTTCTCATTTCTTTTTCGCACAAAGATCCATTTATAGCCAATAGGCTTAACACCATTAGGTGTTTGAGTTATAGGTCCAAAAACTTCACGTTTGACAAGTGAATTCAATTCAGATTGAATTGCTTCTTGCCATTTTGGACAGTCATTTCTTTGTCGACATTCTGTGACAGATCGAGGTTCAAGATCCTTGCTATCTTGTATGGTTTTCGTTGCAACATTGTATGCAAAGACATAATCCACTACTATTTCAGATCGATTCAAATTAGTTTCAACGTCACTTGAATTTATGGATAGGTCCTCATTTTCTTGAGTCTCAGGCTCATTGATTCCTTCAGGAATATCAACATTACTCAAATCTTGAGCTTTCGTATGAGGATCTTTCGCAGTGTCATCTTCACCATTTGTTTTTATTTTTCTAGGATTTCGACCTTTAGAACCTAATGGTCTACCACACTTCAAGCGTGCTTTAAATTCATTATCTATGACACTAGTGGATGGTCCTTTAGAGACATCAATTCGAATTGGGACATTCTCTGCAGGAATATGTGATTTGGTGATCCTTTTTAGATCAGTAAATGCGTCCGGCATTTGATTTGCAATTTTCTGCAGATGAATAATCTTTTGTACTGCTTGCTCACAAATAAAAACACGTGGATCAAGATGAGATAGTGATGGATTTTTTCACAAAATTTCTCTTTTGATGTCACTATCTTCTCCCCCTAATTTTGTGAAAATTATCTCATCAAACCGACAATCTGCAAATCGAGTAGTGAACATATCTCTCGTTAATGGTTCAAGATAGAGAATAATGAAGAGTGATTCAAACCCAACATAAATTCCTAACCTTCTTTGGGGGCCCATATTGGTGCGGTTTAATGATGCTATAGGCACATAAACACCGCACCCAAAAATTCTCAAATGAGATATATTAGGCTCTTGATCCAAAACTAATTTCAACGGAGAAAATTTATGATAAATCGGTCTAAGACGAACAAGTGTTGCAGCATGCAAAATTGCATGACCCCAAACAGAAGTGGCAACTTAGTTCTCATAAGCAATGGTCTTGCTATCAACTGCAGACGTTTAATTAATGACTCAGCAAGGCCATTTTGAGTGTGAACATGGGGTACAGGATGTTTCACTCTTATCCCAATCGATTAGCAATAGTCATTAAATACTTAGGATGAAAATTCTGCAGCATTATCAAGGTGAATAGACTTAATTTGATTATTGAAAAATTGTGCCCGTAATTGTATTATTTGTGCCAATAATTTTGCAAATTCCAAATTGGGAGATGACAAAAAGTACACATGAGACCATCTAGATGAAGCATCTATTAGGACCATAAAGTATCTAAATAACCCATTAGGTGGGTGAATGGGTCCACAAATATCCCCATGTATGCGTTCCAAGAACGCGGGGGACTCAATCCTAACTTTTGTTGGCGATGGCCTCACAATCAGCTTGCCTTGATAACAAGCATTGCATGAAAATTCACCATTCGAAAGAACCTTCAAGTTCTTTAATGGATGCTCATTTGAATTTTCTATGATTCATCTCATCATTATTGTTTCTGGATGTCCCAGGCGATCATGCCAAAGTACGAAAATATTGGAATCAGTAAACTTCCGGTTTACTATAAAATGTGTTTCAATTGCACAAATCTTTGTCCAATATAGGCCAGAAGATAAAGCAGTGAACTTTTCAATAACACATGTCTGCCCAAAGATATTCTTGGTGATACCAAGATATTCAAGATTCATCTCATCAATTGTCTTGATATGATAACCATTTTCACGGATATCTTTAAAACTCATCAAGTTTCTCCGAGACTTAGGAGAAAACATGGCATTGTTTATGATGAGTTTAGTTTCCTTGGATAAGATTATAATGACTTTTCCGAAGACTTCAATCAAATAAGCACTATCAGAAATTATAGTAACATTAATCTTGCCCATGTTTAGATGAGAGAAATATTTCTTGTCTTTGAATATCGTATGTGTAGTGTCAGAATCAATCAAACAAATATCTTCACAATTGTACAGCTTACTTTGAAAATTATTCATATCTTCAAATAAAAAATATACATAAAATATATCATTACACAAAAAAAAATATCAATAAATAATTAATTACCTTTTATCTAAGCAATTAATTACATAATAGACGTAATATCGTAAGTTGTGATTATTTTAAACATAAACAAATTTAATCTTTATAATATTTATATAACACAGAGAATGTGAATCATATCTTAATTTTAGATAATACTATACGAAAATAAAATCACAACAAAAATAACTTTGGATCCACAATTAACAAATACATGCTATTTATATACAAACAAAATTAATATATTATCAATAGTTATAATTAAAAAAATGTATGATTATCATCTGCCACAAAATGTCAACAAATTAAGTGAGATATTTTTCTCACTTTAATCATCACTACTTTATATTATTCACACAAGTTATCCTTAATTTATTTAAACCAACACAAACTAGTTATTTTTTCTTTCTTAAATGGCTATGACAAAAGAAGAGACTATTGAACTTTTTTTTTTCTTTTTTCATCAGCATATGCATGACATCAGCTTGCCCAGAAAATGACATGTTACCATATAAATTTATAGAATGCAGTGATAGTATATTAATCGTTTATCACTAAAGATATATCTCAGACTCTCAGTTTATATGTCCATGTTGTACTGCACCATATTTCTGACGTGTTTAATTGCTCAGACAGATATAATATACAAAGTTAAAACGTACTTCTATTCAAACAATATAGATCGTTGTTTCCTTTTTCTTTTAATAAATAATGACAAAATTGAAATCAATTCGATTCAATAATAAACAACAATAATATAATTAAACTAATTAATACTTAATCAAAAACTAATACTCATGCATGTAGACACGTGATTTTTGATCCTCCCTAAATTTTAACTTGTTTATCGATACTAAATATTTATATTTATATTTAATCATATATTATTTTGACTATTATTTTATTTTAATATAATATAAATAATTAAATGAATTTAATTTTAGGATATTATTTTGTTTTATTCCTTAAAAAAAAAAAAATTAGTTTTGTACTATCTTAATTATATAATTTATTTTTGACTAATTTTAGATTGTTATTGTATTTTTTTTTAAAAAAAAAAAATCAATTAATTATTATTATTATCATTATTTTATTTGTTACTATTATCTATTTATTTATTAATTATTTTTCGTTATTTAAAAAAAAAAAAAAAGAAATCTTAAAACCTACCCTAACCCCCCCCCCCCCCCCACATTCCCCATTTCCCTAAAAAACCTCCCCACGTCCCCACAGAAACGCACCCCACGACAACACACACAAACACTACACATGCACACATGCACAATATATATATATAACAACATACACACACGGAGGAACAAGAAACAAAAACTGAAAAAAAGACAGAACGAAACAAAGAGAAAACAAGAAGCAAAGAGAAAACAAGAAACAACACTGAAAAGAAAAAAACACTTAGAAAAAAAAAAGGGGATCGAAAACAAGAAACAGTGAGTGAAAACAAGAAATAGTGAGCAAAACCAAAAAAAAAAAAAGTAAGAAAAGAAAAGTGTTCCAAATAGTTGACGCCGGGTCCCCGTTTGAGTTTCCGATGACGATATTTTTTTTTTTCGATTTTAATTCATCACACAGGTTCATATCAAATTTCGTAATATTTATTTTATAAGTTTTTGTTACAAATCGAATTGTGAATGAATTTATTTCAATGGCTTCTTCTATTATTTAGTATGTTTAATTTATTATTATTATTATTTTTTTTATTTTTTTTTTGCAATTCACGCTTTATGTCTTTATTTGTAATTCGTATGTTGTTTTCGAAATAATGTTAGTTAGATTGATTTTGAATTTTAAATGAAATGATCTTTAAAGTTATTTGTGTTTTAATATGTAAAATTGTGTTAATTGACATGCATTTAGTATGTAATTATGTTAAAGATCACAATTAATGATTCATGAATGCATGCATGCAAGAACAAAAAAAAAAGGAAATGAAAAACATAACATGTTAAGAATAAAGGTTTTTTTTTCTTTTCTTTTTTTTTCTTCATGGATTTAGAGTAATGATTTGCAGTTTTCTAAAAAAAAAAAAAAAAAAAAAAAAAAAACGACTAAGAGAGTTAAAAACAAAAGAACGGAATTTTGAGAAATAACAAAGTAGGTCAAAAAAAAAAAGCAGTAGTATAATTTTAAAAAAAAAAACTTGGATGATTATATATATATATTTCATGTTAGTTTAATTATGGAAATTTTGTTAAATGTAACACGTGATTTTTTTTTTTCCTTCTTTGTTGTTGTTGTTAATTTCGTTATGATAATTTTGTTAAATATAACTTTATTAATTAACTTTATCATGTGATTATGTTATTTTGCTTTTCATTAGTTTTGTTTAGCCTATATATAATTTTGTTCACCAAGCATAAGATTAATCTGTTTAGGAAGATTTATTTATATAGATATATAATATCCATAATTCATAAAGGAAAAGAAAAGAGAGGAAAAACCCATTTTGTAAAGGAGCGAGGCGAGTTGCAAAATAATTCAAAACTCGTTGCAAAAAATAAAATGTGAAAAAGAATAAAAATGGATAAGATAGAATTGTCTCAAGTTTACAAGAGACAAAACAAAGTCCTTTAACGCTAGACAAATTTTAGGCACGTTTAAAATTTTTGTTTCAACTAAGAATGCGGCACACGCATCTTCCTGAGACATTTTAAAATAATTCAAGGATGTAAAAATACACCTTGGTAAATATTTTTCTAAAATTTACTTGACAAATATTTTTCAACTTGTCACCGATTTATTTAATAATAAACGAGATTTTAGATATATAAAATGAGCGATTTAGGCCTTAACTTATTTTTTAAAAAAATAATTTAAGTTAAGATAAGTCAATAAAAGCGACCGTGCTAGAACCACGGGATTCGAGGGGTGCCTCACACCTTCCCCTCAATCAACAGAATTCCTTACCCATTTTTTGTTTTCGCAGACCAAATAAGAGTCATTTCCTTGTTGATTAGGGGATTCAAAAAAAAAAGGTGACTTGGAACACCAAAACTCAATTCCAAGTGGCGACTCTGTAAATAATTTAATCCCTATTCAATATCGTCACTTTAATTGGAAAAACCCTTCGATTCGATCCCTCGGGCGAAGAAAAGGGGTGTGACATCTCTGGCGACTCTGCTGGGGACTAACTAGAATTCGAGCTTTAGATATTGACTTTTACTTGCTTTAATTATGTTAATATTGTGTTTGTTTGTTGGCCTTATGTGCTACTTGTTGCTCATTTACTGCTTTGATATTATTTGAACTGTATTATATATTGTCTTCTTTCACGTACCCCCTCTGAGTCTCTGAAATAGGATAGAGGGAATGTAGCATATGCATCCCACCTTCTTTTTGAGATAACCGGAGTGTCAAGGCACCTAGTGAAGGATATAGTCACCCATGTTAGGCGGGGTTCGGATCGACAACGAAGGCGGTGTTGCCCTGCTACCGACCAAGTTGTCCCTCCCCAGCTCGAGTGTCCGCTCGGGTAAGCCAGTCTAGACACCTATCCCTATTAGGCATAAACTTAGAAGAACTGAAAACTCAGAATCTGGTTATCCCTATTAGGTACCGCTTTATTTGCATCATATGCATTTGACTTAGCGGGACTCGGCACAGGGGTCGGATCTGTCTAGGACAGGTGACCTACTTAATAAAGACCAACATGTGCATCCTACGTGCTCTTTGATATTTGTTTGGAAGGCTATTTGTGTGTTGACCGGCTTTTAGGCAACATTAAAATGCAAGAGATTAAATTACCGTCACATTTGGTGAATTATTTTTGAAAGAATTTTTTTTTTTTTTAAAATAAAAGGAAGAAGAAAATTTTAGTAACATAGTTTTATGGTTTTTATGAACTACGAGGGTCTGATTCTCACATCTTAGTGAGATACGTAGGAAGTCCTTCTCAGGATACGACCTTATCTTTTTTTAAAAAAATTGTTCATAGATTTATTGGAAAATATTTTGAAAATATGATTATTTTCATAATTATTTTTCTAATTTTCAAGTCCAATTTTTATATATTTTAACAGCCCTGAATCTTTAGGGATCATGAGGCTAAGAAAAAAATAATAATAATAAGAATAACAATAAAATAAAAATATATTTCAACAGCCCAGAATCTTTAGGGATCATGAGGCTAAGTTTTTACAAATATATATATATATATATATATATATATATATATATATATATATATATATATATATATATATATATATATATATATCAATTTTAACAAGTCCTGAATCTTTAGGGTCGTGACACTGAAAATTTTATATAATTTCATACATAAAACGGTCATTCTATTTTTCTTTATTTCTGAGTCCTTTTATTTTATTTTTGTACTTAGGGAATATTGTCTTCAAACGTATAGATAAAATAGTCTAGAAGTTTGTTATAGCAAAGTTTTTTTGATAGAGTCAATTTAAATAAAAAAAAAGAAAACAATTTTGTTAAATTCCACCCGAACTACGCAAGATCTGATTCATGTCTTGACATGATACGTAGGCAACCCTCCAAAGGGTTCGATCATAATTTTTGAAGATATGCCTAGAAAAGCCGGGATGAAACACAAAGCTTCTATGATAGGTTTGGAAATGCATATAGAAACATGACATATAACGTGGCATTATAATGTGTTAAATATATAACACTCACCCGTTTGCTACTTGATCACAGAAAAGATAAAATAGTTGGTGGTTGGTTTGTGGTTTAAACTGGCATCGCATCCGTATAACACCAGATACAAGGGTAAAAGAAGAATGACTCGCAGAGAAGATATTGGGTCTGATAGTGAAGAAGAGCAGAATCAATTGATTTCGCAGGAATTAACATCAATGGAAGAAATAAAGTCATTAAAACAACAGATGGCGGAGATGACAAAGCTTGGTTGAATGGACAAGCTCCTCCTTCTTCAATCCCTGGACTTTCAACTTCAAATGATCTAAATTCTGACCCAGCTCAAACTAGTGATCCATTTTACCCACCAGGATTTGGCCCATTTGCTAATATGTATGGAGTTGCGGGTACTTCTACCGTGCGCCCACCAAATCCATCTGTCGCAAATAACCCACTTTTTGCTTCTGTAGCGCCAGCTACTGCGGGTATTCAATCGACAATACCAAAGAATATGAGAAAACCAAATCATGATATGTTATATCCTCCTGAAATGACTTTCAAGTCACAAAATCCACATTATCATGTTCATCAACGTGATACTCCTATCGTGATTGAGAAGATTGCTAAGAATGAGGAACAGGAGGAGATGGCTAGAAAAGATAGAAGCCTGGAACAAAGTATGAGAAATATGCAAGTAGTAGGTGGACCCAAAAGTGTTTTGTAAAAGGATTTATGTATGTTTCCTGATGTCCATTTACCGATAGGGTTCAAAATGCCAAAATTTGACAAATATGAAGGACACGACGATCCTGTAGCTCATTTGAAAAAGTTTTGCAATCAATTAAGGGGAGCAGGAGGAAAAGAAGAATTATTGATGGCGTACTTTAGAGAAAGCCTTACAGGGATAGCTTCTGAATGGTTCATTGACCAAGACATTTCCCGTTGGCACGTGTAGGACGACATGGCCCGAGATTTCTTTCAACAATTTCAGTATAACATTGAGATAGTGCCAGATCGCACTACGCTTGCCAACATGAGAAAAAGATGACTGAAAGTTTTTGAGAATATGCCGTCAGATGGAGAGAGCAGGTTTCAAGAGTTAGACCATCGATAAAAGAATCCGAAATGATTGATATTTTTCTGCAATCACAAGAACCTGATTATTTCTATCATTTGCTTTCTACTATCGAAAGCACATTTGCAGAAGTTATCAAAGTTGGAGAGATGGTAGAAAATGGAATCAAATCAGGAAAGATCATCAGCCAGGCCATTTTGAAAGCAACAACACAGGCAATTCAAAGTGGTACAGGAAGTTTTGGGGGAAAGAAAAGAAAAGAGGATGTAGCAACGGTCATGACAGGTCCATGACAAAATTGGAGAGGTGCGCGTCAACCATATACGCAGAATCCATTATATTTTTTTCCATCTCCCCAATATCCTATTTACAATACACAACCATATGCTCGAGGTCCTTCTTACCCGCAGTGGCGTGCACCAGCAATCCAAAATCGTCCAATGGCCCCGCAAGTTCAAAGAGGCCCTCCGAGGTCTAATTTTCGGCCTAGAGCAGAATTCAAAAGGGATAACATGGTAAAAGATAATTTCACTCCTATTGGAATATCTTACACCAGTTTATTTCATAGGCTGAGAAAAATGAATGTTCTAAACCCAATTGAGAGAAGGATCTTGAATCCTCCCCCGAAGAATTTGGACTATTCTAGAAGATGTGAATACTGTTCTGATGCCCCAGGGCACGACACAGAGAAATGTTGGCATCTAAAAAGAGCCATTCAAGAGTTGATTGATACCCAACAGATTATGGTAGAAAGTCCAGGCACTCCAAATGTCAATCAAAATCCGCTACCAGATCATAATGAAACAAACATGCTCGATGTGATACTCAGTGGTGAAGATGTTACGATTCTCTTTAAGCCGATCATTAAAATTAAAACTGATTCGGAAAAATTGGCAAATGCTGTAGATTTAATGAAAGAAAAGCTTGCAGAAGCAGAGGTGGTGATAGCAAAACCCGAATCATCGAATGATCCCTTGGCAATGGGGAAAGAGATTTCAGAAAATATTGGGTCAAGTCAAATAAAGCCGAAACTCATTATTCCTGGAAGACCAATAAGCCTCTTTTAATCATAAAAGGAGCTCCTGTAGCTCCTATTGTTATCAAACCAGTGTCACAGCTGCCTATGGTCGATACCAAGGCAGTCCCTTGGAATTATGATCGCATTGTGGTGATGCACAAAGGGAAAGAAGTGACTGAAGAGGTAGATGAAGTAGGGGGATTAACTCGATCTGGAAGATGTTATGCTCCAGTAGAGTTAAGAAAGAATAAACAAGGTGGTGAAGAACGAATGACAGTCAAGAAGCCTGTCACTGATGAAGAAGCTGAAGAATTCTTAAAGAAAATGAAATTGCCAGAATATTCTGTTATAGAACAGTTGAAAAAGACACCAGCACAGATTTCTTTGTTATCTTTATTGATACATTCAGAAGAACACCGCAAGGCTGTAATGAAGATTCTTAATGAAGCATGTGTTCCTAGTGAGATTAGAGTAAATCAGCTGAAAAAGCTGTTGGAAGGATCATTGAAGCAAATAAAATTACTTTTTCAGACGATGAATTACCTATAGAAGGTACGGAGCATAATAAAGGTCTGTACATTTCGGTGAAATGCAAACATTCCATCATCACTCGAGTGTTAATTGATGGAGGATCAGGCGCTAACATTTATCCTATGTCAACTTTACAAAAGTTGAATGTTAATGGGGAAAGAATCCAATCTAACAATGTGTGCGTCAAAGGTTTTAACGGATCAAAAACTGATGCCATTGGTGAAATAGAACTCATATTGACAATTGGGCCTATGGATTTTGCTATGGATTTTCAAGTGCTGAACATTGATGCTTCATATAATATGTTATTGGGAAGGCCTTGGATTCATAGGGCTAAAGCAGTCGCATCAACGTTGCATCAAATGGTCAAATTCGAATGTGACAGGCAAGAGATAGTGGTTCATGGTGAAGGAGACTTATCAATGTATAAAGACTACTCTGTTTCTTCCATCGAAGCAAATGCTGCCAATGTGTTAATTCATCAAGCTTCTGAAGTAGTGGCTGTTGAGCATATCCTCGAGGGGAATCTCATCGCAAGACCACAATTGTTCTCTGCATCTGTTATGGTAGTGAATGAAATGTTGAAGCATGGTTTTGAACCAGGAAAAGGTCTAGGGATGTTTTTGCAAGGCATAGTTCATCCAGTAAACCTCTATGACAACTTCGGTACTTTTGGTTTGGGGTACGAGCCTACTGCTGAAGATATAAAGAAGGCTAAAAAGCGTAAGAAAGAGTCATGGTCACTTACCAAGCCGATACCGCCACTTCATGAGTCTTTTATAAAATTCAATGATGTAGGATCCTCCAAGTTATCTGCTGCAGAATCAATGAATGACGATGGTACAGAGTTGATTGATCTTTTTCAGAATATGTTCATTGAAGCTGATATGATTGAAATTGAGGAAAGTGCCAGTAATGCAGATGTGCAGTATGTCGGCCCTGATGTCCAGCTTAACAATTGGGAGGCCACTCCTCTTCCTATTATGAAGGAGTCTTGGTAGTTTGTTTGTTTTTCTTATAATCTTAGTAGCTTGTTTTTCTTTCTGAATAATTTTAGGATCGTAATTCATACCTTTACTTTGGTATTTTAGGTTAAAACTCTTTCTAGCTTTGTTTTTAATAAAGTATAGTCTCCTTTTGTTTTATTTTGGGTCTGATGTTTATTTATTTATTTTCTATCATACAGTTCTTTCTATGATGATTCTAATGATATGACATGCATGACAAATTGGCAACCATATTTAAAAACCCAATCTAATTTTGAAATAATGAATAAGGAGGTTGAATACGATGAAGAGGAAGCATTTGAAGATATAAGCAAAGATTTCAAACATTTTGAGAATAAGACAAATCCCAATTTGGAAGAAACTGAAGCGATCAATTTAGGAGATCTTGAAAATATTAGGGAGACTAAGATAAGTGTACATGTTCAACCACAACAAAAGAAAGCTATAATTGAAGCTTTGCATGAGTATAAAGACATATTTGCATGGTCTTATGATGATATGCCCGGTTTAAGCACTGATTTAGTAGTTCACAAGCTGCCGATTGATCCTGTTTTTCCTCCTGTCAAGCAGAAGCTAAGAAAATTCAAAACTGACATAAGTGTAAGAATTAAAGAGGAAATCACGAAGCAACTTGAGGCTAAAGTTATTCGAGTGGCCCAGTACCCTATTTGGTTGGCAAATATTGTCCCTGTTCCAAAGAAGGACGGCAAAGTTCGGACGTGTGTTGATTATCGCGATTTAAACAAAGCAAGTCCGAAAGATAATTTTCCACTTTCCAATATTCATATTTTATTGGACAATTGTGCCAAACATGATCTTGCTTCTTTTGTGGATTGTTATGCGGGGTATCACCAGATCATTATGGATCTAGAAGATGCGGAAAAGACATCATTTATTACTCCATGGGGAACATATTGCTATAGAGTTATGCCTTTTGGATTAAAAAATGCTGGGGAAACTTACATGAGGGCAATGACCACAATGTTTCATGACATGATGCACAAATAAATTGAAGTTTATGTGGATGACGTGATCATTAAGTCGAGAGAGCAATCCGATCATATCAAAGATTTGAGAAAATTCTTTGAAAGGCTTCGGAGGTATGATCTCAAACTTAATCCAGCAAAATGTGTATTTGGAGTTCCGTTAGGAAAACTTTTGGATTTTATAGTCAGTCGACGTGACATTGAGTTAGATCCTTCAAAAATAAAAGCTATCCAAGATTTACCTCCACCAAAAAATAAAACGGAGGTGATGAGTTTACTTGGAAGGTTGAATTATATCAGTAGATTCATTGCTCAGCTTATGACAACTTGTGAGCCAATATTCAAGTTGTTGAAGAAGAATGTTAAAGTTGAATGGACTGAAGAATGTCAAGAGGCATTTGACAGAATTAAGAGACACTTGTCGAATCCGCCTATTTTGGTTCCTCCAGAGCCAGGCCGAACCTTGATATTGTACATGTCTGTTTTAGATAATTCTTTTGGCTGTGTATTGGGTCAACATGATGTCACAGGAAGAAAAGAACAAGCCATCTACTACCTCAGCAAAAAGTTTACCACTTATGAGGCTAAGTACACTCTTCTTGAGAAAACGTGTTGCGCCTTAACTTGGATAGCCCAAAAGCTGAAACATTACTTGTCATCCTATACTACTTACCTCATATCTCGTATGGATCCTTTAAAGTACATTTTTCAGAAGCCTATGCCCACAGGCAGACTCGCGAAATGGCAAATGTTGCTTATAGAGTTTGATATTGTTTATGTGACACGAATTGCAATAAAAGCTCAAGCCTTGGCGGATCATTTGGCTGAAAATCCTATTGATGAGGAGTATGAGCCATTGAAGACTTATTTTCCAGATGAAGAGGTATTGTATGCTGATGAGTTTGTTTCAGAAGATTGTTATTCAGGCTGGAAGTTGTTCTTTGATGGAACTGCTAATATAAAAAGAGTGGGGATAGGAGCGGTTCTTATTTCTGAATCAGGACAATATTATCCCATAACAGCCCAACTTCGATTCTACTGTACCAATAATATGGCAGAATACGAAGCTTGCATTCTGGGATTGAGATTAGCCATTGACATGGGGGTCCAAGAATTGTTGGTATTAGGAGATTCAGACTTATTAGTCCACCAAATCCAAGGAGATTGGGAGACTCGTGATTCGAAACTCCTACCATATAGAAGTTGTTTGCAAGATCTTTGTCAACGATTTGTATTAGTAAAGTTCAAACACATTCCCAGAGCTCATAATGAGATTGCTGATGCTTTGGCGACCTTTTCTTCGATGCTTCAGCATCCCGATAAAACTTATATTGATCCTTTGCATATACAGATTCATGATCAACATGCATATTGTAATGTGGTTGAAGAAGAATTTGATGGGTAGCCTTGGTTCTATGATATCAAAGAATATATTCAAACTGGGAAGTATCCTGTACATGCTGATGGTAATCAAAAGAGAACCATTCGACGTTTGTCTAGTGGATTTTTCTTAAGTGGAGGAATCTTGTATAAGAGGACTCCTGATTTGGGACTTTTGAGGTGTGTAAATGCTAAAGAAGCTTCAAAAATCATGACTGAAGTGCATTCTGGGATTTGTGGACCACACATGAGTGGGTATGTTTTGGCAAAGAAAATACTCCGAGCAGGTTACTATTGGCTCACCATGGAGCGAGATTCCATCAATTTCGTTCGTAAATGTCATGAATGCCAGGTACATGGAGACTTGATACATTCCCCTCCATCCGAATTGCATACAATGACTGCTCCATGGCCTTTTATGGCTTGGGGAATGGACGTAATTGGACCAATTGAACCAAAGGCCTCGAATGGACATAGGTTCATCTTGGTAGCCATTGATTATTTCACGAAATGGGTAGAAGCAGTGACTTTCAAGTCAGTGACTAAGAAAGTTGTGGTTGATTTTATTCACTCCAACATCATTTGTCGTTTCGGCATTCCAAAGATAATTGTCACGGATAATGCCGCGAATCTCAATAGCCATCTGATGCAAGAAGTGTGCCAGCAATTTAAGATTATGCATCGAAATTCAACTCCTTATCGTCCAAAGGTGAATGGAGCTGTAGAAGCTGCCAACAAGAACTTAAAGAAAATACTCCGTAAGATGGTGCAAGGTTCCCGACAATGGCATGAAAAGTTACCTTTTGCTTTGTTGGGTTATCGTACTACAGTTCGGACTTCAATTAGTGCAACTCTTTACTTGTTAGTGTATGGAAATGAAGCAGTTATACCTGCAGAGATTGAGATTCTATCTCTTCGAGTAGTTGTGGAAGCTGAAATTGATGAAGACCAATGGGTCAAGACTCGTTTGGAGCAATTAAGCTTGATTGATGAAAAAAGATTGGCGTCAGTATGTCATGGACAACTATATCAGAAGAGAATGGCACGAGCATATAATAAAAAGGTGCGTCACAGACATTTCGAAGTTGGTCAGTTAGTATTAAGACGCATCCTTCCTCATCAGATTGAAGCCAAAGGCAAATTTTCTCCTAATTGGCATGGGCCATTCATAGTAAAGAAAGTGTTACCTAATGGCGCATTATATCTGACTGATGTAGAAGGAAAAATGGAAGGAATGTCGGTCAATGCTGATGCAGTTAAAAGATATTATGTATGATATTCATGTATAATTATGTTATATATGTTTTGTACTTGTATTTTTAAAGATTGAAATGATGAAGGCATTTTATTCTACTATCTGAATAATATATAAACCTTTGCTTACCCCTTTGAGCTTTTATTTTTCTTCGAACCCCTCTTTTGGAATCAATTTTTTAAAAAAAAAAAATAAAAAAATAAAAAAATAAAGAAAAAGAAAAAAAAATGATGTTTCATGAACTACGTTTGACCTGATTCTTGCTATGACAAGATACGTAGGCAACCCTACTCTGGGGTTCGGTCTAACCAGAAGAAAAATTCAAATTACCCAGAATGAAATGAAACTGGGGCAAAAATTTATTTTCTTAAAAGGATAGATTCCAAAAGTTGTATGTTTCACCTAATGTTATAAATATTTTGAGCCTCATGCCTACCCTTCTTTCTAACCCTATCCAAAAGCCAAGTTACAACCAAAGAAAGACCTTCGGATTAATCTTTGAGAATGTCAAAGCTAAACATATTATGGGTGCATGATATTTCATATTTTTGGGTGTTTGTCAAAAAAAAAAAAATTGAAAACGAGAGAGTCTTATTGGTGAAAACCCTTTCGGGCACCGTAAGACGACTGTGAGCTAAGACAGGAATAAAAGGAGATAGACTCGTCGGCAAAACCCATTGAGGTGCCACTAGTTTAAGAAAGTTTGTTATCAAGAAGGAACAAATTCAAGATTGGCTTAATTTCAAGCTTAATATGTGGACAAAAGTTGTAATGATTGGTGTGGTAAATCTGGTTGTTTTATTCAAAATGCATGTCATAATCACAAGAATCGACTTCCACATTCAGATAAGTTTTCTCTTTGTTTTGAAAAGAGATACTTATTGTCTTTTTATTTTGTTTTATTTTTATTTTTGATTTTTGTGTCTTTGTCATCAAACAAAAATCCTTGTTGTCTTTTGAGTTAAATTTTCATCAGGTCGGGTCAGAAAAGACTCCAAACTCGCTACCAACTCCTTTAAGGGTACAAAGCAAGACAAAGGGTCGATCTGCAAAGTAAAAGTAAGAAATACGATTTGAGTTGAGGATCTCAGTATTCAGAATTCTGAATCAGAAATATGACAATTCAAAGAAGATTATCATGGATTGGAAAAGAGTTGAGCATGGCAAGTGTGAGAGCGGCCATTTCAAAAGCCAAATGCCACAAACTAACCACCACATGTTTTAAAACTCACAATTTTTCTTTGTTTGGAACAGAGATGAAATGATTATTTTCAGATAAAGGATGCAATTTCACACTTCATTCAATACAAGAAGCATGATCACAACATCCGATACTGGATTTCGATCATGATAAACTTTATTCTTTGCGAGATATATTAAGATCCAGTAACACATAAATTTTTTCAGTACAAACAGGGGCAAAATTTTATGTGTGTTGTATGAAATTTATTTTATGAACAGGACCCTCCTGAAGAATGGGAATTTATTTTATGCTCAGGACCCTCCTGAATAATGAGAATTTATTTTATGCTCAGGACCCTCCTGAAGAATGGGACAGGACCCTCCTAAAGAATGGGAATTTATTTTTATGCTCAAGACCCTCCTGAAGAATGGGAATTTATTTTTTATGACCTTCCTGAAGAATGGGAATTTATTTTTATGCTCAGGACCCTCCTGAAGAATGGGAATTTATTTTATGCTCAGAACCCTCCTGAAGAATGGGAATTTATTTTTATGCTCAGGACCCTTCTAAAGAATGGGAATTTATTTTATATACAGGACCCTCTGGAAGAATAGGATGTTATTTTTCTGTTTCACTATTTACTTTGAGTCCAGGAGCCCGCCTGAAGAACAGGGTGCAGAAATTGCAAATCCAGGAACCCGCCTGAAGAACAGGGTGAAGAAAAGAAAGTTCAGGAGCCCGCTTGAAGAACAGGGTGAAGAAAAAGAAAGTCCAAGAGCCCGCCTGAAGAACAGGGTGAAGAATTGTAAGTCTGGGAGCCCGCCTGAAGAACAGGGTGAAGAATTGTAAGTCCAGGAGCCCGCCTGAAGAACAGGGTGAAGAAGTTGTAAGTCAGAAGCCCGCCTGAAGAACAGGGTGAAGAAAAAGAAAGTCCAGGAGCCCGCCTGAAGAACAGGGTGAAGAAAAAGAAAGTTCAGGAGCCCGCCTGAAGAACAGGGTGAAGAAAAGGAAAGTTCAGGAGCCCGCCTGAAGAACAGGGTGAAGGAAAAAGAAAGTCCAGGAGCCCGCCTGAAGAACAGGGTGAAGAAAAGAAAGTTCAGGAGCCCGCCTGAAGAATAGGGTAAATTTTCAAGTTCAAGTCATGAAGATTTGAATCAAGATTCTAGAGATTGCAATTTTTACTTGTATTTTTCATTTTTGATTTTTATTAGTTAGTTGAATGTAAAAGCAGAAGTCGTCAACCGGAAACTCGACGGAATCTCACTCAACTTTAGCTTTCTCTTTCACCAAATTACCTTTTGAACTACTCATGACCTGATTCCCTTATAACCCGGGATAGGTAGGATGTCCAAAAACAGGACTCGGTCATATTTATCTTTTTATTCTTATTTTTACCTTTCAAATAATTGGAGGGTCAAAAATCATATCTTGTCTACTTCTTTGTATGAAAACTCTTCGAGATTTCACACAAAGAGGGGCAAAAATGTAGACACGTGATTTTTGATCCTCCCTAAATTTTAACTTGTTTATCGATACTAAATATTTATATTTATATTTAATCATATATTATTTTGACTATTATTTTATTTTAATATAATATAAATAATTAAATGAATTTAATTTTAGGATATTATTTTATTTTATTCCTTAAAAAAAAAAATTATTTTTGTACTATCTTAATTATATAATTTATTTTTGACTATTTTTAGATTGTTATTGTATTTTTTAAAAAAAAATTAAAATAAAAATCAATTAATTATTATTATTATTATCATTATTTTATTTGTTACTATTATCTATTTATTTATTTATTTATTAATTAATTATTTTTCGTTATTAAAAAAAAAAAAAAAAAAATCTTAAAACCTACCCTAACCCCCCCCCCCCCACATTCCCCATTTCCCTAAAAAACCTCCCCACGTCCCCACAGAAACACACCCCATGACAACACACACAAACACTACACATGCACACATGCACAATATATATATAACAACATACACACACGGAGGAACAAGAAACAAAAACTGAAAAAAAGACAGAACGAAACAAAGGGAAAACAAGAAGCAAAGAGAAAACAAGAAACAACACTGAAAAGAAAAAAACACTTAGAAAAAAAAAAAGGGATCGAAAACAAGAAACAGTGAGTGAAAACAAGAAATAGTGAGCAAAACCAAAAAAAAAAAAAGTAAGAAAAGAAAAGTGTTCCAAATAGTTGACGCCGGGTCCCTGTTTGAGTTTCCGATGACGATATTTTTTTTTTTCGATTTTAATTCATCACACAGGTTCATATCAAATTTCGTAATATTTATTTTATAAGTTTTTGTTACAAATCGAATTGTGAATGAATTTATTTCAATGGCTTCTTCTATTATTTAGTATGTTTAATTTATTATTATTATTATTTTTTTTTTTTTTTTTGCAATTCACGCTTTATGTCTTTATTTGTAATTCGTATGTTGTTTTCGAAATAATGTTAGTTAGATTGATTTTGAATTTTAAATGAAATGATCTTTAAAGTTATTTGTGTTTTAATATGTAAAATTGTGTTAATTGACATGCATTTAGTATTTAATTATGTTAAAGATCACAATTAATGATTCATGAATGATTGCATGCAAGAACGAAAAAAAAAATGAAATGAAAAACATAACATGTTAAGAATAAAGGTTTTTTTTTCTTTTCTTTTTTTTCTTCATGGATTTAGAGTAATGATTTGCAGTTTACTATAAAAAAATTAAAAAAAAAAAAAAAAAAAAAAAACGACTAAGAGAGTTAAAAACAAAAGAACGGAATTTTGAGAAATAACAAAGTAGGTCAAAAAAAAAAAAGCAGTAGTATAATTTAAAAAAAAAAACTTGGATGATTATATATATATATTTCATGTTAGTTTAATTATGGAAATTTTGTTAAATGTAACACGTGATTTTTTTTTTCCTTCTTTGTTGTTGTTGTTAATTTCGTTATGATAATTTTGTTAAATATAACTTTATTAATTAACTTTATCATGTGATTATGTTATTTTGCTTTTCATTAGTTTTGTTTAGCCTATATATAATTTTGTTCACCAAGCATAAGATTAATCTGTTTAGGAAGATTTATTTATATAGATATATAATATCCATAATTCATAAAGGAAAAGAAAAGAGAGGAAAAACCCATTTTGTAAAGGAGCGAGGCGAGTTGCAAAATAATTCAAAACTCGTTGCAAAAAATAAAATGTGAAAAAGAATAAAAATGGATAAGATAGAATTGTCTCAAGTTTACAAGAGACAAAACAAAGTCCTTTAACGCTAGACAAATTTTAGGCACGTTTAAAATTTTTGTTTCAACTAAGAATGCGGCGCACGCATCTTCCTGAGACATTTTAAAATAATTCAAGGATGTAAAAATACACCTTGGTAAATATTTTTCTAAAATTTACTTGACAAATATTTTTCAACTTGTCACCGATTTATTTAATAATAAACGAGATTTTAGATATATAAAATGAGCGATTTAGGCCTTAACTTATTTTTTAAAAAAATAATTTAAGTTAAGATAAGTAAATAAAAGCGACCGTGCTAGAACCACGGGATTCGAGGGGTGCCTCACACCTTCCCCTCAATCAACAGAATTCCTTACCCATTTTCTGTTTTCGCAGACCAAATAAGAGTCATTTCCTTGTTGATTAGGGGATTCAAAAAAAAAAAGGTGACTTGGAACACCAAAACTCAATTTCAAGTGGCGACTCTGTAAATAATTTAATCCCTATTCAATATCGTCACTTTAATTGGAAAAACCCTTCGATTCGATCCCTCGGGCGAAGAAAAGGGGTGTGACAATGCAAACAACTACTTTTACATGATTCTTTATTCCCTAACTCTTATCAATAATAATAAAAAAATTAAAAGCATTTATTCTTCCATGTTTACGGAACCATCACCAATCAAGTGATCAATCTTTTATTAGGGTGCTCGAAAAAGTCTGCTACATTCAAACATGTGATGTCAACATTATTTTCAGAGAGAAAGTTAGCCACGGGATTTCTCTCTTTCTTCTTTAGTGATGCTTGATAAAGATCAACCAAGTGCTTGAGAGCATGACAATCATGTGAATAATGTCCTTTTCCGCCACATCGAAAATAAGTAATTGCTTCACGTTTCTCATCTTTTCTCTTTTGTTTGATGAATGATTAACACCCGAAACAGGGTTTCTTTCTTGGTCATCATGACCACAACCACGTCCACGATCAGGGCCGCGACCTTTTCCACGCCTAGCATGGTGAGCGTGCACATCATTCACCTCAGGGAATGGTGCAAATCCAGTTGGTCGTTTCTCGTGATTTTTCATCAACAAATTATTATTTTGTTCAGCCACGAGAAAATGAGAACTCAGTTCAATATACTTCTTGAAACTTTTTTCTCGATATTGCTGCTGTAATAGCATATTTGAGGCATGAAAAGTGGAGAACGTCTTTTCCATCATATCATTATCATTGACTGTCTCTCCACATAGTTTCAATTGAGAAGAAATTCTGAACATGACAGAATTGTACTCATGAACAAACTTATAGTCTTGAAATCTTAGATGCATCCACTCATATTATGCTTTCGGTAGGATGGTCATCTTTATGTGGTCAAACCTTTCTTTTAGGCTATTCCACAATACGATTGAATCCTTAGTAGTAAGGTACTCAATTTTCAGAATTTCGTCAAGATGATGACGCAAGAAAATCATAGCCTTAGCACGATTTTGACTAGATGCTGTATTTTCATTCTTTATGGTGTCTTCAAGACCCATAGCATCTAGGTAGATTTTAGCATCCAACACCCATAAAATATAGTTCTTACCCAAACTTTGAAGGGCAACGAACTCACACTTCGTAAGATTGTTAGCCATATGGAAAAAGGGAAGAAAAATAATAATACCTTAGCCTTAGACTTCAAATTTGAGACGGTAGAGTCTCGTGCTGATAACTTGTTATAAAATAATAAAGAACAAAGAAGAAGAGTAGAGAGAATAGAGAGAGTAATTCTTATTTCTTCTCTTGAGAGATGATTTACAATGAAGGAAGTCGTTCTATTTATAAGAGGAATTTGCCCCTAGTTTCACACTAAAAGATAAATACATCAAATCCTAATAGACACCAAATAGATCTTGATACACATTCACTATAATTGATATATATGATAACACAGAAATATTTTTAATAGTATTTTTTTTTTTTGTATAAGTTAATAGTAAAATAACTACCGTTACATCACGTACACATAAAAGTATATGTATTTGTATCTACCAGTCTACCTTACGATATGTCTTGTAGCAATAATTAAACTCATTACTTATATTTATGATCACCTCATGTTTTAGCAGGATAAAATTTATTCATAAGCCAACAGATTAGTTGTTTCATATAATAAGAAGCTTCATCGTCACCTAGACAAGCTAACCCGTTATAATTAGTTCTGGGATGGAGCCAAGGGTAAAATTAAGACCAACATACAATGTTAAAGACAATGATATTTTTGAGTTAGTTTGCACGTAAATATCGACTATTTCATCAAATTAAATATATGTTATCTTTCATCAACATATACTTAATAAGTACATGAAAAAAACTTCAACTTGAATCTTTTTTTATTTCTTCTGAAATTTAAACTTGAAATCTCGTCATTTTGTACTCAGTTAAGAAGCTACTACTTCTTCTTTCTCAATTTATGTTATGTTATTATGTTATATATTAAGAATTAATTTGACGCAACTTTAAAGTTAATTTAATATTTAAAAATAATAGGAGTATAAAAACATTATAAATTAAAATTCTTTTCATGTTAAATGAAAAAAAGTATATTTTTAATAAATGAATCAAACATTACATAATTTAAATTTTAAAAATAAAAGTTCCGCATAAATCTGAACTGAGGAAGTTATAAATCAAAAATCACTATAATAAATCAAATACCCAACCCCACCAGCAAAATTCTTTTAGTAATTAGACACAATGACCAACATGGGTTGTAGTGCAGTGAATGGGGTTGCTCCACCCTTAATCAGAAGTTGAGAATTCGATCGTGGGTATGGAGAAAACTCTGTTGGGAGCGCTGTCACCTTAATGTGCCCTGCAACGCGCGATGCGGATTAGTCGGGGCTCTAATGCGGGCACTAAACATCGAATGGGAAACAAAAAAAAAATAATCAGACACAATGATTGACTAATCTTGAAATTGAGTTCTTGTTAAAAGACCAAAATACCCTCTCTTTTAAATGTGCTTCAATAATCCATCAAGGGCATTTTAGGAAAATGAAAAAACAGAGACATTGCTAACTTAATACTACTATGAAATTTGCGGTCAATCATATTTTTAATATATTTTAAAATATTTTAAATTATTTGTTATTATAATTTATAACATTTTTTTACGTAATTCTCACATAACTTATATTTTTTTCTATGCCGCAATTTATCTGGTATATATGAAATTTTGATACACAATCAATTTTTTTTTTAAAATACTTTACATTTTTATTTATTGTGATTTGTAGTACTTTCTAACTAATTTTTATATAATATATGTCATGTTAAAGTTGTGCAACATCAATCTTGTTTGAATTTGACCATGTCTGTAGTAGGTTATTTTTTTTTAGCTTTAGTTGTTAAATTGTATTTTTTAAAGTACATTGCTGTTTTCTAGTATTTAGAATAGCAATTAATGTTCTTAAAATTTAGAAGAGTTTGATTGCTATAACAGTAATTGTTTCAGCTTTTGCTTTGACAGAATCCTTTTTAATAGGTTCTGCTTTTGCTGGAACACCAACTTTCCTTCCTGCAACTCCTTTAGTTGCTTCTACAAGAGGATTCTTCTACAAACAAACCAAAACAACAAGGCAATTGACAACTTTTGGAAAAAGTTAGTGCAAAAAGATAAGTAACTTTTCTTGATATTAACAGTTTCTGTAAGGATTTGAGCGGATGTACCACGCTCCTTTGAAGAACAAACTAAAAATCACTTCTTTTTTTTTTTTTCAAAGAGCTTTCTTGAGGAAAAAAAAAAACCTTTCAAAACAAACACGTACGGGCACCCTAAGTTTGATTAACCATCTACTAAGTCCAATCCTTGAAATCAGAAAAGGCTTTTTTCAAGAACTAAGTAACAGTAAAACATCTGAACCCCATCCTTTATAATCAGAGAAATATTACTCCTAATAGGAAAACTTTTTCAAGAACTGTTATTCACATAGACAATGAGGATATTACTGTGTTCTTCTGCACTGGTTCTTGGTCCTTAGCTATAACTGAGCAGTAGACCTCCTGAAAGGTGAAAGTTCTCAGCTAAGTTACATGGGATTAAACAAGATAAAACCAACAACAACTATAACTCAATCCCAAGCAAATTGGGGTCGGCGATACAAGATGAAGAACCAAAATGCATAAATATGTTGCAGGGCTAAAGCGGAGTGGGGTAGAGAATGACCGAATTCTACCTAGTGATGGGACGAGAAACCTTAGTTTGAGGCTTTGTTCCATCAGCATGACCAGTGACGAGGTTTCCAATATCTCCCAAAGCACACCTATTTCTTCCATCTGCTAGTCCATTCTTCTTCTTAACCTCTCCCCCTCCTACTACAACTAAATAGTTCAGTAATGATTCTACAAATCACTAATAATATACGAAACAAGGAAAACTTTGACCAAGAAATGAGTTCTCTAATGACAAGATACTGATGATAATGAAAAACCTAAGCACAGTTAATGACACAGCCGAAGAAATGGTGATAATTGTGACATGAGATCTTATCCAAACGAATATATGAGATCAGAGAGAGAGAAAGTAGAAATCTGTATAAACATTTTCTGTTGCATAAGAATGCCCTTCTAACAACAATTACAGCAATCTAACACATCAAGAAGTGCAGAGTTATACATGAAAAACACAAAAGGATACAAGAAGTCGGACATGACTCAGTGATGCTCAATGTACACCTGTTGAAGCTACCATTGCACATATTTATCGAGCCAACGATCAATACAAACTAGTATTACAGAGAATGTTGGCAAGCTAAAAGGATATCAACCACTCTAAGCCTCGCACTAAATTGACTTTCTATTTTTTCTTTTCTTTCTTGACACGCACACTTGTTAACATTCCATATTTTCTATGCATCTGTCTCTTACATAACTATCCTTAACGAGGAAGGGATGTGAGATCAAGGGAAAAAAAGTTGACAGGGGATTTCCTGAGACTAGTCGCTGTTATTTTCGTTTGTACTTCGGGTACACAAAATCAGTATATGCAGAATAATAACTTCAACTAGAGTTCAAGTATAAACAACAACATAATGAAGTATATCAAATACCCTCAAAATGACCTTTTCAAGAGGTGTATTTTATTCTTTCAGAAATTAAGATGAAACAGAAAATAGTCAAGTCGTCCAAATTCACGGACTGTACCCGAGGTTGTGGAATTTTTCCTCCCAGGATAAAATGGCTAAATAGACCAACTGTAGCGGTACCTCAAACGGTTGGAATATCTTCGAACGCACAGAACGTTTTGATTGATCACACAGAGTAATTTGGAAGACAAGATAGTAATTTTGTATTCTGAAATTTTCGTATCTAAATCTGTGGATGAAAGCAGGTTTATATAGCCACAAGATGCCTCTTCTCAAAAGTGGCAAAGGTTCATCTAAAAGGTGTAACCTTTTCTGAAAATTCATGTCCATTCGTCCAAACAGTGTGACTGTTCTGAGCAGGCATGCCATTTCGTGAATACGTGTGTCAGTTCATCGAAAAATGCATCAGTTTTCTGAAATAGTGCATCAGTTCACCGAAACAATGCATCAGTTCACCGAAACAGTGGCACCAGTTCGATGAAGTATTGCATCAGTTCAAACTTCTGTATGCATGTATAAATGGAGTACCAAAATCAGAAAATATTTTACTGCGGTTTTTGTATTTTCGGATTAGATTTCTGTCTGGATTTCTTTATTTTCGGCAAATAAACTTTGTCCAAAAAGATAGATCTCATCGATCGATCATTTGCCAAATCCAAATCCAAATCCAAAGCCGAGCCGAGCGAGCAACGATGACGACGGCGCGAGACATCTCTTATTTCTTGCATCACTTACCATGTGGAGTAAGTGTTCTTATTATAAACACACCAAAGTTCCGTTCTCCCTCCAATGTGGGAGAATTAGTGAACTTTCCAATTTGGAGTACACTTTCTAAATTGGGGGTCTCCTTTCCTCCACCATTTTCCATTTTCCATTCACACTTCATACACACTTTGAACCCAACAGTCGCTACTTGTATTTGGAGTGTGAATAAGTGAGAAGAACAACGTAATTCAACAACTAGTTCCAATAACTATACAAATTCTCTTTATTTCTATCCATCAAATATTACAACAACAACAACCGACAACATGAGCTTCCCAAGGTAATTGCATGTTTAGATCTGTTGAATATTAGGTCGAGATACATATTTTGACTTGTATGATACGTTTAGAAATTCATTGCTTATATGATTTTTTGTTGCCAATTTATATGTATCTTGTGTTTTTGATATTTTATTGAATTTAATATAACAAAATATATAAGTTCATAAGTACATAGATACATGTTACATTAACTTGTATCTGTGAGTTATTGTTAATGCTTTGATTTGTATCTAGAGTTGTTTAAATTTTATGAAAGTCTTATGAAAAGAGATACATGTTTTTTCTTCTAAAATACATGTTTTTCTTTCTAAGATATATATTGTGTTAATTTGTATCTGTGACTTACTGTTAATGCTTTGAAATGTATGTAGTGTTGTTTAAATGTTATTGAAAGTCGTATTACACAAGATACATATTTTTCTTCTAAGATACATATTTTTTAAACTTAAAGATACATTTGTGTTATCTTGTATCTAATATATGACGTTCTTAGAGTTTTTGTATATATTGTAATATTTTAATATAGATTTGTTGCATCTCAACTAATTTTATCATTTATATTTTTTTTGTTTTACTTGATTTATGGTATACTGTAGAGTGGTCTAAGTTTATTTTTTTTGGTTACCTGTATTCTTTCTTGGATAGATTAGGTTGATTTATATCTCTCTATGTTATTTTAAAATTTGGTTAATTTAGAGCAGCCTGAGGTTTTTGTAAGCATGTATTGTGTTTGTGTATAGCTTAATGTGATCATTTGAAACATTGTGGTGTCATTGGAGCTTGACTCCACTGTAGTCTCATTATTATGAATGTGTTGTTTTAGATAAGCCTGAGGTTTTCCTAAAGTATGTCTTATCTTTGTTTATATCTTGAAGTGATCGCTTGGAATAACGTTGTGCCATTGGAGCTTGACGTGATACTGTAGTCCAATTGATTATGAAATTTGCTATTTTAGAGCAGCCTGAACTTTTTAGATGTATTGTCTTCGTGTAAAGCTTGATGTGATACTGTAGTTTTAGAGTAGCCTGATTTTTTTTTGCGACTTTATGGATAGCTTGATGTGTCGTCACTCATCACTCTGTTATTTTAAAATTTAATTATTTTAGATCATGTTATTCTATAATAATCAAATTTCAAAATCACAGGGAGTGATGAGATCGTGTTAAGCTATACATAAAGAAAAGACAAATATTTTTAAAAGAATTCATGCTTAGCTATACATAAAGAGAAGACAAATATTTTTAAAAGAATTCATGCTTAGGCTCAAAGATTGCAAAACCTCCAGAAAAACTCAGGCTGCTCTTAAGTAATCAAATTGAAAATTGAGCGATGGCGCTATAGTATCCGAGAAGGTCACCTTAAGATGTGACTTCTTTATTTTAGTAAAACTATAAATTACTAGAGCTCTATATCCTTCAACCAATCACCTATAAATCATAAACTAACACCATGATGTTGTTAGTAGGTGTTGAAGGAGATAGAGGTTCAGTAATTTATAATTTATAGCTTGTAAAGGAATATGTGTGACTTTTTTCTTGAAGAATTATGGTATGATTCATCTTATAAGATAATTGTTATTAATGTTGATCAGTGTTAGTTTAGTCTTGGAGCAGAATGGTTGTGCATGATTTAGTGCACCCTTAATTTATTTTGTATTAGATACATAATAACAAAACATGTATCTATCTATATTAATATGTATTTGTTCATTATCTAAAGCAATTTTCTATCACTTGCATTAATCACAATAGATACATAAAGCATTTAATTTGTATCTCTTTCATTTTTAATCATCACAGTTGGCTAATGTATGATATATTACATTTGATTGCAATTTGGACAGCATCTCGATGTCATCATGTACTACTTAAAATCTTTCTGAAAAGTGATAATGAAAGATATTTCGTTTAATAATATGGAATAAGAAACAAATAACCTTTTTTGTGGGGTTTTATTGAGCATTTACTACTATTAGTTATCTTAATTGCTACATTTAAGGAAATTTGTTACAGACCTTGATTTAAGCAAATTAGTTTACTAATTATATGTATCTCTAAGATGTATCTAACGTTAATTAAATGCATCTTCAACGACTAAATATTGAGATTTTATGAATTAAAAAAAATGTTGAAATTTTAGGTAAATATTGACTAATATATCGGGATATAGGTAAATTATACTTAAAACTATACGAGATAATTACAAGGACTATTAGTATTTCATTTAATTAAAATGAGATGATTTTGACTCAAAGTCCAAACATAAGGATTATTTTGAGCCTTTTCTCAAATTTTTTGATTTAATCTAAGTCCTTTGGAAAGAAGGTATAATTGTAAAAAATATTAAAGTTAAGAATTTTTTTGAAATCCTAGATTTTTTAGTAAAGTTTCTATAATATTCTAGCATAGTATTTAGGATAAATGATAATCATAGAGAAATATTTACATTATTTTTAAATAGGTAGAAGATAAAAGTTAGTTGTCAGAAGTTCTGATAGAATATCTAGAATAATATCTAAAATCTTTCATGAATATAAATACGGGTGGTTATTGAAAATTTGTAATTAACCCAAAATCAATCCAATTCAAGTAGTCTTCTTTTATAACAAAGTTCTTCTTTCTAGTTTTCTTTTCTTCAATTGAGTCTTTTGATCTTATTAAATGATTTTTAATTATACTTTTCTTCAGCTATTCTTTAGAATAATACCTTAAAACCCTCAAATTAACACATTTTATTTGGGATGTGTCTGAATTATTATTTGAACTAACATAAATTCACATGATAAAGAGCATGGAGTCACTCGTTGAAAAATTTACTCTTTCTGCGTTGTATTTCTTGACCCGTATGATAAGATTTTTAAAATTTAATTAGAGTTGTATCTTACTAAACAAAGCTTATTAATGATAGTTTGGAGCTTTAAAATTAACAATTGCTACTTTAATGTAGTTCTTTAATATAAGGATAGAATAAAAAAAGGTCAAATATACGTAAAATAATATTATAGATCATAATAATTAACAACTTAAAATATTTTGAAGACATATAAAAAATATGATCTAATATATAGCCCGCACTAGCGCGGCCCCAGCAACAGTGACCATGGAGACAAAAGGTCAACAACAAATGACGCAAACACACTTTCAACTTCTATGTTTAAATTTGATTTAAACCCAAAAAACTCTAATTTTGACATACAAAACTGACAGTTACAAATTACACTCGGTACTAAAACATCAATATTTATAGATTGATTACAAATTGCAATTTATAGATTACAAATTATCGGTACTAAATTGCAATTTATAGATTACAAATTACACTCGTACTAAAACATCAATATTTATAGATTGATTACAAATTGCAATTTATAGATTACAAATTATTGGTACTAAATTGCAATTTATAGATTACAAATTACACTCGCACTCAAACATCAATATTTCCTCCCAGCTCTCGATTCTCAGAACTGTGGCAGGAAAGTTTGAGGCTTTGACCTAGCCTCGACCTTTTCAATAGTTCCAGAGTTCCCCATATGAAGCTCCCTTTGGTACAATGACAAAACTACTTCCATCTCAACCAATTGTTAAGAAATTATCAACCAAAGAAAAAATCAAAGAAATAAGTTGTTACATCATTCATCGCTATAATTGATGTTGGAAGAAGGAACCTGCAACGGTAGAATTACATGTTTATGCACTCTACAGTAAACAAAACGGTTGAACTCCACATAGTTGAGGCACTTATTTCAATTGCTATACTAAGATAATTCAGTGATATTAACCAAATACGCCTCTAGTTAATGCACCAACAAGAGTAGAAATTATAATACCATAATGTGAACTTTCAGAGAACTTATATGTTGGCTACAATAAAAGAGGATCGAGTGAAGACTACAAATAGAACCATGTGCATCCATGCATACTGACCAAATTGATACTTATATGTCTTCTTCTTTAATGTTAGTATGAACCAAACAAGTCCTGTAAATACAATCGACCATCGCATATTTAACATCTTGTTAGAAAGCTAGTTGTACAGATTATGGAATAGGTACCTTAACTGATACAAGCACTAAACGTACATGTTACTACATATAGAACGGCACATTTTAAGAAGATGAACAAACCTGCAATGTACAGAAAATTTCTTTACGATAAACTTTAGCAGTTTTCGTAGTATTGTATTCATTTTTGTAGTAAATTCTTCTCCTCTAAAGCAACAAGCAACGATGCAAGTCTTGTAATTATTAACGTAGTATGATTAGCACTTTCCGTGGGCAGGGCCAAAGGGGAAAAGAAAAGGAAATAAAAGTAAACCATATCGATGCTTAAGTAGGTGAAGAGATCAGAGATGTTTTCACAGTCAAAATCGCACTGGCAACAATGACTCCCTGGAAAATCGAAAAAACTTTGAATGTCATTTGGATTTGTTAATCCACAAATTAAGAACTCAACATACTCTTCTTAACTCCTAATATAATCACTTACCACTACTACATAATTAAAATACAACAGCTTGGCAACAGTTTCACACCAAAGATCACTCACGCCTATTCTCATGAAACATATTAAGTAAACATAAAATTTTTCTTCGAAAAGATAACTAACATTATTCATTTAAAAAACGCAGTCATAAACTTATTTATAAGAAATCAGTTAAGAGGATTTAAAGAAAAAATTAAAGCCTCAAGGTATGTTATAAGATGTAGACTTTAGTTACGAAGATATGAACAGCCAGCCAACGAATATTGGAAAGAAACACGACCAATTAAAGTGGGATGGATTATTTATGCATATATTTTCTAAGATTGTCAACTGCAATAGGGATGTAAAACATTGAAAGCACAGAAATGAAAGTTTTTGAATAAGACAATTAGGTTCTGTCATGTTATGAATGAAAGCAATTCTCAAATTTTGGTGAACTCGTACAATCTATTAAGGCTGCGTTGTATGAAGCTAAAACACATATTTGTAAGAAACAAATGCAGGAACATGCATAAAATGTCCAAGGGTGATTAGTACCAAACATATTTAGCTGTTTACCTGATAACACAATTTATGATTTCTGAGAGCGAGCAACAAACAATCAAATAATTCGGATTGGAACAAAATAATATTACTAAATGCAAAACCTCTAAGAAGCTACTAATAAAAAGAGGCTTATATGTAGAGCAGAACAAACTTGCATCCAAAGAAATTGCTTATATGTTTCTGAAAGCATGAAACATAAGATGTTGGCTTGAAGGAAATAAATGTTCTGCAACTTACGACCCTTTAATATTTGTCTTCTTGTAGCAATGAGCAGCATCTGCATAAGCATTAACAGCCTCATGTTTGCTATCCAACGTTCAATATACTGTTTCACCTGAGAAGCAAGTGTAAGTTCATTACCAGTCCATACCAAAGGTACATTCTTGAAAGGCACCTGCATTACACTGTCACAAATATCATCGAAAAACACACTAAAAAAAGAGCTAAGAGAAAGGAAAATACGACAAATCAGACTTCTTATCATCATAGTTATGAAAGTGCAACATAAATACAAATGCTTTGAAAAAGAGATACACAAGGAATTGACAATACTTTTTAGAACGTGATCATTCTACAAGATTATCTCTATGCCTATATCACATGTGAGATACATTGACCAAAAGCTCAATCTAAAATCAGATCTATTTCTAGAACTCAAAATTATCAGATCTTAAGAACAAGACATAATAGTTCATTTTTTAAATCAAAACAAGAAAGACAATAGTATATTCTGATAAACACCCACAACGTTTCTAAATGCATGGTTGTATGATACAGAATTCTAGCCAAAAGCTTGAGAAAATCCAGTTCTAATAAGTAGAAATCTAAATTTTTCTCATCAAAATAAATTAGAAAATTACACTAGATATGCACTTCAGAAACCAAAATCCAGAATTAGGCCATTTACCATGCGTTGAAGATGTTCAGCAGATCACTCCTGAAGAGCCCCAACTTGGACATTGGCAACACTTTTGTCAACCAAAATCATAACATAAATTAACTTGAATTTATTTTCTTATACTCGTGTGTGTCTTCAGTAATCTCAAACAGTAAATGAGTTGAATTAGTTTAGATATTATCCAAAAAGACAGGATTTCACATGCTCCGCAAAGCATAATAGAAGAAAAATCAGGACATTAAGAAGGATATCTGATGGACTGATACAGAAAAGAAAAGAAGTGTTTATCAAGATAATACATTGACAGCTTCAGGAGAGTTCACAAGTAGAGCATGTAAAAGAATCAGAAACTGCGTCACTCCAAGTTTTTTGGTAATACATGGATTCTTAGTCGTGAAATAATTTCAATATCTAAGGCAAAAGGAACACTATAACTCAGCATGCCACGTACTCTAAATAGATACCTAAGGAAGACAAACGTCTGATAATTTCAAAAAGTCTCGTAAAGTTATACAACAAATAGTAAAATGATTCTTGAGCTACAGACAAAAAGTTCTCTTCCATTAGTGATCACCAACATTAATCAAAAGCTATCCAATCCTTAGAAAATAACAAAAAGTACACTTCAACCAATCTAAGGAGAACTTTTTATGCCCATCGGTGTTCATGATGATGACTGGAACTCCCTACAACTTCCCAAATGGACCTCACTAGACCATCTTTACCTGCAGATTTTTGAAAGGTCATAAGTGCCAAAATAAATGACGATCTCTTGTAAGAAGGGTCCACTTTGATTTATTCCGGAGCTTCAGAGATCCCTAATTATGTTATCACTAGCTTTAATCTGGGAGCAAAACAACCACAACATTCTTTAACTTTCATATCGGTTTCAACGCCTAGTTAACTTCATAGCAGCTGTTATTGCCTCCAGTTACATGAATCCTAAGTAAGAATTACCAGAGTTACCTCAATTTCATATCCGATCTCTTTTAATGCAGTTGCAACATTAGCAATCATTGTTTGATATGGATCAACCAACAAATTTGCAAATACGTATATACAACAAACAGAATAAATTAAAAGCAATTTCAAAAAGAACAAAAAACATAGAAAAGCACTAAACCAAGTACACAACCATAATCAAGATTTACTTTACAGAATTGAACTGGAATACTAATGTTTATCAAAGCCAGCTTAGGTTTTCTATAACCAAATCTAACAACAGTCCTTCAAGCAACGGTTCCATTAGCCTACACAATTTCATCATGAAAATTAGCTAAAATCTTTAGAGGCTCAAACTTTTTATCTTTCGCAAAATTCAAACCCGCCAACTTTTTCTGAATAAAACTTGATTCTTGTCGAATTTTTCAAACCCCACTTCCTAATTCAACTCAAATTTCCAGAAAATTTTTCAAAACCCACCAAATTCAAGTATATAATAGGGGGCAAGTTTATTTTTTATCAGATCAAAGCCCAAATCAAGAAAATATCAATTTTTCAAAACCCCCACTTCTCAATTGAACTCAATTTCCATAAAAATAACAAAACCCACCAAAAGATTAACTCCAAAATTCGACTAAAAACTTAATTTTTTTTAATCAGATAAAACCCCAAATCAAGAAAATATCAAATTTTCAAAACTCCACTTCCAATTCAATTAATATTTTTTTTTATCAAACTTCACTTGATTGAGGTTTGTAGGTATAAGAATTGCAGTAGAGATGTGTTTTTTTTGTGATTTTATCTGGAACCAGCAACACGTGGAAAACATACAAAAGGACACTACATTTTCAGTAAAAAGACTTTGTTGCCCTTGGTAGCAGGCATGACGACTTTCAAGGCTCTTTTATATACTACTAGTATAAGTAACCGATGCACGGAATATTTTTATAAAAATATTCATTAAAAAATGTTATCTAATTTACATTAAAATAATAAAGTTAATTAACTTTTATTGATCACATTGATATATTTTAAATTGACCTTGAAATATTTAAAATATGTGTTAATAGTGAAGTTACAATTAATACTTAATAACTAATCATAATTATAATTATTTTAGATATTTTGATATGGAAAACAATAGTATTTCTTTACTCATATTTCTTTTACAGGATTTTAAAATAATAAAATATAAAATATAAATAATTATTGATATTATTGTTTGGACTTTTACCTTTATATTTTTAATCGAGATATATAATTATATTTCTTACCTTCTATTTCAAATTTTAATATTTTATCTAGGTAAAATGACATTCTGGACCCTAGTACTATTTTGGTTTTGTAATTTGGACACTTCTACTTACATGTTTGTCATCTGGACCCCTGAACCCACTAAAAAGTAACATTTTAAATACTTTTTTGGTGAGTGTAACACACTCTCCCCCCATTAGCTGCTATGTCAGCCACGCCTGACACGTCAGTCACGTCATTTCAAAAAAAGTATTACATTAAATTCTAAGTCATTTTTAAAATGCTACATAACAAATTAAATATTAAAATTAATTTAATTAAATTAAAAAAATTATAAATTTTAGAAAAATTTGAATAATCATGTTTTTATTTTTACTCACAAATTAAACATCAAATCCATTCCAAATAATTAAAATTCTTCTCCAACTAATTTAAATTTTTAACTATAAATTCATATATACAAACATAATAAAGTTTTAATTTTTATATTTGAATATTTTAACAAATTCACAAAAAAATTAATTTTTTTCAATATTCACTATCACTCACTTTCAATTTAAATTTAAATTTTAATCCCCAAAAAAATAAAAAGATTTCAAAATTAACTTTTAATTAAAACAACAACAACAACAACAAACCCAGTGTATTCCCACCTAGTGGGGTCTGGGGGGGGTAAGATGTACGCAGTCCATACCTCTACCTCTGGAGAAGTAGAAAGGCTGTTTCCGATAGACCCCCGGCTCAAGACAGTCGCCACACAAATATAAATATAAATATAAATATAAATATAAATATAAATATAAATATAAATATAAATATAAAGTAACGCATGGTAGTAGGAAACATCGGGAAGCACTCAGATACATAATAAAACATGGAACACCGAAATCGTAACAAGAAGAAGAATAGGAATAGGAATAAAAATAAGAGTAGGAAGAATAACAAGAATAATCCCCCACTCCCTACCCTTGCGCCCCCAAACTGGCCCTAGTCTTCTGCCCTAATCCTCGCCCTCCAGACCTTCCTATCTAGGGTCATGTCCTCGGTGAGCTGTAACTGCTCCATGTCCCGTCTAATCACCTCTCCCCAGTACTTCTTCGGCCTACCCCTACCCCGCCTAAAACCATCCAACGCTAGCCTCTCACACCTACGGACCGGGGCATCCATGTCCCTCCTCTTCACGTGTCCAAACCAACTCAATCGGACTTCCCGCATCTTGCACTCCACTGGAGCCACCCCAACCTTCTCCCTGATAGTCTCATTCCTAACTCTGTCCCCTCTAGTCATCCCACACATCCAGCGCAACATTCGCATTTCCGCCACCTTCATTTTTTGGATGTGGGAGTTCTTAACTGGCCAACACTCCGCTCCATACAACATGGCCGGACGGACTACCATCCTGTAGAATTTGCCTTTAAGCTTGGGCGGCACCTTCTTATCACACAACACCCCCGACGCGAGCTTCCACTTCAACCATCCCGCCCCAATACGGTGCGAGACATCCTCGTCAATCTCACCGTTACCCTGAATCACGGACCCGAGATACTTGAAACTATCCCTCTTACATACCTCCTGCGATTCCAGCTTCACTACCACCTCATCCTCCAACCTCACGTCATTAAACTTGCATTCCAAATACTCTGTCTTGCTTCTGCTCAACCTGAACCCCTTAGACTCAAGAGTTTGTCTCCACACCTCTAATTTGTCATTCACACCCTTTCGGGTCTCGTCAATCAGAACTACATCGTCTGCAAAAAGCATACACCAAGGCACTTCCCCTTGGATACTCCGCGTCAACACATCCATTACCAAAGCAAACAAAAAAGGACTAAGAGTAGATCCCTGATGCAATCCTGTCAAGACAGTAAAATGCTCTGAGTCTCCTCCCGCCGTCCTCACCTGAGTTTTCGCTCCATCATACATAACTTTAACTGCTCTGATATAGGCCATCGGGACTCGACTCACCTCCAAGCATCTCCAAAGCACCTCCCTGGGAACTTTGTCGTAAGCCTTCTCTAGATCGATAAACACCATGTGCAGGTCCTTCTTCCTTTCCCTATACTGTTCCACCAGCCTCCGTACCAGGTGAATTGCCTCCGTCGTCGAGCGCCCAGGCATAAATCCGAACTGATTTTCCGAAATAGACACTATCCGTCTCAGCCTCCCCTCGACGACTCTCTCCCAAATCTTCATAGAGTGACTCAATAACTTAATCCCCCTATAGTTATTGCAACTCTGGACGTCTCCCTTATTCTTATAGAGAGGGATTATGGTACTCCACCTCCATGCCTCGGGCATCCTTGCCGTCTTGAAGATTTCGTTAAACAGACCAGTCAACCACCTTACCCCAGCCTCTCCAACGTACTTCCAAAACTCCACCGGTATCTCATCCGGCCCCGTCGCCCTACCCCTCCGCATCCTGCGAACAGCCTCTCTAACCTCCTCTACCCTAAAACGTCTACAATAACTAAACTCCCGACACTCCTCTGAGCGCTCCAGTTCCCCTAACACAATAGCTCTATCCCCTTCGTCATTCAAGAGCCTATGGAAGTACGACTTCCATCTATTCTTAATATGGCTGTCCTCCATCAACACTCTGCCGTCCTCCCCCTTAATGCACCTCACCTGATCGAGATCACGGCCCTTCCTCTCCCTAGCCTTTGCGAGTCTAAACAAAAGTGAGTCTAAAAAATAAAAAGTGAATGTGTGTGTGGAGGGGGCTGGAAGAGTATTGGGGTGGGGACGGGCTGGACGGGGCTGGTGAGGTAAGTGAGGGGGAGGGGGACGGAGCTGGGGTGGGGTGGGATGGGGCTGGGTAGGGTGTGGGGACGGGCTGGGGTGGGGTGAGGAAGGGCTGGATGGGTGTTAGGGTGGGGTGAGGGCTGGGTGTGGGGTAGAACGGAGCTGGGTGTGGTGTAGGGGTGGGGACGGGCTGGGGTGGGGTGGGGAAGGAAAAAGATATTTTTTAAAAATTTTTAAAAATATTTTTTAAATGATTTTAAAATTTTTAAAAATATTTTTAAAATTTTAAAAATATTTTTAATTTAAAAAAGATGGAGGGAAAAATAGACCCTTTTTAAATTTTAAAAAATATTTTAAAATTTTAAAAGATGTAGGAAAAAAGAGGACCCTTTTTTATTTATTTTTTTAATTTTAATATTATTATTTTTTTTTCTTGTAAAATTGGCCAAAAATTGACCTTCACTCGCACCCCCAGGCGAGTGGCTACACTCTCTTTGTCCTAGTCACCATTTCAATGCCACATAGGCAAGGTCAACGATCAAAGGGTGCGAAATGTTGCTAACGACATAGTGCAGGATCCAGAAGGTCATTTTGCCTTTTATCTATCAATTCAACTTCACAACTAATTGTACTCTTTCAATTGTGTTTCAAACACTAAAAGTACGTACTTGTATCAATTATAGAACTTCTAAATTCAAATTTTAAAATTTATTTAGTCTCAATTCAAAAATTAAATGCATAAATTTATTATTTTATTTTAAAATTTCAGATATTATTCTATTCCTCATTATTTTTATATTATTCGATTTTATGATTAATATTTTTAAGTAATTAGTTTATACTTTTTATTGTATCTTCTAAATTAATTCAAATAAGATCTCTCAAACCACTCTCAAAATCACCACCCCACCAAATGCTAAACCCACGTTCTACCCTTACCCCACAGCCACCTGCCCAGTTCTTCTTTTTACTTTTTAATATATTTTATAAAATAATTTTTCTTACCTCACCCTCCTCCTATACTCAACCCGTCTCTGGCAACAAAAAAAATAATATATATATTTATTTTTTGTTTAAAATAAACCATCCCTACCCCCAACACCCATTCGACCCCTTACTTACCCCCTCCATTCCTAAAAATTTGATTTTTATTTAAAAAAAATCTTTTCATTCTTTTGTCCCGACACCCCACCCCACCCCCCACCCCCACCCCCAAAAAAAATACTTTACTTTTTTTAAAAAAAAAATCTTACTCCACAATTTCTTATTTTGTGTTAGATATATACAAATGTTATTAAAAAATAACTCTTATTTTACTAATAAAATATCAAGTATTAATTTATTTTAGCATATATGTTACTTCTAATGCAAAATAATCACATTAAATAAAATTATCTATTTCTTAAGCTCAAAATCAACTAATAGCTACTAATTAATATTTTCAATATCCTAATTCTTTTGAAAAAAATACCTGATTAAGTTCAAGCATGTTATATTTCTTCAAATAAATGATGTTTTTTGTTATCTATTGAAAGTAATCTGAGACACAGTGAATTAATTCATCATCGAAATGAAACAAAATATATAAGCATACGCCATTAAGGATGATGATGATAGCATATACAAAGATCAAGAGTACACATTTAGTAATATATTTTTAAAGAAATCTTTGTGAGAAAATTGATACTTGAATTCATCAAAAGAAATCATCATAATTGACTTTAACAAACATGAAAATAATAAATAAATAAAAAAATATGATGGTGGAGATATATAATTATGATGATAAAAAAAGTAGTAGTCACAACAATATTATTCCTTAAATTGAATCATCAAAAAGAAGAGATACTTACATCAATTTAAATTGATGAATCTTGAATATCCACATAGAAAGATAAGATGGAAATGTTATATCATTCTTGCATATGAAAAGAAAATTGTCAAATCAAGAACAATTTTTTTAAAGGAGGAACAAAAAAATTGCAGTAAATAAATTTATGAACAAAGCTAATGATAGAGAAGTATGTATAAGAGACACTAAGTGATATAATTTCATTCCTATTCTAATTTTATTTAAATTCAAATATCACATATATTTATCAAAAAGATTAGTTTATTATTCTTCCTTATCCTTCCATTTTTCAAATATGATACATATTTATAATTAATATATATGTGAGTTGAGATAAATATTGAAACCAATGAAACATAATAACAGTAGTAGTAATAATAATAATAATGACGACGACAACAACAATAACAATAATAGTAATAATGATTTTTTAAATTACATTTACTTTACCACTACTATCATTGTACTTCTACTATTATTTGTTCATTATTATTTGAGATAAATATTAAAATCAATTATATAACAAAAAAGAAATCATGTAGATAATAAAATAAAATAGTCACAGATTTACATAGTTCCTGTGTATAGGTGGATATGAAATTAATTAGCTTCTTATTATGAATGAAATTAAGATGATACATTTTTAAATTACGATAAGTAAATGGTTCGACAACATAACAACGGATATCCACAAGGTTCTTTAACTTGATAATTGTGAAAACTTTTAGAGAATAAAACTTTTCCTCCTATGAATTATTGTAGTATATAAATAGGTGGTCTAATTTATTATTTCAACCCCTCTTTTATTATATTTTATTTATTTATTTAACAAATTAAAGATTACTTAAGGGAAGAACTCACAATTATTGAAATTGAATTTACTTCTTCACAAAAATCATTTATTGCAGACATATAAATGCTTCAAATTGTCGTGGATCATAGTTAGTGGAAGATAATCATCTTATCAGACTCATCATTAATAGAAGAATAATTCATTTATGTTTTGTAATTACTGTTTGTGAGTATATTTGATATCTTGGATTATGTTACTTGTGTTTAAAAAAAAATATCTTTATATATATATCAAGCACTATCAATTAACTAGTGCAATTTTACAATATAAGTTCGGAGTTTACTTTGCAAATTCCAAACTTCAAAGTACAAATTTAAATTAGTATAATAAAAACCCGAAAGAGGAACAAACTCACAACGATAGCTTAAGAAATCTTACACCATCAATATATATGTAACTTTAGATGCTGCAAACATGCTTTCAACGTCTGGATGAGTAGCCAAAGCTGTGACAATAGGTGCAGTTCTTGGATCTGTGTAGAGCAATTGGTCAGTCAACAAAAGTCCCATTCCCTTTAGCAGATTCTTGTTACAGCATCAAGATCAACATATTCAGATGCCCATCTACACTTTCTTCCCAAGTAATTTAAGTAATTCCCTAGTTCCATTATAGTTGTAGAGCCTGTATTGTAGAGATTCACATGTGGTTCTTCCAATTGTGTGAGCTCCTACACATTGTATAACAAATGAATTAAACCAACATATAACAAACGAAAAGGGCATATAACATAGATTAAACCAACATATAATAAATGAAAAAGGACCAGATTGTTCAATATTGCCTTCTATTTACACTTTTGGTTCATTTATATGCCTGCACTTACCAAATGATTTCGTATTTACGTTTATCATAAGCGGAGATCCAACTAAAATGTGTTGATTACACGCGATCAAGTTCTTCAAGAAAACAAATTCAATTTTACTTGTCAATTTTTTACTATGATTTAAAATTCAATTTCTATCATTGTGAATAATTTTAGATCAGTGGTTTAACGAAATAAGAGATAATTGTACTTTCGGTCTCTTAATTATGTTATATGGTGATTTTGGTCCTATAATATTTCGCTTCTATTAACTAAAAAATTGTGTATGTCCCTATATAAAGGGACTATGTGATAGGTTAGACTGTGATATGTCCTTTTACTACAAAACATCGATAGTTGAATGGTTTTGCACTTAATAATTCATTGATTTTGTGAACATCTCATAGTCAGCGGGATCAAAGTGCACATACTAATTACTTGTAGGTTAAATGTAAATAACTCAAGAATTAAAATCAAAATTTATCAATAGTTGATCGACTAAAACTGTAAAATTCAACCAAAATTAGCTGCTAAGATAAGGAATTAATCAATATAGTTTGAGGACTCACCAGAGAGGACAACCAAGTCAAGAACATTCAATCCTTTGGATTGAAAGAATTCAAGCCCATTGAGACTAATTCATCAGCTTCCTTAGCTGCCAGATGAAGTTACAATTTTTGGACAGATATTGGTTAGTTGTTTTTTTTTTTTTGCTGATGATTTATAGTAATGTTGTAGTTTTTGAATTATAGAGAGATAATGATAAAAGAGTTGGGGATAACATTATTTTAAATTCAAATTTAAATTAAATTATTATGATAAGCACTAAGAGTTTAGATAAAATTAAAATTTTAAAAATATAAAGATAGCGATAATCAGTAGAATTCAAAATTGGTTAAAATATCTTTTAAGTTGTTTAAAGTTAGGATTATTTGGATTTAAAAAATGCTTATAGTTTGCTGAAAGTCGATTGTAGTCAAAATTATTTTTAAAAAGATATATAGATTACTATGTCTCTTTTTAGGTCAAGCTTTTGGGTTGAAAAGTCAACTAATTTTTATAGCTTAGTTAGGACTCTTTAAATATAATTTCTAGATTTAAGTTCATGAAAATTTCTGTTTTTTCTTCTATCATTATTATTTTCAAATTTAAATACAAAATTTTTATTACAATACATCTTAATTTTATCCTAAGAATTGTCACGTGGCTTAATAATAGCTTGCCACGTGAATTCTTCTAGTGTTTCATCCTCTACTTTATAATATACTAGTATACGTACTCGCGCGATGTACGAATTTTTTTTTTTATGATTAAAAAAATATTAACTTGTCTATATAAAATTAATTAATTTCTATTGTATAAAATTAACATAGTTCAAAGTCAGTGAAATATTAAAAATAATTATTAATAGTGAAATTACAATTCATACTTAATAACAAACTGCAATTTTAATTGATTACATGTTTTGATATAAAAAGAAAAATATCAGTATTGATTAATTTATAAAAAATAATAAATTTTAAAATATTAAGTAATTATTAATTCTGTTGTTGGACTTTTAACTTTATATTTTTAATCAATTAAAAGTTTTAATTATATCCCTTACCATCCATTTTATTTTCTTAATCCATTAATTCAACTTCATCTGCACTTTTTAAAATAAAATGTCATCTTTCAATTTCATTTTAAACACCAAAAGTACTTAACTTTGTCAATTACAAAACTTCTAATTCTAATACACTTTAATGCACGAATAATATTAAAATATTATTTCTAATTATTTCAAATTAAAATATCTCGTTTCTCACTGAATTTTTGGTATATAATATTAAACTGTTTTATTTTGATTTATATAACATACTTTTCGATTTAGCAAGTCACCAAAAGAATGAAACATTTATATATTAAGTAAAAACAACTATAAAATGATAATTTCACCCACAAAGAAATTATTTAGTGCGAGTATAAATGTGTATAACTATTTATATCATAAATTTTGAAAGTCTTCTTAAATATTTAAAATTCATACCTATTTCAAATATTTCATATAATAAATTGAAAAGAAGCGAGTAAAAATTATAGGAAATAATTTATTAAAAATCAGATTTTATACGTATAAAATAATTAATGCAGCCATTTGGGCCATTAAAAATCAAAATAATTATTCAAAGCACTTAGACAACAAGACCCAAGTCCAATTATCAATGTTAAAGACCCAAGCCCAATTATTAATGTAAGAAATATCTAGAAATAAAATAGCAAGTCTCTTCTTTCTAATCTTGAAGGAAAAAATGAAAAATGGAAAGTGTACACTGTTCTTCTTCTTCTTTTTCACATCTCTGATCTGTTGTCATCACTCTATATTATTCCGATTTCGTCAACTATCGTATCTAATCAGGTAATATTTCATCATTTTTGAGTTATCTTGTTGTTTTTCTCTCTTGTTCGATCTTAAACTTCAAACAATCAAAACTTTAAAATAAACTTCCTTAAACCAAATACAATTCAAGTCACCTTAAACTCTCACCACATGTTATGTATTTAGGTTCGAATGGAGCTATCTCCAAGTTGTGCTTATTGTTTTACGGGTGTTTGAGCTCAGATCTGTTAATGAAAAATATATTTCGATATACTACCTTTTAATTACATGATGAGGCTGTGATGATGACAAATGAAGTTCTAGAGTTGATCGGGACGCAGGGTATTGGAGCTTCCCAAATCTTGACAAGAGAACCCGGTAAGGCATCTCGTTTTGCAAACATAGTCTGCAGCCATCGTAATTTTTTTTATCTCTTTTTGCGTGATTTTCTCTTACGGATCTGAGCTCAAGATCAAAGAATTGGGTGAGAAATACCTTTGTAAGCAGTTGGCTATTTTCTTTGTGAAAATAGATAAAAAATTATTTTTATTTGAAAAGTGGAAAATGATATTCGAATGTTGGAGTTGTGTTTGGCCACATAATAAATTGGAGTTGTTTTTAAATTTTTTTGTGTAATTTGCTGACTACCTGATCTATTTTGGTGACATATTATTTTTAAGGAGAATTCTTCTTCGTAATTGAACCTCAAGGGTTGTTTGGTAGTTGATTTGAAAGTGAATCATGCGTGCCGAGTATGGGGATTACTTTGGAATATGGATATTTAGGATATCCAGGTTGGTGACTATTATATTTTGGGGGCTTTGAGGCTTTGAATCTATATATATAGAAAAACATGGACCTTGATTTACTTACTCCACATTAGTTTTTGATACAGAAATGAGTTTTCTTTTTCTGTTGTTTGTGTGCTGGTACTGAATACTAATTTGGTTATTTGTCAGAGCCACATCTTGATGTTATATCTGTTAATGAAATAGCTACTAAAGAGAAATAAGAAAATGACCTTGCTTACCTCAAGAAAAAGGTAGCCTATTCCCAACACTACATTTTTCATACAATGAATGTAATGTTGTCTTAATTTCTTTTTGTTTTATTTATGAGATTGTGATGCTCATTTTGGTGAGTATTCTACAGGTTGATGCTGGAGCTGATCTTATTATAACTCAACTCTTCTATGATACTGATATTTTTCTCAAATTTGCCAATGATTGTCACCAAATTGAAATTAATTGTCCCATTGTTCTGGGTATAATGCCCATTAATAATTATAAGGGATTCTTGCACATGACTGGATTTTGCAAAACCAAGGTATCCCCATATTCTGGAGTACAGACTTTTTCATATTGTTTATCTGTATGTTTGCTTGTATACTGGCGTATCACTTCACTGCTATTGGTAATGCATGGTAACCCCTAAAATATTGATATGTTATATTGCCCGAAGTTCAGTTAAGTACCATAAAGTCAGTGCCTTCTTATCTTCAGCCTTGATGTTATTCTTCTCACTGTTGTGTATGTGTGCTTAAGTCTGCCTCAATCACTAATTATTGTTCCCTTTTTCATCAATGCACAGCCCAACCATTCTTTTTAGTTTTCTTATCTGAACAGAGCATCAGTTGATTTTAATAAATGTCCCCTGTATGTGATCTTGCCAGCAAATTAACACATGAAAACTTCTTCAATTAATATTTTTATATATGTATCAACTACGTACAGGTACAGGAATCTTATTGAAAGAGTTTTCAGAGCTAGACTTGTTTATGGGAGCCCAAATATGAACAAAAGTGTGAGCTTTGAGTACATGAATCAACAATTGGTGTGGAATGAATTTTCGATAATCATCCTTCCATCATCATTATCTTGCAAAAGTTGTATGCCTTTTGATCAAGTATTAAAGAAGATTCGCTGAGAAATTTCAAGATTGTTTCCATCGATAACAATATAGAGTATTACATGTTTTAAAGTTGTTTAACATGCTGCTGGAGGCTAACAGAATCCTATATTCATCCTGCATATGCATGCCTTTTTTTCTTTTTAGGTTGAACTAAGTTCATCTCGCAGAGAAAAGTGATTGAGAGAATCTGAGGTGGCAAATTATACTTGGCAAGAAAAATTAACTGACCTGTATCTTGGCGGGGTAACACACAAAGTAATCTCAAGTTTGCAGCCATGACATTGTCTTCATTCTCTTTATTTTTTCAACACATCAGAGATTATATTTTACTCTTGTAGCTCTTCTTTAGAAATGATTGTTACATATTGTTAGGGGTGTGCAAAAACCGAACCGACCGATAAACCGAATCGATAAAAATATTATTGGTTTATTGTTATTGGGTTATTGGGTTAAGAATTTCTTAATGGTTTTATAAAAAAAATTATTGGGTTATTGGTTTGATTTTATTTTTTCTTATTGGGTTATTGGATAAACCGATAACCCAATAAGAATATATATATATATATAAACTTATTATATATTTCTCTTTAATTTTTATAAATTAACAAACCTATTATTTCAATTAAACAAACTCTTAATTTCTCTTAACAACATTTAGTTCAAACTTAAAGATTCTTGTAAATTAAAACACATCATATGGGATTTTTGGTCGCTACTAAGATTCATTTTTTTCTTCATGTTAGTTACTACTATTTCTATTTTATTAGTATTTTCTTATCGGTTAAACCGATAATCAAATCGTTAAGGACTAAAAACCGATAAACCGATAAAAAATATCTTATAGGCTTGGTTATTGATTTAACATATTTAAAAACTAAAAATCGATAAACCGAACAGATAGTATATATAATCGAGCCGAATCGACCGATGCACACCCCTACATATTGTATTGTATTGATATTCTAAAAGGGTGCCTCAATTTGGAAATTTTTCAGGTGAGATCCAAGTATTTTCCTAAAAACAGTATTAGCTCAGAAGGAGAAATGAGGTTAATAGAGAGAAGGGGTTTTCTGTTAAGGGTGGTTGCTCCTCTCTATTGTGCCAATGATTTTCTTTTGACTAGTCTACTCATTAATAAAATAATTTACCTTATGAAAAAAATGCACATTAAATATGATTGATGTTTAAGATCTTAGTCTTAAACGATTGCTTAAATATGTGATGAAGCTCCTTCATGTTTGACTCAATAAGTGAGATTTTATTGATGCATCAATTTCCAAACTGTAAAAAATCCTCCCTTCACACACAAATATCCTCATGTGTTCACCTGATGGAAATAGAAACACCGATGGACATGGAAGCCCCAACGAAAATAATAGGAAAAGGCTACACTGTCCTTACCAGTCAAAGACATTCAAAGTATAGATCAGTTTTGATGCCAAAATCCCAATGCAGGCAATTGCAAATGCTCTGAGTGGTCAAAAGTCAGAGAACTCTCAAGAAACATTGAGGGTCTTGGATATTTTTCTAAGGCAGCATGCTGCAAAACAGTAAGTAGTTGTTCTTTTTCTCTCAAGAGTTCAAGTGTCTCTATTTTTCTTGCTTCATTTAGTTGATGTTCTTGTATCATGGGGTGCCTTCTTGTTCGACAATCTTTTTTTCACAATGATCCGAAGAACAATAAAGTTAGAACTAAGAGCCTCTTATAGGTCGAACCACACGGGATCTGTGTATACTTGAAACAAATGGTTTCAAACCATTTATTTCAGTTGCTTGTGCCTTTTGCATTGATGTTTAACTGATATTTGCTCGTTCAAAAAAATGAAAAGTACATAAGACTTATTAATTTTTTGGGTGAAGAGGCTGTATTTGTTTTATTGTCAGAGTTATTATGGTTTTCCTTCCCAGTCCTTATAGCAGTTTTTAATCATCTGTTTTCTACTTTTATATTCAGATGTAATGTTTTGATTCGTCTAATAGCTGGAACACTTTTGAGGACTTAATACTCATCAAGCTAGATCATGTAGATACCAAATCACTAAATTTATTTCTAATGAGCTTGAATAGGGTTCTACAATTAGTTGAAATTCTCAGGGTATTACAGTAGGGTAAGTCGTCCTTCTTCCAAACTAGGGTTGACGTAATCATATATATATATATATATTTCATGAGTCTTCCTGCAATATTAGGGTTGAAAAAACATTGTTAATATCCCGTGTCAAGGTTTTAACATCCTTCCAACTAGGGTCATAGGTTGGATCCCAAATTAGTCTACATCAGGGTATGTCATTTAGATAAAAACTCTCATAGTTACAGTTTCAGTCTCAGTATTTAGTAAAGAACTCAGTCAGTTCTACAGAACCATGACTATCAATTATCAGTTACTTAGGCATCATAATTCAGTACTCAGCTTCAATATAATCTCAGATACATGATATATACTGATATGCACATTATTGCATGTTTAGTAGTTATAGTTTTGCATGTATTCTCATCCAGTTACTTCATAATGTTCATTCAGTCAGATCATCTCATGCATATGAACCCATATATATTAACCTTACTTCATTTAGCATACCAGTATATTCCACGTACTGATGCATACTCTCTTTTGCGCTATGATGTCTCATATCATAGGTTTGGATGCTCAGGTTCCTGATTGTACTTAGCAGCTTAGGCTTTCAGCAATAGTTATAGTGGTGAGTCCTCATATTTTCAGGGCAGAGTTTACCTATATTAGTATTTCAGCAGTTCAATAGTTATTTTAGTCGAAGTTAGTTGGGGGGTTTTCCTATCAACTCCATATTCAGACAGTTAGAGGCTTTCAGACTAGCATAGTCAGTTATTTAATTTTAAGATTTATTATCAGTTATACTCAGTTTTTATTTTAGTATTTTGAGAACCTTATGGCATTTTTAGATTTCTTTCGCTTATATTTCAGTATTATATTCAGTGCTCACAGCAGGTACCAGTTATGGGTTAGCTTATGGTCCTTCGGGACTGTAAGCACCATGTGATGCTCAGGGTGAAGTCTTAGGGCGTTACATATGAAATAAAGCCTTCTAGAGTATGGAAGCTCTCCACTTTAATCCAATAGCTGATCCTGAATCCGAACACTAAGCAGGAGTAGTAGTGGGGATACAGCTGCCCAAAGATGGGTTAGCGGGTAAACTCTAGCATGAACTCAGGATAATGATAAAATAATTCCATCCAGTAAAACCAAGTAACCAACCACATGTATAAAAATCATACATACATACACACACACACACACACACACACACATATATATATATATATATATATATATATATATATATATATATATATATATATATATATATATATTTTAAAGCCATTAACCTGTATTTGTGTAGCTTAACCATCCTAGAACCACCCATGGACTATATGGGTCTAGTGTAACCCCCTGAACGGGCCTTAATTCATGTAGCTGCACAGACTAGAGATACCATAAGAGCAAGGGATTCTCGAGTACCCTTCGCTCTCTATGATACATATGTACAGTGTACTTAGAGGATTCCCATGTACCTTATAGTATCATATGTGGTGGCTATGACGAATCTTCATGTCGGCAAACATAAACTTCCGATGTCCGTCCATTAGACCCACACCTTCACGATTAGATATCACACCCTGCCATTATTTCCTAATTAAAACTATTACCATCCAACCAAACTATTTGCCATTATTTTTACCCAAGTCTATGAGTAGTGGTATCGTCATACCGACTATATCTTCCAAGAAATGTCCTTAGCCATCCTTTTTAAGTAATGGGATTCCCATGTACCCATAGATTACATTATCAAATTAAGTTGAAGGATTCCCATGTACTCCACAAGTTGTTCATTAATATGTTTACTTAGGGGATTCCCTTATACCTCGCAAGGAAGTTTAATTAACCATAACCATGACCATCAAGCCATTCCATTTAACCATCCCATACCATTTAAACAATTTATATCATATAAGGTTCCATTACCAAACCATACCATGCAATAGTTCCATTAAAAGTTCAAAAAATAGAGTAAAAGCATTCTCATAGGTATTTTATCAAACATACTGGGGGCATAGTGTTTCCACAACCGAATCCAATTACCAATTAACTATTCCCATGCATCCAATTTTCCAAACCACCATTAAAACGTGTAAAAACATAATTAAAACATGGGAAAACCATAACTAAGCATTTATAACCAAAACCCCAACATATATTTGAAAACCCCAAAATGATACAATAATCAAGCCATGAAAACATTGTGTAAAACATGAATTTAGTTAGAAATAACAATGAGGGAGGAGTACATGCCTTAGATTACGAAGATGATATAGAGAAATCACCTATACAAGCCCCAAATTGATCCTCCAGATAAAACCCCATCCTTTCCTTACCTAAAGGCTTTAGAGAGAATTAGAGAGTGCTTCTAAGTATTCCAGATTAGAATAATAGGGTAAATTATGTCCCAAAGGAGTTATAAGTCATGGGGTCCTAAGGGGTTATAAAGAGAAATGTCCAAATTACCCCTAACTTAAACTGTATAGAATTCCCGTTAGATTGTACGACTTCCCCATACCAGTCGTACCTTAGACTTCCCTTTTGGATCCAACACTATATACTATACGACTTAACCAAACCAAGTCGTATTTACCTATATGATTAGTACCTCTAAACCGTATCCCGTGCAGAATAAACTCACAAAAAGTATGAACACTGTCTACCATATGAGTCAGTGGTATGAATCGTACCCTATCTTATTGCTCATGGTGATCCACTCATACTCAGATACAACTTAAGTTACTAAGTCTTAGATTAAGTGAATGTAAAACCCAAACCATACAACCCAACACCAACCATATGACTCATAACAATGAAGTCGTACCCATTCCAAAAACTAAGCTAACCTATCAACCATCACTGGTTATCATACGACTAAGGCACACCACTCGTACCCCATTATATGAATGGTACCCATACGTCGTATATAGCCTAAAATCTAGAAATACAGGTAATTTTCTAAGGTTACAAAACCCAGGATGTTTTATATCAGTTAAAACTTATGGAGCAAAACATTCCAAAATCCACTCTCCGAATGAGGTATGACCATTTGGAGTTTGTGGTATGTCATTTGAACTGACAAATGCTCCTACAGTTTTCATGGATTTGATGAATTGGGTCTTCAAGTAGTCCATGGACTTATTTGTATTTGTATTTATAGATGACTTACTGGTGTATTTCAGGAGTAAGAAAGAACACACAGACCATTTTAGAATAGTGTTGCAGGCCCTCAAGGATCATCAACTATATGCAAAGTTTTGTAAATGTAAATTTTGGTTTAAATCTGTTACCTTCCTGGGCATGTCATTTCATTCGATGGTATTCATGTAGATCCTCATAAGACTAATACAATGAAACACTGACCTGGATATATCACTCCATCCGATATTAAGAGCTTTTTAGATTTGGCTGGGTATTATAGAAGATTTATTGAAGGGTTTTACTCTATATCTATGCCATTGACTAAGCTGACCTAAAAGAAAGTAAAGTTCATATGGTTGGATAAGTTTGAGAAGATTTTTCTATAGTTGAAGGATAGATTAACGTCGACACAAGTGTTAGTGCTTCCAGAAGGGTTAGATGTATTTATGGTATATTATGATGCCTCTAGAGTTGGGTTAAGCTATGTGTTGATGAAAAATGGGAGAGTAATAAAGTATACCTCTAGGAAACTTAAGGATCACAAAAAGAATTATCTAACTCACGACTTGGAATTCGCTGTTGTGGTTTTTCCCTTGAAAATTTAGAGGCACTACCTTTATGGTGTGCACATTGACATTTTCATTGACCATAAGAGTATTTAGTACGTATTTTCTCAAAGTGAGCTGAATCTTCATCAGAGAAGGTGGTTGGAGTCGCTAAAATACTATGACATGAATGTACTCTATCATCCAAGCAAGGATAATATAGTGGTATATACACTATGTAGGCTTTCTATGGGTAGTGTGTCCCATGTGAAAGAGGAACAATGAGAATCAGCCAAAGAAGTGCATAGTTTATCCCATTTAGAAGTATAGTTGCTCGACACTGGTGATGGGGGAGTAGTGGTTCAAAATGGTTTAGAGTCATCTCTGGTAGTGGAAGTGAAGGATAAACAACCAAATGATCCCATACTTAACCAAATATTGGATGCAGTCCAACAACAGAAGCTTGAGTTTTTCTCCCAAGGGAAAGATGACATACTTCACTATCAAGTTAGACTTTGTGTTTCGAATGTAGATGGGTTGAGGGTAATAATACTATTTGAGGCTCATAGTTTTAGGTATTCCATTCATTCAAGTGCTACTAAGATGTACCATGACTTATGAGAAATTTATTGGTGGAATGGTATTAAGAGGGACCTAGCCGAGTTTATAGCCAAGTAACCCAATTGTCAGTAAGTTAAAGTTAAACACCAGAGACCAGGTGTACATTGCAAGAGATTCGTATCCCTATGTGGAAGTGGAAAGTAGTGAATATAGATTTCATCACAGTGTTGACTTGCACAAAATATCAACATGATTCAATTTGAGTTATAGTCGATCGAATGACAAAATCTACCCATTTCTTACCTGCCAAGACTTTAGATACGATAGAGAATTATGACATAATATATATCTTTTAGTTATAAAGAATTCACGGGATACCTTTATCCATCATTTCATACAGAGGCACGCAGTTTACTTCGTAATTTTGGCAGTCTTTTTAGAAGGGCCTTGGTACAAAGGTTAAGCTTAGTACTACTATTCATCCTCAGATCAATGGTCAGGCTGAACTTATAATTCAAACATTAGAAGACATGTTGAGGGCATGTGTTTTAGACTTTAAAGAAAGTTGGGATGACCATCTACCTTTGATTGAGTTTTCTTATAATAATAGTTATTATGCTAGAATTTAGATGGCTTCATTTAAAGCGTTGTATGAGTGTAGGTGTAGGTCACCTATATGATGGTTTGAGGTTAGTGAAGCAACTTTAATTGGTCCTGACTCTATTCTTGAAGCTATGGAAAAGGTTTAGTTGATTCGTAGGAGATTAAAAACTGCTTAGAGCCGTAAAATATCATATACTGATGTAAGAAGTAGAGTGCTCAAGTTTGAAGTAGGCGATTGGGTTTTCTTGAAGGTGTCACCTATGAAGTGAATTATGAGATTCGGAAACAAGGTAAAGCTGAGTCCCTAATTTATTAGTCTTTATGAGATAGTGAGACGTGTGGGAGAGGTTGCTTACAAATCGAATCTTTCATCAGAGTTAGCTGCAGTTCATTTAGTGTTTCATATTTTGATGCTCAAGAAGTGCATCGGAAATCCGTCCTTTGTAGTTCACCTAGAGAGTATTAGGGTCAAGAATAACCTGACGTATGAGGAGATTCTTATGGAGATACTTGATAGGCAAGTCCGAAGTCTAAGGAATAAGGATGTAGCATCAGTAAAGACACTTTGGAGAAACCAAATAGTTGAAGGGCTTATTTGGGAAGATGAAGAAGATATGATGACCAAGAATCCTCATTTCTTTTCTCATAACTTAGTTTCTACCAAAGGTAAATAGTTATTTTCAACCAAGACCCTTCCTCTTTAAGTTGGTTTCAGTATTCTTAAATCATATCTGTTGTTGTGAATGATTGGATCCTTGTGATAAATATAATCTTGATTATAAGTTTAGTGTGGAGGTGTGGTTTTTTTTCTAAGGACCAATCCTTGATGAATCACATTCGAGGATGAATGTTTCCAAATGGAGATACTATAATACCCCATGTCTGGAAGTCTCTGTGCATAATGACTCACTTTCTTGAGTCGTACATACAATATATGAGTGGTATGTTGTATTCGTATTCACGATAGTGTGGCATGGTGGACATCATGTTTCAGGTATGACTCGACCCTTAGAGTCGTAAGACTACTATATGTGTTGTATGCATGTAAGTCTTGAGTTCATCAGTATAGGCTCCCTAAGATTCTTTCCAAGTTATGAGTGGGGGATAAGAGTCATATGGAGATGTTACTAGTCGAATGTGGGACTTATATGTTAACCAATGTATACCCTCTTAGATCCTTCCAAGCTTACAGGTTATGAAGACTAGTCATACCCTCACCATATGAGTCGTATAGTTATCTCGTAAAGACTGGCAACCAAATTCTGTAATGTTTGGTTAAAGGGCTTTTTGGTCTTTTCCCCTCTTATAATTCCTAACCCATGACCCATAACCTTCTAAGAGGTGTTATTTACCTCTATTCCTCAATCAAATAACAACACTTTTCTCCTCCTATCTTCAAGAACATCAAGATTAGGGATCCTCTCCCTAAATTCATTTTTGATGTCCCAAGGTTCAAGCTCTCTTCACAAGTCAAGAAACTTCAGGTATGTAAGGTTTATGAACAAGGATAAACTTCCATCCTTGTGCCCTAAGTTCATGATTTTAAGATTAAATTTACTTGTTTTGAATTAGGGTTCATACCCAAATAACCATATTCTTGAAGTATGATACTACCATGTGATTAAAAGTTTTAAATGCCTCAAGCTTTACAAATATTCATGTTTTTACTTGTAAGATTTGTATTATGTTTGGAATTTCATTATCTTGACTGGATAATGTTGAGAGATGTTGAGATGATTATTGAGCATGATGTTTTATTATGAATTTCTATGAAGTAAAGCTTGAATTTTAAGTCCTAAGTACAAGTACTGAGTTTACAAGAAGATTATGCTCTTAAGCTGCATTAATAAATTTATAACATGATTTAAAGAGAAGCTTGATCTTTTGATTCTAAGATATGGTATGAAATCCACAATTATTTATCTTGATTATGATTTAAAGTAAAGAGAAGCATAACTGGTTTCCATTCTATAAACCCTTATACTATTTTAAGGTGGATTTCTCAAAGTATGAGCATACAAATATTCTAGGGGTAGTATTTAACACAGAGAAGGGAATGCAGATGAGCATATCCTAAATTCCTTTAAACTATGAGCCATCGTAGTTAATCTTTTTCCTAATATTGATGTAGTTCAGTGATCACTTATGTTAAGGTTTTATTCCGATGGCAAAGATAGAATAACTCTCCCTAACTTGGGTAAGATATTGGACTCCATGGTAGCTCATATGGTTTATGACGGTTAGAAGAATCCCCCATAAAAAGAATGAAAAGTAAGGCTTTTAGAAACTAAGTATTATGGCTCACAAAGTTTATTATTATGCATCATCATTCATGTTTATTATCTTGCAGTCTTTTGTCTTATTCAGATCCAAGGTGAGCCATTTACACTTAGCATGCATCATTTGAAAGATTATATGCATATTCAGTTATTGTTTTACTTATGCATTCACCCTCACATACTCAGTACATTCTAAAGGTACTGACCTGCATATATGTCTATATGCTACATTGTCTTATAATGTAGGTTCTGGTGCTCGTTTAGCATCACGATTGACTATGGGCATCATCACCTACATACCAACTTTTGGTGAGTCCTTATATTCCGAGGACCCAGCTTATTAGACTTCTGGATGAGGCCATGCAATTGTTTTGTGAAATTTCTCAAAAGGGAACAAAATCTAATAATGTTACCTACAATACTATCTTGCAAGATCTATTTGAAGTTTGAAGAATTGATGATGCAAAATGAATTTATGCGGAGAAGCTATCTTCAGGGCCCAAGCCTTATATATACACTCATGACACTTTGCTCAATGGTTATTGTAGGTACATACTTGTTGAAGATGTTATGTCACTCTAAATACGTTGGAAAGAAAGAGAGAAGATAATGATATTATATTTTACAATGTTGTCATTAGTGGACTGTGCAAAAATGGTAAACTTAACAAACCTTATACTATTTTTGAGAAGCCTTCTGTTATTGGATTGCTTTCGGATGTGAGAACATACATTGTAATGATAAATAGATTTTGTTGTGAATGGTTGTTTGATGAAGCTTAAGATATTCTAAGAAAAATGAAAGACAATGGTTGCTTTTCGAACAATATCACTTACAATGTTGTTGTGCAAGGATTTCTCAGGTTTAAAAAAATTAGTGAAATGACATCTTTCGTCAAGGAAATGACTGGAAGGGGCTTCTCATTTGATGCAACTACAATCGAGTTACTGATAAATATTATAAGGGAGAATGCTTCTGTCCTTAATATGATACCAGAGCTTCACTCGATAGATAAGAAGTTAAAGTTTCTTTCACTTTGCTTATTTAATTATGATACAATTTTATCTGAGCATTCGCATCCAATGCAATTGCAGAACTTGAAAAATGACAATTAGAACATGGCTTGAGATTTCCAGGTAGGACACGAGGTATATCCATTTTGATATTTTGATTATCTTTATATTCTTATTTAACTTGGAAATCAATTGTCAGTGCGCTATTAATATGAGTAATAATGCAAGTTCCCTTATGTGTACACTTTAGGAATCTAGGAATATCATTTTTTGTGCTATTTTATATCTTTATGGGAATCAATAACAACTCCTGTACCTTAAAATGTTTTTGAAATAGTCTTTTTGATGAGTTCAACCATTATTCTGTCCCTCGATCCCTATAGTATGAATAGTTGTGATCTTCCTGAAATTGAAATTGAGTTTTTTCAAAGCCCTATAGTGCTAAAGGTGCAATTCATGGAAATAGAGTGTGATTCACATTTTTTTATCCTTTGAATCTCTAATTTATGCTTTACCTTTTGAAGGTGTGGTTTTAAAAAAACTTGTTCAAGCAAGTGCATTCTTGGCTTGTTGAGGTTACTCATAACTGAAAAACTGTGTAAAAACAACTTAGTCGTATTACACATGGCAGATGAGAAATTGGAAATCTCCTGGAAAATAAATATAAATAGTGTGTTTATAGTGACACAGATACAAAAGGACATTATGAAAGATCAACCATGGTGAGTAGATCTAGGAAAGCTAGCACATGTCCATAATTACGATAGAGAATTTGTTACTGGGGAATTAATTGTTTTTAGTATGGTTCTTCTTCCTGAGGTATAGTTATATCATGCACCCATCCTAGAAGGTGGAAAGACTAACTAGGTGCTCTTAGCTTATATTAATTTGTTGTTGTAATGGTAATATTTCACAGTTTATTACCTAAAAAAACAACTTATTTGTATCCTATTATTTTTTAGACTTATGAATAGGTTGCGACAATGTGCAACTAGAGAATCGGATGAATAGAAGAACTTGCCCATGGCATATTTAATGGTACAAAATTGATGTTCACTATGTGCCTCCTTAACTCAACGCAAAGAAGACTTGTCTTGTCATTTATCTTATGAACTGCTAGGTCCTATCGAGCAATGGTTGCAATAACTGTGGTCTAGTTTGGATCAAATAGTTGATGAAAGAACTAAAATTTGGAGAATTCGATAAGATGAAACTTGTGCGTGATAATCAAGTAGCCCTTTATATTTCCTCAAATCCAGTGTTTCATTAGAGGAGTAGGCACATAGAGATTGATTGTCACTTTATCCGAAAAAAGATACTCTCAGGAGATATTGTTACAAAATGTGAAGTAGTGATTAACTTGCAGATATCTTCACCAAATTTCTCACTAGTCGTTGTAGCAATTACATTTGTAACAAGCTAGGTATATATGACTTGTATGCACCAACTTGAGGGGGAGTGTTAGAATTGGAGTAGGAATAGGAATAGTATATAAAATCCTACTTAGAAAGGGATTGTAATATAGTGTCTATAAATTGGTCTCAATGTAATTATGTAATACACAATTCAATAATATTTTTCTCTATTATTTCGCACAAATACTTTGCTACTTGTTAAGAGTAAATATACCTAATTTGAGAAGTTAACTTGCAATGTATGAATAAGTGCGTGCTTTTTATCTTCTCAACCTTCTTCACAATGGATACACTTTGTAAGGAGTTGTGTTTCTCCATATAGATCTCCAAGGCCATTTGTGATGTCGCCTACTACTTTAGGAGAACATCTTGTATCCTAAATTTGCTTCATAAGAATTATTAGCAACCTTTGCGATCCAGAAGCTTCCATATTGTACACAATGTTATCTGGCAGAAATGCAAGGTAAGACTACATACAATACACCCTTTTGGTGGGACCCTTCCCCTTACCCTACGCATAATGGGATCCTTAGTGCACCGAGATTACCTTTTTTAGTTTTTTCCACACCAGTTCTTCCTCATTACAGAACCTCTAAAGTCACTGTATAAGGAGTCTGATGTTAAGTATCCTAAGGCTTTCATTCCAAGTCCAAGTCATTTAATAAATATATGTAACGACTTTTAAATGATTTTGTTCTATTTTAACTTAAATTTAAATTCCAATTTTAGTTCTAACTAGAATACCTGTTCATTATATAAGAGAACTTTTTTTGAATAGCCTTCTTTGGTGCAGTATTTGATGTTTATGAATTTTTAGTTGACAATACAAACAATTTCCCAGATTAAAAGTTTTGCGAGATAATTTCCTAGATATTAATTTCCAAGGCCATATGGGATGATTCTTAATACTTTGAAAAGACTATCTTATTACCTGATTTTAACAAAAAATGTCGAGTTTTTATTCCTTCCAATTAGCCTTGTCTGGTTCTGCCTGCTGGTTGCAACCCTTGGCATCCTTCATTCACTGGAAAAAAATAGCTCATTTCCTCCATTTCAATCAATGCACTTTTATTATTGCATGATGATAAGTTGCAAAACTAAAAATCCTGGGTATTTCTCCTCAGATTGTCTGTTCCCTATTTACCTATCTTGTTGGAAGAGGGATTTTCTACCATCTCTCAGTTTAAAGTGACTGTGTTATGAGAATTTTCCTATTAGTTTCTGATATATTTTCAACTCCATAAGAATAGTTAGAAAACTCCTTTATTAGAACTTCTTTGTCCATATTTTTCTGCCATCAGTCGCTTTTATAATTCTTTTTCCTGATTGTAGAACCTCCTGAGCCACTTCACATGGAGATTTCTGTTGTTTTTATTTCTCTTTATGTCTCCTTGTCTCTTCCTTGTTGTCACAATTTCTTAGTTGAAAGTTTTCCTATCTCTATTCGCTTGCCACTAGAAATCTTCCGTAACTCATCTGTTTTCTTTTCTTCTTTCTTGTAATTGGAAAAAGAGACATCGTATGGATAGAAAGAGCATCAACCACACTATTAGTAAAGACTCGTCTTCCTCCTAAGGATAAACATTTATTCCAATTTGAGAGAGTTTTCTCACACTTTCATAGATTGTCACATTGCAAGCCAAGAAAACATTACTAGGCACAATTTACATGTAAATCTGATTCAATTTTAAAAAAACAATTAGATTGTATTCAGGTAAAATACGCACTTCATTTGCTTCGCACACCATAAGTGGATCATCTACATATAAGAGTTGTGATGTCATCATTGATCCTTGGCCTCTTATATCTATATGAAAACAAATTTTTAGCCGAGCTCTGTTGCATTATTAGTCATTGTACCAATTCATAGCTAAATGAACAAGAAATTAGAAAGAGGGTAACCTTACCTAGACCCATACGAGAAGAGAAAAAACCAGCAATTGCACTATTTAATATTGGGCTATTAGGAGGTGTGCATGGAAGATGAAAAAGTGGTGTTTGTTATGGAAAGATACTAAGACAAAGGTTGCAATTTGAATAGGAACCTTTTCGAATTGAATGGTTATGACCTTTCCAATGGGTTGTGACTTTCCAAAGAGAAGTACCTTTCCAAAGAGTTGCACCTTTCTGAACCATTGCTTCTCTTCATGAAGCAAAACTGTGATGACTATAAATATCTGAATTTTTCCTCAGGAAAAGACAATTTTTTATAGTTGAAATCATTCTTCTTCTTCTTCTTCTTAAAAAACTCTCTTGTGATCATCAAACTATTGAGTGCGTTCGAAGTTTCTGAAAGTTTGAGGTACCAGTACTTTTAGAAAGTGAACCATTTTATCCTGGGAGGAAGATTCCATAACCTTGGGTACTTGAGGGGAATAAATTTTTTAAGGACACACCATGAATTCGGTGGACTTGGTTCTTAAATTTTTGCTTTATCTTCATTTCATAATAGTTGATAAACACTTCATTTGATAGTTCATTTGATTATTCATTTGAACTTGTGTTTGAAGGTGTTGAACTTCATTGTAGTTCTTGAAAACTTATTCCTGAACTTAGTTTGAAGTTTTTATAGAAAACATACAAATTTTGTACCCACCAAACCGGAACAACAATCTTAAGGAATTTACTCAAAACAAAAAAAATTGTGCTTGTTTGGTGAATGTTTTCACCATTTATGAATAAAGTACTTTTATAATCTATATTGTTTGGTTTTTGGAGATTAAAGCTTTTTGATTTCTACTCTGTGTGAACTTAACAAGTGATTTGAAGACATAAAAATTTCATTACAAGTTAAAGGTCACTCGGTTAACAATTAGAAGAACATAAAAACTTCATCGTTAAACCAGAAACAAGGGGTGTTTAAAGTTGTCAAAACTTTATAATTAGTATTATGACATACTAAAGTTGATTGTCTTTTTGTGATAGAAAAATGACTTTTGAGGGTCAAGTAAATGATGGATTGATAAATGTAGCAACAACTAATGTTGCTACGACAAGCTGCATAAATGTTGCGCCCACAATGACACCTGTGGAGAAACCCAGAAAGTTTTCAAGTGAAGACTTCAAATGCTGGAGTAGAAAATATTCTTATATTTGAAAGCATTAAGTCTTCAGAGGTTCATTTCTAAAAGTTCTCCAGAATTGCCTGAAGATACATCAGACAAGGAGCGGTTTGTTGTTATGGAGGCATGGAAACACTCGGATCTCTTATGCAAGAAGTATATCCTAAGTGACCTCCAAGACGATCTGTACAATATGTACATTATAATGAAGACATCAAAAGAACTGTGGAATAATATAGAATGAAAAGTATATAACTGAGGATGTAGGAACTAAACAGTTCTTTGTTTCAAGGTTCCTTGACTACAAGATGATTGACAATAAGACTGTTGTATCTCAAGTATAGGAATTGCAAGTAATCATCCACGATCTTCTTGCTGAAAGCATGAATATAGTAAATACCTTAATTGAACATGTTAAGTGTGTCCTTAGTACTCACATGACCTTTGATGGGTTTGATCATGAATGAGACCTTTTAAGTAGCAGCCATAATAGAGAAGTTGCCACCTTTGTGGAAGGACTTCAAAAATTACTTGAAACACAAATGAAAGGAGATGCCAGTCGAAGACCTCATTCTGAGGTGTCACATTGAGGAATATAAAAAAGTTTCCGAGAATAGGTCGAAAGGGAATTTCGCAATTAGTGGAGCTAATATTTTGGAAGATGACCCTAACAACTCAAAGAATTGGAAGAAAGCTGGCAACAAAGCAATCCTCTAAAGAAGAAATTCAAGGGAAAGTGCTTTAATTATGGCAAGGCTGGACACAAATTCATAGATTGTCGGGCCACTAAGAAAGGAAAGAAGAAGGAGCAATCCAATATGTTTGAATCCAAAAATCAAATAGATGATCTATGTTCCATGCTTTCAGAATGAAACTTAGTGGGAAATCCTAGAGTTTGGTGGATAGATTTTGGTGCCACCTGCCATGACTATGCCAACAAAGAGTTATTTTCTTCATATACTCTGGTTCGAGATGAGGAAAAGATTTATATGGAAAACTCTGCAACAGCAAAGGTTGAAGGGAAAGGAAAAAATCTACTTGAAAATGACATCAGGTAAAATGTTGACTCTCAACAATGTCCTTTATGTACCATACTTGAGAAAGAACTTGATTTCCATATCACTTTTGACCAAAAATGGATTCAAATATATATTTATTTCAGATAAGGTTGTAATTAACATAGGGTAAGTTTATGTAAGAAAAGACTAGCTCATTGAGGGCCTATTTAAGATGAATGTAATGACTGTTGAAATCAACAAAAATATCTAATTCTTCTTACTTGCTTGAGTCTAATGAATTGTGACATGAACATTTAGGACATGTCAATTACAAAACTTTATGAAAACTTATTAACTTAGAAGTTTTGCCAAACTTTTAGAGCAATAAATCAAAATGTCAAACATGTGTGAATCAAAGTGTCCTAAGCATCTGTATAAGCTCGTTGAAAGGAATTCAAATCCCTTAGAGTTAGTCCGCCCAGACATTTGTGATATGAAATCAACACCGTCTCGTGGTGGGGAAAAGTATTTTATAACTTTTATTGACGACTTCACTAGGTACTATTATGTCTATTTTCTAAATAGTAAAGATAAAATAACAGATGCATTTAGGCAATATAAAATGAAAGTTGAAAATTAGTTAGAGAAAAAGATTAAAATAACAAGAAGTGATAAGGGTGGAGAATATGAATATCTTTTTGTGGAAATATGTCCAGAGAATGGAATTGTCTATTACACTACTGCCCCGTATTCACCTTAATCTAATGGGATTACAAAAATAAAAAACTGAACCTTAAAGAAAATGATCAATGCCTTACTTATAAGTTCAGGTTTACCGTAAAACTTGGGGGGGGGGGGAAGCTATCCTTACAACTAACTGAATACTCAATAGTGTGTCCTATAGTAAGACATTATCAATTCCATATGAAAAATGGAAAGAAAGGAAACCCAACTTGAAATATTTCAAAGTATGGGGGTGTCTAGCGAAAGTCCAAGTTCCTATGCCTAAAAGGGTGAAGATAGGACCTAAGACTGTGAACTGTGTGTTCATAGGATGTGATTAAATTAGTAAAGCATGTCATTTTTTGATTCATAAATCCAAACATCAAGATATCCATAAAAATACGGTAGTTGAATTAGATAATGTTGAGTTCTTTGAACACATTTATCCATATAGAACTAGACATGAACAGTCTTGTGGAGGGTCTAAGTAACCTCGAGATAAATTGAGTGAGAATGTATTTAATGATAAGAATCCAAGATGTAGTACACATCAAAGAATGTCAAATTTATTTGGATTGAATTTTGTAACATTTCTCCTAGAAAATGAGCTTCAAATATTTAAATGAGTGATGTTGTCTTCGGACTCATTCTTTTGGAAAGAGGCAGTTAATAGTGAGATTCATTCAATCTTGAGCAACCATACTTGGGAGTTGGTTGATCTTCCTCCAGGAAATAAAAATTTATGTTCTAAATGGATCTTCAAAAGGAAAATAAAAGTGGATGGTACTATTGACAAATACAAGGCAAGATTTGTAGTAAAAGACTTTAAACAGAATAAAGGCCTTGATTATTTTGATACATACTCTCCTATAACAAGGATAACATTAATTCGGATGTTAGTTGCCTTGGCGGTGGTATATGATCTTGAAATACATTAAATAGATGTAAAAACAACATTCCTAAATGAAGAATTGGAGGAAGAAATTTACATGGAAAAACCCAAGGGTTTTGTGGTTCCTGGTAAAGAAAAGAAGGAGTGTAAACTCGTTAAGTCACTTTATGGACTAAAACATGCACCCAAACAGTAGCATGCAGAGTTTGATCAAACCATGTTGGCAAATGGGTTCAAGATAAACAAATGTGATAAATGTGTTTACATTAAAGACACTTCAAGTTATAAGATCATTATTTGTTTGTATGTGGATGATATGTTGATCATCAGTAGAGACATTTCTGAGATAAATGCTACAAAATGAATGCTTGAGAGTAAGTTTGATATGAAAAACCTTGGAGTTGTGGATATGATTTTAGGAATAAGAATCCATAAAACTCCACAGGGGTTGGCGTTGTCACAATCTCATTACATTGAAAAGGTACTTGACAAGTTTAAGCATTTGGATTTTGGTATTGCCAAGACTCCATTAGACGTAAGCTTTGTACTTCAAAAGAATAAAGGTGACAGTGGCTCATAGTTGAATTGCATAAGAATATTGGGATGTTTAATGTATATCATGAACTTTGCACGACCAGACATAGCTATTAGTAAATTGAGTCGGTACACAAGTAATCCCAATAAAACTCATTGGATGACAATGAAAAGAGTTTTGGGATATCTTAAATGTACTCAAGACTATGCTTTGCATTATAATAAATATCCAGCACTAGTTAAAATATATAGTGATGGAAATTGGATCTCCATATCGAATGAAGTAAAATCCACAAGTGGATATGTATTTACTTTAGGTGGAGGAGCAGTCTTTTGTAATTCATCAAAACAGACATGTATTACAATGAAATCTGAATTTATTGCATTAGATAAAGACGATGAAGAAGCTGAATGACTCCAAAATTTATTGGAAGATATTTCTTATTGGCCCAAACCATTGGCACTAGTACATCTACACTGTGATAGCCAAGCGGTGATAAGTAGGGTAGGGAGTATGATGTATAACGGTAAATCTTATCATATAAAGACATAATAATGTTATTGAACTACTCTCTAGTAGAATTATCACTGTTGACTATGAAAGTCGAAGAACAATATGTCAGATCCATTTACAAAAGGCCTATCTAGAGAAGGAATTGAGAGAACACAGAAGGAAATGGGTTTACGACCTTGGACAAGTCAACATGACAATAACTCTATCTAGCAGACTGGAGATCCCAAAAGCTAAGTTCAAGGCTATCAAACAAAGTTGTGACTAACGGTTCAACACTGTCAATATACTCAATCCATTCTCATGATGTAGACAATATCTAGGAAACAAGGATAAGACTTATGTTGTGAAGCTTTTTAATGGTTATCTAAATTTGGCAGATTTGACCGAATAGTTTAATTTATAGGAATAAACTTTTAAAAATCACCTATGTGAGGGTGAAATGGAAGGCACTTCAAGGAGAATGTTAGTAAAGGTATATTCTCTACGCTCTCATGAAATCTGGATGTGCTCATGGCTGAAATGAACAAAATCGTGAGAACCATAAATGGTAAAAGGCTAATTGTGTGACATGTGTTGTCTAGGTGTACCTTAAAGTTTGACGGTTTAACGATATCAAATCTAGCAATTGATCGAGTGCATCCGATGCATGTTCACTATGAAAAGTTGAAAGGGAAATCCACTTATCTAGATGTAATTAGTCTTTGCTTGTAAATTACATACTTATCCATTGATTTTTGATAAGATAGTCATTCCCCATTCATGTGAGGGATTGTTAGGTTATTAAGAGTTGTGAATGGAAAATTAAAGTATGGTGTTTTTTTTTGGAAAGACACTAAGAGAAAGGATGTGATTTTAATAGACACCTTTTCATATTGAATGGTATGACCTTTCTAATGGGTTGTGACTTTCTGAAAAAAATCACCTTTTCGAAGACTTGCACTGTAACACGTCGTGTTTCCCTATCATAATCTAAGTCCCAATATATGAGTATTCATATATAAAATTTCTGAAACGCTCATTATTTTTTAGTTTAGAGCCTTCCATTGCATAGAAATTCAATTAGCTTTCCAACGATATAAAATTTGCCCAGATTCGATAACCGGGTAAGAAGTTATGGTGATTTTAAGTTTCAGTCATTAAACATCATTATTTTACCCATCAACACATTGTGGAGAGACTCAAAATAGCAATTGTCAATTTTCAGTGAGATATCACAATTTTGGCGCATCGCACCATAGGCCAATTTGGCATATATCATTTTCTAATGTTGCAGCGCGATGCCACCGCATCGCGGAGAACTTCCAGGTCCCAATCAGTAAAGGACCGCAATTTCCCTGCATTGCGCCACAGACTAGTTTCTCAGTTGTCAATTTCTAGTGACAGGATGCGATAGCGCCGCATCGCGCTAGGGGACCAAATCGCAAAATTTTCACGAAAATCTAATATTTCATCCAGGGTTAAAACAGTCTTAATCCATTATTTTAGTCTACCCCAAAATTCAAGAGCTTTCTCTCTAAATTACAAATCCTAGCTCATAAGAATCTAAGAGCAATCTCAAGAATTTACCTAAGAACTTCAAGAAATTCATCCGTTAAGGTATGTTAGATGTTCATCCATGGATTCCTTTCATCCATGGAGCCCAAGTAACCTTTTTAATTATAAAGTTATGATCTTTTTAAGTTATTTGATTTTAAATCATGATTTCATCCATGTTCCAATGAAGTTATTGTTGTTATTTGATTACTCATGTTTTGGTGTTATCATTTATTGTATTAAATCATGATTTAGTGTTTTTCATGATAATTTTATGTCAATGATGCCAGTTCTTTATTAATTCTATGATTATTTTAAACCATGAACTATAAGTGTTTGATAAAATGCCTACAAGAGCAATTGATTTAATAAGAGTCTTCATGCTATGTCCTTCAATGTTTTAATGTTATGCTACTACTATTGTTTTGAGTCCTGAGGCTATTGAATACCCAAAACCATATTTGTTTACTTAATGTTGTCTCAGTATCTTCTGAATAACTTCAGATCATATCATGAACATTATCAAAATAGTCAGTTAAACTTAGAATAGTCAAGCGTTTCAGTGTCATTCAGTTAGGAGTAGGATTTAGCACCGAGTGAGTGTAGGTATGGTGACTTCCTTGTCATAAAGGCAGAGTCATCAGTATCAGTCCTAATACTCCAGAACTACGTAGCCAACTTAGTATATGAGTAGTCACCTGTCAGATTAGGTTTGACTATCTCGCAGGGATCACCCATCAGTTCAGGCTTGACACCCTTAGTCTTTGGATATGATATCAGTTTAGTGGATCCATACAGCCAGCGTTAGTACTCGTGGCATGATGTTAACACTCTTCCAATAAGGGTTATAGGTCGGACCCTGATTATCTCAAATTAGGGAATATCGATTAGATGATACCTCCCATAGTCTCAGACATAGTCTCAGTTACAATCCAAACTCAATTATTCAGTCTTAGTATTGTTTTGATGAAATCATATAGATTGCAGTTAATTCAATATTTTAGTTTATAGATTTTAATCAGTTTATGTTATATGCTTAGTCCTGCATCCACAGTATTTATAAATTTTTCTGCATTGTCAGTAGCTACAGATTCCATGCTCTTTATTCAGTACTCCATGCTTTTATATGTATGTCCAGGTAATTATTATCATTCTTATTAACGAGACCATGCATATCAGCCTACCTTATTTTACATACCAGTACATTCAAAGTACTGATTGGATATATTTATTTTGCACTATATGTCTCATATCATAGGTGCTGATGCTCAACTATCAGATCATACTTAGTCACTCAGATTCTCAACAGTATAATAGCAATGGTGAGTCCTCATCACTCGAGGATAGACTATCTTATTTTATGTCTTTATTTCAGTAGTTAGTAGAGTTAGTTGGAGGCTTGTTCCATCAACTCTCAGTCAGTCAGTCTTAGAGGCTTTTCAGACATTACAGTCAGTTAGTTATTCAGTTTATCAGTACTTTATCAGATTCAGACAGTCATTTTCCTAGAATTATATTTCAGTTTGAATTCAGATATTTAAAACCTTATGGTACTTCATTTCTTCTTTCGCAATTCATAATTATATTATCTAGTGCTCACAGCAGGTACCAGATCATGGGTTAGCTTGTGGTCCCTTGTGACTGTAAGAACTGTGTAACGACTAGGGGTAAGTCTAGGGTCATTACAAACTTAGTATTAGAGCCTAAGGTTTTAAAGTGTCCTAGGAAGTCTGAAAGCCGTATCGAGTAGAGTCTTATGCATGGGTGTGTAGCACGCCACACTTATGGATGAGAGACTACAAGGAGTTTAGGAAAAAATTCCCTTTTTTCAGTATTCATGTTGTGCGATTGAGCATGAGCTTAAGTTAAACTCTCAGTCTAATCTGTTTCCTCCTTCCATTTACAGAACATGCCTTCTAAGAAGAACGAAAGAAGTATAGGAACCCAGCCAGCCCTTCATCCCATCCGAGCAGATCCTCTAGATGAATATGTCTCTCACGCAGAATTTAGGGCTGCATTCACTAATCTAGCGAACTCCATAACAGCATAGAATGAATGGCTAGTTGCTATTCCAGCCAACCCAGTGGCCAATACTACTACAACTAGAATTCAGGATTTCACCCGAATGAATCCTCTCTCTTTCACAGGATCCAAGTCTGAAGAAAATCTACAGGAATTCTTAGATATGGTTCAGAAGGTAACGGATGTTATGGGGGTGACGTCTAGTCAGAGTGCCAAGTTAGCTGCATATCAATTGATGGATGTATCCCATACTTGGTTTAAGCAGTGGAAAGTTGATAGAGGTGTTGATGCAGGGCCTGTAGAATGGGAAGAGTTTGCCATGACTTTCTTGGATAGATTCTTTCTATTAGAGTTAAAAGAGGCCAAGGTGTTAGAATTTATTAATTTGAGGCAAGGCAATATGAGTGTGAGGGAGTATTCTCTGAAGTTCACTCAGTTATCTAGATATGCTCCTCATATGGTGGCTGACAGTAGGTCCAAGATGAGTAAGTTTGTGTCTGGCATATCTAATAGTGTGGTCAAAGAGTGTAGGACAATGATACCGATTAATGAGATGGACTTGTCTAGACTAATGGTCCATGCTCAATGGATAGAAGAGTAGAAGATTATGGATAAGGAGAGAGAAAATAAGAGAGCTAGGACGAGTAGTTTTAATTTTAATCAGCCAAAGTTAGAAGGTGGTAACCATCCTCAGTTTCATCAGAGGTCTTCATCCCCAGTACCTTCTTTAGCCAATGCCTTAGTACCCAAATTCAGAAATGACAATAGGGATAGGGCGCCGGGCTCTAAGTCCCAGGTCAATGTTAGTAGTACTTGTACAAATCCTCTATGTTAGAAATATGGTAGACACCATTAGGGTGAGTGTAGAGAGGGTAGTGATGTGTGCTTCGGGTGTGGAAAACTAGGCCATCAGATTTGGGAGTGTCAGGTAGTTTCTCAAAAGGGTAGGGATGTACGCCAACTAGGCCAGTCCCATCAGTCTTCAGTTCCATTCGATCGCTCAAATCAGCAGGGTGCCACTTCCAGTACTACCAGTAGTCAGCGTTCGAACAGATTATATGCTCTTCAGTCCTGCCAAGATTAGGAAAATTCTCCTGACTTAGTTACTGGTACATTGTAGGTCTTTCACTTATATGTTTATGATTTACTAGACCTTGGAGCTTCTCTTTTCTTTGTAACTCCATATATAACTATCAATTTCAGAGTCGGTCCCGAAACTCAAGCAGAGCCCTCTTTAGTCTCTACCCAGTAGGTGTTTCCATTCTAGCCAAGCAGGTATACAGGAATTGTCCGGTCATAATATCTCAAAAATTTACCTCAGTTGATCTCGTGGAGTTAGAGATGACGGATTTTGACATCATTCTTAGCATGGATTAGCTCCACTCATGTTATGACTCAGTTGATTCTAGAAACAAAAAAGTTCATTTTTAATTTCCAAATGAACCAATCCTTGAATGAGGGGTAGTACTATAGCTCTTAAGGGTCAGTTGATCTCATACCTTAAAGCCAGAAATATGATGTCGAAGGGGTGTATTTACCATCTCATACGAGTCAAAGACTTTAACTCAGAAGCTCCAACTCTTGAGTTGGTTTCAGTAGTGAGGGAATTTCCAGATGTGTTCCCTGAAGATCTCCCCGGAGTTTCTCCCGAAAGGGAAATGGACTTTGAAATAGACCTTCTCCCAGATAATTAGCCTATATCTATTCCACCATACAGAATGACTCTAGCCAAACTCAAAGAATTAAAAGAACAGTTGAAGGATCTCTTAGATAATGGATTCATCAGACCCAGTATCTCCCTATGGGGCGCACCTGTTCTATTCGTGCGTAAGAAAGATGGTTCTCTCATAATGTGCATAGACTACCATTAGTTGAACAAGGTCATAGTCAAGAATAGATATCCACTTCCTAGAATCAATGATTTGTTCGACCAACTTCAGGGTGCCAGTTACTTTTCCAAGATAGACCTCAAATCAGGCTATCATCAGCTTAGAGTCAGAGAATGTGATATTCTAAAAACAACTTTCCAAACTCGGTACGATCACTTTAAATTTCTAGTCATGTCCTTTGGTCTTATGAATGCCCCTAGAAGCCTTCATGGACTTCATGAACCGAGTGTTCAAGCAGTACTTGGACATGTTCATCATAGTTTTCCTTGATGACATCCTTGTTTACTCCTATAGTGAAAATGATCATGTAGACCATCTCAAAATAGTGTTGCAAATTCTTAGAGCTCACCAGTTGTTCGCTAAATTAAGTAAATGTGAATTCTGGCTAAGATCAGTAGATTTTTTTATCCATATTATTTTTTATGATGGCATTAGAGTTGATCCTCAAAAGACTGGAGCGGTGAGAAATTAGCCTAGACCCATCTCTCCATCATATATCAAGAGTTTATTGGGTTTATCTGGCTATTACCATTGGTTTGTTAAAGGGTTTTTTTCTATTGCATGCCCCATGTCTAGATTGACTCTGAAGAAAGTTAAGTTTTAGTGGTCAGATTCATGGATAAAAGTTTTCAGGAGTTGAAGACTTGAATCACCTCAACCCAAGTTCTTACTCTACCAGATAGTTCAGATGGTTTTGTTGTGTACTGTGATGTATCCAGAGTAGGTTTAGGTTGTGTCCTTATGCAGAAAGGTAAGGTCATTGCCTACGCCTCCAGACAGCTTAAGCCTCATGAGAAGAATTATCCGACTCATGATCTTGAGCTAGCAAATGTAGTGTTTTCCTTAAAGATTTGGAGGCATTACTTGTATGGGGTGCATGTAGATATGTTCACAAATCACAAAAGCCTTAGTATGTGTTCTCTAAGAAAGATTTGAATTTGCGTTATAGAAGATGGTTAGAGTTATTGAAAGATTATGACATAAGTGTTCTGTATCATCCGAGCAAGGACAATATGGTGGATGGTGCTCTCAGTAGAATGTCTATGGGTAGTGTAGCTCATATTGAGGATGGTAAGAAGAAGTTAGCTCAGGAAGTCCATCAGTTTGCTCGACTAGGTATCCGTTTACTCGATTTAGCAGAATGTAGTGTATGGGTGCAGAGTAGCTTAGAGTCATCTCTAGTTTCTAAGGTGAAGGAAAAGCAGGATAGATATCCTAGTCTAGTTAAATTAAAAGAATTAGTTAGATATCAGAAAGTGGAGGTTTTCTCCCAAGGGGGAGATGGTGTTTTGCATTGTCAGGGCAGATTGTGTGTGCCCTGTGTGGATGAGTTGCGACAGTGAATTATTGAAGAAGCGCATGGTGAGCGTTACTCTATTCATCCAGGGGCCATTAAGATGTACCACAATTTGTGAGAGATCTATTGGTGGAGTGGGATAAAGAGAGATATTGCAATGTTTGTAGCTAAGTGCTCTACATGCCAGTAAGTTAAGATTGAGCACCAGAAGCCTAGTGGGTTCATGCAGGAGTTCAGTATTCCAACATGGAAATAGGAGAAAGTGAACATGGACTTTGTGATAGGTTTTCCACGTACCCATCATCAACATGACTCCATTTGGGTTATCGTAGATAAGATGACCAAATTAGCTCATTTCTTGTTAGTCCATACCTCTTACTCAGCTGAGGACTATGCCAATCTCTATCTTAGAGAGTTGGTTAGGTTGCACAGTGTTTCTTTATCTATCATCTTAGATAGAGGTACCCAATTTACCTCTCACTTCTGGAAAGCATTCTAATAGGGTCTTGGTACCCAAGTCTACCTCAGTACAGCCTTCCACCCTCAGATAGATGGTCAAGAACAAAGGACCATTCAGACTCTTGAGGATATGCTGAGAGCATGCGTTATTGATTTTAAAGGTAGTTGGGATGACTATTTGCCTTTGATTGAATTCGTATACAACAACATCTATCATTCCAGTATCTGTATGGCTTCATTTGAGGCTCTCTATGGTAGGAGATGTAGATCTCCAATTGGTTGGTTTGAAGTAGGCGAGGCCGCAGTGGTAGGGCCTTGGTGTTTGATGCGTTAGAGAAGGTTCAGTTGATCAGAGAAGGACTTGTGGCTTCCCGGAGCCGATATAAATCATATTTAGATGTGAAGAGAAAGGATCTCAAGTTTGAGGTTGGTGATCTCGTGTTCTTGAAAATCTCTCCCATGAAGGGGGTAAGGAGATTCAACAAGAAAGGAAAACTCATTCCTTGATATGTCGGTCCCTTCAGAATTCTCAGTTATTTTGGAAAGGTAGCTTACGAGCTTGAGATACCTTTAGATTTAGCCTCAATACACCCAGTATTCCATGTCTCTTTGTTGAAAAAATGTATTGGTGATTCAGCTGTAGTTGTTCCCTTAAAAAGTGTAGATATTCAGAATTATCTTTCCTTTGAGAAAGTTCCTATCGAAATTTTTGATCATCAAGTTCATAGACTAAGGAATAAAAAAGTTCCACTAGTCAAAGTTCTTTGGCGGAATCAGTCTGTTAAGGGAGCCACTTGGGAAATAGAGGCAGATATGCGGACCAAGTACCCTCATCTCTTCTCTGTGAATCCAAATTCAGTAGAAGGTGCCAAATCATCTTAAGATTTTTCTCTATCATGCTCAGTTTTAGTTGCACATCATGTTTATGTCAGTCTTGCATTCATGAATAAGTTCAGTCATGCATTCCATGCATCAGATATGCATATTCAGTTTGTAAGCTCAGTCCAACAGTTTTCCTCAGCTTAACTAGTTTCATTCGGGGATGAGTGATACCAAGGGGAGATATTGTAACACCTCGTGTTTCCCTAGCATAATCTAAGTCCCAATACATGAGTATTAGTATATAAAATTTCTGAAACTCTCATTATTTTTCAGTTTAGAGCCTGTCATTGCGTAGGAAATTCAATTAGCTTTCAACCGATATAAAATTCGGTCAAATCTGATAACCGGGTAAGAAGTTATGGTAATTTTAAATTTCAGTCATTAATCACCGTCATTTTACCCATTAACGCTTTACGGAGAGCGTCAAAATAGAAATTGTCACTTTCTAGTGAGGTATCGCGATTTTGGTGCGTCGCGCCATAGGCCAATTTGGCATTTTCTAGTATTTTAGCGCGATGCCACCGCATAGCGGAGAATTTCCAAGTCCCAATTAGTGAAGGACTGCAATTTCCTTGCTTCGCACCATAGAAATATCCCAGTTGTCATTTTCCAGTATCGCACCGCATCGCGCCAGGGGCCCAAATTGGAAAATTTTCATGAAAATCTAATATTTCGTCCCGGGTTAAAACAGTCTTAACCCATTATTTTAATCTGTCCAGATGGAATACTTAATCCCTAAAAACATTTTAAAAGTTCATTCTTTATTAATTTCCCCCAAAATTCAAGAGCTTTCTCTCGAAATTACAAACCCTAGCTCTCAAGAATCCAAGAGCAATCTTAAGAATTCATCCAAGAACTTCAAGAAATTCATCCGTTAAGGTATGTTAGATGTTCATCCATGGATTCCTTTCATCCATGGAGCCCAAGTAACCTTTTTAATTATAAAGTTATGATCTTTTTAAGTTATTTGATTTTAAATCATGATTTCATCCATTAATCTCCACGAACTTTGATTTAATACCATATTCTAATGAAGTTATTGTTGTTATTCGATTCTTCATGTTTTAGTGTTATCATTTATTGAATTAGATCATGACTTGGTGTTTTCCATGATAATTTTTTGTCAATGATGCCGGTCCTTTATTAATTCTATGATTATTTTAAACCATGAACTATAAGTGTTTGATGAAATGCCTACAAGAGCAATTAATTTAATAAGAGTTTTCATGCTATGTCCTTCAATGTTTTAGTATCATGATACTATTATTGTTTTGAGTCCTTGGGGCATTGAATACCCAAAACCATAACTGTTTACTTAATGTTGTCTTAATATCTTTAGAATAACTTTAGATTATATCATGAGCGTTATCAGAACAGTCAGTTAAACTCAGAATAGCCTAGCATTTCAGTGTCATTCAGTTGGGAGTAGGATTTAGCACCGAGTGAGTGTAGGTATGGAGGCTTCCCCATCAGATAGGCAGAGTTGTTAGTAAAAGTTCCTATACTCCAGAACTACGTAGTTAGTGTAGGATATGAGTAGTCACCCATCATATTAGGCTTGACTATCTCGCAGGGGTCACCCATCAGTTAAGACTTGACACCCTTGGTCCTTTGGGTATGATATCAGTTTAGTAGATCCACACAGCAAGCGTTAGTACCCGTGGAACGGTATCAACACCCTTCCAACTAGGGTTACAGGTTGGACCACGATTAACTCAAATTGGGGAATATCGATTAGATGATACCTCCCAAAGTCTCAGATATAGTCTCAGTTACAGTCCCGGCTCAAATATTCATACTTAGTGTTGTTTTGACCAAATCATACAGATTGCAGTTAATTTAGTATTTCAGTTTACAGATTTTACTCAGTTCATGTTATATGCTTAGTCATGCATCTACAGTATTTATGAATTTTCCTGCATTTTCAGTATCTACAGATTCCATGCTCTTTATTTAGTACTCCATGCTTTAGTGTATGTCCAGTTAATTATTATTGTTCTTATTCATGAGACAATGCCTATCAGCCTATCTCATTTAGCATACCAGTACATTCAAAGTATTGATCGCATACCTTTCTTTTGTACTATGATGTCTCATATAATAGGTGTAGATGCTCAGTTCCCGGATCTCATTTAGTCGCTCAGATTCTCAACAGTACAGTAGCAGTGTGAGTCCTCATCACCCAAGGACAGACTATCTTATTTTATGTCTTTATTTTAGTAGTTAGTAGAGTTAGTTGGGGGCTTATCTCACCAACTCTTAGTCAGTTAGTCTTAGAGGCTTTTTAGACATTATAGTCATTTAGTTGTTCAGTTTATTAGTACTTTATCAGATTTAAACAGTCGTTTTCCTAGATTTATATTTCAGTTTGAATTCAGATATTTAAAACCTTATGGCACTTCAGTTATTCTTTCGCAATTCATGATTATATTATAAGGTGCTCACAGTAGATACCAACTCATGGGTTAGCTTGTGGTCCCTCGGGACTGTATACACCGTGTAACAACTAGGGGGTAGTCTCGGGTCATTACATGACACCTTTCTGAACCATTTCTTCTCTTCATAAAGAAACACTTTGATGGCTACAAATACCTAATTCTTTCCTCAGGTAAAGTCAATTTTTTAGAGTTGAAAATATTCTTTTTCTTCTTAAAAAAAAACTCTCCTGTGATTATCAAACTATTGAGTGCGTTCAAAGTTTTCGAATGTTTGAGGTACCACTACTTTCAGAAAGTAAACCATTTTATCTTGGTAGGAAAGATTCCATAACCTCGGGTACTTGAGGGAAATAAATTTCTTAAGGACACACCATGAATCAGTGGGCTTGGTTCTTAAATTTCTTCTTTATCTTCATTTCTTAATAGTTGATAAACACGTCATTTGATGGTTCATTTGATTATTCATTTGAATTTATGTTTGAAGGTGTTAACTTCATTGTAGTTTTTGAAAACTTATTCTTGAACTTAGTTTAAAGTTTGTATAGGAAACATACAGATTTTGTACCTGCCGGAACAAGATTTAATAATATTGAGAATTTGACGGTAGATCTATAAAATTTCATTTAATTTCTCCATTTTTTCCCAAACCTATATCTATCATCAACTTTATCAAAAATGAAAAATCCTCATATTACATAATTGTATGCCTTTACTATTGGTAGTCTAGGTGCTCTGTTGTCTTTTTCTTTAATCAAAAGCCTCATATACTATTAAATCCTACCTACATTATTTATCTACCTTCAGTGATGCCAACTGGCTTCTGTTGACTAATTTTCTAATAAATTGATTTTCCAAGGGCGGACCCACATTGAGTGAAGAGGTGTTAAGATACCCCCCTTCATCAATTTTTTTCTAAATATATATATTATTATATGTTAATCATGTGTATAATAGTGATATCCTAAGAAATGACACTGCTTTACAAAGAGCTTCTGTTGATGTGATGGCCCAGTGCCTAATAGTATAGAATCCAAGTCCTCATCTAGATTAAAACTAGGCTATACCAATAAGACAAAGACATATACTATGAATAAATGTGGTGTGTTAAATATTTATACTTTCTTACTTAAAATTTGACACTAACAATTGAAAATTCTACGTACGCCACTGTGACATCAGTTAGTCTATACGTGCATATACTCAAACTAATGACCTTTTGTTACCAAATGAATGTTGAGCTGATAATATAGGCAATTGATAGGCTTACAAGTTTTGAATATCCATTTCCTACTGTCTAATATTTGCAATATGATTTACTAGATGCCGTTGTAGTTAGACGTATATAATTTACTACCAAATGGTGTTTAATTTGTATATTCTTCTCTTTCTTTTAACCCTCTCTTATCTCCTTCTATCTCTTGAAAATTTTAGTATAGGGAAATAATGACGGATGAGGTAAATTAAAAGGCTTTTGTCATGATAAAAGAAATGGGCAGTAGTGAAATGTGCTTCTGTAATCTATTCTAATAGCTAAGTCTGTAGTTAGATCATGAGGCATTTTATTACAGATGTCAAACTTGATTATGTGTGGGTTTGCATAACAGGATCATCATGGTTACACCAAAAACTAAAGTTCTGAAAGTGATGCAACTGATAATAGGTACTATTGTCTGCTTCATTTCCTTTTTAGTGTGTTTACATCAAACATAAGAAGATAAGCTTAAATACATTACAACATGTTAGGAGTAATTTAAATGTGGAGGTCCACCATGTTTTCTTGTACGAGTAATTATGTAAGACCCCGTGAAATCCTAAGCTCAACTCAGTCTTTTAAGTTTGCTAAGGGCTCTCAGACTTAGAAAATTCTAGCTAAGTATTTAGACTTAGCGTTATTTTAGCCTTCAAAAGTTGGTAATCTTATTTTATGACCTTTACGTCCATTAAATGTTGATATTTGAGTTAATTCATGATCAGGAATGTCAATAGATGTTCCCGAACAAGTTTCAGATTTTTTAGACTTCGTTTAAAGCACCTTTGGAATCCTAAACCAGTGAATCAACACGATCTTGACACGTCACATTGACTATCGCATTGATAAATGTTTTTTCCAGCTTCCATCATCCAATTCCAGTGAACTGATAAGGAATTAATGCGATGTATTGGCTATCACGTCGATGCCAATGATGCGGTGCGTCAGCCTGTGCGTCGACGATTAAGTTTACAGTCATTAAAAAGTCGCGTCCTTAGGGTTAATTAAGTCTTTTTCCCATGCCCTCCAGCCCTATAACACGAAATTTAGCCTTCTTTTAGCAAGTTATACTCATTCTTTCTGAAATTGCTCAAGAACGAAAATCCTAGGTGAATTAAATTAAAATTCAAGGCTCAAGATTCCGTCGTTAATTTTTCAGAATTCACCAACTAAGGTATATGAAGTGTTCATCCAAGGGTTCTTTCCACCCTTGGAGTCTAAGAAACTCTTTTAAAGCTCATGTAGAGTAATTTTATGATTTGAATTAAAGTGTATTCATGATTATTACTTAATGGGTTTCTATTTCATGATTTATTTCAAGATTCATGTAGAGTTAATTGATATGTGTACTTTAGCATGTGAATTCATATTGAAACTCTTGGAATTATGAAATTGAAATTGAATCACGATGTATACATGTTGTTTTAGTATTATGTGCATATATTATTCCCCACAAGTGTTTGATGAATTGTCCATGTGAGTTAAATAGTGAAATTTTATCATGTTAGAATGTATGGAAGTTCATGTCATGTAAGTGTTTGCTTGAATGCCCAAATGAGTGAATGATGACTAAGTAGTTAGTTACCATGTCTCAAGATTATGCCATGTCTTTTAAGTTTATGCTATCGAGTCCTTGGGGTGCTTAATACCCAACAATTTAGCTATTTGTCTAGAGTCATGGTCAGTCACATAGTAGTATCAGTCATGTCATGATTAGTAGAATTCAGTCAGTTACATAAATTAGGAAAATCTCAGTAGTATTCATAAGTCAGTCATAATATTCAGTTTAGAACTCAGTTGTATTCAATCAGATAATAAAATTCAGTAGTATTCCTTCAGTAAGTGGAACTCAGTGAACTTAGTTCAGTTTAGTTAAATAGTAAGATCAGTAATAGTTCAGTCAAGCCAAGTATAAACTAGGAAATCATTTCAGTGTCCATTCAGTTGGGAGTAGGATTCAGCACCGAGTGAACTCAAGGATGTGGGCTCACCTGCCAGTAGAGGGTATGGTCCTTTGAAGTAATCCTTGCATTCCAGAACTACATAGCCAGCGTAGGTTGAGATATCTCCCTGCAAGACTAAGGTTGATATATCTCATTTGAGTTTTCCTACTAGTGAGGGCTGACAGAAGAGCTTCCTGTCAGAGAGGGTTAACTCACAGCTTGACCTTACCCGTGGCACGGTAGTGGCACCCTTCCAACTGGGGTTACAGGTTGGACGCCAAATCAGTTAGAGAAGGGTCATGTAGGTTAGATTCCATCGTATCATTTTCAAATTTACTCTCAGTATAGAACTCAGTTCAGTTCTGCAAATTTAGGACTATCAGATATAGTCACTCAGCTTAGTATGAGGCTCAGTATAGTTCCACAAAATTAAGACTGTCAAAAACAATCATTCAGTTATCAGTAATTCAGTATTAATATACTCAGATATCAGTTAATCAGTATTCAGACTCAATATTCAGTGTTATCACAATCTCAGTTACAGTTACATATTCATGCATGTACTCTCATCCAGTTATACTCATGTCATTCAGTCAGTATTTTTCATGCATATAAAATCATGAATTTTATCCTACCTCACTTAGTATACCAGTATATTCAAAGTACTGATGCATACTTTTCTCTTGCACTATGATGTCTTATATCATAGGTTCAGATGCACGGGATCCTGAGCACCCTTAACAGTTCAGACTCTGAGAACACAGAGTTAGTGGTGAGTCCTCATAGTTTGAGGACATGATTAGTATTGCAATATTTCAATTTATTTCAGTAGCCGAAGTTAGTTGGGGACTTGTCCTATCAACTCCATATTTCAGCCAGTTTAGAGGCTTTTTTAGACAGTTTTTCAATTTTCAATATTGATGTTCAGTTTTGGCATTGTTATACCACGTTCAAATTTATTTTAGTATTTAACCTTATGGCATATTTTCTACCTAATTTCTGTATATTACAATATTATCATTCAATTAATGCAGCAGATATCAGTCATGGGTTAGCTTGTGGTCCTTCAGGATTTTGAGCACCGTGTAGTATTTGGAGTACAGACTCGGGGTGTTACAAACTTGGTTTCAGATCCTAAGGTTCAACAGAGTCCTAGGAAGTCTGAAAGTTGCATCTAGTAGAGTCTTGTGCATGGGTGTGTTGCGTGCCACACTTATGGATAGAGGCTACGAGATATTTTAGGAAAAGTTTCCCTTCTTTCAGTATTCATGTCGTACAAGTGAGCATGAGCTCTAGTTAAATTCTCATTCTAATCCTTTCTCTTCCATTTACAGAATACGACTCCAAAGAGGACTAAGGAAAGAGGAACGAGAGACCAGTCAGAACCTCAGCCTATTTAGGCAGATCTCCTGGATGTGCACGTCTCTCATGCAGGATTTAGGGTTGTATTCACTACTCTAGCCAATTCAGTCACAACTCAGAATGAATGCTCAGCTGCCATTTCAGCCAATCTAGTGGCCAATACTACTGCTGCCAGAATTTGGAACTTCACCCGAATAAATCCTCCCTTATTCTTAGGTTCTAAGTCTGAAGAGGATCCACAGGAGTTTCTTGATGAGGTTCAGAAAGTCACAGATATCATGGGAGTGACTTCAGGTGAGAGTGCTAAGTTAGCCGCCTATCATCTACAAGATGTAGCCTATTCATGGTTTAAGCAGTGAAAGGAAGACATGGTGCAGATGTAGAGCCCATAGAATGGGAAGAGTTTTCTACGGCCTTCTTAGATAGATTCTTTCCCTTAGAGATGAAAGAAGCCCAGGTGTCAGATTTCATCAATATCAGACATGGTAGTATGAGTGTGAAAGAGTATTCCCTTAAGTTTACTAAGTTAGCCAAGTGTGCTCCCCATGTAGTAGCAGACAATAGATCTAGAATGACCAAGTTTGTGTCTGGGTATCAGGTAGAGTGGTTAAGAAGTGCAGGACTGGAATATTGATTAGGGAGATGGACATATCTAGGCTTATGATCCATGCTCAACAGATTGAGGAACAAAAACTTAAGAAGAATAAAAGAGAAAATAAGAAAGCCAGAACGGGTAGCTTTAGTTTTTCCCAGCTAAGGTCATAGGGTGGTAACCGTTCTCAATTTAGTCAAATTTTTTCAGCCCCAGTTCCATCCTCATCTAGTACACCTATACCAAGGATTAGGAATGACAGTCATGATGGGGCACCAGGCTAAAAAACCCAGATTAGTGCAAGCGGTGTTCGTACTAATCCAGTTTGCGAAGAATGTGGTAAGAATCATAAGGGTATGTATAGGGCCGGTAGTGGTGTGTTTTTGATGTGGCGAGTTAGGTCACAGAGTTCGAGACTGTCCTAAGGATAGTTTATGAAGTCAGCACAGTCATCCTTCAGCTCAGTCCTGTCACCCAAATCAGCAGGGTGACACTTCCAGTGCCGCCAGTGGGCAGTGCCCAAATAGGATTTATGCACTTTAGTCCAGGCAAGATCGGGAAAGTTCCCTTGATGTGGTCACTAGTACGTTATAGACCTCCCGTTTACATATTTATGTCTTATCAGATCTAGGAGCTTCTATGTCTTCTGTAACTCTTTGCATAGCAGTTAACTTTAAAGTTAGACCAAATATTAACAAAACCTTTCTCAGCCTCCACCCTTGTGTGTCAGTCTATCATAGGCCGACGGGTATACAAGAATTATCCGATTATGATATCTCAGGAAGTTAGGCTTCCAGATTTTAGTAGTAATATTAGTATGTGTAGAAAAGTAATGGTGGGAATGATTCCCAACCCATCTTTACCTCAGTTCAAAGTTTTGTACTTGTTCAAAGTTTTGTACTTCAGTCATCATGATACCTACGCATGCTTTACATCTCAGTTCCATGAACACAACTTATATTCATGCACTTTCCATAGAATCATGTACGTTTCCAGTTGTTAGTATGAGGAGTTCCAGTTCACTCAGTAGTACGAATCATGTTTCATGAACACGAAAACTCCAAACTCAGGTCATGCAGCTCATAACTTCTGCACTCATGCTTTACAGTGTGTTCAGTCCCAGTTACCGTCTGAATCGTAGTCTCAGTTACAGTCTTAGTTATAGTGACAGTCTCAATCCAGTAATCAGATCAAAAACTCAGTTCAGTTTCAGATTTGCTCGACCATAGCATACAGTTATCAGTTACTCAATTATTAGTATTTTAGTACCTTGGTTTAAAGATTATTTTAGAACCATGTTGTATGCTTGGTCTTGTATTCTCAAATAATACAACGTTCATGAATTCATGCTCAGTTATCTCATATTACCCAGTTAGTCCTTACCTCGTATACATGATATTCTATAGTTTCAGTATAGTTATTCAGACTAAGTACAGTTCAGTCTTGCAGACCCAGTATTCAGCTAGCAGTCATTCAGTTAATCAGATAAGTTAGTATGCTTATGCATTCATGCGTAGTGACACGCAAATATTTTTCAGTAGTCCCATGTGAAGTGTCATGCTAAGGTGGAGAGTATAGTTGAGAGGGTATTCAAGGGATATGTCTAAGCTTAAAAATTTGTAGTTACAGTGCATAAGTCTTAGTCACTGTATCTTAGATGATGATTCGTAGTCCTCGCCTCATATTACAAAATTCTAGCCACGTTGTAATGTCTTATTCAGACAATGCCAAGCTTTCCTTGCTCCCTAAAGTTGCTGGCAACTTAATAAAAAGAGTGTCAGAGAAAATCTCCATTTGATAATAAGTTTTTAGTCTGAGTTAGTCCGTAAAGCCAGTAATTCAGTTTAGCAGTCAGACAGACAAATTTTTATGGTATGGTTTTCTATTTTTCCATCTAGTCACACTATCCGAAGTTTCATAAATGTAACTACTCTAAGATGGACTAACCAAGTAATTGCGTGTTAAGCTCAGTTCATGTATCATGTCTCAGTTTCAGGCCCCAGATATTCAATTACAATTCAGTTCATAGGTGCCTTGTGCATCGCCCTTCCTCAGTATCTCAGCCAAGTCAGTATTCTTTGGGGGACATAATGTTCCAAGAGGGAGATTCACTATAACCCCGAGATTTTATGTCCTAAACCTCCCAGTTCTCTTTATGTAATAAATTCAGTTTGTAGTAGTGGGTACTCATAAGTTGACCCTCAAGTTCCAATCTCAGCCGTAAGCCTCGTATTCAAGGGGCTCAGTTCAGTTTACAATATTCAGTTTATGTATCACGTTGCAGTCTCAATCCTGTTCTTATGTTCCCGTTCATGCGTACTCTGAAAATAATCTTGGGTTCATCAGTATTTTTCAATTTAAGTAATAGTTTTTCCTTTAACTTACTCAGTTCCATGCTCATATTACCCTTACAAAATTGGTATCAGTTATCGTTGCATATGCAGTCATGCATTCATGAGTCAGTTTAGTCGTATATTCATGCATCAGATATGTATGTTTAGTTTGAGAAAATTCAGCTTATCAAAAATCCTAGTCATGCATTCACGAATCAGCTCAGTCATGTACCCATGCATCAGATATGCATGTTCAGTATGAAAACTCAGTATATCAGTAGTTTCAATCATAAAATCATGCTTCAGTTGTGCATGTCCAGTGTCTAAATCCAGTCTATTAGTATCCTTAATTTAATCAGTCTCATTCGAGGACAAATGTTCCTAAGGGGGTAAGATCCCGCAAAATCCTATGCTAAACTCAGTCTTTTAAGCTTGCTAAGGGGTCCCAAACTTAGAAAATTCTAGCTTAATATTCAGAATTAGTGTTATTTTAGCCTTCAACAGTTGGCAATATTATTTTGTGACCTTTACGTCCATTAAATATTGATATTTGAGTAAATTCATGATCAGGAATGTCAATAGGTGTTCCCGAATAAGTTTTGGATTTTTTTGAACTCCGTTTGAAGCACCTTTGGAATCCTAAACCAGTGAATCAACGTGGTCTTGACATATCACATCGACTATCACATTGATAAATATTTTCCCCAGCTCCCAGCATACAATTCCAATGAATCGATACGGACTCAACACGATGCGTTGGCTATCGTGTTGATGCCAACGATGCAGTGCATCGGCCTATGCGTCGATGATTCAGTTTATAGTCATTAAAAAATTGCATCCTCAGGGTTTATTGAGTCTTTTTCTCACGCCCTTCAGTCCCCAAAACACAAAATTTAGCCCTCTTTTAGCAAGTTATACTCATTCTTTTAGAAATTGCTCAAGAACAAAAACCCTAGGTGAATTAAATTCAAATTCGAAGCTCAAGATTCCACCATTAATTTTCCAGAATTCACCAACTAAGATATGTGAAGTGTTCATCCAAGGGTTCCTTCCACCCTTGGAGTCCAAGAAACTCTTTTAAAGCTCATGTAAAGTAATTTCATGATTTTTATGATTTGAATTAAAGTGCATTCATGATTATTGCTTAATTGGGTTTCTATTTCATTATTTATTTCAAGATTCATGTAGATTTATTGATATGTGTGCTTTAGCATGTGAATTCATGTTGAAACTCTTGGAATTGTGAAATAGAAATTGAATCACGATGTCTACATGCTGTTTTAGTATTATGTGCATATATTATGCCCCACAAGAGTTTGATGAATTGTCCACATGAGTTGAACAGTGAAATTATATCATGTTACCATGTATGTAAGTTTATGTCATGCAAGTGTTTGCTTGAATGCCCAAATAAGTGAATAATGACTAAGTAGTTAGTTACCATGTCTCAAGATTATGCCATGTCTTTTAAGTTTATGCTATCGAGTCTTAGAGGTGTTTAATACCCGATAATTTAGCTGTTTGTCTAGAGCCATGGTCAGTCATAGAGTACTATCAATCATCTCATGATTTGTAGAATTCAGTTAGTTACAGAACTCAGGAAAATCTCAGTAGTATTCATAAGTCAGTCACAACATCCAGTTTAGAACTTAGTTGCATTAAGTCAGACAACAGAATTTTGTATTATTCTGTCAGTCAATGGAAATCAGTGAACTCAGTTCAGTTCAGTTAAACAGTACGATCAGTAATAGTTCAGTCAAGCCTAGTATAAACTAGGAAATCAGTTTAGTGTCCATTCAGTTGGGAGTAGGATTCAACACTGAGTGAACCTAAGGATGGGGAATCACCTTCCAGTAGAGGGTGTGGTCCTTAGAAGCAATCCTTGCATTCCAAAACTACGTAGCCAGCATAGGTTGTGATATCTCCCTGTAAGACTAGGTTTGATATATCTTATTTGATTTTTCCTACCAGTGAGGGTTAGAAAAAGAGCTTCCTATTAGAGAGGGTTAACTCATAGCTTGTCCTTACCCATGGCACGATATTGGCACCCTTCCAACTGGGTTGCAAGTTGGACCCCAAATCAGTTATAGAAGGGGCATGTAGGTTAGATAATTACTTCCCACAGTCTCAGTTTCAGATTCAGTCTCAATATTGAACTCATTTCAGTTCTACAGATTCAGGACTGTCAGACACAGTCACTCAGCTCAGTACGGGACTCAGTATAGTTCTACAGAATCAAAACTATCAGGTACAGTCATTAAGTTATCAGTAATTCAGTATCAGTATACTCAGATATCAGTTAATCAGTATTCAGACTCAATATTCAGTGTTATCACAATCTCAGTTACAGTTACGTATTCATGCATGTACTCTCATCCAGTTATACTCATGTCATTCAGTCAGTATTGTTCATGCATATGAAACCATGCATTTCAGCCTACCTCACTTAGCATACCAGTATATTCAAAGTACTGATGCATACTTTTCTCTTATGCTATGATGTCTTATATCATAGGTTCAGACGTACGGGTTCTCGAGCACCCTTAGCAGTTCAGATTCTTAGCATACAGAGTTAGTGGTGAGTCCCCATAGTTTGAGGACATGATTAGTATTGCAGCATTTCAGTTTATTTCAGTAGCCAGAGTTAGTTGGGGACTTGTCCCATCAACTACATACTTAAGACAATTTAGAGGTTTTTTCAGACTAGAGTATTTTCAGACAGTTGTTCAATTTTCAGTATTGATGTTTAGTTTTGGTATTGTTATTCCACATTCAGATTTGTTTCTGTATTGAACCTTATGGCATGTTTTCTACCTAATTTATGCATATTACAGTATTATCATTCAGTTAATACAGCAGCTACCAGTCATGGGTTAGCTTGTGGTCCTTCGGAATTATGAGCACCGTGTAGCATCTGGGGTAGAGACTCGGGGCATTACAAATTGACATATTTTTTGATGAGCAATTGAAGTGTTTATAGGTTGTGAAGTTCAAAACATAAAAGTTGAGTTTGTTAAAATGACTTGAGGAACTTTTCATCCTCTTAGCTTCCTGTTCATTTTCGTTCTTATATCTATATTTTAAAATACAACTCATCTTTTTTTGCCTTTGTATCTTTGTTTCTGTTCTTTCCAAACAATCCACTAAAAACTGTAGGTAATAGTGTTTTAAAGTGACATGGATCTATTTGAAGTCCTATCTTTTTCCCACTTAGCAGTAGTTGTTTCCAAGATTCCGACATGCATTATTTTAGTTTAAATAAGTTAGAAAATACTGAATTTCTATTTGGCCTTGTCTGGTTTTGCTTTCATCCCTTGACATCCTCCAGTCACGTGACAAAATTGGTTCATTCCTTCTTTTGCAGTTTCTGCACCTTTTTTTTATTGGTATGCTCTATCCCCGTGGGGACTAATTGACACGATCCAAATCAGGGCCTTGTTGTAATGGGAATCCCAAGTCCAACCAGGATCGGAGACCACCCCCGATACCCAACCTAACTAACCAACATGTACCTCTAGTCGGATGAATTTCGAACATATAATAAGATAGCGTATTTGAAGATATAATGACTTTGGGATAGGTATACTTCCTAGACCAACCCAATCAAGTCAATCCATCCAATAACCAACTAAACCAAAACAATAACCCAATTCCATATCATAATCATTCCATACCCAAGTCCAGAGTTGTCCATACAAAACCTCTTAATCAAACCAAAAAATATTTAGTCAGGACATGCCCCCGCCCATAGCCAAAAACCAAAGTCTATAAAATGACAAAGTATATAAATAAATTCATAACATGAAATGGAGCCTTCAAAAATAGGGAAGCTCACCACTTCAATCCAACATCAGTTGTCCCCGAATCCAATCAATGAGCAGAGGAGTAGTATGGTTGGTTCCTGCATCGCATAGAGATACAGTGCCCAAAGACGGGTTAGCGGGTAAGCGCTAGCATGCACTCAGGATAAGGATAAAATAATGCCAACCTTTAAAACCAAGTAAACAACCATATGCTTTCACAACCATACATATACATATAATCTATGCTGGGAAAGGGAACTAGATTTAGCATGCTATTAAAACTTTAACCTGGGTTTGTGTAGCTTAACCGTCTTAAGACCACCCAAGGGCTATATGGGTCTAGTGTTACCCTCTGAATAGGCCCCGATATGTGTAACCGCACGAACTGGAGATATCATAGGGGTAAGGGATTTTCGTGTACCCTTCACCCTCCATGATACATATATACAAGTATAAACTTAGGGGATTCCAATATACCCTAAGTATATGGTCTCCATGACCAATCCTCATGTCGGCAAACATGAGTTTCCAGTGTTCGTCCATTGGACTCACACCTTCATGATTAGCTATCACACCCCACTATTGTTGCCTAATTAAAACCATTGGCACACAGCCAAACCACCAATTCCATTTATTATTAACCAAGGCTATATGAATTAGTATCGTCATACCGACTATAGATTTCAAGTTGTGTCCTTAGCCAACCTTTTTAAAAAAAGGATTCCCATGTACCCCACAAGTAGTTCATTATTATATTTGCTTGGGGGATTCCCATGTACCCCACGTCTTTCAATTAAACCATAACCATTACCACCAATACCTTACCATTTAACCATTTAAAACCATCCAAACCAATTTAGGGTTACATTACCAATTTATGCAATGCAAGGTTTCAATGAAAGTCCAACTACGTAACAAAACCATTCTCATAGGCATTTTATCAAACATGTTGAGGGAATATAGTTTTCAAAACCAAAACTAAGAAATTTAAGGAATCCAAAGTACCCGTAAACTCATTTACCATTACCACACATTCCACAATGTTCAACCCAACATTATAGTATGAACAACCATAAGCAAAACATAGAAAACATTATCCAACTATTAGTAACCAAAAACCCCAACATATATTTCAAAACTCAAAATAATACCCACAATTGAATCATGAAAAACATTCAATAAAACATGAATTTATTTGAAGTAACAATGAGGGAGGAGTAACAGGCCTTATTTACGAAGATTCACGGAGAGAATTTGACTCTTGATCCTCTAGGTAGGCACCTTGTAGAAAACCCTAGCCAACCTTCTTAAGAGAGTTTAGAGAGTATTTTGAGAGTGTTTTGATCTTTCCAAGTAATTTATGAGAGTACACCAAGTGTTATATAACATGGGGACTTAAGGGTTTTGGGGTGGGAAATATCCGGACTACCCTCGATTTAAAAGCTGAAAACTTGACTACAAGAGGGCATGACCACCCCTCCTAAATCATACCTTAGGGTATGAGTGGCACCCTTATCTCATACCCTAGCACCATCTTGGACCTCCATACCAACCAACATACGACCACCTAGGGATAACTCGTATCCTAAAATACGAGAAATACCTCTTAACTCGTACCCTAGATAGAATCTACTAGGCTAAGTGTAGGACATCATACGACTTAGCCATGTACAACTCGTACCTTAATATACGAGAAGTAAGATGCCTACTCATACCATGGACAGAATTCAGCCCAACCATGCTGATTATCATATGAGAGGAGGGACCCTAAATTGTGTCTAAGTATACGACTAGTACCCTAGGTCGTATATTGATCAGCATGTTCAAAACTCAGGAAACTTGCAAGGACCAAAGTTTGGGGTGTCTCACTAATACACGTCTGTTGTTGCAAAATTGAAAATCCTGGGAAATTGCTTCTTGAATGATCTATACCATTTCCATCTATCTTTATCGAATAGGATTTTTCTATCACCCTTATATATATGGTATTCACCTGTTTGTTTGTGCCACATTATATTCTAAACTGAGACCACTGTCTTTTCTTCATAGCAAGATTGTTCTTTATTTTACTATTTGGATGAGGGATGACTCGTATTTGCTGTTTTGCTACTTCTCCAAGTTCAAATCTCATGCGCCAATATTTGAATTCGAAATCAAAATAAGCCAAGATATGAACAAAGTGACACAAATAAGCCATTCCTTTAATTAGTTACAAAAATAGACTAAATGCCATAATTTCTTATGTTTTATGTAAAATTTTTGACGGTTCTTTAATGTCCGTAAACAATGTGAAAATCGTAACATAAAGTTATGATTTTTAAAAAAAATATTCTAAAACATAAGTAATTGTTACATTTTTAACAAACAAATAAAAGGTCCCACCTTCCATTGCCAAATCAAGTACAACCCACTTTCTTACAAAATAACAGCCCACCTTTTTTTTATACAACGTAATAAAATATTATGTTTTTTTATAATACTTAATAAAAATATACCTTTTGCAAAATGAAGGACAACCCACCTTATTCATTCATAATAGCCCACCTTTTTTCACTTTTTTTCGTAATCATATTGTTCTTTTTTATCCAAATTAATGTTAGTTTTTTATCAGTATAAACTAATTGTCACATATCAATATCATGGACATATCATCAGATCCCAAATATATGTTTTATACAATAATGGGAATATCATACTACTGGATACTGAGATGACATTCACATATCATAGTGATTGTTGCCTATTTATATTGGTATAGATACTATCTATAAATTCTACAATAGCAGATGCATATTTTTGTTTTGATTAATCTCTTAAATATTCATGATCAAACACTTTCTGAATTAGATTTAATGATTAAATTAGTTTAGATGTTCACAATCTGAATATAAATTAAACTTTTTTCAGTGAAAAAATACATCTCTTTCCACCCATGCTTCACATTTAGTCGTTAACCTTAAAGGATGTACTGAAATTTCATTCAGTATAGAATGTGATAGGACTTTTTTATTCAAAAAAGGCCAACACAAAAGCTATTAGGATAAAATTTCTAATAACCTAAGTTGTTGTGGTATCAAAATGAAAATTCATTTGTAAATTAAAAGAATTACATCATAGATAGTACTAATGAATAAGTATTTCTGGCATTAGTAATACTGTATGTATCTCTTTCTCTTAAAAATTTCCGTATTCACCTATATGGTCCCTGTAGGCTATGTCGTTCATACACTTAAAAAATATCAACGGGTATGTATCGGATCCTCCAAAAAAATGTATTCATTTGCTCTATCCCAATGTGTATCTGTTGTTACATGAACTATATCCTATTCTCAAGTATTTCCAACATTATACTATGAATAACAAAAGTAGAAATTAATAAAAAATAAAAAATAAAATGGAAGGAACTCATCATCAGAATTGAATGATAATAAGTTAACATGAATAAAGAACAAAGTTTGGACTTACGCTTGAATTGTGCAGTCCTATAGGAATGGAAGAACAAAACACGTGAAATCAAGATTTATACAAACAACAATGAAAGAAAACATAGATAAACAGGAACAAAATATCACACAAAACAAACAAAAATGCTAACCACATTTACTGAATAGGATAATCAGATCAACTACACATAATGAAGAAACCTTCTTTTATTTACCATCAACTGATGCGAAGAACTCAGTAAATCCAGTAGGCCTTGAATGGTTACTGTCTTTAGATTCTTCAAGGTCGACATAACTCAAGTCTTTTTCTTTTGATTCTTGCCAGCCTTTGACCATTTGGTTGAGTGGAAGACTGTAATCAGTATCACACTCATCAAAGGGCGCGAACATATTCACAGGACATATCAAGACATTGTCCAGGATCTCTTGCTATGCAGTGACCAACAAGTTCTGCAATAGTGTAGATGTTCTCTAATGTACTTTCCTGTTTCACATCCAGAGCTGGATCAATTGTTGAAAAAAGTCTCCCTTTAGAGGATTTGATGTTCTAGAACCATTCAACTAAATATTGTCTCTCATTTGGTCTGTCATCATCAAGTGCCATCCATCCAGTTAACAACTCCATTAAGACCACACCAAAACTAAAGACATTAGTTTTTGTGGTGGTTTTACTAGTAACCATGAATAAAAAATGCAAGCTAAATAAGTTAGCTTAACAGATGGGCAAGAAAAATCATCTAAAACACATCAAAATATAAGATTAAGCAAATCATAGATGTCTAAAATATTAGTCATTAAAATTGATACTCAAAATTATCTTATCTGTCAACAGTTTATTAGGTGACATAAGATTTAGACCATGACTAAATAATCCAGATCTTGATCCTAAAATTCTATGATTGAGTACCATCATTAACTTCTTCTTCAATGGAAACCATGCCTCATACATTGACTAAGAATGTAATTGCCTAAAATTATAGATTTTATCCTTTAATTGTAGCATTCTAGACAGAGAAAAGAATCAATCCAAGAACTTCCTTTACAACTCATTCCAAGTAGTAATTGACACACGAGGAGGTTCCCCTAACCACAATGTTGCTTCACCAGTTAAAGAGAAAGGGAACAATCTAAGTCTCAGCGCTTGCTGATCTACCCCAGGTATAGTGTATGAAAGGCAGATTCCAATGAAATTTACAAGGTGCATATTTGCATCATTAGTCGACAAGCCCGAAAATACGCCCTTTAAATTAAGTAACTGAATCATGGCACTAGTGATGTCAAACTTAACACCCGGTGGCATTGCAGGAGGAATAATAGCTCCTATCTCAGTAGGCTTAACATACCCTATGTCCTTTTATCATGACCCAAACCCGGGACTAACCGTGACGGGTAATCTCAAGACCACCATGGACCAGATACCACCCCCTTAACCTTACCTCAAGAGCACATAAATATAAACAACAAAAATCAACAAAAGAAAAATCTAAGGAGTCAAATGACAATTCTAAGAATCCAACAAAACAACCAACCCACACTTGTCCACAAAAGCCTTTAAAACTAAAATACCAACTAAGTTGAGACATGCCCCCAACAATGACCAAAAAGTATCCAAAGTACTAAAATAGTAATAAAAATATTGAAATGACAGGGTCTTCCGAATGATGGAGTCTCACCACTTCACAACTGATCAATAGAAGTACTTAACTATCTAATGCTGCACAGGAGAAATAAAAAAGTCCTCGGACCCTATATCGTGAAATGACGCAGTGTCCTAGGATAATAAGTAGAGAGTGCACTGGTATTTAACTCATAGAAAGGGATAAAATAAGGCCATTATGAAAAACAAGTCAAAACCACATGTATAACATTTATATATACATATATAAGATGTCGGGATAGGGACAAGGGTCATGAACATGAGAGTTTAAAATATTAACGTGAACTGTGTAGCTCGCTCCATCCTAAATACACCAATGGGCTATATGGGTTTAGCTCCCCTACTGGAATGGCCCCAATGCATGTTAGCCGCAAGAACTGAGGAAAAATTAAGGAAAGGCTAGAGACACCAAGGCCACAGCCCTCCCAAAATATATATAATTGTGCACCAAACACATGGTCACATGGACCCCAACACCGGCAAACGTGGTTTTCAGTGTTCATCCTCCCAAGACCTACACCTTCACAGTGAGCTACACAATTCCCTTTATGCCTAAATTAAAATAGTTTGCACATAAACCAACCATTAACCCAAGAGTCATTCATTAAGGCATTTACCAATAAGGTATCATCATACCAATATGCTAGAAAGCAAATATAATCATGCTAAACCAAGTTCCATTTAAAATCCAAATCATGGCCACCAAGGCCATCCAAAAACCATACTTATCCTTTTACCCTTTAATGCAATGAAATGGGTTCAAAAGTTAAGTTAAATCATGAAATTATCCATATTCAAAACCAAGTTTACAAAGTGGGTTAAGGTTAATGCCATTATCAAGCCAAATTCCATCAATTTGGGAAAACACATGTCCCCCATTCCAACCATCAAAATAATGCACCAATTCAGTCCCAAAAATCATCAATTAAAGCATGAATAATCTATTTAAAATATGGGATAAGTAATTCAAGTAAAAACAACCAAAATCCCTCAATCCAATTTCAAACCCACAAATTAAATCACATGGATATATGATAAATTAATGCTGCAATGTAAAATTAAGATTAAGGAAAGAGAAACATACCTGAAATACCAAAGAATTTAAGATTAAGAAAAGAGAAACATACCTGAAATACCAAAGAATTCAAAGAGAAATCAAAGTTTAGAGCCCAAAGTGGTGATTTCTTGTAAAACCCTTAAATGTTCTTGGGTTGGGAGTTTAAGAGAGAAAGAATGGAGTTTGATCTTTGAAAACTGAAGAGAGAAGGATTATCTTATGTTTAAAGGTCGTATGAGGGGTAAAAGGACCAAAAGCCCCTCCTTCCAAGTGAAAAAAATAAAAATTAAGCAAAATTAAAATAGGAGAATGGCACGCCCTAATTGCGGAGGGCATCCTCTGTGCCATGCCCTTATCGCGGAGGCTAACCTCCGTGGCACCCTACTTTCGTAGAGGTTTACTGCTTCGGGATCTCAAAATGACATGAACCCCTTCCAAAAATTTCAAAACTTTTCCAAAACACCCTTTTAACATCTCTAAATATAATTAAGTCAAAAATCGATGTTACGTATGCAATAGGATCAAAAATTAAAAACATTGAAATTTTGAGAGGTTTTACATTATCCCCTCCCCCTTCTTAGGATCATTTATCCCTGAATAATGAGTTAGGATATTTTTGCACAATAACTGCAAGAACACTTCAAAATCAAATGACTGATTAAAAATGGTATGAGGGAAATAAAATTCATACCTTAAGCACTTTTATTCAATACGGGGAACAATAATGGGTACTTGGCCTTCATATCTTCTTCAGCTTTTCTTGTAGCTTCTTCAACCTTTTGATTCCTCCAAAGAACCTTCACCAAAGCTATATCCTTTATCCTTAACCTAGGACGTTGTCTATTCAATACCTTAATTGGGACTTCCTCATAAGACAACGAATCTGTGACACCCACATCCTCAATAGGCACATTAAAATAAAGGTCACCCACACACTTTTTCAGCATGGACACATGGAAAGTAGGATGAATCGAAGCTAAACTTGCAGGAAAATCAAACTATTGTTATAAGTAAACTCAATAATAGTAAAATGGTCAACCTAACTACCCTTAAAGTCAATTATATGGTCCCTTAGCATATCCTCCAAACTTAGAAAAATATGCTCCATTTGCCCATCCATTTGAGGGTGGAAAGTGGTGCTAAACTTCACCTGAGTACCCAAATCTTTTTAAAATAAATGCCAGAAGAGAGAAAAAAACTACGTACTTCGGTTTGAAATGATGGACACTGGCGCACTATGAAACTTATAAATATCCTAAATGAACAACTTAGCATAATTCTCTCTTGAGTAGTTAGTCCTCATAGGCAAGAAGTGAGCAAACTTGACCATCCTATCTGCAATAACCCAAATCAAATCATACTGATTGGGAGACCGCGGAAGACCTGTAACAATGTCCATATTAATCATCTCCTACTTCCACATAGGAAACTCTATATCTTGAGACATGTCTCCCAACCTCAAATGTTAAACCTTGACTTACTGATAAACCATACACTTAGCCACAAACATGTCTCCCAACCTCAAATGTTAAACCTTGACTTACTGATAAACCATACACTTAGCCACAAAGTTTGCCATATCTGTCTTCATATTATTCCACCAGTAGATTTTCTTAAAGTCATGAAAGTTACTAGTCAAACCTGAATTAATTGTATTCCTAGACTCATGAGACTTAATTAAAATTCTTTCTGACAGCCCATCTACATCAGGAAAACATAACCTTTCTTAATACCTCAAGATGCCATCTCCCCTAATATCAAAAGCCATAACTTTTTAATGATCCAGATCATCTTTAATCTGCATAAGTATGGGATCAAAAACCTATTTCTCTTTTACCTTAGCACCAAGAGATGATGTAACCACTTCCTGAAAAATCACTCCTCCATTCTCTGAGTCTAAGAGATAAACTCCCAAGTTAGCCAGCCTGCGAATATCCTTCACCAATCCTCTTTTTTCCTCATCAACATAAGACAGACTCCTTATAGACAATCTGCTAAGAGCATCAATAACGACATTAGCTTTACCTGGATGGTAGTACAAACTCATGTTGTAATCCTTAAGTAATTTGAGTCATCGCCTCTGCCTAAGATTCAATTCCTTTTGCGTAAACACACACTACAAGATCTTATAGTTGTAATAAATATCCACACATACCTTATATAGATAATGGCATCAAATCTTCAAAGTAAAGACCACAACCACCAATACTAAACTATGAGTCAGGTAATTTCTCTCATGAGCTTAAGCTTCATAGAAGCACAGGCCACAACCTTACCATGCCATATCAAAACACAACCTAGTCCCACACGAGACGTATTATGATACACAACAAACCTATCGGTACCCTTGAGCAGGGTCAAAACTAGCACAGAAGTCAACCTATCTTTCAACCGCTCAAAATTACTTTCACAAGTATTGGACTACAAAAACTTAATCTTCTTCTGAGTTAACTTTGTCAACGAAGCAACAATGGATGAGAAACTCTCCACAAACCTCTTGTAATACCTAGCTAAGCCTAAGAAGCTCCTAATGTCGATTAGAGTTATGGGTATTGGAAAACTTTTAATTGCCTTAACTTTCTGCAGATCCACCTTCATCCCCTTACTAGAAACTACATGCTGAAGAAAGGTCACAACACATAGCTAAAATTCATACTTAGAAAATTTTGCATAAAATTTCTGGCCCATAAGAGTCTGCAACACAATATAAAGGTGATTTTCATGATCCTCCTGGATCCTAGAGTACATCAAGATGTTATCAATAAGGACTATAACAAACAAATCCAGAAACTGCCTACATACCTGATTCATAAGATCCAAGAAATAAACCAAAGCATTAGTCAACCCAAATGACATAACATAATGGCTATATCGGGTTCAGAAAGCAGTCTTGAGAGTATTAACCTCCCTAATTTTCAACTGATGTTATATCAAATGAAGATAAATCTTTGAGAAATATCTTACACCCTGAATTTGGTCGAAAAGATCATCAATCCTAGGGAGAGGATACTTATTTTTCATGGTCACCTTATTCAACTGAGAGTAATCTATACACATCTGAAGAGACCCATCTTTTTTTCATATGAACAATACAGGAGAACACCATGGACAAATACTAGGATGAATAAACCCTTTATTAAGAAGATCTTTTAATTGCTCCTTAAGTTTCTTTAGTTTAGACAGAGTCATCCTATAAGGAGGAATGGAAATAGAAAGGGTATTTGGTAGAAGATTAATCCAAAAATTTATTTCCCTATCAGGAGGAATTCCAAGAAGATCATTGGGAAGAACTTTAGGAAATACATTAACCATAGGGACAGATTGCAAAGAGAGACCCTCAGAGTTAGAATCTTTGAATCAAACTAGATGATATAGGAACCCTTTGGATGTTATTTTCTGAGCTCTAAGATAAGAAACAAACCTCTCTTTTGGCACTAAGGAACTCCCCTCCCATTCAATCACCAATTCACCAAGAAAATGAAAACTGACCTTTCGGGTCCTACAATCCTTAGAAGCATAGAGTGAATGCAGCTAATCCATCCCCAATATTACACCAAAATCCACCATATCAATTTTTATCAAATCCACCAACGTCTCCTTATGAAATATGGACACCATACAACCCCTATAGATTTTCTAGCAATGATAGAATCACCTACCAAAGTAGAGACAAAAAAGGAGATAAAATATTTTTAAGACCAAAAATAAAGTGTGTAGCCACATAAGGAGTCACATTAGATAGTGTAGAACCCATATCAACCAAATAATAAATATCAAAAAATAAAAGCATGTTATAACATATCAATAACAACATATGGGGATTCCTCAAATTCTTGATGAGTAGCAACTGCATAAAGATGATTTCATTCAGTGTCGGTACCTGAAGTAGTGCCCTTCAGTGCAGGAGCTGAAGAAGTGGTGATCAAAACCTTATTAACTTTAGTGAAAACTCTGTCTGAAGGATAATCTCGTTGCATATGATCCAATTAACAATAATTATAGCACTGATTTCTCCCCTCCTCACAACATCCATGGTAAAACTGCCTATAAAAATGCCAAAAAGGCTAAGGTAGGGTTGATTGAGCTCCACTATCCTGAGACTGGTCACCCTGTGCCTTAGGACTACTATTAGCCTAAAAACGATGATCACCTGAGGCTTAGGATAAGGAGCACTGGCAAATGAATATGAATTTCCCCAATTCTTCTTCTTAGTCCACTATCTACCATCTCTCCTAATATTCTGCTAATTTATACCTTGCTATAAATATATAAATTTCTTGCTCTACCTCTCTTTCATCTTTACTTATTTCTTTGTCCCTTTCTCCACCTGTTGCATATAAACCTCTATCTTGGATATGTTTATATCATTATTCAACATAGCATCCATACACTTTAACACCAAATCACGGGACAACCTAGAAGCAAATTTCCATATTCGAGACCTCATATTAGACACCAATTCTGAAGCATAATAGGATAACTACTGAAATCTCAGGGCATACTTCTTAAAACTCATCTTACCTTGCTTTAGATTAACAAACACCTCAGCTATAGCATTTGTCACGACCTAAGGCTACCCCCTAGTCGTAACACGATGTTTAAGGCCACAAGTGACCCAAGCTAACCCATGATCTGGTACCTACTGTGAGAGCTGAATAAAATAATAGTAAAGAATCATATGCGAAAACTAAACTGATAAAAGTACTATTTAAATAAAGTACTAAAAATTGTACCACCAGTCTGAACTACTGATAAAAGAAACTAAAAACAAGTCTGAATATCTGAACTACTAGGCTGAACATCTAAAAGCCTCTAAACTATGAGGAGTTGATGGGAAAACCCCCCAACTAACTTTGACTAACTGAACATAAAGAATTACTAAAATAATATATCTTGTCCTCGATGGATGAGGACTTACCACTACTACTGCAGAAAGGTACTGAGCTATCTAAGGAAGATCAAGAAACTGAGCATCCGAACCTATGTTATCAGACAACATAGTGCAAAAGAAGAGTATACTATTAGTACTTTAAATATACTGGTACATGAGATAGGGACTGACTGTAATACGTATGAGTACTGAAAATAAATACATGAACATATAAAGAGAATGCATGACCAAGTAAAGCATGTACTGACATAATCTATAAAACTAACTTATGGGATAGCTAATAACTGATTGCTTAGTCATGAAAACCTGAATTGATATAAATTGAGTACTGACTGAAATTATGAAAGCTATCATGTAACCAACATGCCCTAATCTGAGCTAATTGTGGTCCAGCATGTAACCCCAGTTGAAAGGGTGTCAGTACCTTGCAACGGGTATTGACACTGGTTGTGTGGATCCACTAATCTAATGTCCCAAAGGACTGGAGTCACCCTCTACTGGCAGGTGCCCCTAAGAGAGTATCAACCCTCAACTAGCAGGAAGACCTCTTAAAACCTATGCTAGCTATGTAGTTTTGGAACTCAGGGACTGCCACTAAAGGTCATACTCTCTACTAGCAGGTTAGCCTCTATCCCTAGGTTCGCTCAGTGCTAAATCCTACTCCCAACTGAACTGACACTGATTTTGACTAAGGTCAACTAGACATCACAACAGATAGTGGTCAATATGATCATAACAAACTGAGTATGATGATAAAATCATGATTTGACTAACTTATTACTTGAAAAGATGAAATACATGTAAACACAAAGGTATTGGGTGTTCTTAACTTGCCAATAGTGAATGACACTTTAAATATGATAACATCATTTAAAAACACTGGTAGGAAGTTATGATTCAGAGACCCAAACATAATACATTTCACTAAACAGATGAAAGCCATGATTTTTCAAGATAGGAATATACTAAACTTGGGAGGATAGCGTGTTCACATGGTTTTATTCGTAACATTGATGAATTTACATGACATTAACTGAACATGATATGGGTAATTGAAATTCAAAGCATGTAATAACAAAATTCACATGGGGAAACTAGTTGGCATGGCTTGAATTTAAAACTAGTAAGAAAACATGGATTAAATTCATAATTGACATTGATATTTTCATTAAAAGATAAGAAATTCATACTTGAGCAAAAATGGATTTTGGGACTCAATGGATGGAAGGAAACCATTGATGAATACCCCACATACCTTAGTGGCTTGAATCCTTGAAGAAAAAGTTTGGAATTTGGACCTTGGATGCTTGAATTCTTGAGAAAAAGCTTGAATTTTTGTTCTTGTGGAAAAGAGGAAGGGTTCTTACGTATGAAAACTGATAGGTAATTGGAAATTGATGCCCCTCTTGGGGTTTTAATTCATCATTTGGATGTTTGGGGTGAGGGGAAAATACCAAAGTGCCCCTTTGACCTTTAATTAAGAAAGAAGGAAAATACAGCCTCCGTGTCACGGAGGTTATTGCGGAGGCTAACCTCTATGCCACAGAACTTATTGCGGAGGTCCAACCTCCGTATCACAGAGGTTATTGTAGAGGATAACCTCTGTGACATGCCAATATCACGGAGGCTTACTGCTTTCGAGGTCCAAAATCACCCCGAACCTCTTTCGAAAATTCCAAAACTCTTTCAGATGACCCTTTTAACATCCCTAAACATATTTCAACTCATAAATCAACGTTTTAGACTCGAGAAGGCCAAAAATAAAATCCTTGATAGGGTCTAAGAAATGGCTAAGTCCTTTATACTTAGTGTGAAATTAATAACTTAGACCCCTTAACATATAACTAAGAGCTGGAAATGAGTCTAGGATCTTACGGGTATTACAACTTTTCTCAACTCCTAAGGAAAGAAGTGATCAAGAAAAACACTTGAAAAGTTATCCCAACTTCCTGTTCAGTATCATCACCCCTCATCGCCTCCCACTTCTCAGACTACTAATAAGCCATATCTTTCAACTGATAAGCAGGAAACTTCATACCCTCCAAATTAATAGCAGGCATCACCCTAAAGATTTTCCCCATCTCATTAATAAACCCCTATCGATCCTCCTATACCTTAGAGATTGTAAAGTTTGGGGTATTCAATCTTATGAACTGGCTAACATGGGTAACCTCGTATGAACTAACAGTAGGACCAACATAATCAGACTAATAGGACTGCGATGCCACTAATTAGGCAAACATATGAATAGACTAATGGAACTTTGCATTAGAGATATCTCCCTGGATGATTGAGCATGAGTATCACTAGCCTGGAAAGCCCAAGAAGGACTAGTAGAGATTGGTGGAACTCCAGGTGGATAGGTACAGTCAGGATCAGGGACCTTATATTGGGTCTGTACTCCATAAACAGGGAGAGTTCCCCCACATTCTCTTCAGGTAGGACAGAGTTTCTAACATAATTCCTACGAACATCAAATCTTCGGGGAGGCATGATCTAAAATACGATAAAGCCAGGAATTAGAAAAGGTTCATAACACTAGATTCTATAGCCCAAAATAAAATATAAGAAAGGGAAATATTCCTAAATTCGTTGTATCCTCCCCCTTATAAGTATTGCATGCTATACACCCATAAAAAAGACTCTACTTGATATGACTTTATAGATATCCAAGACCCTGCACCATACCCTAATACCAATCTTGTCATGACCCAAACTCGAACCTTGTCGTGATGGGTTATCTCAAGCCCACCATGGACCGGATACCACCCTATTAACCTTACCTCAACAGCACATAAATATAAATAATGAAAATCAACCAAAGGAAAATATAAAGAGTCAAATGACAATTCTAACAAGCCAACAAAATAACCAACCAACACTTGCCCACAAAAGCCTCTAAAACTAGAATATCATAGAAGTCAGGACATGCCCTCGACTATGACTAAAAAGAATCTGAAGTACTAAAATAGTACTAAAACAATAGTGAAATAATAGGGCCTTTAAAATGATGAAGTCTCATCACTTCACAACTTATCAATAGAAGTATTCAACCACCTAAAGCTGCACATGAGTAATAAAAAGTCCTCGAACCCTATATCATGAAATGATGTAGCATCCTGGGATGGTCAGTAGGGCGAGCACTGACATGTAACACACGAAAAGGATAAAATTATGTCATAGCCAAAAACAGTCAAAACCATATGCACAATATTTATATATACATATATAGGATGTCGGGATAAAGTCAAGGGTCATGTATATAAGAGTTTAAAATATTAACCTGAACTTTATAGTTTGCTTCATCCAAAAGGCACCCATGGGCTATTTGAGTCTAACTCTCCCTGTTGGAAGGGCCCCAATATGTGTTAGCCACACGAACTGAGGAAAAACCAAGGAAAGTCTAGATATGCCAAGGTCACAACCCTCCCAAAATATATATAAAATGTGTGCACCAGGCACACGGTCATATAGACCCCCAACACCATTAAAAATGATTTCCAGTGTTGATCCCCCTAGGATCTATACCTTCGCGGTAAGCTACACAATTCTCTTTAAGCCTAAATTAAAATAGTTTGCACATAAACCAATCATTAACCCAAGAGTCATTCATTAAGGCATTTACTAATAAGGTATCATCATACCAATATGCTTACAGGTTTATATAATTATTCCAAATCAATCTATATAACCAATTTGACTTCGAAGTTCCATTATGATCCAAGTCATGGCCACCAAGGCTATCTAAAAACTATGTTTATCCATTTATCCTTTAATGCAAGGAAAAGGGGTCAAAATTTAAGTTAAATCATGCAACTATCCATATTCAAAACCAAGTTTACAAAGTGGGTTGAGGTTAATTTCATTATCAAGCCAAAATTCTATCAATTTGAGAAAACCCATGTCCCCCGTTCCAACCATCAACATAATATACCAATTCAGTCCTGAAAATCATCAATTAAAGCATGAATAATCAATTTAAAATATGGGACAAGTAATTCAAGTAAACACAGCCAAAAGCCCTCAGCCCAATTTCAAACCCACAATTTAAATTACATGGATATCCAATAAATCAATGACACAATGTAAAATTAAGGTTAAGAAAAGAGAAACATGCTTGAAATACCAAATAATTCGAAGAGAAATCAAAGTTTAGAGCCCAAAGCAATGATTTCTTATAAAACCCTCGCATGTTCTTGGGTTGGGAGTTTAAGAGAGAAAGAATAGAGTTTGATCATTGAAAGCTGAAGAAAAAAGGGTTATTTTATGTTTAAAGATTGTGTGAGGGGTAAAAAGACCAAAAGCCCCTCACCCCAAGTGAGAAAACAAAAACTGGGTAAAATTAAAATAAGAGCATGACACACCCTTATCATAGAGGGTAGCTTCCGTGCCACACTTTTTTCACGAAGGCTAACCTCCGTGGCATGGTACTATTGTGGAGGTCGACTTCCTGAGGCTTCAAAAAGGACCCCAAACCCCTTCTAAAAATTCAAAAACTTTTCCAAAATACCCTTTTAACATCTCTAAACATAATTCAAGTCAAAAAAATAACGTTACACACGTAGGAGGGTTAATAATAAAATTATTGAAATTTGAGTGGTCTTACACCTCCTCTGAATCACCATATATTGGCTAGTACTGATAGTCTTATAGTATTTAAGCTCTACCCCTTTTACCTCTATCTCGGTCTTTATCGAGGTCTGCTCAATAATCTACTCCTTGTCTCTTTCTTGCCAGCTCTGCCGCCTGAGCTATACGACGATCATCCTAATTCATCCTCGTATTAGCAGTATTTGATTCTGATAGTAATTGATCAGTGGTATGATCAATCATATCTTTAATCACACCAGGAGGAGGGGGAGGCAAGCCAGTGGGATTATCCCTAAGCCTTTTAAGATGACCGTAAGCATTCGTGCCCTGACATTCTACGATTCAATTGTAGGATTCTCTCTGGATCAAGATCGAGTGGGAGTAAGGGATTTCCTTGACTCTTAGTGCTATGCATACACCGGTGTATTCCCAAAGAACAATTGAAAACTAAAACCCAAAAACTCTAACAACTTCAATTAATAACTCTACAACTATATTCCCCTGGAACGGGGCCAAAATTTTGATATCACCCAAAAATACACCTCCAAGAAGTATAAAGTGGTCGATGTCAAAATATAGTAATCTAACTAGGTTGGGGTCGAACCCACAGGGAATATGTCAGAACTATCACTTAAACTTATTGAAACATCAGTGCAGTGCTAAAAAGTAAAAGAATGCAATTTGTTGTGGTCAGTAAAAAGTAACAAAACATGAATGTTTTTGGGTTGTAACCAATCTAAAATGAACACTAGGCTTATGTTCCTCCTGGCTTCTAACTCAGTAGGTTTGTTGTGTTCTATCCAACTATCTCACTGCAGTGTATGTAGAATCTGACAAGTTATGTATCGCCAACTGTCTCTCAACACCCTTTGGTGAATTTTACTCATGTCCTCTCGGTCTTAGAGTATCATATTACTAACCTTTGCCTTGGGTCCCAGATTAACTATCTCCCCTCGGTCTCAAGTTAATTAGGTAAAGATAATTAGCTTTAAATTACTATTATGATTTTCTTTTCCAAATCTCTACCTCTCTCTCGAGTTAGTAGTGAATACAGGTGGGTTCCTAACATCTGCAACAGTTAAGAACATAATTAAAGTGAAGAAAACCATAATACATGTAGAAACAATGATTTAGAAAGATGGCACACTTCCCCTACTTCGTTAATCCGCCAGTGTTCCCACAACCCTAACTAAGAGAATTAGCCGCTCATATTTGTCAAAAAATCCATAGAAATCATAAGTAAAAGCATAGAATCAATCTCACAATAATATACGAAGAAAATCCAAAGCCTCAAATTAATAAATCAACCAAAAACCAAGAATACAAGAATCCCAAGATTAAAAGCCAGTCTTGAAATAAAAATATATATTTGTAAAAGTATGAGTGCATAAACTAAATAAAATTTTTTGAAAAAGTATTTATAGATTACATGGAAAACCTAAGAATCCTACCCAAAACAAAAGAGGAAAACTAAGTCGGCAGCTACCTAAGGTTCCATTTACGGTCGTAGGTGGCACCTATGGTCTGTAGGTGAGATCATGTAGGTGACAACCTCTAAAATATCTGCAAGATCTCACTTTTCTAGACTGGTTCTGACACCTAAAGGGTGTAGGTACTACCTACACTCGTAGGTAGTCTCCTCATTGGTGACAACAATTTTTTGCATCTTTTGAGTTTAATCACTTCTAGTGGATATACAATATAGATTCCCATAGTTGATACAAGTGTAGTCATTTTAGTAGTAGTGCTTCATATCTCTAAGTAAAGCTTGAATAGGGTATGAGTATACAACTAGACTTAGCCTATATCAGTCATTTATGGTATATCCCTCAGAGGTTTAGAAGTGCTAGCAAGTTAAATATTGCATATTTATTGGAAGGAGCACAATTACCGAATATTGCTAAATTAGAAGTCATCAGCCCCACTACTTAAAGCATATTAGTTCTATCCTTACTTTTAGCCTAAGATACTCTTGTTTCATAATAGGTAGCTTTGGACTAGAGGTGTCTCATGTTTAGCTCTAAGTCATTCCTATTCTATTAGTTGAGACTAACGGACTTGAATGCTCAAACCATGTTATAATCCTTATTCAGATATCTCACTCAGATCATACTCGAATTCTTTCCTCCTAATGTTATTAGAATCTCTGACAAGGAGCATCGAAGGTAACACATATTTCTTTCTCAATGACTCTTCAAATTTCTTTTCATTATGTATCACTTTACAATTCTACATATAAGTTCATGTCAGGAATGCTTCCGTTGAGTTATAAACTCTCAGTATGAGCCAGTCCATATAGACAACAATTCGATTTAGCGATTAGAAAGACAAGCTCTTGTAGTTTTCCATCTTTTTATCCAGTCTTACTGTCATAAGTTTCATGTATACGCCTATCCCATAAGGGACTTTATTTTCATTAATTCTATGTGTAAAATTAGTTAAGTTCTTACACTCAGTCTAAACAAGTCCTAACCATAATAGATATCAAGATTCAACAATAGTATTATGTTAGTTATCCAACTTCAGAAGTTTGCTAGATAGTACTAGTGAGTTCCCTAATTTTCTTACAGTATAAGTTTCGGTTGGAAATTCAGTAATCATGTCCATATTAATCTCTTAGAATTATATGCTAGGGATTACATCTCTTTTAGGCCCTTTAAGCTTGATTAGTCTTCATTCAAGGATGAATGATCCTAAGGAGGAGATATTGTAACACCACAAAAATTTGAGCTAAGATTAGAAGCCTACTCCAAGTAAATATAGAATCAAAAATCATGTTTTGGTCATATGAGAAGTTCTTGTAAATGTATTAAAGCCACAAGTAACTTTTTACTCATAGCCAAGTCAAAACTCCCCTTACCAATTGATTTTTTGTGAAGTATCTTGCACAATCAACTTTGAACAAACATAACTCATAGATTTTGAAGTATTTTTGGGATAAAAAACCCACCAAATGATAGATAATTAAATTATATTTGCAACACATCTAGTTTTACATTAATATGATGTCATATGAAAAAGTTATGGCCATTTTAATGTAGCCCTATCAAAGTTGTTAGTGACGACGACTCCAACACTATGACTCATCGGGAAACACTACGAGTCATCATCAGACTCTACGAATCATAGGGTGACTCATAGTGACTATAAATAAAAGTGAAAAATAAATCCCAGGTGATGACTCAGGCCATGACTCGACCCCAGATCCTATGAATCGTCACCAAAGTTGTTAGAACTGATACCAACAAATTTTCAGATGATTTTAAAAGGTTTTTTTTTGATCTTTTACCACTTTTTTTGTCCCAAAACTATGTTGTTTCACCTATTACAAGAGGTATAAGTATATTTAATCACCTCAAATCCCTAATTATTTTCCCTAGACTCATCCTAAGTCACAAAATCAAGTAATTCAACTTAATAGAAAGCCTAAGCCTAGGATTTTTCTCAAAGCCAGATTTCTACGACTTTAGTCCAAGATTTCATCAATTCAGGTATATGGGTATTAAATAAGGAATTCATTTCACCCTTAATCCTAAAATCTAGTTTTAAAATATGAAATTCCGTTATGATTTCTATGAACTCATGATCTAGGGTAAATACCCAATTATTCCAAATTCGTGAAAATTTGATTTTGTCATGTTATTTTATTATTAAAGTTCTATTCAAAGTTATTACGCATGATTTTTATATCTTTAACTGATTTATTTTAATACGTGATGGATTATGCATGTTCTATAGATTTCAACCTCTCTTTAAAATAAATTATGCATGACTTAGTGGATTTCAGTCTATATTAGGTGGCATACCATGTTTTTCATAAAATTTAGTATCATTACATACTTAGAACTATGAATCCTCACTATGTTGATAAATTTATGATTTTAGACTTGTGCTATAAAATTTTTCTTTTTTTCATTCAAAGTAATAAATTGTCACTATTAGTTACATTCTTTGGAGATAGCAGGTTATAAACACCCGACGATTTGGGATATCATGTATTGTCAGTCAAATACTTAGTCCTTCAGTTTTCATGATTTAAAATGCTTTAAGAAAAATAACTTATCTTTCAACCTCGGGACTTCAGTGTTATTGAGCTATTTAGTATATCATCTTATATTTATTTGGGAGTATTACTTAGCACCGACTAGACATAGGGATGGAGACTCACCCATCAGTTAGGATGAGACCTTGAAGTCCCAGAGCTACAGTGACACTGTAGGTTCTAAAGGATCACCTATCAGGCGAGGCTTGACACCATAGTCCTTTAGGACACCAGTTTAGTGGTATCATGTCAGATCAACCTTTGTACCCTAGCAAGGTATATTGGGCTTTTTTCAAAGAGTTTATACATCAAACTCCATATTTAGCTCACATGATTATATTTTGGTTAATAGTATTTCCCACATCAAATTTAGTTGGTGCATGACCTTGTAATCAGTTTATTCAGTACAATATTGATTAGTTGTATGTTTATTTACTTGGTCATTGCATCAGTTCACATCCTACGATTTCAGACCTAATTTTTATACATGCCACTCAGTTTAGTTTTATGTTCTTCTATACTATGAATTTTTAGACAATCACTGCATATTAGCATATATGTAGTTTATATATGACCATTGTACTACAGTTTAGCTCCATACATTTAGTTTGCACTCAAGTTCATCTCTTTATTTTCTGTTAGCATTTAGTACAATTTGTCAGCATAGTATTAACTTGAGATTAAATATAATAGTTATGCTTTTACCACTTCTAAGTTTACAGAAATATTTTAGCTCTTGATTTAGTCAACTCGCTACACCTCACAACTTTTACGTACAAAAATATTAAAAATATATATTTTAACAAATGGCTTACGTCCCCAGTTTTAAAGCACGTTTTAAGTGTTTTCATGACTAGTGCAAATCTCACATATTTAGTATATTCAAAAGTATTGATTGCATTTCTTCCCATGTTTTTCAAGTGATGTAGATTCAGGTCCTTACTATCAAGATCATAGTCATACAGATCATAGTATTCAACCAGTAGGTGATCAGTTCTCTTATTTTGAGGACACAAGTCAGTTGTAGTTCCATTATTTTATTTTATTTTATTTTATTCATATGTATTGAATAGGAATAGTTGGGGTCATATCCCAGCTACCTGTAGTCAGTATTAGTAGATGCTTCATAGATTGTGAGTTAAAGTTATTACATGCAGTTTCTGTTCCCCTTTCTTTTAGATTAAACTATTGTAAACTTTTAATAGTAACATATTAAAATAGTTTATCTCATGATTATGCTTCCGCTCAGTCATTTTAGATTTTGTACATAATTTTAATCAGTTGCTCAAGAATTATGCCAGTATCATGGGTTAACTTGAGATCATTTGTGGTTCTTAACACCGTTTCACGACTAGGGGTAGTCTCGAGTCATGACATTGTTAATCTCTTCTTTGTCAAAAATCTATCATAGAAACTAAATACAAAATGAATAACCATTTAAGACAGCCAACATCATTGCATAACAACTTTCTCAATTCTACGTTTTAATAGACTTGTTTAGTATAAAATCTTTCTTATCATAGTACTGTGGTCTCATCCCTTCCACAATTTCAAAATATTTACGTGCTTGTAAGATTTTACTCACCATCCATGAGGCTTGATGAGCTAAAACAGTCAATTATTTTCCTTTTTTCCCATAATACATATGTACCCACTGCACCCACATCATATCCTTCTTCTTACTCAAGCTCCATAGATTAGAAGTTAGCTTCTAAATTGCAACTTTGTTTCACTCTTGTATACTCAGCAAATTCAAGCCCCCAATAGTTCTTAGGCTACATAATTGATCCTAGGAAATCATGCTTTTCTAGATATTTTCCCTTCTTCTGTTCGCAAAAGACTACTACACAATGTAGATGTAATACCCCGTACTTTTCTTAACTTAATTTGACGTCTAGAATGTCAAGCATTAGATTCAAGAAAGAATGATATTCCATGCATATGTAATTTTCCAGTTTTAGAACCTCCAATGCGTAGGAAATTGAATTAGCTTTCCAATGATATAAGATTCGCCTAAATCCGATAACCGAATAAGAAGTTATGGTTATTTTAAGTTTCAGTCGTAAAACATTGTGATTTGTGCCCGTAGTGCAGCGTGGAGAAGTGTATAATCACAATTGACAAATTTCAATGGGACTCCGCGATCATGGCGCATCACAGAAGAGTCCCATTTCACATTTGGCAATTTCCAGTGAGCCTACGCGATATTGGCATGTAGTGCCAGTGGCCAAAATGGAAATTCAAAGGGACACCACGATAGTGGCGCATCGCAGTGAATGCTCATTTCCCACTCATTCTTTTCCAGTGAGCCACCGTGATAGTGGTGCATCGTGGTGACCTAGTAAATTGTAATTTTTGGTCATTTTTCCAGTTTCTATTTAAAGTTTAATAGGGGCATTTTAGTGAAACCCCAAGGCCCCAGTTCATGTAAAACACATCATTAAGCATATTCCAAAGCACTTTATGCTTATTTAATCAATTCTCTCTAAAAACAAACCTAAAGCTCAAACTTTCTCTCCAAGAAAATCCAATTTCTCCGTTAATTCTCCAAGGCAATTCAAGATTAAGGATTCCCAATTCAAGAACTCTAAAAATTCAACTCCAAAGCATCAATAGGGATACAAGATTCAAGTCTTAGCATCTAGTTCATCAATTGAGGTATGTGGGATTTTCCAACAAGGATAATCCTTTCATCCTTGTACCCAAAACATATTTTAATTACTAAATTTTATGTGATTTCCCATGAAATTGAAGTTAAGGTCGATAACCAATATTTCTATCTATAAGAATATGAGATTTAAAGTGATTTAGAAGTTGAGTTGCATTTTATGTTCATATTTTCATGCATACTGTAGAAATTTTCAGATTTTTAGTTGATTTATCAATATTTACATTATCAAGCATGAACATTTTGATGTTTTGACATGAGTTTAATGCATAGGTCATCAAGCCCTAATTAGAGATTGCTATTTCAAGATTATTTGTGCTATGAGCGCCCTATGATAAGATTATTCTCAGATTTTTTATAAAGATTTGACCTTTTGGTCCTAAGCTAAGATAAAGAATCCACATTGTTCAAATGACTTGAGATTTAATGAAAAGAAAGAGCATATTTGGTTTTCTTGTAAATCCTTGTGCTATTTGAAATGAATTTCCTAAGATCCTGAGCATAAGAATGGGACTAGAATTTAGCACCGAGATGGGTATGTTACCAAGGTTTCATGCCTTAGAACTATGTGCCCCCGTAGGATTATGATTTTTCTCACTTCCACGTAGATGACTAAGATTGTGATCACTTAAGATAAGAAGTTCTATTCTAATGGCTAGGGTAGAACAACTCTCCCCAATGTGGGTAAGACATTGGACTCCATGAATGCTCACATGATTTATATCGGTTAGAAGAACCTCCTAAAAGAAGTCCCCTACTCTTAAAATAGTTTATTGGTTTAAAGCCTTAAGATAAAAACATATGTTTTGGAAGTTGTGTTTTTTTTAATTCTTAAAGTCTTGAGATAAAGTATTTCCCTTATAGTTGATAAGACAACGCAGTAGTTTCAGAAAGAACAGATTTTGAAACTTAATGTAATTGCTCACAAGATTTATTTTATATGCTTTATTGTTCGTGATTTATGATCCTCTGTTTCAGATTACTCAAGGCTATGTGAGTTATTTACATTGACCATGCATGATTTATAAATTGTGATGATATTGTTTACTTATTACATCCACCCCCATATGCTCAGTACATTCCCAAAGTACTGATCCACATATACTTCTATGTTCTACATTGTCTCATAATGTAGGTTCAGGTGCTCAGTCTCAGCAGCGTGAGTGATTTCCAAACATCTCATCTACATCTCTGCAGTTGGTGTGTCCTCATAGCTCGGGGACTTAGCTATTCAAATTTCCAGTTTATTAGTAGCTAATTCAGTATTCATTTCAGACAGTTTGAGTTAGCTGGGGACTTTCCTAATGACTCACTAGATTCAGTCAGTAGAGGCTTGTCGGACTACTAGATTCATTTTTAGATTTTAGTTACAGTATTCAGATTTTTAGTATTTTCTTTATCAGACTAATGAGATTAGTATTTTCAGATATACTCATATAATTCAGATAGTTTTATGCAATTGTTATGACTTTACATTCATATTCCCCTATTTTGAGATTCAGATTTAGTAGAAGGAAGCCAGGGTTAGCTTAGGACTACTGTAGTTCGGAGCACCATGTGACGTCTCAGGAATTAGTTTTTTGGGCATTACAAACTTGATATCAGAGCCTAAGGATTAGAGAGTCCTACGTAGTTAGACAAGCCGCATTACGTAGAGTCTTGATCATCGGTGTGAAGCACGCCATATTTATGAACAAGAGGTTATGGAGCATTTTAGGAAATCATATCTTCTTTCATGATCTATCATGCATTAAGTGTCACTATCTGCTTCTAAATCATGCTTTCATGTGATAGAAAATGACTTCTCATTGAGCTAACACATGCAGAAACGATAACCAACCACCCCATCCCACAGATTCTTTGAATGAGAATGTGTTACATGCTGAGTTTTGGGTTGTCTTTCAGGAGCTATCCTAAGCTATGACAGCTAATGTTCAGGGAAACCATCAGGATGCAGCCCTACTTTAGCAAGACGGGTACTTAGCCACAGCCAGAATTCTACATTTTATAAGAATAAACCCGCTAAAATTCTTTGGGTCAAAAGCAGGTGAGAACCCATAGTTTTATCTAGATGAGGTGAGGAAGATCACCCAAATTATGTATATTTCTGAAGAGGAGAGTGTAGAATTGGAATCCTATAGGTTGAAGGATATTGTATATGATTGGGTAGTAATGTTGAAGAAAAGTAGAAGGGAGAATGTAGCTCCCATGACTTGGCAGATATTTCAGGATGTGTTCTTAGACAAGTTCTTCCCACATGAGATAAGGGAAGCTAAGATAGAAGAGTTCATAAACTTGAGGAAGGGCTCAATGATAGTGAAGGATTATTTCCTCAAGTTTAACCAGTTTTCTAAGTACGCCCCTGATCAGATGGCTGACCCTAGGTCAAGCATGAGTAAGTTTGTGATCGGTGTGTCTGGGCTGGTAGTTAAGGAGTGTAGGACTGCTATGCTCATTAGAGATACGAATCTTTCTAGATTAATGATGCAAGCTCAATAGATTAAGGTAGAAAAGTTGAGGAAAAGAGAGAGAGTAAATAAAAAAGCTAGAACAGGGCAGTTTGATTATGGACAGAATAGGTCTAGAGGAGGAAATTGTTTGCATATTTAGAATATACCATCTATGCCCGCACCTTTTTCAACCAGTGCTCGTGCACCCAGAAATACGCAGGAACAGTGGGGTAAGTCTTCTACTTCCAGATCTCAAAATTGTATGAGTGGTAGGCCTAGTTATCCTCCGTGTGCTAAGTGTGGTACGACTCATTCGAGTGAGTGTTTGTGGGGTCAAAAAGGTTGTTATGGATGTGTCCAAGTGGGTCACGAAATCAAAAAGTGCTTGTATGCTAGACAGAGAAATAGAGATGTCCATCCCCAGACTCAGGCTACTAGTGCATCAGCTCCTTTAGGTCGCCTAGCTCCTCCTCAGGGCACATCATCTAGTACCGATGACGGTTAGTACCAGAATAGGTTCTATGCTTTACCATCCCGCTAAGAGCAGGAAAATTCGCCAGATGTTATTACTGTTATGCTTCGTGTCTTTCATCTTGATGTTTATGTGTTGCTAGACCCTGGATCAAGTTTCTCATATATGACCTCATTAGTTGCAGTAAATTTAAAAGTAAGTTCAGAAAAAATCCCTGAGCCTTTCTTAGTTTCTACCCTATTAGGTGAGTCAGTTATTGCCAAGCAGATTTACAGAAAGTGTCCTATCACTATCCGTCATAAAATCATGTTAGCGGACCTAATAGAGTTAGATATGGTTGATTTTGATCTTATTCTTGGTATGGATTATCTTCATTCCTGTTATGCATCTATAGATTGTTGCACCCGTGTGGTGAATTTTCAGTTCCCAAATGAGCCAATCTTTGAATGGTCAGGTAATTCAGTGTCTCCCAAAAGTCATTTCATATCTTATCTTAAAGCGAGAAAGTTAATTTTCAAAGGGTGTATCTATCATCTTGTTTGAGTTAAAGACACTAAGTCTGAAACTCAAACAATTTAGTTCGTCCAAGTGGTCAATGAGTTTCCTGAAGTTTTTCCAAAAGATTTCCTAAGGGTAACACCCGATAGAGAGATAAAATTTGGTATTGACCTTCTTCCAGATACTCAGCCCATATCCATTCCTCCTTATCGTATGGCTCCAGCCAAACTGAAAGAGTTAAAGGAGCAGCTTAAAGATATTTTATATAAAGGTTTCATAAGGCCCAGTGTTTCTCCATGGGGCACTCCCATCCTATTCATGTGAAAGAAAGATGGTTCTTCGTGAACATGCATAGACTATCGTTGTCTAAATAAGGTCACAGTCAAGAACAAATACTCTCTTCCTAGAATTAATGACATTTGATCAAATCCAAGGTGCAAGTTATTTCTTAAAGATAGCCCTTAGATTCGGCTATCATAAGCTTAAAGTAAGGGAATGTGATATTCCAAAGACAGCTTTCAGAACCCGTTATGATCATTTTGAGTTTCTAGTCATATCTTTCGGGCTAGCTAATGCCCCAGCAGCTATCATGGACCTCATAAACCGAGTGTTCAAACAGTATCTATACATGTTTGTCATTGTATTCATAGATGATATCCTTGTGTACTTTCGTAGTGAGGACGGCCACGTAGATCATCTCAGAATTGTCTTACAAACTCTTAGAGATCATCAATTATTCGCCAAATTCAACAAGTATAAATTTTGGCTAAGATCAGTAGCCTTTCTCGATCATATTATTTCTTCCGATGGCATTAGAGTCGATCCTCAAAAGACTGAAGTAGTAAGAAACTGTCCTAGGCCCATTTCTTTGTCAGACATTAAAAGTTTCTTGGGTTTAGCTGGCTATTACCGCCATTTTGATAAAGGTTTCTCTTCTATTGCATCTCTTATGTATAGACTGACCCAAAAAAAGATTAAGCTTCAGTGGTCAGATTCTTGTGAGAAGAGCTTTCAGGAATTGAAGACTTAACTAACTACAGCCCCAGTCTTACCACTACCAGATGGTATAAATGGATTCGTTTTTTTTGTGATGCCTCTAGAGTTGGGTTGGGTTGTGTGTTGATACAAAGAGGTAAGGTCATAGCCTATGCCTCTAGAAATTTGAATCCTCACTAAAAAAACTACCCTACCTATGAACTTAAGCTAGGTGAAGTAGTATTTTTCTTGAAACTAGAGGCACTATCTGTATTGTGTGCATGTTGATGTGTTCACAGATCACAAAAGTTTGCAGTATATGTTTAATCAGAGGGATTTGAATCTTCGTTAGATGTGGTGGTTAGAATTGTTGAAGGATTATGATATAAGTGTGCTGTATTATCCGAGAAAGGCCAATGTAGTGTCAGACGCCCTTAGTAGATTGTCTATTAGCAGTGTTGCTCATATAGAGAATAATAAAAAGAGTTAGCTCGAGAATTTCATCATTTGGCTAGATTGGGTATTAGGTTGGTTGATTCAGCTGAAGGGAATGTTTGGATGCAGAGTAGTACCGAATCTTCCCTAGTTTCAAAAGTGAAAGAAAAGCAAGAAAAAGATTATAGTTTGGTCAAACTGAAAGAGTCGGTTAAACACTAAAAGGTTGAGGTTTTCTCTCAAAAGGGAGATGGTGTGTTGGGATACTGAAGCAGAGTGTGTGCGCCTTGTGTTGATGATTTGAGACAGAGAATTATGGCTGAAGATCATGGCGCGCATTATTCGATACACCCAGGAACTACCAAGATGTATCGCGATTTGCGGAAAATCTATTGGTGGAGTGGTATGAAGAAAGATATATCAGAGTTTGTAGAAAAGTGTAAAACTTGGCAACAGGTTAAGGTAGAGCACCAAGGACCTGGTGGTATATTGCAAGAGTTTGGTATCTGATAACGCCCAAACTACAGCTTTCGTAAGAGTGTAAGCGGTCGCTATCAAATATAGAACCCAACTGGGTTGGGTGTCGAATCCCACAGGGAATACTCGGTCACTAAGTATGCAACTATTAGTAGACTTTTGGTCGAAAATTCTACGGAAAGGGGGGATTTGAATTATGGAGAGAATTAATGTAAACAAAATAAAAATGGAATGCTTTGTATAGTAAGATTTAATCAATGAGAATTATAAGTTAGGGTTATGTCCACCTTATGAGTTTTACGTATCTATTGGCTATGAGTTATGCAGAATTCAGACATTCATGCGCTTATAGAGTTTCGTATTATATGGTAAATCCTAGTGTCTTTCGACCATCAAGGATTATTTTACTTTAACTCTTTCGAGCTTAAAGCGTATAACTAATGGTACGAATTCTCCAAGAGGTCAATCCAGTTACGGCACTAACTTTTAAACAGGGGTTGGTAGCCCTATTTCCTTGTCACTCTCTTTTTTCCAGACATGTAATATTTCTTTCGAACAAGTTAATGCTATACTGGCGTATTCTATATGTTTGTAACCACAAGAATTCAATTAAGATGAAGAGAGTAATGATATAAGCAGCATACGTATCAAGAATTCACAAACTCATAGCAATAGATAGTATCTCATAAGGCTTCCATAACCCTAACAGAGAAGTTTAGCTACTCATAATTGTGAAGGAAAACCACGAGGATATCATCATCATACCAAAGTAATAACAATATCACGATAAGTAAGTATTGGCGTCACTTGTGGCGTGAATTCCTTGCTAGTAGCGTTTCTCTTGTCGTGAAAATTAAAAGTCGAATAGATGAATAATAATGTCAACAACGAATTTAAGAATAGAAGAGAATAAGAATGAATTGAACCAGAATGAATTGAATGCCGAAAAATTCAGCAAATAAGGGTTTTTATAACACCCTTGTCCTAGTCCTACTGAAATAGGGTTTTTATCCTTGTCCTACTGAAATAGGGTTTTTATCCTTGTCCCAGTCCTACTGGGTTACTGCTGATCCCCAAGTATTAAGAAATACTAATTTTGCCCGGGACAGGTTTTCCATGCATCACATTTAGTCCTCAAGCTTCCAAAAGTTGCCTTCCTTCTTACGTGAAGTTTCCTTTGGCGTTCAACAGTCCACAAAATGCTGAAATCTTCATCATTTATACCTGAAAACTTGCTAATCACGTTGGTTAGCTCACTTACAGGAAAAAGGACTAAAAGTACAGGAATTATATATTTTATCCTCAAAACTTAACCAAAATATGGGTAAATAATGGTGTTTGGGCGTGTAAATACGCCTAACATCAACACCCCACACTTAAAGTTTTGTTCGTCCTCGAACAAAATATCATGTCCATATAAAACATCTACTTAGGGTTTCACAGTAACAGCACAAAATATTCATCAAGACAGGCACGAGAATCATTAACAAAGAGTAGTTCTCTTGATCACTAATAGAAACAATTCAACCTCCAACCTAGACTCGTGATGATGGCTAATTCGTATCCACAAGTTAAGGCACAAAGAATCATACACAACTACCCAAAAACTCGTCAACCATGTGTGTCTCACACAAGATATTACCCATAATCACTCACAAGTTTTGCATTTTTTGAAACATGGGTACAATATTCTCCTTGCTCTCACTCTCACAAAGAATTCATATGTTGCAACTGATGACCATAGGCTTGCCCTTAGTGTAATGCTCCACTAAATATCAGAATGCTAAGCTTAGGATCAACCAGGTCTTTACAGGTTGTAATATAGGCTAAGGGACAGGTAGGACTATTTTGGCCAGAAATAGTGACTAAGTTCCCTAAGCGCTTTAATACACTATGTTATGTCATTAATTTCTCTCTTTTAAACAACTCTGCTACCTTTCTTTTATCTACCACCCCTTTTCACCTATTTTGTTATTCATTTTTAAACAGAATTAACTTTTTATTTTTTTATTTATTTTTTTTTCTCTTTTTTTCTTATAACACACCTCTATAATAGCCACTCTTTTTCATAACAAATTCAAGTACCAATACACTCTAAGGCATCACTCTCACCCAATTTCCTCTTATTTTGTCACATGACTTTACAATTTAAAGCACCTAGGAATTAGGATCAAATTATGGTCTTGAAAAAAATAGATTAGGCTACATATGAGGCTGTCAAAGAAAATGGCTAAAGGCTCAAAGGGGTTTAACTAGGGTAAATGTACACGGGTAGGTCAAAAGAAGGTAAACAATTATAGGCTGCCAAAGAAATACCTAAATCATCTCCTAAACTTGCACTCTTTATTTCGCTTTACACACACACCAGGCAAGTTCTAGCATCAGTCACAACACAGAATATACTATAATCTCACACACACAAGGCACATGGTCAACTTTATTGGGAGCAGTATAGACTCTTGACCCAACAGATGAATGAACTAAACCATACACTTATCACATAGTGAGTCACACTTAGAGCCTAAATGTCTTAATAGTAATGATTTTATCACAAACGCTTATCATAATACCATGCCGCCTATCAGAACAATTTCATGCAAAATCTAAAAAAAAATTTTGAAAACTACTAACTAAAAACTACTAACTACGCGACAAAATCAAACAAACACACATAACTAAATATAGGCAAAGAAGTACAGCATACAAATACCAGCACCCCACACTTAGATGGGACACACTACCCTCAGTAGAAAATAAATAAGGAAAACCTGATTAGTCGGACTCCTCTTCTATGTCTGGGGTCATAGCCCCTGTGTCGGAATCATTACCAGAGGAGTCATCCTCAAAAGTTCCTCAAAATGTACCCCACTTGATTCCAAGAGTGTGTCGAGGTATTTGCAGCACGGATGATTCAGCTTGCTCTTTTCTTCCTCTAGTCTTACCTTTCTGTGAGGTGGACGCTTTTTCTTTTCCTTGTCGTCCTTTTGGTGCCATTCTACCTGAGATTCATGTTAGCTCATCTCGGAAGATATAATCGACAAAAAAACTATAGTGGCACTACCCCACACTTAATTTGTTTGTACAAACTAATTAAGTGAGTGATGTCGATTACTCAGACTTCATCGACTTACGTATAGGCAATATGTTCCAACTATATGTTCATCACAGTCATACTTTCATGTCATCTTAACTATCCTATGCAACTCTATTTCATGTAATCTTGATTATACTTTCATGTTTGGATTAATGCACCTTTTGAACAAGACTACTATGTAGAGATTATATCAAGTTATGACATAGAAATAATCACAACATCTCATGCTTGTATTCAATCATGATTTTTATCTCGATGAACGAGTCATTCAAACATTCAAGCTTTCAATTTTGAAGATTATGCCATTAACTTCACCATGTCGATTCCGCAAAAGTATGATAGCGTATCAAAATCAAATACAAGTTGGAACAAAGTTAAGAACCCCCACACGTATTCATTCACTCAACTAGATGTATCATAACAAACCAACCACATTCAAATTACCAACACCACATCAAGATCGAACAAATCATTATAAGCTTAGTATTGTAACACTTACGGAATATAAAAGAAGAACTTACTTGGTGATGGTCTTGGAAGATGGTCTTGCAAGGTTAGATGAGTAAAAAGAAAAGTTTGAGAGATTTTGGAAGGGTAGGCGCACTTAGATTGAGTAAACAATGTGATTTTGTCTTAGGGATGAAGTTCTATTTATAGCACAAGGCTTGGGTCGGGTTTTGACCCATTTGGAATCGGATTAGGAGACCAAAATGTGAGCATAGGCGGCGCTTAATGCTTTGCCTATGCTTGGCATAGGCGACGCCTTTTGCAAAGCCTAGTTGGACATAGGCTTTGGCATAGGCGGCGCCTATGCTATGGCATTCTAGATTTAGAGACAAAAGGCTTTGGCATTGGCGGCACCTATGCTATGGCATTGTTGGGCATAGGCGGCGCCTATGCTATGACATTGTAGATTCAGAGAGCTTAGGCCATAGCATAGGCCTTGCCTTGTTCGTTGCCTAGATTTACATAGGCCTTGCCTTGTTCATTGCCTAGATTTGCATAGGCAATGCCTAACCCATAGCCTTTGTTTCTTCATTCCTAACTTACCAACTTCAACATGAACCACTTCAACTCAAAATTTAAGACCAATCTCCTCCTTTGTACGTCTTACACCTACACTCACTCAAAAACAACAAAAACGATTAGAACGATGGGTTGCCTCCCAATTAAGCACCTTAGTTTTGGTCATGGATCGACTACAAAAACAAACTCCTAGTAAAACAAAACAATTAAAAACGATGGGTTGCCTCCCATCTAGAGCTTGATTTATTGTCGTGGCACGACATAGTTACCTCGATTACTTAGACTTCATCGAGATAGATGGTGCATCATTTTCTGAATGGATTCAGACGACGCTAATGCTTACTTGTGGGCATGCCATCTTTTTCAAGATGACTTTTGTGCATACATATCCCAGGTGGGATACCAATTATATCATCAATAGACCAACCAATGGCTCTCTTGTACCTCTTTAGAGCAGAGATGAGAGCCTCTACTTGTTGTTCACCTAAATCAGCCGCAATACTCATCGGAAATGTATTTCCACTTCCTAAGAACGCGTAGCTTAGGTGACTGGGGAGCTCTGTCGATTCTAGCACTGGTGCCTCTGCAATGGAAGTCTTCGCTGTTGGTGAAGATCGATTCTTAGGATCAAGGTCCAGCTTCTTGGGAGCATGAGAATAGGACCTTATTCTTGTTAGAGCACAAATGATTTCTTCATGTTCTTCAGCCCCCTCACACTCAAAATTCAACAGCACATCAGATAGTGACTCAACAGTAAGTTGCTTCTCTACAGATAATTCTTTCTCATCTTCATAATAAACATCATCTACAGAGAACACATTTATATCGCTGGGCTGCTTCATTGCTTTGCATAAATCAAAATGGACCACTTCGTCATTCAATCAAAATAAAAGCTCATTAGCTCTCAAATCAATCGGCACACTTCCGATTGCGAGAAAAGGACGACCCAAGATTATGGGAGCTTCAGAATCCACCTCACAATCTAGAATAACAAAGTCTGCAGGAAAAATGATGGAAGAAACCTTCACCAACACATCATTCAAGATACCCACAGGTCATTTTACTGACCTATCTACCATCACGAGCCGCATATTGGTTGGTGTAGGGTCACCGAACCTCAACTTTCTGTACACCGATAGCGGCATCAAATTGATGCTAGCTCCCAAATCGCATAATGCCTTGGCAAAATCCAAAGATCCAATCGTGCAAGGAATAGTGAAAGCACCAGGATCTGCCTTCTTCTGTACTAGCGATCTCGTTGCAATTGCACTGCAATGATGAACATTGTCTGCCAACGAATAACTTGCTGCCCGCTTCTTTGTCAAAAGGTCCTTCATGAATTTCGCGTGCCCAGGCATCTATTCTAGCGCCTCCACCAAAGGAACATTAATAGTCAGTTGCTTCAACAGAGTTATACATTTACCGAACCTGGTGTCATCAGCTTTCTTCTTCAGTCTCTGCGAAAAAGGTGGTGGTGGAAGGGGAATAGTTTTCTCCACCACTTCATTTTTATTTTGCTTCCGATCTCCAACCTTTTCAGGAGTGTCATCAGCCTTTTTCTTTAGTCTCTGCGGAAAAGGTGGCGGTGGAAGGGGAATAGTTTTCTCATGAACGCTCTCATTCAGATTTTCAGCTTCTACAAAATCATCACAATCTGCATCAATAACATCATCCGCTATATTATCAACCACCTGCTTGCTTTTGGAAGGATTTTCCAACACTTTACCACTTCGGGTAGTAATAGCCATACATGTTCCATCATTCCTTGGATTTTGCATGGTGTTGCTAGGTAAGGTGCCAGCCTTTCGTTGGTTGAATGCTGCTGAAAGTTGACTCAATTGCTGCTCTAGTTGTTTTATTGTAGTAGAATGAGAGTCAACCAATTGATTTATTGAAGACAAATCATTCTTTACCACATTCACTCCTGTATTAGTTGCCTCCACTCCTTTCAGCAGCTTTGCCATCATATCTTCCATGGACATCTTCCCCGAACCAGATGCCGCGACGTTACGATTTCCAGGGGGAATATACAAACCGCTTCTGTCAGTCTTGTTCTTCCAACTACCTTGATCACGGTCCTTATTTCCAGATTTATCATAATAGTTCCGACCTTGGTTTCCTTAGTCATTGCCTCGGAAACCCCCCTGATTATTCAAGTAGTAAGCTTATTCCTCAGAATCAGACTCATCTCTTCCTTTTAATGCAACTTTTTTGACTTTTTTGGTCTTCCCTGATAATAAGTACTTGGTAAGAAGATCCATCTGTGTTTTCATATGTGCCATATCTTGATCGCGTTTCTCCTCTCTTCGCCTCTGTTCTGTAGTCATGCCAATAGATATAGTAGATATTGCTACCTTAGAATCCCTGGTATGCCAAGCCCTACTCTGCTTTGTCATACGATCTAGCATATCACTTGCCTGAATAAAAGTAAGGTCCATGAATGACCCTCCTACAGCATTATCAACCACTGGCTTAGTCACCGAATTCAAAGATCTGTATAATATCTCCATCAAGTGGACATTGGTCATATGATGATTTGGGCACCTTATAAGCTTCTTCTTGAACCTCTCTCATGTTTCGTGGAGATCTTTAGTTGGAAGCTGTCGAAAATTGCTGATCTCATGTCTCAACTGTGCTCTCTTGGATGGTGGAAAGAATCTTTCTAGGAAAGCGTCTTTCAGTTGCCTCCAATTTGTAATAGAATCAGGAGTCAGCCCATTCAACCATAGAGTTGCCTCCCCAGATAGAGACAATGGAAATAAGCGCAGCCGAAAAGCATTCTGTCCAACGCCTGGATTATCGAATAACTTGCATGTAAAGATAAAATTGACCAGATGCATATTCGGATCATCACCTGTAAGTCCACCAAATAATCCTTTGAGCTATAATAGTTGAATCATGGTGCTAGTGATGTTGAACTTGGCTCCGGGTGCCAAGGGCGGAGGAATAATGGCTCCTGTGGCATCAGCTCCGTCCAGATCGTCATCATCATCATCAAAAGGCATCTGCATAGCTCAGCGTTCAGGCCTAAATCTTCCGTGATGATCTCTTCTGTTTGCAGGTGTCGCCACCTCAGCATCACGCCTAGGGTTTAGTAATTCGTCATCACCTAGGTCCTCATCGTCAGGATTTGTTGCCCACCCAGGGTTATCAATATTCTGTTGATGTACTTGGGCAGCGGCCAACGCAGCTAGTCTAGCCTGCTCCTGTTGAGCAGCCCTTCTTTCAATGTCACTTTGCGCCTCCATCCTGCCAATAAGTTGTGGTTCAGGGTTTATGGGTAATAATGGTTGTCTCGAACTTCAAGTATTTGGCATGCACTGAACAAAAACCTGCAGAAAACAAAAACAACAACTAAAAGTAAAGTATGAGAATCTTTGACCAAAGGGTCTAGTAATTATCACAAACTTAGTTGACAACCGTATTCCCCGGCAACGGCGCCAAAATTTGATAACGCCCAAACTACAGCTCTCGTAAGAGTGTAAGCGGTTGCTGTCAAATATAGAACCCAACTGGGTTGGGTGTCGAATCCCACAGGGAATACTCGGTCACTAAGTATGCAACTATTAGTAGACTTTTGGTCGAAAATTCTACAGAAAGGGGGGATTTGAATTATGGCGAGAATTAATGTAAACAAAATAAAAATGGAATGCTTTGTATAGTAAGATTTAATCAATGAGAATTATAAGTTACGGTTATGTCCACCTTATGAGTTTTACGTATCTATTGGCTATGAGTTATGCGGAATTCAGACATGCATGCGCTTATAGAGTTTCGTATTCTATGGTAAATCCTAGTGTCTTTCGACCATCAAGGATTATTTCACTTTAACTCTTTCGAGCTTAAAGCGTATAACTAATGGTACGAATTCTCCAAGAGGTTAATCCAGTTACGGCACTAACTTTTAAACAGGGGTTGGTAGCCCTATTTCCTTGTCACTCTCTCTTTTCCAGACATGTAACATTTCTTTCGAACAAGTTAATGCTATATTGGCGTATTCTATATCTTTGCAACCACAAGAATTCAATTAAGATGAAGAGAGTAATGATATAAGCAGCATACGTATCAAGAATTCACAAACTCATAGCAATAGATAGTATCTCATAAGGCTTCCATAACCCTAACAGAGAAGTTTAGCTACTCATAATTGTGAAGGAAAACCACGAGGATATCATCATCATACCAAAGTAATAACAATATCATGATAAGTAAGTATTGGCGTCACTTGTGGTGTGAATTCCTTGCTAGTAGCGTTTCTCTTGTCGTGAAAATTAAAAGTCGAATAGATGAATAATAATGTCAACAACAAATTTAAGAATAGAAGAGAATAAGAATGAATTGAACCAGAATAAATTGAATTGAATGCCGAAAAATTCAGCAAATAAGGGTTTTTATAACACCCTTGTCCTAGTCCTACTGAAATAGGGTTTTTATCCTTGTCCTACTGAAATAGGGTTTTTATCCTTGTCCCAGTCCTACTGGGTTACTGCTGATCCCCAAGTATTAAGAAATATTGATTTTGCCCGGGACAGGTTTTCCATGCATCACATTTAGTCCTCAAGCTTCCCAAAAGTTGCCTTCCTTCTTACGTGAAGTTTCCTTTGGCGTTCAACAGTCCACAAAATGCTGAAATCTTCATCATTTATACCTGAAAACTTGCTAATCACGTTGGTTAGCTCCCTTACAGGAAAAAGGACTAAAAGTACAGGAATTATATATTTTATCCTCAAAATTTAACCAAAAATATGGGTAAATAATGGTGTTTAGGCGTGTAAATACGCCTAACATCAGTATCCCCAGTTAGATGTGGGAAGAGGTGAATATGGATTTTGTTACTGGTTTACTCCTTCATGTCGTTAGCATGATTTGATTTGGATTATTATAGACAGATTGACTAAGTTAGCATATTTTTTGCCAGTTCACACATCTTACATAGATGAAGATTATGCTAAGTTGTACATCAGAGATTAGTCAGACTGCATAGAGTTCCCTTATCTATCATTTCAAATAGGGGTACTTAGTTCACTTTCTAGTTTTAGAGAGCTTTTCAAAAGGGTCTCTTACCCAAGTCCATCTTAGTTCAGCTTTCCACCCTCAAAAAGATGGTCAAGCAGAGAGGAGCATCAAAACTCTAAAAGATATGTTGAGGGAATGTGCTCTTGATTTCAAAGGTAGTTGGTATGAGCATTTGTCATTGATTGAGTTCTCTTATAATAACCGTTACCATTCTAGCATTCAGATGGCCCCATTTGAGGCTCTTTATGAGAGGAGATGTAGATCGTCTATAAGTTGGTTTGAAGTGGGTGAGGCCTCTTTGCTTGCTCCTGATGTAGGGTTTGATGCTATGAAGAGAGTTAAGCTGATTAGAGAAAGATTGAAAATAGCCTAGAGTCGTCAGAAATCATATGTAGATGTGAGAAGAAGGGACCTCAAGTTTGAGGTTAGTGATTTACTATATTTGAAAATTTTTCCCATGAAGGGGGTGAAGAGATTTGGCAAAAAGGGGAAGCTTAGTCCCTGGTATGTTGGCCCTAATAGAATTCTGAGTCGTATTGGGAAAGTGGCTTATGAGCTTGAGTTGCTCGCAGACTTGTCAGCCGTTCATCCTGTATTCCACGTCTCTATGCATACGAAGTGCATTAGCGACTCCACTGTTGTAGTTTCTTTAGAAAGTTCAGATATTTAGAATAGCCTTTCTTACGAAGAGATTTCAGTCGAGATTTTAGTTCATCAGTTCTGTAGAATAAGGAACAAAGAAGTTCCCTTGGTCAAAGTTCTTTGGCGGAATCAGTTTGTTGAGGGAACTACTTGGGAAATAGAAGAAGATATACGAGCCAAGTACCCTCACCTCTTCACCACAAACTCAGATTTAGCCAAAGGTAATACTCTTTCTTAATTTAGTTCTTTTCTAATCATAAATTCAGCTATATAGTTGTCCTCATGCAAGTTCATACACTCATAGAATTACTCAGAAGCTCAGAATGATTTAGATTTAGTTTCACAATTTATTTCAGTTGTGCATGCTATCATATATCCTCAAATTCCTCAGTATTCTTAGTCTAACAAGCAATATTCGAGGATGAATATTTCCAAAGGGGAGATATTGCAATACCCCATACTTTTCTTAACTCAATTTGACAACTAGCATAAAGAGTTAGCTTCAAAAAAGAATGACTCTCCATACATATGCAATTTTCTAATTTTAGTCCCTCCAATGCGTAGGAAATTGAATTAGCTTTTCAACGATATAAGATTAGCCTATATACAATGACCAAGTAAGAAGTAATGGCTATTTTAAGTTTCAGTCATAAAACACTGTGATTTGCGCCCATAGCGCGTCGCGGAGAAGTGTAAAATCACAATTGTCAAATTCCAGTGAGACTTCGTAATCATGGCGCATTACGGAGGAGTCCCTTTCATATTTGGCAATTTCCAGTGAGCCTACGCGATATTGGCGTATCTCTCTAGTGGCCAAAATAGTAATTCAAAGGGGCACCGCGATTGTGATGCGTCGCAGTGAATGCCCAGTTCCCACTCATTCTTTTCCAGTAAGCTGCTGCAATAGAGGCACGTTGCAGTGGCCTAGTAAATTGGGATTTTTGGTTGTTCTTCTCCAATTTTGATTTAAAGTTTAATAGGGGCATTTTGGTCAAACCCCAAGGCCCCAGTTCGTGTAAAACACATCATTAAGCATATTCCAAAGCACTTTATGCTTATTTCATCAATTCTCTCTCAAAAGAAAACCCTAAAGCTCAAACTTTCACTCCAAGAAAACCCAATTTCTCCATTAATTCTCCAAGGCAATTCAATATTAAGGATTCCCAAATCAAGAACTCTAAGAATTCATCTCCAAAGCATCAATAGGGATCCAAGATTCAAGTCTTAGCATCTAGTCCATCAATTGAGGTATGTGGGGGTTTTTCAACAGGGATAATCCTTTCATCCTTGTGCTCAAAACTTATTTTAATTATAAATTTACTGAATTTTACGTGATTTCTCATGAAATTGAAGTTAGGATTTATACCCAATATTGCTATTTATAAGATTATGAGATTTCAAGTGATTTAGAAGTTGAGTTGCATGCTTGTGTTCATATTTTCATGCATATTGCAAAAAATTTCAGATTTTGAGTTGATTTATCAATATTTACATTATCAAGCATGAACATTTTGATGTTTTGACATGAGTTTAATGCATGGGTCACTAAGCCCTAATTAGAGATTGCTATTTCAAGATTATTTGTGCTATGAGCACCCAATGATAAGATTATTCTTAGATTTTTTATAAAGATTTGACCTTTTTGTCCTAATCTAAGATAAAGAATCCACATTGTTCATATGACTTGAGATTTAACGAAAAGAAAGAGCATAATTGGTTTCGTTGCAAATCCTTATGCTATTTTGAAGTGGATTACCTTAGATCCTGAGCATAAGAATGAGAGTAGTATTTAGCACCGAGATGGGTATGTTACCAAGGTTTCATACCTCAGAACTACGTGCCCCCGTAGGATTAAGATTATTTCCACTTGCACGTGGATGACTAAGATTGTGATCACTTAAGTTAAGAAGTTCTATTCTGATGGCAAGGGTAGAACAGTTCTTCCCAACGTGGGTAAGACATTGGACTCCCTGAAAGCTCACATGATTTATGTCAGTTAGAAGAATCTCCCAAAAAAAGTCCCCTACTCTTAAAACAGTCTATTGGTTTAAAGCCTTAAGATAAAAGCATATGTTTTAGAAGCTGTGTTTTTTCTTATTCTTAAAGTCTTGAGATAAAGTATTTCCCTTATAGTTGACAAGATAACACAGTAGTTTCAGAAAAACAGATTTGGAAACTTAATGTAATTGCTCACAAGATTTATTTTATATGTTTTATTATTCATGATTTATAATCCTCAGTTTCAGATTTCTCAAGTCTATGTGAGTCATTTACATTGACCATGCATGATTTTATAAATTGTGATGATATTGTTTACTTATTGCATTCACCCCCATATGCTCAGTACATTCCCAAAGTACTGATCCACATATACGTCTATGTGCTACATTGTCTTATAATGTAAGTTCAGGTGCTCAGTTTCAGCAGCATAGGTGATTTTCGAGCATCTCATCTACATGTCTGCAGTTAGTGAGTCCTCATAGTTTGGGGACTTAGCTATTCAGATTTCCATTTTATTAGTAGATGATACAATATTTATTTCAGACAGTTTGAGTCAGCCGGGGCCTGTCCTAGTGACTCTCTTGATTCAGTCAGTAGAGGACTACTAGATTTATTTTTAGATTTTAGTTACAGTATTCAGATCTTCAGTATTTTCTTTGTCAGATTGATGAGATTAGTATTTTTAGATATACTCAGATAATTCAGACAGTTTTCTACATTCATTATGATTTTACATTCATATTTCCCTATTTTGAGATTTAGATTTAGTAGAAGGCAGTCAGGGTTAGCTTAGGGCTACTGTAGTTTGGAGCACCATATGGCATCTCAGGAATTAGATTTCGAGGTGTTACAAACTCGATATTAGAGCCTAATGTTTAGAGAGTCCTAAGTAGTCAAACAAACTGTATTACGTAGAGTCTTAATCATCGGTGTGAAGTATGCCACATCTATGAGCAAGAGGCTATAGAGCATTTTAGGAAATCATCTCTTCTTTCATGATGTATCGTGCATTCTATGTCACTATCTGCTTCTAACTCATGCTTTCATGTGACCAAAAATGACTTTTTGTTAAGCTAACACACGCAGAAATAATAACCAGCCACCTCAGCCTACAGATCCTTTGAATTAGAATGTGTCACGTGTATAGTTTTTGGCTACCTTTCAGACGCTAGCCCAAGCTGTGACAGCTAATGTTTAGGGCAACCGTCAGGCTTCAGTCCCTCTTCAGCAAGATGGGGACTTAGCCACAGCCAGAATTTAAGATTTTATGGGAATGAACCCGCCAAAATTCATTGGGTCAAAAACAGGTGAGGACCTACAGTTTTATCTAGATGAGGTAAAGAAGATCACCCAAATTATGTATTTTTTTGGAAAGGAGAGTGTACAATTAGCAGCCTATAGGATGAAGGATGTTGCATATGATTGGGTAGTAATGTGGAAGAAAAGTAAAGAGGAGAATGCAACTCCCATGACTTGGCAGATATTCCAGGATGCATTTTTAGACAAGTTTGTCCACATGAGATGAGGGAAGCTAAGATGGGAAGAGTTCATAAACCTGAGGAAGGGCTCAATTATAGTGAAAGAGTATTACCTCAAGTTTAACCAATTGTCCAAGTATGCCCTTGATCAGATAGCTGACCCTAGGTCAAGCATGAGTAAGTTTGTGACCAGTGTATCTAGGTTGGTAGTTAAGGAGTGTAGGTCTGCTATGCTTATTGGAGATATGGATCTTGCTATATTGATGATGCATGCTCAGTAGATTGAGGCAGAGAAGTTAAAAAAAAAGAGTAAATAAAAAGGCTAGAACAGGGCAATTTGATTATGGTCAGAATAGGTCTAGAGGAGGAAATCATTTGCAGTTTTAGAATCAGCCATCTATGCCCGCACCTTTTTCAGCCATTGCTCCTGTACCCAAAAATAGGCAGGAATGGTGGGGTAAGTCTTCTATGTCCAGATCTCAGAATTGTGTGAACGGTAGGCCTAGTTATTCTCTATGTGCTAAGTGTGGTAAGACCCATCCAGGTGAGTGTTTTTAGGGTCGAAAAGGTTTTCATGGATGTGGCCAACCGGGTCATGGAATCAAAAAGTGCACGTATACTAAACAGAGAAATATCAATGTCCGTCCCCAGACTTAGGCTACTAGTGCACCAGCTTCTTTAGGTCGCCCAGCTCCTTCTTAGGGCGCATCATCTAGTACCGGTGGTGGTTGACACCAAAATAGGTTCTATGCTTTACCATCCCGCCAAGAGCAGGAAGATTCGATAGATGTTGTTACCGGTATGCTTCGTTTCTTTCATCTTGATGTTTATGTGTTGCTAAAACCTAGGTTGATTTTCTCTTATGTGACCCCATTAGTTGCAATAAATTTTGAGGTTAGTTCTGAAAAGATCCCTGAGCCTTTCTTGGTTTCTATCCTAATAGGTGAGTAAATTATTTCTAAGTAGATTTACAGAACGTGTCCTATTACTATCCATCATAAAATCATGTTAGCAAACCTAATAGAGTTAGATATGGTTGATTTTGATCTTATTCTTGGTATGGATTGGCTTTATTCCTGTTATGCATCTATAGATTGTCGCACCCGTATGGTGAAGTTTCAATTCCCAGATGAGACAGTCTTTGAGTGGTCAGGTAATTTAGTGTCTCTCAAAAGTCATTTCATACCTTATCTTAAAGCCAGAAAGTTAATTTCTAAAGGGTATATCTATCATCTAGTTCGAGTTAAAGACACTAAGTATGAGACTCCAATAATTTAGTCCGGCTGAGTGGTCAATGAGTTTCTTAAATTTTTTCCAAAAGACCTCTCAGGGGTACCTCCTGATAGAGAGATAGAATTCAATATTGACCTTCTTCCAGATACTCAGCCCATATATATTTCTCCTTATCGTATGACTCCAGCCTAACTTAAAAAGTTAAATAAGCAGCTTAAAGATATTTTAGATAAGGGTTTCATAAGGCCCAGTATTTCTCCATGGGGAGCTCCTGTCTTATTCGTGCTAAATAAAGATGGTTCTTTGCAAATGTGTATTGACTATCATCAGCTAAATAAGATCACAGTCAAGAACAAATACCTTCTTCCTATAATTGAGGACCTAATTGATCAACTCCAGGGTGTAAGATATTTCTCAAAGATAGCCCTTAGATTCAGCTATCATAAGCTTAAAGTAAGGGTATGTGATATTCTAAAGACAACTTTCAGAACCCGTTATGGTCATTTTGAGTTTTTAGTCATGTTTTTCGGGCTAACCAATGCCCCAGCAGCTTTCATGGACCTCATGAACTGAGTGTTCAAATAGTATCTAGATATGTTTGTCACAGTATTCATAGATGATATCCTTGCGTACTCCCGTTGTGAGGACGACCATGTAGATCATCTTAGAATTGTTTTGCAAACTCTTAGAAATCATCAATTTTTCACCAAATTCAGCAAGTATGAATTTTGGCTAAGATCAGTAGCCTTTCTCAGTCATATTATTTCCGTTGATGGCATTAAAGTCGATTACCAAAAGATTAAAGTAGTAAGAAACTAGCCTAGGCCCATTTCTCCGTCAGACATTAAAAGTTTCTTGGGTTTTGCTGGCTATTAATGCCATTTATTTGAAGATTTCTCATCTATTGCATCTCTTATGTATAAACTGACCCAAAAGAAGATTAAGCTTCAATGGTCAGATTCTAGCGAGAAGAGTTTTCAGGAATTGAAGACTTGACTCACTACAGCCTCAGTCTTAGTACTACCAGATGGAATGGATGGATTCATTATTTTTTGTGATACCTCTAGAGTTGGGTTGGGTTGTGTGTTGATGCAGAGAGGTAAGGTTATAGCCTATGTCTCTATAAAGTTGAAGCCTCACTAAAAAAACTACCATACCCATGATCTTGAGCTAGCTGAGGTAGTATTTGCCTTGAAAATTTGGAGGCACTATCTGCATGGTGTGTATGTTGATGTGTTCACGGATCATAAAAGCTTGCAGTATGTGTTTATTCAGAGGGAGTTGAATCTTTGTCAGAAGCGGTGGTTAGAATTGTTGAAGGATTATGATATGAGTGTGTTGTATCATCTGGTCAAGACCAATATAGTGGCAGACGCCCTTAGTAGATTATCTATAGGCAGTGTTGCTTATGTGGAGAATGATAAGACAGATTTAGCTCGGGAAGTTCGTCGTTTGGATCGATTGGGTGTTAGTTGGTTGATTCAACTGAAGGGAATGTTTGGGTTCAGAGTAGTACCGAATCTTCCCTAGTTTCGGAAGTAAAAGAGAATCAAGATAAGGATTCTAGTTTGGTCAAACTGAAGGAGTCGGTTAAACACCAAAAGATTGAGGTTTTCTCCCAAGGGGGAGATGGTATGTTGAGGTACCAAAGTAGATTATGTGCGCCTTGTGTTGATGATTTAAGACATAGAATTAAGGCTAAAGTGCATGGCTCGCGTTATTCGATACACCCAGGAGCTACCAAGATGTATCACAATTTGTGGGAAATCTATTGGTGAAGTGGTATGAAGAAAGATATAGCAGAGTTTGTAGCAAAGTTTGCAACCTATAAACAGGTTAAGGTAGAGCACTAAAGACCTGGTGATATATTGCAAGAGTTTGGTATCCCCACGTGGAAGTGGGAAGAGGTGAATGTGGATTGTGTTACTGCTTTACTCCATTCGCGTCATTAGCATAATTCAATTTGGGTTATTGTAGATAGATTGACTAAGTCAACTCATTTCTTGCTAGTTCACACATTTTACATAGCTGAAGATTATGCTAAGCTGTACATCAGAGAGTTAGTCAGACTGCATGGAGTTCCCTTGTCTATCATTTCATATAGGGGTACTCAGTTCATTTCCCAGTTTTAGAGAGCTTTTCAGAAAGGTCTTGGTACCCAAGTCCATCTTAGTTCAGCTTTCCACCTTCAGACAGATGGTCAAGTAGAGAGGACCATCTAAACTCTAGAAGGTATGTTGAGGGCATGTGCTCTTGATTTCAAAGGTAGTTGGGAGGAGCCTTTGTCATTGGTTGAGTTTGCTTATAATAACAGTTACCATTCCAGCATTCAGATGGCCCCATTTAAGGATCTTTATGAGAGGAGATGTAGATCGCCTATAGGTTGGTTTGAAGTGGGTGAGATCACTATGCTTAGGCCCGATGCAGTGTTTGAAGCTATGGAGAAATTTAAGTTGATTAAAGAAAGATTAAAAACAGCCTAGAGTCATCAGAAATCATATGCAGATGTGAGAAGAAGGGACCTCGAGTTTGAGGTTGGTGATTTAGTATATTTGAAAACTTCACCCATGAAAGGGGTGAAGAGATTTGGCAAAGAGGGGAAGCTTAGTCCCCGGTATGTTGGCCCTTATAGAATTCTGAATCGTGTTGGGAAAGTGGTTTATGAGCTTGAGTTGCTCGCAGAATTGTCAGTTGTTCATCCTGTATTCCACATCTCTATGCTTAAGAAGTGCATCAGCGACTCCACTGTTGTAGTTCCTTTAGAAAGTTCAAATATTCAGAATAGCCTTTCTTATAAAGAGATTCTACTCGAGATTTTAGATCATCAGATCCGTAGACTAAGGAATAAAGAAGTTCCCTTGGTCAAAGTTCTTTGGCAGAATTAGTCTATTGAGGGTGCTACTTGGGAAACAGAAGAAGATATGCGAGCCAAATATCATCACCTCTCACCGTAAACTCAGATTTAGTCGAAGGTTATACTCTTCCTTAATTTAGTTCTTTTCTAATCACAGATTCAGCTATATAGGTTTCCTCATGTAAGTTCATGAACTCACAGAATTACTCAGAAGCTCAGAATGATTTAGATTTAGTTTCGCAATTTATTTTAGTTGTGCATGCTATCATATATCCTCAGTATTCTTAGTCTAACTAGCAATATTCGAGGACGAATGTTTCTAAACGGGAAATATTGTAATACCCCATAATTTTCTTAACTCAATTTGACATCTAGAATGTCAAGCGTTAGCTTTAAGAAAGAATGAATTTCCATGCAATTTTCTAGTTTTAGACCCTCCAATGCGTAAGAAATTGAATTAGCTTTCCAACGATATAAGAGTCGCCTAAATCTGATAACCGAGTAAGAAGGTATGACTATTTTAAGTTTTAGTCATAAAACACTATGATTTGCGCACGTAGCACGTCGCGGAGAAGTGTAAAATCACAATTGTCAAATTTCAGTGAGACTCCGCAATCATGGCGCATCGCGAAAGAGTCCCATTTCACATTTGGCAATTTCTAGAGCCTATGCGATATTGACGCGTCACGCCAGTGGCCAAGATGGCAATCCAAAGGGGCACCGTGATTGTGGCGCGTGGCAGTGAACACCCAGTTCCTACTCGTCCTTTTCCACTGAGCCACCGCGCTAGTGGCGCGTTGCGGTGGCCTAGTAAATCAAGATTTTTGGTCGCTTTTTTAGTTTCGATTTAAAGTTTAATATGGGCATTTTGGTCAAACCCCAAGGCCCCAGTTCGTGTAAAACACATCATTAAGCATATTTCAAATCACTTTATGCTTATTTCATCAATTCTCTCTCAAAAGAAAACCTTAAAGCTCAAACTTTCTCTCCAAGAAAACCTAATTTCTCCATTAATTCTCCAAGGCAATTCAAGATTAAGGATTCCCAATTCAATAACTCTAAGAATTCATCTCCAAAGCATCAATAGGGATCCAAGATTCAAGTCTTAGCAACTAGATCATCAATTGAGGTATATGGGGGTTTTCAACAAGGAAAATCCTTTCATCCTTGTGCCCAAAACTTGTTTTAATTACAAATTTACTGAATTTTATATGATTTCCCATGAAATTGAAGTTAGAATTTATACCCAATATTGTTATTTATAAGATTATGAGATTTCAAGTGATTTAGAAGTTGAGTTGCATGTTTATGTTCATATTTTCATGCATATTACAGAAATTTTCAGATTTTGAGTTGATTTATCAAAATATACATTATCAAGCATGAACATTTTGATGTTTTGACAAGAGTTTAATGCATGGGTTATTAAGACCTAATTAGAGATTGCTATTTCAAGATTATTTGTGCTATGAGCACCTTATGATAAGATTATTCTCAGATTTTTTTGATAAATATTTGACCTTTTGGTCCTAAGCTAAGATAAAGAATCCACATTGTTTATATGACTTAAGATTTAACGAAAAGAAAGAGCATAATTGGTTTTCTTGTAAATCCTTGTGCTATTTTGAAGTGGATTTCCTAAGATACTGAGCATAAGAATGAGAGTAGTATTTAGCACCGAGATGGGTATGTTACCAAGGTTTCATACCCCAGAACTACGTGCCCCCGTAGGATTAAGATTATTTCCACTTGCACGTGGATGACTAAGATTGTGATCACTTAAGTTAAGAAGTTCTATTTTGATGGCAAGGGTAGAACAGTTATACCCAACGTGGGTAAGAAGTCAGACTCCGTAAATGCTCACATAATTTATGTCGGTTAGAAGAATCTCCCAAAAGAAGTCCCCTACTCTTAAAACAGTCTATTGGTTTAAACCCTTAAGACAAAATCATATGTTTTGGAAGTTGTGTTTTTTTTATTCTTAAAATCTTGAGATAAAGTATTTCCCTTACAGTTGACAAGATAATGCAGTAGTTTCAAAAGAACAGATTTTGAAACTGAATGTAATTGCTCACAAGATTTATATTATATGTTTTATTGTTCATGATTTATGATCCTCAGTTTCAGATTACTCAAGCCTATGTGAGTCATTTATATTGACCATGCATGATTTTATAAATCGTGATGATATTGTTTACCTATTGCATTCACCCCCATATGCTCAGTACATTCCAAAAGTACTGATCTACATATACGTGTATGTGCTACACTGTCTCATAATGTAGGTTCAGGTGCTTAGTCTCAGCAGTGTGAGTGAATTTTGAGTATTTCATCTATATCTCTGCAGTTGGTGAGTCCTCATAGTTCGGGGACTTAGCTATTTAGATTTCCAGTTTATTAGTAGATAATTTAGTATTCATTTCAGACAGTTTGAGTTAGCTGGGGCTTGTCCTAGTGACTCTCCAGATTCAGTCAGTAGAGTCTTGTCGGACTACTAGATTCAGTTTTAGATTTTAGTTACATTATTCAGATTTTCAGTATTTGCTTTATCAGACTGGTGAGATTAGAATTTTCAGATATACTCAGATAATTCAGACAGTTTTTCGCATTTATTATGATTTTACATTCATATTCCCCTATTTTGAGATTCAGATTTAGTAGTAGGGAGTCAGAGTTAGCTCAGAATTAATTGTAATTTAGAGTACTGTGTGGCATCCCAGGAATCAGATTTTGGGGAGTTACAGTAGACTTGCATTAATTTGATTAATTATAAAGAGAATTTATATTGCATAATTATTTTTACATATATGTGTTTTTTTTACAAGAAGACTTATTTTGGTTTAATCAATTTTAAAGAGTGGCATTTTTGTTATCATTTTTAAGGAGTGGTGGAATACTAATTGTGTTTTAAGATTAATTATGTGAAATAATATAAGGAAAAATTACATAACATAAGATATTTGAGCCCATAATTATTACTATAATACATGGTCAATATTTACAATGATTACCATCTATAGTTATCTATAGTTAAGTTTAATCATATCTCTTTCAATTGAAAGAGTTGTATATGTATCAATATGTATTAGATATTTGTATTTGGTTTCAATTGGAATATGTAGCAATCGTTATATGTTTCAATTAATATTCATATATGTATCAGTTGTATATTAATTTAATATTTGTATATGTTTTAATTGATATTCGTAATACATATTGTTATAATCCCCCGTTTAACAAAAAGACCTATTTTGATTTGGCACGGAGTTTAAGATAATAAAGAAGGTATTTGCGTCTTATGGTCATAAATTAAAATTATATCTAATGAATTAAAATGTCTTTTAATCTTTTGGTCTTAAACATGTCACTTGAAAAATTGAAATTAAAGTGTTTTTAAAAAAGTCATTATTCTTGAAACAAACTAAAAAAGAAAATAGATCATTATTTTTTAAACAGAGGGGTATATAAATACATATGCAATGTCAATTTATACATTTTATAACAGGAAAGAGTTGAATAAGTGTATATTTGTATATATACATTTTGCATAATGTATATTCAATCTATACGTATACATTTGCAGAATGTATATTGAAAGTGTGTATGAAACTAGTTGTATGAATCATATAAAATATAAGTACAAATGTATTCAAATATACAATTGTTCCTAGAAGTATTAAAAAAGGAAGAGAAACGTTACAACAGAAAGAGAGAGGGGCAGCAAGATAGAGGGAGGAAGGGGAGTGGCGAGAGCGAGGGAGAATTATACACCCTATTATAAGGCATAACTATGTTTTGAAATTGTGCAAGTTAACCATGGCTTGTTAATTATGGACTATATTTTATCGATTTGTGATATTTTGCCTATATATATAATTAGGGATAAAAATGAAAGTATAATAGTAATTCTTAATGAGTTAACAGTCACTCAGTAAGAAATTAAGTAGTTCACCCATAAACCGATAAATTATTAACTATAAAATTTTAATCCATTTACTAACAATGAATTCGTTAACACTATCAATAAGTCAATTTTGTAGTTTGGTTATCGGTTAAGATTTTCAATTTTGAAGAACGCTATTTATCGTGGTCATTCTTGCAAATCCATTCATTCAGATGTCAGAACCACGAGATTGGGCCTAAGAACTAGATCCAAACCACATTTCTCAAGTCTCTAGGGTTTCCTATATAATCCACCTAAAACCCTAGTCTCATTTTCCTCTCATTTACTGCCGCATCTTTTATTTGACAGATTTGCTCTGACAAGTAAAGAAAGCTCTTTGATTATCACCAATTCAGAATGAGAGCTAAGGTAACATGAATTTTTTGGCATGTAATTTCTCAAGTTTCACTCGTTCCACAGTCTTTTTCAATGCTAGATTTTGTCAGTTTTTGTTATATTTCTCCTTTGTTACTCATTCCCTAATTGTTTTATTCTTAATTTCGTATTATTTTGGTTATATTTCTCCATTTTTTCACACTCTGTAATATTTTTATGCTCTATTTCTTCAATTTTTTGTTATATTTCTCCGTTTTCACTCGTTCTGCAATATTCTTATGTTTAATTTCGTCATTTTTTTTGGTTACATTGTTCCATTTTCACTCATTCCATAATTTTGTATGCTTAATTTTGTCGTTTTTGGTTACATTTCTCCATTTTCACTTATTCCGTGATTTATTTATGATAATTTCGTCAGTTTTTGTTGCGTTTCTCCATTTTCACTCATTCCATTATTTTATATGTTCAATTTCGTAAATTCTTGTTTTTTTGGGTCTTTTACAGTGGAAGAAGAAGCGTATGAGGAGATTGAAGAGGAAGCGCCGAAAGATGAGGCAGAGATCTAAGTAGAACCGCATTCTGCAGTTCTCAATGGTCTATCTATGCTCTTTTCGTCTTTAGGCTTATGCTGTTTAAGTTTTAGTTTGAAAGTTCCTTAACATTGACTGGTGATTTATCTTAATGGCACTGTATTTAGATTTCCAATATCCGTTTTTTGGTTATACATTTATGCTTTTTATTATTCGTGCTTTCTTGCTCTATTTTACTTTGTTCTTTGTTTTGATTTATCTGCATCCATATATTTGCCAAATTCGATAATGAGTTGTGGTAACTGAAACAGAAAATGTGGTATAGATAGCTAACTCGATGAAATAATTTACATATGTGTATTCATTGTAGTGTGTAGCTCATGTGGCAATATTAAATTGAAGTTGTTGTAGCTTTGTGAAGATTGCTTGTTAGTCGTCTAATGAAATGTCATCATTGATGCTAGGTGAATCATTAGCAAATGCCTACATGCATTATCGTTGTGTGATTGTAAAACAAATCAGTTTGGTCCATCATCATTCTCTATGCTGGATCATCTTACCATATGGTCTGATTGAGATGATAGTTTTCAAAGTTTACAAACTTTAAACAATGAAGTAAATGTGGTTTTATATGTTGCTCTTTTTTTTATTTTAGTGGAAGCTATACTTGTTTGAAGTTCCCTATTGATAAAGATACAAAACCGACAAATTAAAGTTTGAAATGAAATTTTAGTGAAGTCCTTATTTTTACTAGAAACGGATCCATGCTAAATGGATATGAACGTGTTAATATTGTTTGGTTGCTTAGCAACTGATTTCCTAGACCTCTAATGTGTTTTGAGTTTAGGTAGTAGACGTGCTTAAATTGAGTAACATAGACAGTGAGTATTACTGTAACCAACCCCCCAACTTTCTTGGGATTGAGGCACAGTAGTAGTAATTAAGGAATGTCTTGTAACTAGGCGACAACTTTTTACCAGAACGAAAAGCTATATTTACTCCGCGTTAGTGTAGTAGTAGGAGACCTGTTATGCTCTTTTCGGCAATGATGTAAATATAGTTCAGTGCATTACACATAGTTTTAATCCTCCAATTCTAACTGTTAATAACCCATCCTTCATAGTTGGAGGAATGAAGGTGAAGGCCTTGCATTCACTATTTGCCTCGTACAATTTTTTCAGCAGTCGGTGTGGGTGTCCAGTGATACTGGCATAAGAAATTTGAAGTCTCGCAGGCGGTTCATTTCCCTTGACCTTAACCATTCTCAGTTGAGCCTCTTTGAGACTGCTAGCATCATTTTCCTATGGTATCAATTGAAACTCTGGTGGTAGAAAGCTCCCAAAGGTTAGTGGAGGGAACATCTGACACACCTGATTCAGATAAACTAGGAACTAAGACTCGCATCTTTGACACATGAAGATGCCTGCTATCGTAAGAATCCTAAAGACCAGGTGATGGGACATATTGCTTCTTTGCTATTGAATTCGACAAACAGGATTAATTAGTGTATGAGAGGGTGGGGCTGGCACTGTCTTCCGTCACCGGGGCATTGGTCCAAGGTCACCATTTGTGGTATCGAGGCTTAACATGCAGCCCCTCTTGTTCAATTTTCTATGTTGTGCATGACACGTTCTAGACCCAAGGTGTAATTGAGTGTTTATGAGAGGGCTAGAACTAGAAAGGTGGAAGTATATGATCATTTCCCTTGGGCAACATAGATCTAACCTTTGCTTTGGTATGGTAATGGGAGGGCTGCAAAGTTCACTTCATTCAGTTTTACTGCAAGAGAGAGATTTGATCGTCCTGAGTGACCATATTTACATTAGTATTTGCAGGATGAAGTAAAGGTTGTATTGTCTGGGTCTTGCATTTGAAGTGGTTGTTGCATTATGCATCAAGCATCAAGCAGACAGTTGAAGTTTGTCTTGTTTGCTACTCATCTAGTTCTTTGTTTCTGCTCAATAAAGGTATCTTTCGTATTGGCACAATTGTCTCATTCTCGAAATTGCCCTTGGCACATTGGTTTAGTGGTATAAGAGTGCATTAAGGTACGTGCATATCATGGGTTCAAACTTCTTATCGCAGACAAAAACTTGGTATTTAAGTGAACTAAACTAGTGAAGGGTAGAGGGGCACATTCATTATTCGTCGAGTTTCGAACCTTGCACTATTTGGCTTCTAGTGGCATTGCTGCTTGGGTCATATGCTTCTAGTCAGATATGATTTCACATTTTTGATCCTCGGCATCTCGCAAAAATTCTGTGGACATGGGAGTTCTTTAACATGTTAAGATATGTTGCTGATTCTCCGTCTTTTCTTAATTAGTCGAGGTGGATACAACAGTTAAAAAAAAAGGATAAGGGACAACTAAACATAGGGGTATGGGGAGTAAGGATAACTAATTCGTGGAGTTAATTTTACGATGAGTTTATTAATTGTTTTAATGTTATAAAATTGTGGCATAACTTAGACTGTAGCGTTAATTTTTCACGGCATAATTTATTTTGGTATTGTAGTGTTATTTTTTTTCCCTCTTTTTTTTTTTTTTACTTCAAGGTTTAATGAACGAAGCACATGCCGTCTATTTCAAGGCTCGCCTTTTACTCGTGAATCTTTTGATTTCCTGCCTGCCTAGTTACAACTAACACGAATTTGGCTACTTGTTTTATTCAATTCTATTGCACTCATGAGTTTCCGCATTCTAGTTCTATTCAAGATTCTCGGTCTCTCTAATAATTTTTAAGTGTAAACAACATAAATTCCCTACCTATTGAAACTAATTGTATAAAATCTCTTCTAGTTTTCTCTCTTGAATTTTGCAAATATACTCATACATTCTGCTGCTCATATACATAGCTTATGATAAAACAATTCATTCTATATTTAAGATAAGATGATAAAACATAATCTCCTACATGAAAAAAGAGTAATTAGATAAAATCTTTCATTCCCTTAAATAAAGCCTTTAATTACTTATAATTATGTTTTGTATGATTAAATAAAATAACAGAAATTTAAATTCAAAAAACTCTTAAACATCACTGTTAGTTTTTCTCATTTTTAATGACGTTTTTGGGGGGAAAAAAAAGCCGTCTTTTTCTTTCTTCATTTCTCGAAAAAAAAAATATGAACGTCCCCATATTGTTGCGTCATTTTGGAATTTGGGAGTTGAAAATCATTTATCAATTCTATAAAAGTGATGCAATTATTATTTCGGAAAGTATTAATTTTTTGAAATTGATTGCTCGGATCGCGATGAAATTGAATATTGATGAAGTTCGTAAAAAAATTGAAGTAAAATACACAACAATTTCACATGTATGAGGGCAACTTATACGTTTAAAAAATAAACTGCAGTAATGTATAATGTCATACTACACATATAAATTTTTCACCTTAGATATGTATGACCTATATATCTTGACAGAAGGTATAATGAAAATTTATACAAAAATAAGATTTTCTAACAGTATAATACCACATAGCATAAAATGCATCTTATAAGGATTTTTAGGGGTCGTTTGGTAGGACGTATTAAAAAAAATAGTCCTATGTATTAAGTGTGGTATTACTTAATACTATGTTTGGTAGAATTATGGACCTATGTATTACTAATACCATGTATTAGTTATACACCCTATATGGTATTATAGGGTGTATTACTAATACATCCCATATGGTGGTATTAGCAATACATGAGTTTTAATATCATGGACTAATATGTGTAAAGACAAAAATATCCTTAAATTCTTTTAAATATTTTTCTTTTATTTTCTTAATTTTATTTTTGATATTTTTACTGATAAATTTATTTAAATAAATTAGTTTACAAATTTTATTATTATTTACAAAATGCCTCAAATTTCATTAATTTTTTTCTAAATCTTTTTCAATTTATTCAATGTGAGTTACTTCTTTTCAATTTATCAATATAATAATACCCCTCCAAATAATTTTAGTCATAAAATTACTCCATTAACTTAAAAAATACTTATTGATGAAAATCCGAAAATAAATTGCATGATTGCATACTAACTTTAATTTTGTAAATAGGATATTCATAAATAAAAATAATTTTTCTACTTAGCTTTAACACTCTACCGAACACAACTTTATGTTAATAATAATTCTATTGTTTAATTCAAAAGTTACACGTACCCCCTCCAACTTAAAAACGCCACAACATGGGAACAACAAGCAAATGATAAACAAATAAAGAAAAGATAACCACAAAAAAAATTACAAGTGAGTGATTAAATCTTAAAATTATTTCAAAGTAAATAATTAGTTATATTGTTCATTTTTTTTATTTTAAAAAAATAATAATAAAATTTTGCAAAGAAAATACACAAAATTATAATATGTTCAGAGTATTTTTGTAAACAAACAAATATTCTTTTTAAAATATAACAATACATATTGTTTTCAATACATCAAACCAAACACGACATAAAAAATAATCTCAGCATTACTATTCCCAATATTACTAATCCCTGCACTACTAATCCCAGCATTACTATTACAGCCTATTCAGTATTATCTTATACGCTCTACCAAACGACCCCTTAATGTATAACATAGGCTTATATTATAGATTAGAATAAGTATAAGGGCAACTTATACATTTTAAAAAGGTAAAATGACCTTCTGGATCCCTCTACTATATCAGTTTTGTAAGTTGGACACTTATACTTACATATTTGTCATCTGGACCCTTGAACCCATCGAAAAGCAATATTTCGCACCCTTTAACCGTTGACCTTGCCTATGTGGTAAGGTCATGGTGACTAGGACAAAGAGAGTGTAACCACTCGCATAAGGATGCGACTGGGGGTCAATTTATGGCCAATTTTACATTAAAATAATTAAAAAAATAAAAATAATATTAAAATTTAAAAAGCAAAAACTAAAAAGGGTTCTTTTTTTCCCTCCATATTTTTAAATTTAAAAATATTTTTAAAAATTTAAAAATAATTTTAAAATAGTTTTAAAAATTTAAAAAGATTTTTTTTCCCATCCATCTTTTTTAATTTAAAAATATTTTTAAAAATTAAAAAATTATTTTAAAAATTAAAAAAAATAAAAATTCCCTCCCCACCCCACCCCAGCCTGTCCCCACCCCCACATCCCAGCCCCTTTTTTTTTTTCCTCCATCCTTTTTAATTTAAAAATATTTTTAAAAATTTAAGAATAAATTAAAAAAAAATTTCCCACCCCACCCCCTCTCCAGCCCCTCCCTACCCTACCCAACATCCCCCACCCCCACCCCATCCCGTCCCCACCCCAGCCAGCTCCACCACCCCTCTCCCCCAGCCCACCTAGCCCCACGTAACCCCTTCCCCAGCTCCCCACCCCACCCAGCCTGCCCCCATCCCACCTAGCCCCACGCAACCCCTTCCCCAGCCCCTACCTCACCCAACCCCCTTCCTCCATCCTCCACCCCACCCAACCCCTCCCCTAATCCCCCACCTTACTCCACCCCACCTAGCCCCACGCAACCCCCTCCTCCAAACCCCACCCCAAGCCCCAAGCCCCCACCCCACCCTAGCCCCACCCAGCCCCTCCCCCACAATTAATTTAAATTAAATATTTTAAATATGTAAATTATATTTAATTAATTAATTATTTAAGTAAAATTTATTTAAATTAGGTAAGAATTTTAAATTTGATAAATTAATTAATTTAAAATTTAATTAATTTAAATAAATTAATTAGTTAAGAATTTTAATTATTTAATTATTTTACTAATTTAACTTTAAAATTTAAATTAATTAAATTAATTTTAATGTAATACTTTTTTTATTATTTTTTTATTTTAATAATGATTATTCAAATTTTTCAAATTTTAAACGCATGATTATTCTATTTTTCTACAATTTTTAAATTTTTATTATTTAATTAAATTATTTTTAATATTTAATTTGTTATGTAGCATTTTAAAAATGACTTGAAATTTAATGTAATATTTTTTAAATGACGTAGCAGGCATGACAGTTGATGTGGCAGCTGACGTGGAGTGCATTACACTCACCAAAAAAGGGTTTAAAATGTTGCTTTTTAGTAGGTTCAGGGGTCCAGATGACAAACATGTAAGTAGAAGTGTCCAACTTTCAAAACTAACATAGTATAGGGGTCCAGGAGGTTATTTTACCTTTTAAAAATAAACTGCAGTAATGTATAATGTCATATTACACATCTAAATTTTTCACTTTAAACATGTATGACCTATAAGCTTGACAGAAGGTATAATGAAAAATTATACAAAAATAAGACTTTTTAACTGTAAAATATAACATAAAACACAACTAATGTAATGAGAACTTCTAATGTATAACATATTGAAATATATATCATTAGACTTATATTATACATTAGTCTTCCAAAACAACTAATGTATAATGCCTGATATATTATATCTTATACTTTCAAATAAAAACTTCATGAATGTATAATGTTACACCATACATATAAAATATTTACATTATACATTATTTATCTATAAACTTGTCAGAATGTATAATGTAACCTTATACAAAATTCATAAATTATAATTGTATAATTCGACTAAATACAAAAACAGTCTCTTCTATATATACAAAAACTTACATTATACACAAGTGTGTTAAATAAAGTAATGTATAATATATAAAATCTGCATCTTTGGACACGATGACAAGTAATTTTTTCCCATCGTAGAAAATTACTTATTCTTTCGAGTAACCTTGGTATACAAATTGCAGTTATCTTTGCAACCACAAAGCTAGCCTGTTTCAACAAAAAACAAACATAAAGTTAGACAAAATACTGAAACATATAAAATAGAATCTTTGAAACATAAAGTTAGATCCAAGAATATTGGAAGAATTTGATATTACAAAATAGAATCTTTGAAAGAGTATTAAAAAAATATAAAATGGAGCAAGATCATTCCTTTTCAGAAATAGAATAATATAAACAAACATTAAATAATCAAATAATTAGGATTTAGATTCTTTCAGAAGATTGAGTAAGTGATTTTGTTGATTCAATCTTTTGAATAAACGTCGTTGTGCTCTGTTCACAAGATTCATTTTTCATGGCATGTTCCACCCCGTTTTGCTTTGCTGCTACTGCTGATGACCCAATTGAGATTTTTTGAAGCTTCTGATAATTCGTCACCATCTTTTTTGCCTTTGTTTTCTCAAACAAGTCCATGACTTTTTGATTTGGTGAAGTTAAAAATAAATAAATTAATGAATGAAATCAATAAGTTCAATTAATGTTTGAAAACTTAGAATGGTAAACTCTAAGTATGATTTCTTGATTTTAGTCGTGTAAAAAGGGATTGAGTAATGGAGGATAAACTGTTTTGTAATGGGAGAGAAAAAGAGGGAGGAAAAAGCGGCCCTTTTTGGATGTATAATATTAAGGAGAGAGAAATTATCAAATAAGGGGTTTTTTGTAATTATTTTGGGATTTATGTTAATACTTTACCAATTTGGGATTTAATGTAATTATGTAACTTTAACTTGTGTATATAGGTAATTTTTAGATCTTTTAAATGGCAAGCTCAATAAATATTTGGCCCTCCAGTAAAACCAAATCCGGAATGTGATAACTGAACATGGGAACCGGATATCCAAGTTTCAAAAAAATAGAACCAAAATTAAAATCAAAGAATAGAATTAGTTCGGTTCATTCCGACTTTCCGGTACTTATGTTCGCCTCTAAATCATAGGCGCTTTTTTCAATTAGTCATTGGCTTATTTGGAGTTTAATTTTTCGAGGACATGCTTCAATCAGTTTATGTTCACTAGAAATTTGGTTACCTCTCCGGGACAATCACAATACTACTACTACTACTACTACTACAAATGATTTGGTGGTGACCCGGAGCCTAAAGAGTCCATTTTTTTAGTCCAATTAACTTAAATTCCAATCCATATAGAATTATTTACAGTCTCCCACTTTTTAAATTATTTTACTTTCTCCCGATTCATATACATATGACAACCGACATGTACATAGAAACTTATGTATATGTGAATATCTTAACGTCTTTTAAAAAAAAAAGAAATAACGAATTCCCCTTATATTAAGGACGTAATTAACACAACTAAATTAATAAATGGATTACTGCATCCCTTAAATTATGTAATAGCTAATGTAATTCAGATTTTTAAAAATTACAAATACATAAAAATCAAAATCAAACGAAAAACATAAATCAAAAATAATTTGATCACTGTTTTTCGATTTTATTGTTTTTTATTGAAATTCAAAAAGATGAATATTGCTATTCTTTTGAGGTACTTTGGTGAATGGAAAATCGAAACAGAATATGTTAAGTATAAAAATGAAGGAACCGTTGTCACGGAATAATAACGTATTCGAGGTTGATTTCATCAATTGCTGTCGAATTAAACACTGACGAAACTCGAAAAACTATTGATGTACGTTATGTTGTCGACAGAAACAAATTGTTGTCGGCTAGTGAATGGAGAACGGAAACAGATTATGTTAAGTACAAAAGTGAAGGGATTGTTGTAGCGGCATCAGTGACTTTTTTTTAGGTTGATTTCGTTGATTTTTTCAGACAAAAAGAGGTATTGTTTTTAATAGAAACAATTTTTCAGACAAAAAAAGATACTGTTTTTAGTTTTGTTACGAAATTTGTTTTCTTAAATTTGCAAGAATATTAGTATGACGTTAAATTTCATTTTGCGGAGATTGTTTTCATGTTGAGCACATGAAATTATCTATTTTTTCGAATTGTATTAATTGATGTCCTAAATTTATAAATTGCAGTGAAACAAGTTTATGTTATATACATAGCAATATCGTCTATTATTCATATATACATTTACTGTGTTTTGTATATGTGTAGAATAACATTTTGGTATTGTGCTGTTTGTATTCACAAATTGATGAACAGGCAGAAACATATATACTTTATGAGTTGTAATGTATATTTTATATCTTATGCTGTATATGATTTTTTTCTTTGTATAATCGATTTATAACACCCAAAATGAAAAAAATATTTGTAAATTATTATTATTGCTAATCATATTATGATTGTCTATTTCAGCTATGTCCTCCAATGTTACAATGAGGATTGTAAATGGATGTTGGAAGCATCTAGTTATAAAAAAAATTGAATCTTTTTTTATTCAGGTCAAGGCTTCCTCAACTTATATCTACTGAGTTTATGATTTTGAAGAAGATACACCGTCGACATCAAAAGTGGATCGTGCAACTGTGGGAGGTTTCAAATAGATGTGATTCATTGTCCTCACGCTATTGTCATCTTGAAGTCAAAACATGTGAAAGAATTCAGGCCATACTGTTGCGTTAATAAGTGTATTCAATGTATAACCAAAGTATAGTACCGTCTACATAATTTACTATTGAAACTGGTGTTAATATGTATTTATATACATATTAGTTATGCATTTGTCCAACTATGAAATGTTGTTATGAAAATACATTTTCATTATCGAAAGTTCACATACAATTGAGCTCACAAAATAATTGTCTGTAAAACTTATGTATATTATAATACTTAGTTATGCATATATGATTTATGGTTGAATTTGTGGTTGCTAATGTGTATTTTATATGAATTTGTCATTCATTCATGTATGTTACCATGTGTTCATTAGCATACGTTAATTCCGACAAAAAAATTAGTTAACATTCCTTAAAATATATATGTATATTTATTCATAAATTCTATGTATATGTAGACTTCTATATATGTTCAGTTTGTATTATTGCTAATTAACGATGAAAGTATTTTCTATGTCTATGTAAATTTATACACTCATACAAAATTATAAGCAGTGTATCCGAAGGTGAAAACATTACATATTATTAAGAATAAATAAGTTAGTTGAATTAACAATCTCCAAGTGAATCAACGTGTTTCGTTATTTTATATATATGGATATATATACATTCTATAAAATACTAATTTGTATGTATTATCTTCAAAATAAATTTATATACACAACTGTTATTCATTTGTCCAATTCAGAAAGTTTGTTATGAACATATTTGTTGTTAGACCACATCAGCTTGTAATACTTATGTATATTGTACTAGTAGCTTATTAATATAAGATTTGTGGTTGACTTTGTGGTCGTTGATGTGTTTTCTATATGAATTTGTTATTCATTAACGTGTGTACTTATGTGTTGATAAGCATACATTAATTACGATAAATAATAAATAGTTAACGTTTCTTAAAAAAATCTATGTATATGTAATCAATTATTCTATGTATATTTAGACATATGCATGATAATACAAATGTGTACAGTACACAATATACTACAGAAAATAGATTAAACTATAATTCAAAAATATATGTCAAATGTGTTTCATAACAAACAACTATATTATTTTCAAATTCTAGATTCCTAAGAAAAATCACTGAAAAATAAATTCTTCGCCATAATGATCTTAAAATCTACTTAATTCTAACTATTCTAGTTTCATCGGGTAGGGAGATTTTTTTTATCCTTGGTCTTGGAGGGTCGATTGTCACTGACATAACCTTTCTTCGCTTTCTGAAGACCGTAATTTCGAAGGAGTGCCGCGTATCTCATACAATGGTACTCCGCTTCAAAACCCACTGAAGGCACATCCGTTCCTTCACTTAGGTATTCTGCATACCTAACAACAAACACTCCACAGTCCCTGACATGCATACGAAGAACAACGCTAATTAATATAACACATCGTTAGTAATACTTGATAAAAAAATTAAAAGATTACTTACAAGCTGGCACATTATTATTGAGTAATATTTTGTATATTATTAACACATACATAACAATATGATGTATATTAAACTGGGCATTTCATTACGAATCAAACAACATATCAAAACTTATCTATATGTCTAACATATACATATGTGATTTGCAGTGCCTCAAACACACATAACAATATATAATTCAAACCTATTCATGTATATGTTCAACAACATATAAACAGTAATGTATGTTCATAACAACATATAACAAAACTGGGCATGTCATTGCACACCAAACAACATATCAAAACTTATGTATATGTTAGACATATACATATGTAATGTGCATTGCCTCAAACACACATAAACAAACATAATTCAAAACCCACTTATGTATATGTTCAACAACATATATGAACTGTACATTTCATTGCAAGTTTACTAACACATGAAAACTTATGTATATGTTTAACATATACATATTTAATGTCCATTGCCTCAAACACACAGAACAAAATATAATCCCAAAAATAACTTATGTATATGCTCAACAATATGTAATGGATAGTGTATGTGTATAACACACACATACTAACTAATATGTAAACACCCAATAAACACATATGTAAATGAACTATAGATATGTAAACATCCAGAAACCAAGCTCATCTTGACATATGTATATGCGTAATATATACAAAGATTTGTTTGTATTTACACATGCAACTACCAACATAACTATAAACTGATGAAAAAAATCCAAAATCCACATAATAACTAACAACCATCCCCTATTAATGAACAGTTTCAAAACCTCAGATTACTAAAAAAACACAAAAAATTCAGAGCAAAATAAATCAAAATTGAAAAATCATAAATACCTTGGGTAGACATGACCGTGAAGTATCATTTTTTTTGAAATTTTCTTGAGGATTCTTCAATTATTTTTTTTGACTTTTCAGCAGCATCTTTGTTAATCTTTTTCATCTTAATGGGGTTGTTACAATTTTTTGATCTATTTTGAACAAAGGTAGGCTCCTCGTAATCAAATACTTCAGGAACAAACCTAACTATTGAATTTGTTGGTTCATTATACTTCAACTGAGTTAATCCTAAACTAAAAGAAGGAGAATCATCCATTTACTAAGTACTATGTATTTAGTACTTGAAATAGAGGATTTTGAAAAGAAAAAAGGAAAATCCAAATATACAAACTATATTTTGGTAAAGTAAAAACCCAAAAAATTACTTAATCACAACATGCAACAATTTGTTCATTCGAAATCTCCAAATTTCAGTTATGTAAAAAAAAAAAAATTACTAACCTCAAAACCGAAAAATTTAGAATGAGAAAAGGAGATTAAGTTAAAATTGAATGTCAGGGAGTTGAAATCAAACACGGTTGATTTCAAACATGAACACCGACACTTGATTGCAACCTTTTTTTAAGGAAAAAAAATCTTGAGAGAAAAAGGGGATATGTATGTATATGTACTTTTAGAGAGAGAAACTTAAAAAGTGAGATTTATGTAATATGTTTAGGGAGATGACATTTTTTGTAATAAGTGAAACATAAGTTGTGGATTTGTGTAATTTTTAATTTTTTGAATAAGACAAAATACCTAATGAGATAAAATGCTGAACATTCAACAACTTGTTCTTTTCATTAATTTAATTTTTTTACTCGCTAAACTAAGTTACTGTTGCCCAAGCGACTTTCAAATTGCTGGTTATCCAGCAACCTATATATTTCCATCAAAATGAATAAGTCGTTGGTTATCCAACATTTTGTCCTTATTAATATCTTTGAAAGATAAGTGTTTCATTTGACATTTTAGCTAAAAAACAGTGGCCTTTTAAGCTCCAGACTCTTTCCTAACTGAGTTTGGAGCAACTTTGTTTTAGCATCAAAATATGAATATAACTTTGACACGATCAATGATATCAGCTGAATTGTGATTAAATTGTGCTGATAGAATTTTGATGGAATGAAAACTTGAATTATGGTGGAATTAATCATCGTTTGAATTCTATTTAAGCTGATTTGAGGTTGTTAATATGATCTTGAGGAATAACAAGTTCGTCGTTGAAAGTTTTCACGATTATTAAAGGAGACGATAGTGCTGCGACTTGAACAATGACCATGTTTTTAAAATTCACGAGTAAATCTAGGTTATTTCTATTAGGGAGATTTGCAAAAATAGCGAATGTTTCAGCAAAATGACAGTGTTCTTAGCCAAACTTTCAAAATTATAATTTATACCTTTATAGTTTTTTTTCTTTTTTTATTCCTCTTTTCTATCTCTTGCCTCTACTTCTTTTTTTTTTTTTTTTCATTTTTGTCCTTTTTTTTTTTTCTCATTTTGTCTTTTCTTTTTGTTGTATTTTATATTTTCTTATATTTTCAAAAAATACAATTACGTCGAGTACAAGTCATCTATGATGATGGATACATCATAATCGCTCATTGTGTTTGTATTTACCATCATTTTTTTTTCATTTTTTTTCCTTTTTAATATCTTTTTCTATTTTCATTTCTTTTTTTGTTCTTTCTTTTCATTTTTTTTCTTTTCTATTTATAACTTCTTTTCTCTTTCTTTTTTTTTTCTTTTTTGTTTTTCCTTTTCATTTTTTTTTTGTATTTTTTCTCCTTTTTTTTGTATTTGCTTTCTCATTTTTTTTCTTTTTATTATTTTTTTCTTTTTTCTTTTTGGTTCTTTTCTTCTTTTTCTTTTTCTTATTTTCATTTTTTCTATTTTTATTTTTCATTTCTTTCTTTTTATTTTTTTCTCTTTTTTATCCGCAACTTCTATTTCTTTTTTTTTTTATTTTCATTTTTGAATTTTTTTATTTCTCTCTTGTTTAATTTTATTTTATATTATTTATATTTTCGATAAATATGGCTATGCCAAACACAAGTCATGAGTGATAATGAAAATATCATAATCGCTTATTGTATTTGTATTTTCACTATTATTTATATTTTTGTATTCATTGATAAAATTGTAATTATATTTCATAGTTCAAGCTTGTATTTGTATTTGTATTTTATTGTTCGTATTTGTATTTATATTTTATAATTCAAACTTATATTAGTATTTATAGTTCACACCATCATTTATATTTTTATATTCGTTGATACAATTATATATGTATTATAGTTCATACATGTATTTGTATTTATATTTGATATTTCGTATTTATATTTTATAGTTCACACTTGTATTTGTATTTTATAGTTCTCGCCATCATTTATATTTTATACAATTTGCACATATATTTTAAAGAACTATTTCATATTTGTATTTTAAATTTGAATGCATATTATATATGTATTTTGTGGTTTCATTTTATTTGTATTTGTATTCTATTTTCGTCGATGCACTTATATTTTTAAAAGAAATATTTTGTATTTGTATTTATAAATTGACCACATATTGTATTTGTATTTGTATTTGTATTTGTAATTACACTTGTTCCATTTGTTTGTATTTGAATTTGTATTTGACAATATCATTTGTATTTTTAATTTGTCAAAAAATTATTTTCTTACTTTCTACGTACACTTGTATTTATATTCATTGATACGAATTGTATTTTGTTAATGCAAATTGAACAATACAAATATAAATGATAAATCATAAAAAGTTCAAATATTAAATTATATACATACAAATGGTACATTTGTATCAAATGACACATGTTTATACAACTTGAACCATACGCATAGAAATGATACTTATTTATATACAAATACTAACGATATATTTGCATAGTATGACACATTTCATATTATATATTTTAGACTCAAGTAAATACAATAAATACATATATTTATTTAAGACCCCACAAAATTCTAAGCTCAACTCAGTCTTTTAAGCTTGCTAAGGGGTCCCAGACTTAGAAAATTCTAGCTAAGTATTCAAACTTAGTATTATTTTGGTCTTCGTAAGTTGGCAACTCTATTTCATGACTCGTATGACCTTAAATGTCAATCTTTAGGTTAATTCATGATCAGGAATGTCAGTAGGTATTTTCGGACCTCATTTGGGAATTCAAAATAGTGTATCGACGTGATCTCGGCGCGACGCGTCGGCCATCGCGTCGATCAATATTTTTCTTGGCTTTCCAGTGGCAATTTCCAGTGAACGGAAGTGGACTCGACATGGTGCGTTGGCTATCGCGTCGATGCCAATGATGTGGTGCGTTGGTCTATGCGTCGATGGTTCAATTTCCAGTCATTAAAAAGTGGCGTTTTTGGGGTAATTGGGTCTTTTTTCCACCTCCTTTAGCCCCCATAACACGAGATTTGGCTCTCAATTAGCAAATTATATTCATTCTTTCTCAAAACACTCAAGAACAAAAACCCTAGGAGATTAAAATTTCAAATTCAAGACTCAAGAAACCACTACCAATCTTTCAGAATTCAGGCACTAAGGTATGTGAAGTGTTCATCCAAGGGTATCCTTCCACCCTTGGAGTCCAAGAAACTCTTTTAAAATTTAAGTTAATTGATTTCATGTTGGATCTTGAATATATTCATGATTAGGATGCTAATGGTGATCTAACTCCATGATTTGTCCTAAGTTTCAGCCAAACTAGTTAATAATGAATTGACTTTGTGAACTTCATGTTAAATTCTTGAGTTGCAAGTTGAATGTAGAATTCATGATAGTACTACATGTGTATTGATATGTGAAATACCCATGCTTCTCAAGTGTTTGTCAAAATGCCTATGTGAATTGAATAGCCCAAGCATAACATGCTATCATGTGAATTTAATCCTGCACAAGCCCAATGTATATAAAGTGTTTGACAGAAATGCCTAAGTGAATCTATTGTTAGTAAGCTAGTACCATTATGTTACTAAAGTCATACAGTGATTTATTTTTCATACTATTGAGTCCTGTGGGTATTTAATACCCGACGATTTACAGAATAGTGTTCAGCCATGTCACAATCAGTAGAATTCAGTCAGTTACAAAAATTAGAGAAACTTAGTAATACTCAATCAGTTAACAAAATTCAATAGTATTCCGTTAGTCCACGGAACTCAGTGAACTCAGTTCAGTTTAGTTATATAGTATGATCAGTAATAGTTCAGTCCAGCTTAGAATAGTTTAGAAATCAGTCTAGTGTCTATTCAGTTGGCAGTAGGATTCAGCACCGAGTGAACCCAAGGATGGGGACTTACCTGCCAGTAGAGGGTGTGAGCCTTAGAAGAAGTCCTTATGATCCAGAACTACATAGCCAGTATAGGTTAAGACATCAACCTGCCAATTAAAGGTTGATGGGGTGATCTACCTACCAGTTGAGGGTACCACCATTCTCATTTGGAGCACCTGCCAGATGAGGGTGACTCAGCTTGTCTTTTCCTGTGGCATGGTATTGACACCCTTCTAACTGGGTTACAGGTTAGACCCCAATCAGTTTGGAGAGGGGCATGTTGGTTAGATGATTACCTCTCACAGTCTCAGTTTCAGATCCAGTCTCAGTAAAGAACTCAGTTCAGTTCTACAGATTCAGGACTATCAGACACAATCACTGAGTTCAGTATAAAACTCAGTATAGTTCCACAGAATCATGACTATTAGATATAGTCATTCAGTTATCTGTAATTCAGTATCAGTATACTCAGATATCAGTTAATTAGTATTTGGACTCAATATTCAGTATTATCACGATCTCAGTTATAGTTTACGTATTCATGCATGTACTCTCATCTAGTTATACTCATGTCATTCAGTCATTATTGTTCATACATATGGAGCCATGCATTTCAGCCTACCTCACTTAGCATACTAGTATATTCAAAGTACTGACGCATACTTTTTTCTTATGCTATGATGTTTTATATCATAGGTTCAGACACACGGGCTCCCGATCATCCCTAGCAATTATAGATTTTCAGCAGTCAGAGTTAGTGGTGATTCCTTATAGTTCGAAGACATGATTATTATTTCATTATTTCAATTTATTTTACTAATCGGATTTAGTTGGGGACTTGTACAATCAACTCTATAGTTCAGACAATTTAGAGGCTTTCCAGACTAGAGTATTTTTAGATAGACGTGTTCAATTTTGAATTGTTATACCGCATTTAGTTTTATTACAGTATTGAACCTTATGGCATATTTTCCGCCTAATTTTTGCATATTACAATATTATCATTCAGTTAATACAGCAGGTACCAGTCATGGATTAGTTTGTTGTCCTTCGGGATTATGAGCATCGTGTAGCATCCGGGGTACAGACTCGGGGTGTTACAAACTTGGTATTATAGCCTAAGGTTCAACAGAGTCCTAGGAAGTATGAAAGCCGTATCTAGTAGAGTCTTGTGCATGGGTGTGTAGCGCGCGACACTTATGGACACGAGGTTACGAGAGGATTTAGGAATATGTTGTGCGAGTGAGCATAAGATCTAGTTAAACTCACTATCTAACCCAAGGTTCTCTTCCATTTATAGAATATGCCTCCAAAGAGGACTAAGGGAAGATGAATGGTAGACCATCCAGAAACCCAGCTCGTCCAGCTAGATTCTCTGGATGAACACATCTCCCACGCTGAGTTTAGAGTATCTTTCACCACCCTAGCTCATTCTGTGGCAGCCCAAAATGAACGTCTAGCTACGATTCCAGCCAACCCAGTGGCCAATACTGCTGCTTCCTGGATTCGGAATTTCAACCGAATGAATCCTCTATTTTTTATTGGGTCTAAGTTAGATGAAGACCCTCAGGATTTTCTTGACCAGGTGTAGAAAGTTATTAATATTATGGAGGTGACTACTGTTGACAGTGTTGAGTTATCCGCATATCAGTTGCAGGATGTGGCCCACTCATGGTTCAAATAGTGGAAAATAAAAAGGGGCGCAGATGTAGGGCCCATAGAATAGGAGGAGTTTGTCATTGCTTTTCTAGATAGATTCTTCCCATTGGAGTTGAGGAAAGCGAAGGTTTTGGAGTTTATAAATCTAAAATAGGGCAATATAATAATGAAAGAGTATTCTCTCAAGTTTACTCAATTAGCTAGATATGCTCCTCATGTGATAGCAGATAGCAGATCTAAGATGAGTAAGTTTATGTCTGGCGTGTCTAATAGTATGGTCAAAGAGTGTAGGACTGCAATGCTAATTAAGAAGCTGGACATATTCAGGCTCATGGTCCATGCTCAGCAGATAGAAGAGGCTAAGAATAGGAAGAAGAAGACAGAGAATAAGAGAGCGAGAATAGGTAGTTTCAACTTTGCTCAACCTAAGTTAGAGAATGGGAATTGTTCTCAGTTCCATTTGAAATCCTCAATTCCAGCTCCGTCCTCAGCCAGTGATCCAGTGCCAAAATTCAAAAATGGCAACAAAGATAGGGTGTCAGGCCCTAAACCCCAGGGTAGTGTCAGCAGTGCTCGAACCAATCCTCTTTGTCAGAAATATGGCAGAAACCACCAGGGCATCTGCAGAGCAGGCAGCGATGTATGTTTTGGGTGTCGCAAGCCAGGCCATAGAGTCAAAGATTGTTCCCAGTCACAAGGTCAGTATAATCATCCTCTAGTTCAGTTCGGTCACCCGAATCAGCAGGGTGCCTCTTTCAGTGCCACTAGTAGGCAGCGCCCAAACAGACTCTATGATCTTCAATCACGATAGGATCAAGAAAGTTCTCCTGATTTGGTCACTGGTATGTGACAAGTTTTCCATTTACATGTTTATGCTTTGCTAGATCCAGGAGCTTCGTTGTCCTTTGTTACTCCATATATAGCCTTTGATTTTGGAGTCAGTCCTAAAATTCTAACAGAGCCTTTCTCAGTCTCTACCTCAATGGGTAAATCTATCATAGCTTGGTAGGTATACAAGAACTTTTCGTTTATGGTATCTTAAAAAGTCACTTTAGCAGAGTTAGTCAAATTAGAGATTACTGATTTTGATGTCATTCTCATCATGGATTGGCTTCATTCCTTCTATGCCTCAGTCGATTGCAGAAACAGAATTGTCCAATTTCAGTTTTTAAAGGAGCCCATCCTAGAGTGGAGGTGTAGTACTTCAGCACTTAGGGGTCAACTTATTTCTTACCTTCGGGCAATAAAATTGATATCTAAGGGATGTGTCTACCATCTCGCTCGAGTCCAGGACTCTAGTTTAGAAACCCCTAATCTTGAATTAGTGTCAGTAGCATATGAATTCCCAGATGTGTTTCTCAAAGATCTTCCTGGAGTTCCTCCCATAAGGGAAATCAACTTCGGAATAGACCTTCTTCCAAATACTCAACCCATCTCTATTCTTCCACACAGAATGGCTCCAGCAGAACTCAGAGAGTTAAAAGAATAGTTAAAAGATATCCTAGATAAGGGATTTATCAGACACAGTGTGTCCCCGTGGAGCGCACCAATTTTATTCATACGTAAGAAAGACGGTTCTCTCAGAATATGTATTGATTACCATCAGCTAAATAAATTCACAGTCAAGAACAAGTATTCATTTCCTAGAATCGATGACTTGTTTGACCAACTTTAAGGTGTCAGTCACTTCTCCAAGATAGACCTTAGATCGGGCTATTATCAGCTCAGATTCAGAGAATGTGACATCCCAAAAATAACCTTCAGAACTCAATATGGTCACTTCGAATTCTTAGTCATGTCCTTTGGTCTTACTAATGCCCCTGCAGCCTTCATGGACTTGATGAACCGTGTGTGCATAATTATGCATACCATCTCAGAATAGTACTATAGACTCTTAGAAACCATCAGTTATTCGCTAAATTTAGTAAGTGCCAATTTTGGCTAAGGTCAATAGCTTTTCTTGGCCATATCATTTTCGGTGATGACATTAAAGTTGATCCCCAAAAGATCGAAGCAGTGAGAAATTGTCCTAGACCCATCTCTCTATCATATATCAGGAGTTTCTTGGGATTATCTGGCTATTACAGATGGTTTGCAGAGGGATTTTTGTCTATTGCATCTCCTATGTCCAGATTGACTCAGAAAAAAGTCAAATTCTAGTGGTTAGATTCTTTTGAGAAGAGTTTTTAGGAGTTAAAGACTCGACTCACTACAACTCCAGTTTTGACCCTACCAGATGATTCAAATGGGTTTGTGGTATATCGTGATGCCTCCAGAGTAGGTTTGGGATATGTTTTGATGCAGAGAGGTAAGGTCATAGCCTACACCTCTAGACAGCTGAAGCCCCATGAAAAGAACTATCCTACTCATGATCTTGAGTTAGCAGTTGTAGTATTTGCCTTAAAGATTTGGAGGCACTATTTGTATGGGGTGCATGTTGATGTGTCCACTGACCATAAGAGCCTACAGTATGTGTTCTCTCAGAAAGACCTAAACTTTCATTAGAAAAGATGATTGGAGTTGTTGAAGGATTATGACATGAGCGTCCTGTATCATCCAGGTAAAGCCAATATTGTGGCTGATGCTCTCAGTAGGATGTCTATGGGTAGTGTTGCTCATGTGAAGGATAGTAAGAAGAAGTTAATTCAGGAAGTTCACCAGCTTGCCTAAATAGGTATCCTCTTAGTCGATTCAGCAGAAGGTAGTGTACGGGTGCAGAGTAGTTCAGAATCATCCCCAGTTTCTGAGGTAAAGGAAAAGCAAGATAAGGATCCCAGTCTAGCTAAGTTAAAAGAATTAGTTGGAGATCAGAAGGTAGAGGTTTTATCCTAAGGGGGAGATGGTGTGTTGTGCTGCCAGGGTCGACTATGTGTGCCAGGTGTAGATGACTTGAGATATCGAATTCTTGCAGAAGCGCATGGTATGCACTACTCTATTCATCCAGGGTCCACTAAGATGTACTGTGATTTATGGGAGATCTATTGGTGGAGTGAGATGAAGAGGGATATTGCAGAGTTTGTGGCTAAGTGCTCAACATGTCAGCAGGTTAAGATCGAGCATCAGAAGCCAAGTGGGTCCATGTAGGAGTTCAGTAATCCTACCCGGAAATAGAAAGAAGTGAACATGGACTTTGTAACGGGTTTGCCTCGTACTCGTCACCAACATGATTTAGTTTGGGTCATTGTAGACAAGATGACCAAATCAGCTCATTTCTTACTAGTCCATACCTCTTATTCAGTCGAGGATTAAGCCAAACTCTATATCAAGGAGTTGGTCAGATTGCACGGTGATCCATTGTCCATTATCTCAGATAGAGGTACCCAGTTCACCTCTTATTTTTGGAAGGCATTCCAAAAGGGTTTTGGTACCCAAGTTCACTTTAGTACAACCTTTCACCCTCAGACAGATGGTCAAGCAGAAAGGGCCATTCAGACTTTAGAAGATATGCTGCGAGCATGTTCGATAGACTTTAAAGGTAGTTGGGATGACCACTTACCTTTGATTGAATTCGCATATAACAACAGCTATTATTCTAGCATTCAGACGGATCCATTTGAGGTGCTCTATAGGTAGAGGTGTAGATCTCTCATTAGTTGGTTAGAAGTAGGTGAGGCTGTAGTGGTAGGGCCTGACTTGGTATTTGATACCTTAGAGAAGGTTCAATTAATCAGAAAAAGGCTTAAGACAGCTCAGAGCCAACATAAATCATACACAGATGTACACAGAAAGGATCTCGAGTTCAAAATTTATGATTTTATGTATTTGTAAATCTCTCTTATGAAGGGAGTAATGAGGTTTGGAAAGAAGGGGAAACTCTGTCCCCGATATGTCGGTCCTTACCAAATTCTCAACCATTTCAGAAAGGAAGCGTACGAGCTTAAGTTGTGTTCAGACTTAGCTTTAGTGCATCTAGTGTTCCATGTATCCATGCTTAAGAAATGCATAGGTGACCCAGTAGTCGTAGTCCCTGTAGAGGGGATAGATATTCAGAATAGCCTCTCTTATAAAGAGATCCCAGTCAAAATCCTTGATTTTCAGATTCGCAGACTGAGGAACAAAGAAGTCCCTCTAGTCAAAGTTCTTTGGCGGAATCAGTCCATTGAGGGAGATACTTAGGAAGCAGAAGTAGATATGCGGACCAAGTATCCCCACCTATTTTTCACTAACTCAGACTCAGCCCAAGGTAGCAGTTTTTCTTTGAATTACTCAGTCTCATGTTCAGATATAGCTACCAATATAGTATCAATCAATGTTGCATACTCAGCCATGCATTCACGAATCAGTTCAGTCATGTACTCGTGTATCAGACATGCATGTCCAATATATAAGCTTAGCTTATCAGTAATCCCAGTCATGCATTCATGAATCAAGTTCTGCTATGTACTCATGCATCATATATGCATGTTCAGTAGGATAATTCAGTATATCAATAATTTCAGTCATGAAATCATGCTTCAGTTGTGTATGTTTAGTGTCTAAGTCCAGTCTATCAGTATTCTCTGTTTAATCAGTCTCATTTGAGGATGAATGTTCTCAAAGAAAAGATATTGTAAGACCCCATAAAATCCTAAGCTCAACTCAGTCTTTTAAACTTACTAAGGGGTCCCAGACTTAAAAAAGTCTAGCTATTTATTAAGACTTAGTATTATTTTGGCCTTCATAAGTTGGCAACTCTATTTCACTACTCGTATGACCTTAAAATGTCAATATTTAGGTTGATTCATGATCAAGAATGTCAGTAGGTTTTCCCAAATGAGTTGTTTTTTTTAGACCTCGTTTGAACCACATTTGGGAATCCACAAAGTGTATCGATGCGATCTCAACGCGGCGTGGTGGCGATTGCATCGATCAATATTTTTCTTAGCTTCTAGTGGTAATTTCTAGTGAATCGATGAGGACTCAATGCGGAACATTGGCTATCACGTCGTTGCTAACAGCGTGACACATCGGTCTGCATGTTGATGGTTTAATTTTTAGTCATTAAAAAGCCGCGTATTTGGGGGTAATTGGGTCTTTTTCCCATGTCCTTTAGCCCCCATAACATGAGATTTAACCCTCAATTAGCAAATTATATTCATTTTTTCTCAAAATACTCAAGAACAAAAACCCTAGAAGATTAAATTTCAAATTCAAGAATCAAGAAACCAATACCAATCTTTCAGAATTCAGGCACTAAGGATGTGAAGTGTTCATCCAAGGGTATCTTTCCACACTAGGAGTCCAAGAAACTCTTTTAAAATTGAAGTTAATTGATTTCATGGATTTCTTATTGGATCTTAAATGTATTCATGATTATGATGCTAATGGTGATCTAACTCCATGATTTGTCCCAAGTTTCAGCCAAACTAGTTAATAGTGAATTAAACTTTATGAACTTCATGTTAAATTCTTGAGTTGCAAGTTGAAGGTAGAATTCATGATAGTACTACATATGTATTGATATATAAAATACCCATGCTTCTCAAGTGTTTGTCAAAATGCCTATGTGAATTGACTAGCCCAAGCATAACACGCTATCATGTGAATTTAATCCTGCACAAACCCAATGTATATAAAGTGTTTGACAGAAATGCCTAAGTGAATGTATTGCTAGTAAGCTAGTACCACTATGCTACTAAAGTCATGTAGTGATTTGTTTTTATACTATTGAGTCCTGGGGGTATTTAATACCCGACAATTTAGCTGTATGCCTAGAGCCAATGTCAGTTACAGAATAGTATTCATCCTTGTCACGACCAGTAGAATTCAGTCAGTTATAGAACTCAGGGAAACTCAATAATACTCAGTCAGGTAATAGAATTCAGTAGTATTCTGTCAGTCCACGAAACTTAGTGAACTAAGTTCAGTTTAGTTAAACTGTATGATCAGTAATAGTTTAGTCCAGCTTAGAACAGTTTAAAAATCAATCTAGTGTCTATTCAGTTGAGAGTAGGATTCAGCACCGAGTGAACCCAAGGATGGGACTCACTTGCCAGTAGAGGGTATGAGCCTTAGAAGCAATTCTTGTGATCCAGAACTACGTAGAAAATGTAGGTTGAGACACTAACCTGCCAGTTGAGGGTTGATGAGGTGATCTACCTACCAGTTAAGGCTACCATTCGAAGCACCTGCCAGATGAGGGTGACTCATCTTGTCTTTACCTGTGGCACAGTATTGGCACCCTTCCAACTGAGGTTACAGGTTGGACCCTAATCATTTCGGAGAGGGGCATATCAGTTAGATAATTACCTCCCACAGTCTCAGTTTCAGATCCAGTCTCAGTACAGAACTTAGTTCAGTTCTACAGATTCAGGACTATCAGACAAAGTCACTTAGTTCAGTACGAAACTCAGTATAGTTCCACAGAATCAAGACTGTCAGATACAATCATTTAGTTATCAGTAATTCAATATCAGTATACTCAGATATCAGTTAATTAGTATTTAGACTGAGTATTCAGTATTATCACGATCTCAGTTACAGTTTACATGTTCATGCATGTACTTTCATCCAGTTATACTCATGTCATTTAGTTAGTATTTTTCATGCATATGAACTCATGCATTTCAGCCTACCTCACTTAGCATACCAGTACATTCAAAGTACTGACATATACTTTTCTCTTGCGCTATGATATCTTACATCATAGGTTCATACGTACGGACTCTCGATTATCCCTAGCAGTTACAGATTTTCAGCAGGCAGAGTTACTGGTGAGTCCTCATAGTTCGAGGATATGATTATTATTTTAGCATTTTAGTTTATTTCAGTAACTGAAGTTAGTTGGGAACTTGTCCCATCAACTCCATATTTTAGACAATTTAGAGGCTTTTCAGACTAGAGTATTTTTAGATAGACGTGTTCAGTTTTGGTATTGTTATACCGTATTCAGTTTTATTACAGTATTGAACCATACGACATATTTTTTGCCTAATTTCTGCATATTACAGTATTATCATTCAGTTAATGCAGTAGGTACCAGTCATGAGTTAACTTGTGGTCCTTCAGAATTATGAGTATCGTGTAACGTCCGGGGTACAAACTTGGGGCATTACAATTTATTTGTATAAAAATATAATAATAAATTTATTTAAAATATATAGTATGATATGAATAAATATAAAATATAAAAATATATAAAATACCAAATAAGACAACAACAAAAATGAGAGGAAAAAAAGAAAATACAAATAAAATAAAAAAAAGAAGAAAATAACAAAAATAGAAAAAAAAAATAGAAAAAAGCCGTAAAGAAAAAAGAAAAAAAATAGATGATTTTTTTTCTTTCTTTTTTGTTTTCTCTCTCTTCTATCGCTAGCTTCAATTTCTCTTTCTTTATTTTTTTTTGTTTTCTTTTTGTACTTATTTTCATTCTCATTTTTTTTTATTTTTTAGTTTTAAATTTTTTATTTTAGAAAAATATGACTACTCGAGCACAAGTCATGAATGATAATGTAATTACTACAATTGCTTATCATATTTGTATTCACACCATTTATTTATATTTTGTATTCATTAATACAATTATATTTGTATTTGTATTTTAAAGTTCGCGTTTGTATTTACATTTTATAGTTTATATTTGTATTTATATTTTATAGTTCGTACTTGTATTGTATTTGTAAGTTGACCACATATTGTATTTGTATTTGTAATTTCATTTGTTTCATTTGTTTGTTTTTGAATTTGTAGTTGACAACATCATTTGTATTTTTAAACAATTGAAAAAAAATTGCTACTTTTCTTTCTACGAACACTTGTATTTATATTCATTGATATAATTTATATTTTACTGATGTAAATTGAACAATAGAAATAAAAATGATAAATTATATAAGTACAAACGTTACATTTATATCAAATGATACATGTTTATATAACTTGAACATATGCATAGTAAATAATACTTGTTTATACACAATATAAATGAAAATTTTGAAAAAAAGATGAAAAAATAGAAAGAAAAAAATTAAAAAAAGAAGAAGAAAAGAGGAAAAGGAAAAAACTAAAAAAGAAAAAAAATGAAAAATTGGAAAAACAAAAAGGAAAGAGAAAATGGAAAAAAGAAGGAAAAGAGAAAAAAGAAGAAGACAAACTGAAAAGGAAAAAATAGAAGTAGAAAGAGAAATAAAAGATAGAGAAGGAGAGAAAATAAAGAGAGATGCTATAAATTATATTTAATTGACAAGATAGATTATGAATGGTAATAATTGAAATTTAAGCTAAATAAAGTAAATTAGAAATATATATTTGCTAAGCCATGATCAAACGCTAGTTATTGTATTCGTTCAAAACATACTATATTTCCTTGAAATTCATTTTAGTTTTGTTAAGTCACTTGACTATAAGGAAGGGGCGAAAAGTAAGAAAAGAAACAAGGAGAAACCTAAATTGTCTACGAAGCTTTACTTTCTTCCCTGTAGTTATAATACTCGACTTATCGCGACTTTGATTCAAAAGATAATCAACGGATTTTGACTTTCTCTGTTTTTCACAATCGTAACCATTTGTCACTCAAATTGTTGTCATCCATACATTCCGATTGCTGCCATCCATAATCTTTTTATCTTCAAAGCTTACAAGCAGATAAATTGTTCTTGGATACATGTGACACTGTGATCTTATGCTCTATAGGCACTAAAACATAGAATAATCAACTCTGTGATAAAATGATAAATATTCTTTTTTTTTTCTTAATTAAAGACTCTGAATTTAACTTTAAATACAAAATCATCATTATTAATAGACAAACACATTAGAATGATGTATCTTCTTCAAAATCTGACCAACACTTATGTATCAAAATATTTTTTTATTTCTGATAAATAAGACTCATGTCTCTGAATATATCACTGGATTATTGATACATAAGTGTTATGTATCAGTATGAGTTTTGTGTTAATGATACATACACAAATTTATGATTTATTATACACTAGTGAAATAAGTCGCGTTTCGCACGGTTATAAGATATCGTGTTAGATATTTAAAAATTAATCAAAATACTTTTTTAGCTTTAAAATTTAAATAAATTAAATTTAATATTTTAAATCTTTGTCGTTACTTACGATTAGTGTGTAGTTTATTCAAATTTTTCTCTCTTCAAAAGATTTTGGCCTTCTAAGTATAACTTGATTTTACATATCTCTATGCATGTCATATAATTTTATTTTATTTTTTACTAAAAACTCCATTTGATATGCTATGTAATAGTACATCAAGAACTTAATAAATGCTTTAAACACTAAAGGTTTTACATCTAAGTATATCTAATGCTTTAAACACTAAGGGTAATAAAAGTTATAAAAAAACCTGTAAAAGATACTAAAAAGAAAATCTTATACAAAAAGTGTTAAAATATAATTGTCACTAATAATTGTCATAAAAACATAATTTAATGGAAATTAAGCTATTACAGTTACATATATAGATACTCCTAGTATTCTTTGTCCTTCTCAAACCTTTTCTAAAAATGGTGTAAAATGTATGGACTGACATTTCAATTCAAGAGGCCATTACTTTTTTGTTAATGGTATAAAATCAAGTGAAGATTTTACATACGATTTATCTGTGAAATTTAATAAATAAAAAAAGAGATAAAACCTTACACGTTAAGAAACATTCCACAAAATAACTTTCATTAGGTCCAGTTTTATTGTCACCTAACTTGTCTTCTACTCTGTTATTTCCATTCAATTGTTCGTTCCTCTCCGATTATTCCTTTTTTTCCTCCAGACATTTAAATTGATGTTCAAATCAAATAATATTGCTTACAAATAAGTAGGATAATTTATTAATAATTTATTGAAATATATTGTCAACATTAAAATCTCAAAATAAGAAAAACTCTCTTTATGTTGTGTGATATAAATCTATTGTTGATAAACACGAATATTTATTAAAAATATTTCCCCAAAACGTAGCTCTCAAAGTTTGTTCCATTAAATTGATCAGGAGTTTATTCCATCAAATTGCACACCTTCGAAATCACATCAGGAAAATTCTAAAGAGAATTGTGATTCAATGAAACAAAATAAAATTTATAGTACTATTAGAGGTAAATTTTATTTTTTCTACAAAATGAAATATACATCATTAGAAGAAAGAAGGAAATTGCTAAAGATGTTGCATAAATTTTAATATCCTGGAGAAAGCATATTTTCTCACATAAATGCTTACCTTTATTTTGCTTCTACCTTTTATTTTGCTTCTAATATGAACACAAAATTCCCTTATCAATTATCATGTATGTATAGAATCAACAAAAAGTCCACATATAACTTACATTATATTGATTATTCACATATTTCGTCATATTCATGATATCTTTAGATTGGCACAAAAGCTCCACACCCTCCGTGTAATTTGTTCTATATATGTACCACCTTGCATCAAATTTCAATCTTGAAGCATCAGTATATTTCATGGCTCAGCAAGGGATAACTATCAATTAATTAAGCTGTGAAATTTTATCCCTCTAATATTTATCTGAAAATACAAATCTATTGCCACTTTTAAACTTCCTAATTAATAGGGAGATTTAATATTGACATGTAATGGAGCAGTTATTCTCCATAATGGAGTCTTAACATCTTAAGTTAGTGCGTTTCTTGTTTGCCTTACTCAATCAGACAATTACTTGGGAGTTATATATTTAAGACTTTTATTACTCCATTTACTTAGTTGATATTTAAGATTTTTATTAACCGACTTACTTAGTAGACAACGTACAAAAATGAACAAAAAAATGTCAATAAAAGGAGAAAAAAAAGAATGATGACCTTAGAAACATGCTACATCAGCATATTTCTAAGCCTCCTTTACATATATATATTGATTATGTGTTAAGTTATATAGTTTATGAATAACCAATTGATAATGAAACTTATATATTGTAATGTCTGGGTATGCAGGAGATGAATTATGTTGTACAAGATATTTCACCTTATCCTCTAAGGTTCGGCAACTTATGCAATCAGAATATTTTACAGGATTTAAGGAATTTTTTAAGCAAGAAAGTAGTTGAATTATTCTGAAACGTGCTTTAATGTGTATCTGAATATACCAAAATGTAACTTCCAAGGTCATATTACCAAATGTCTTTTGATACTTGAGTTAGAGAAGAACAATTCAAATGAACTTTATGTATAGATCAAGGGTAATATGCTTAGATTTTTTATCTTTAAATTTGCTCTTACTACCAATTTGAAATGCACTGATAATACTGAAGATTTTCAGTATCCAGATTTGCCGCCAATAGGTTGATGGAGAAGTATTTTTTTATACGATAATTGTGGTCCCAAACTCGATTTGATTCGATGTTATAAGATGAGTAATTTTGACAATGATCAAGATGCTCTTCAGATAGCTATATTGTACTTTATCCACACCTTTATTCTTTCTTAAATGGATGATGCATCTATTACCTTAGTCGATTATAAAATAGTAAAGGACGACATATATACAGATTTTTCATGGAGAAAGTTAGCCTTCTCCAAATTCATCCATTCCCTGAGACAAGGTGTGAATATAGTGTTATTTTTGGTGCAGAAATTTGTATATAATCAACAAGAATTTCAAAACAATTTCAAGTAACTTATAAACTATCAAAATAAAGTTTCAAGAGCTTCAAACACAAGTTTAAACACGTGAAGAACTATTAATAAGAATTTCAAATTATTTTTTGAAAAAACAGTAAAACTAACTTTAAGAAAAGCGATGAAATAGAAAGAATAAAGTCCAATGAATTCACGGTGTGTCCTTAAGAAATTTATTCCCCTCAAGTACTCAAAGTTATAGAATATATCCTCTCATGAAAAAATGATTCACTTCAGAAAATAGTGGTACCTCAAATTTGCTGAAAACAGAACTCACTCAACGGTTGTTAATCACACTAGAGTTTTAAGAAGAAGAAAAAAAATGTTTTTCACTTCAAAATTTTGTACCTTTACCTGAGTAATAATTTAGGTATTTATAGCCAAAAGGTGGTATTTCAAAAAGCAATAAATGGTTCACAAAAAGTATACTATTTGAAACGACACCTCACCTGTGCACGCAGGTTGCGTTTTGGCGCAAACCAAAATGTTCTGGCTTGACCTGCACTAAAACTGGATCCAAAGATGATGACTGCGTGCGTAGGTTATTATTTCATTCTAAAACAGTGTCTTGAAGGGTTACATTCCTTCAAGATGCATTGTGACATGTGTTTGCACATGCCATGTGCGTCCACACATGGTTAAATATTTTCTATCAAATTTTTGAATTAAGAACTTCACTAATTCCCAAGTTTCAAATAAATTTTATTTAAAAATATAATCTCTCAATAATTTGACAAATTTAAATCCAAATCCGAAGTCAAGACAAGCGAGCGACGATGACGATGACGTGAGACATGTCTTGTTCTTGCCTCACTGTCCACATAAAGTAATACTTCTCAATATAATCATAAGAAAGTTCTTTCTCCCACCAATGTGGGAGAACTTTACTTTCTTAAAGTAAAAAATCAATTCACTTTTCCCTCCATTTTCCTTTCACATTTACACTTAGAACCTAACAATTTCCCACATAAATGGGAAATGACTATTTTGTAAAAAATTTATGGATAAGTGTAAGATCTACAAGTAAATACTAATTGCATTTGGATAAGTAGGTCTTCCTTTGAAATTTTCATAGTTAACTTACATCGAATGCACTCGATCAATTGGTAAATGTGATATAAATCGTTGAACTTTAATGTACACCTAGACAACACAAGTCACACAATCAACCTTTTACCATTTATGGTTCTCACACTTTTATTTGTTGCAACCATGAATACGATCTGATTTCATGAGAGCTTAGAGAATAAGCCTTTACTATCATTCTCCTTGAAGTGGCTTCCACTTCACCCTTAAATAGGTGATTCTTAAATATTTTAATCCTATAAATAAATTATTTGATTAAACCGGCAAAACTTAGAAACTATTAAAAAGATTCAAACCATAATCCTTATCCTTGTTTCTTGAAAATTGTCTTCATCATGAGAATGGATTGAATATATTGACAATGTTGATCCATCACTCATAACTTTGTTTGATCTCCTTGAACCTAGCTCTTGAGATCTCCAGTTTATTAGGTAGATTTATTATCATGATGACTTGTACTAGGCCATAAACCTATTCCCTCCTATGATATCTCAATTTCCTCTCTAGACAGGCCTTTTGTAAGTGGATTTGAGACATTATCCTTTGATTTCACATGGTCAACCATGATAATTGCACTAGATATTAATTCTCTAGCAGTATTCTATCTCCGTCTTATATAACAAGATTTATCATTATACATCATGCTCCCTACCCTACCTATTGCTGCTTGATTATCACAGTGTATACATATTGGTGCCAAAAGTTTAGGACAATAAGGAATATCTTTCAAAAAATTTTGGAGCCATTTAGCTTCTTTACCGGCTTTATCTAACATGATGAATTTAGATTCCATTGTAGAGCGGGCAATACATGTCTGTTGGATGATTTACCAGAGTCTGCTCCTCCACCTAAAGTAAATATATATCCACTCATGGATTTTACTTCATTTGATTTGGTGATCCAAATTTGCATCACTATATCCTTCAATTACTGTTGGATATTTGTTATAATGTGAAACATAGTCTTAAGTATGTTTTAGATACCCCAAAACCCTTTTCATTACCATCCAATGAGTTTGACTAGGATTACTCATGTACCAACTCAATCTACTAATAGCACATGCTATGTTTGGTCTCGTACAATTCATGATATACATCAAACTTTCCAACACTCTTGCTTAGTCCAATTGTGAGTCACTTTCGCATTCATTCTTTTGAAGTGCAAGGCTCACTTTATGGTGTCTTGGTAATATTGAAATCCAAATACTTGAACTTGTCAAGTAACTTTTTAATGTAATAAAACTATGACAAAGCCAATCCTGGTGGAGTTTTATGAATTCTTATTGCTAAGATCACATCAGCTACTCCAAAGTCCTTCATATCAAACTTTCTCTCAAACATTCATTTCCTAGTGTTTATGTCAGAAATGTGTCCATTGATGATCAACATGTTATCCACATACAAATAAACAACTACTTTGTGATTTGGTATGTCTTTAATGTAAATATATTTATCACATTCGCTTATCTTAAAATTGTTTGCCAACATGGTTTGGTCAAACTTTGCATGCCACTATTTGAGTGTTTGTTTTAGTCCATAAAGTGGCTTAACAAGTTTGTACACTTTCTTTTCTTTACCTGAAACTACAAAACCTTTGAGTTGTTCCATGTATATTTCTTCCTTTAATTATCCATTTAAGAATGTTTTTTTCACATCCATTTGATGGATTTCAAGACCATATACCGCCACTAATGCAACGAACACCGAATAAACATTATCCTTGTTACTGATGAGTATGTATCAAAATAATCAAGGCCTTATTTTTATCTAAAGCTTTTCACAACAAGTCTTACCTTATATTTGTCAATAGTATCATCAACTTTTATTTTTATTTTGAAGATCCACTTAGAACCTAAAGGTTTATTTCCTGGAGGAAAATCAACCAACTCCTAAGTGTGGTTGCTCAAGATTGAATCGATCTCACTATTGAATGCCTCTTTCCAAAAGGATGAGTCTAAAGACAACATTACTTTTTTAAACGTTTGAGGCTTATTTCAAAGAAGAAATATTATAAAATATGATACAAAGAAAGTCGACGTTCTTTGACGTGTACTATGCCTTAGATTCTCATTATTAAGTACATTTTTCTTTGGTTCATCCTAGGATTATTTAGACCCTCCACTAGATAACTCATGTCCATTTTTATATAGATAAATGTGTTAAAAAAACTCAACATTATCTGATTCAATTATTGTATTTTCATGAATATATGAATGTTTGGATTTACGAATTAAAAATCAACATGTTTTATTGCTTGTATAATATTCGATGATCACATAGTCCATAATTTTTTATTCTATTTTTATCCTTTTAGGTATAAGAACTTGAACTTTGTCTAGCTACCCCCACACTTTAAAATATTTTAAGTTGGATTTTCTTCCTTTTCATTTTTCATATGGAATAGAGTGTGTCTTTCTATAGGGCACTCTATTGAGTATTTCGTTTTCTGTAAGACTAGCTTCCCCCTACAAGTTTCGCGATAAACTTGAACTTATGAGTAAGGCATTCATCATTTTCTTTAACATTCACTTTTTTTATTTTTTCAATTTTATTTGATTAAGGTAAATATGGGGCAGTAGTTTGATGGATAGTTCCATTTTTCAAATATCTCTCTGTAAAAGGAGATTTATACTCTCCACCCCTATCATATTTTATTGTTTTGATCTTTTTCTCCAACTGATTTTTCAACTTCAGTTTTATATTTCCTAAATGTATCTATTGACTTATCCTTACAATTTACTAAATAAACATAACAATATCTAGTGCAATCTTCAATAGAAAAGTTATGAAATACTTTTTTCCACCATAAGATGGTGTTGACATTATACCATAAATGTTTGTGTGAATTAAGTCTAAGGGATTGAAATTAATTTCAACATGCTTATGTAGATGCTTATCATACTTAGATTCCGTACATGTTTGACACTTTGATTTATTGCACTCAAAGTTTGGCAAAACTTCTAAATTAATCAGTTTTCACAAGGCCTTGTAATTGACATGTCCTAAATATTCATGCCATAATTCATTTTTCTCAAGTAAGTGAGAAGAAATAGAACTTTTATTTATTTCATAATTCATTGCATTGATCTTAAAAAGACCCTTGGTGAGGTAACCTTTACCTACATACACTTCTTCCTTACTAATTACAACTTTGTCGAAAATAAATACACATTCGAATCCATTCTTAGTTAGAAGTGAAGTAGAAACTAAGTTTTTTTACAACTCTGAAACATGAAGGACGTTGTTTAGTGTCAACACCTTGCCCGATGTCATCTTCAAACAAATGTTTCTTGTTCTTTCAACCTTACTATAGAAGAGTTAACTATGATTATATTTTCATCCACTTGAGCTGGATCATATGATGTAAATAATTCCTTATTGGCGCACATGTGGTGGGTGACACCTGAATCAAACCACCACTTTCTAGAATTTCCAATCAAATTGCACTCCGAAAGTCTAGCAGATAGATCATCCACATCTTCTTTATATTCAACTATGCTTGCTTGATTTTTTTCTTACGCTTCTTGGGAGCCCAACAATCTACAGACTTGTGGCAAAATTTACCATAATTAATTAAATTTTCTTTGAATTTCTTCTTAGGAAGATTGCCTTGTTGTCCTAATGCTTTATTTTACTTCTTTTATTTATTAGGGCCATCTTTCACAATGTTCACTCCACTTATTACAGAATTCTTCTGAGATCACTTTTTAGCTGCCTTGTTGTCCTCTTCAATCCTTAACGTCACAATGAGGTCTTCAACAGACATCTCCTTACACTCATGCTAGTAGTATTTAAAGTCTTTCCACAAAGATGGTAACTTCTCGATTATAGAAACTACTTGAAAAGACTCATTCACAACCAAACCTACATCCAAGGTTATGTGAGTATCAAAAACAAAATTAATATATTCAATAAAGGTATTAACTAAGTTTATACCTTCAGCTAGGAGATCATGGATGATGACTTGCAATTCTTTAACTTAGGTAACTATAGTTTTACTGTCTATCATCTTGGAGTCTAGAAATCTAGTAACAATGAGTTTCTTCATTCTAGAATTCTCTATTTTGTACTTCTTTTTTAAATCATTCCAAAGTTCCTTTGAGGTCTTCATATTACTGTACACATTGTACATGTCATCTTGTAGGCCACTCAGTATGTATTTCTTATACGAAAAATTTGAGTGCTTTTAAGCTTCCGTTACTATAAAGCATTTTTTGGTGTTTCTTATGGCAACTCAAGAACACTATCTGTGATGAACCTTTGTAGACTGAATGTGGTTAAATAAAAGAACATCTTCTACTACCATTTTTTAAAATCCACACCAACAAATTTTCTTAGTTTTTCCATTGGTGCCATTGCGGGACCAACATTCGAACGACATAAAGTAGCAATATTTGTTGCTGGAACATTCGCCATTTCATCAATGACTTGATTTTCAATATTCATTTTTGCTGTCACAAAGAGACAAACAATTTAGTATGTCAGAATACTAACAATAACGTTTAACACTTTAAACAACTTGTTTCTAGTTTAACGATGAAGTTTTTATATATTTTAATCGTCAACCGAATAAACTTTAACCCTTGATGAAGGTTTTATATCTTCAAATCACCATTACGTTTAAACAGAGTAGAAAGACAAAAAACATTATTCTTCAGAAACCCAAAAATACAAACTAGTAAGTTAAATTCCTTAAGATTGTTGTTTTTCGTGTAGAAAATTTATATATAATTAACAAGAACTTCAAAAAAAGTTCAACCAACTTGTGAATTATCAAAATAAAGTTTCAATAACTTCAAATACAAGTTCAAACAGTTGATGAACCATCAATATAAAGTTCAAACTATTTTCTGAAGAAACAGTAAAACCAACTTTGAGAAAAGAGGTGAAACAAAAAGAATCAAGTCCACCGAATTTACGGTGTGTCCTTAAGAAATTTATTACCCTCTATTACCTGAGGTTATGGGATATATCATCTCAAGATAAAATGATTCACTTCAGCAAATAGCAGTACCTCAAAATTGCTGAACACCGAACTCAATCAAAGGTTATTAAATCACACTAGAGTTTTAAGAAGAAGAAGATGATGTTTTTCACTTCAAAAATTCGTACCCTTAAAATTTAGCCAAAAGGTGGTCCTTCAGAAAGGAAGAAATGGTTCACGAAAAATGCACTTTTTTTTTAAATGACATCTCACTTGTATTGGACCTGCACGCGCAACTCATGTTTTCGCATAAACCAGAATGTTCTCGTTTGACCTCTGCTAGACCTGCGTCCACAGATAATGACCTATATCTGCAGATAGCAACTTGTGCGTGCTGGTCATTATTTTATTTTGAAACAGTACCTCTAAGGGTCACGTCCCTTTAAGGTGCGTTATGACATGCGTCCGCACATACTATGTGCAACCATAAATAGAGAAATATAAATTTTGTCTAAAAAGATAATATATCAATCGATCATTTGACAAATTCAAATCTAAATTTGAAGTTGAAGCCGAGCCAAGCGACGACGATGATGATAACGCAAGGCATGTCTTGGTCTTGCCTCACTATCCCACCAATGTGGGAGAACTTTACTTCCTTAAAGTGAAAACTCAATTCACTTTTTCCTTCATTTTTTATTCATATTTATACTTAGAACCCAACATATAGTAAAATAGTTATATCATTTAGGAGGCATGCCATACGTACTAAATGTATGAATGTTGTTCGGAAGTTGACAAAGGAATAGCTATCCTTAAGGATAACCATATTCTTAGGATATTAAATTGGCAAGTCATTAGAATCAAGCTCAAATATGAAAAGTTTATGGTGAAATGTTTAGCAAGGTATATTTCATATTTAATTTTAGTTATTTTTCTTTTACGGTGAAGTTGGTTTAATGTTTTATTGATTATATAAACATTTTTGATACATTACTGAATACACTATTACATTGCTACTTATGTATCTCATAAATAATTAAATATGAAAATAAGACATCTCTGACAATAATTATGTATCTTCAAATCATGAAAAGATATATTAGATTCCACTAATGATAAAAAGGGTTTACCTGATACATATAACATGTCAATCAATATTGAGTTACATATATATTTGATACATAGGTATTTCATTGTTATTGTAATCATTTCTTAACATTGTTTATTTTCTTTGCAAATGTTAAATTTAATGTGTACAACAACCTAGTCCCTACAGTAGAGAAATTGGGTAAACTTGACTTGTCACCCTCAATTAGTCAGCTTTACTACTAATTTCTATTTGTTTAGGTGATAAGGTTGACAGAAAATTCAAGGACCTAGAGACATTAGTGAATAATCAATACACAAAGATCATGAAGTCTTTAAAGAAAAAGCACCATGCAGAGGAAAAGTAATTGACTTTCAAATTTAAGAGCTCTATATCAGTTTCAAATTATTAAATATTCAAATTGTGTTTAATAGGTGGAGGTTGGAACCAATAGTTAGAACAGAGATGATCCAATGGATGGACAAGCTAAGGCGATGTTTATTGATCTCAAAAATGGGAAATTCCAGAAGACCCACCCAGTCAAGATTTTGATCTGGAAGGTGTTAACACTGACCCGTTTCGTGAAAGACCATTGTTGTTAATCATGAACATAAGGTAAACCTACATAAGTGATATTTATGTATTTTATACATCAATAGGTAAAATATATTATATATCAAAATGTATATGATACATCATGTAGGGGTTGATGTTTAGATAATTAACAGTTGAGTTAGATTAGTAATGCATTTGACAAACTAAAAATACTTGTGTATTTGAGGATTATCTGGCATGTTTATTATTTTAAGGATGAAGACACAAATACATTACTTGATATAGTTGACAAGATGAAGACACACTTGTATCTTGACCAATCGCACCCCTAGTGGCACAATCATTAAAGGCTGTTAGTCTGCTTTAAATAATAAATAGTTAATTTTACATCCATTACAAGCAGTTTTCACTAGATTTTTTGAGCACAAATTTGATTTTACACGATGACACAAAGACGCATGCTCCAAGAATCAGGTAGACTTCAAAAGTAGTCAAGTTTCCTACCTAACAGATTTTGATTCGATTTTCAAAGGAAAGGAAGAAATAACTTATTATTTGCATCGGAGACATCCTTTTGAAGATTTCAGCATTTTGGATCAGGTTCCAACAAAATTAATCACCATACTAGAATGGATTAGTGAAGGACTATTAAAGTATCAGGCCAACAAGTAAGATAACTCAACTTTTATTAGAATCTATTTCATAAAACTACTACTTATCCATACATAATCATAACATATAATAATCTTACAGGAAATCAAAGGACAACATCTACAAAGCTAAATGTTTGAGTCTTGAATTTGATCTAGTAAATTTTATTATTGCACATTTAAAGACAAAAAATTGATTCTATTTGATGTCCCAATCCAGCTCTTGCTGGAATGATGAGGTATAGACACATCTTTCTAAATTGTATAAGATGTATATATCATGAGGTTGCATGACTCTGATATATACACACAGTTGTATCATATGTTTTATACACATTGTAATTATATATTCTGACTGATACATTGATATGTACATGCATTAATTTTTATAATTCTATTTGGGGCAATGCATTTATATTTATAAATCCCACCAAACACACACAGACACATATATAAATATCGGGTGCATTATGTTTTTATACCACAATAATTTCACCGTCTATTAAAATCTGTTAATATATTGTGCAGCGTATCAATGCCATTTTCTATTACCTGCGCAAGAATCTCAAGCAATAGAATCATTATTATTATAGATATATCACCACAATTTATGTGTTCAAAATGTACATAGATAAAATGTATAAAAGATGTTATCCAAAAGTAGGGGATAAAGTTCTAGCATTGCAGGAGGACTATGAACATTCTATGGTTGCTACTTAGCATGAGGAGTCACTAAACCATATATTATTACAAGATTTAACATCCTCGGTGGTTGATTGTAACGGGGTGTTGATTATTATTGTTCTCAAAGAGAGACACGTACATGTTTATGATTAAATTTTTTCTTCAAGACATAGAGAACTACCAATTGAGATTCAAAATTTGGTCGTAATGTTCTCAACTTTCATTCAACTCAGTTAGCTTTTTGAATAAAAAATTGTACGATCTTGTAACACCCCAAATTTTTGCGCTAGAATTTTAATCGTCGTTTCTACGTGTGTAAACTCTAGTCTAAATGTTTCGCAAGTTAATATAAGTTTCATTATCATTATCCTAGTGTATGAAGTGCTTTTGAGGCGAAAGGTGTTCATAGGAATCACTTAGAGTGAGCTTGAGCTAAGAACCTTTGATTCGTCCAAAGTTTGGTATTCGATTCTACAAGGGTCTACTTTGAACATGTATAAATTTTTATATACGTAGAATTTTGCAGTTCAAGACCCACCAAATTGTAGATAATTGAATTAGCTTTCTGACTATACCAATTTCGCCTTAATTAATACCCGAACGAAAAGTTATGGTATTTTTTGTGCGATGCGATTGGGATGTGGCGCGATGGTCCTCAAAACGATGAGAGATGTGACGCAATACAATGCCAAAGCAATATGGAGCTATTTCACACGCTATTTCAGTTCCTAAAGGGTCTAAGGATACTTTGGTAACTGACAATAGGCGAATTTACACGCCTATATCAATATATTTTGCTCATATTGTAGCCTAGTTTTGAGAACAAATTATATATTTCATGCACTTTTAGTCCTTTTTCCTATAAATGAGCTAACGAACATGATTAGTAAAGTTTCAGGTATAAATGATGCAAAATACAGCATTTTATGGCTTACTTGACGCAAAAGAAAGCTCACAAAGGAAGGGAAGAAAGTCTACACGCCTAAGGACCAAAACTGCTGCATGGAAAATCTGTCCCGGGCTAAAACAACATTTCTGAAGACTTTGGGGACTTACAGACACAAAGTTGGATTTTGACAATGATACAGTAACCTAGTACAATTGGGTTATGTATTTCATTAGTTTATTTGGATTAGGAGAATGTTACATTAACCTAGTACAAATGGGTTAAGTATTTCCTTAGTTTAGTAGGATTTGGTTATTTATTTCATTAGCATAGTAGGAGTAGGATAGGAGTATTATAAATACCCTATCATGCTAGAGATTTTTAAGGAAGTCCCCCCTTAGTGGAGAGACACATTCTACTTCTCAATTACAACTCTTCTAATCTTTCCATTAATTCTATTTTTCTTCTTCTACTCTTCTATTCTTAAATTCGACAACAAGAGAATCGTTACCAAGCCAAGGAACCACGCCACACGCCTATCACTTGATCTACACGCCATTACTCAATATTGTGATATAAAAACAATGTCAATCGTGATCTCCTTCGCATTCATGGGTAACTAAACCTCTCTGTTAGGGTTATGGAAGCCGAATGAGATACTATCTATTGCTGTGAGTTTGTGAGTTCATGACACGTATATTGCTTATATCATTATTCTCTTCATCTTAATCCACATTCTTTGCGGTTGCAAACGCAAGAATACGCCAGTCTAACATTTAACTTGTTCGAGAGAAAGGTTATTTGTCTGGAAAAGAGATAATGTCAAGGTAGTAGGACACCCTTTCCTATTAAAAAGATAGTGCCGTAACTGGACTAACCTCTTGGAGAATTCGTACCGTTAGACACGCTTTAAGCTCGAGAGAGTTAAAGTGAAATAGTCCTTGTTTAGGTCTAGAGACGCTTGGATTTACCATCGACTACAATTCTCTATAAGCAATTGCATGTCAGAATTCTACACACTCATAGCCAATAGAGACGTATACCTCAGAAGGTGGACATAACCCGAACGCTTCAATTCTCATTGTTTACAACTTACGTAACAATCTTTCTCTCTTTACTTTGCTATTTTCAGCTTTTACTTTATTGTTTTCGTTACACATTACAATCCCTCCTTTTACGAAACTTGCACCAAAAGTTTAGTAATTTTGCTTACTTGTTGGCTAAGCTATTCCCTGTGGGATCGACACCCAACCCAGGTTGGGTTCTATATTTGCTAACGACCGCTTTACACTCCCACGAGAGCTGTAGATTGAGCGTTATCAAAAATTGGTGCCGTTGCCGGGGAATACGAGTGTCAATCAAGTTCGTGATAATTACTAGACCCTTTGGTCAAAGATTCTCGTACTTTTACTTTTACTTTTTGTTTTTGTTTACTGCAGGTTTTTACTTTAGTGCATGCCCCATACTAGAAGTTCTGGTCAACCGTTATTACCAATTAATCCTGAACCACAACGAATTAGAAGAATGGAAGCACAAGCTGAAATCGACAGGATGGCCGCTCAACACGAGCAAGCAAGATTAGCTGCTCTTGCCGCTGCTCAAGTCCAACAACAAAACATTGATAATCCTGGGCGAGCAACAAATCCTGACGATGAAGATTTAGGTGATGACGAGTTACTAAACCCTAGGCGTGATGCTGAAATTATAACACCTGCCAACCGAAAAGGTCGACAAGCTCGGTATAGGTATGATCGCCAACCTTTGCAACCAGATTTCGACGATGATGATGATGATCTTGATGGTGCCGGAGCCACTGGATCTATAATTCCACCACCATTAGCGCCCGGAGCCAAGTTCAACATCACAAGCACCATGATTCAGTTATTGCAACTCAAGGGATTATTTGGTGGACTAGCAGGCGACGATCCGAATATGCATCTCATCAACTTTATTTCTACATGCAAGTCTTTTGACAATCCTGGTGTTGGTCAGAATGCTATTCGATTACGTCTATTTCCATTGTCTCTGTCTGGGGAGGCAACACTATGGTTGAATGGGATGACTCCTGATTCAATTACAAATTGGAGGCAATTGAGAGACGCTTTCCTAGAAAGATTCTTTCCGCCATCCAAAAGAGCACAATTGAGAGATGAAATCAGCAACTTCCGCCAGCTTCCCACTGAAGCTCTTCATGAAACATGGGAGAGGTTCAAGACAAAGCTAGCGAGATGCCCAAACCATCACATGACTAATGTTCACCTAATGGAGATCTTGTATAGAGCCTTGAATTCAATAACTAAACCAGTGGTGGACAACACAGCTGGAGGTTCTTTTATGGACCTCACCTTTGGTCAAGCAAGCAATATGCTAGATCGTTTGAAAAAACAAAGTAGAGCTTGGCATACCAGGGATTCTGTGGTAGCAAGCCCTACTTTATCTATTGGCATGACTGCAGACCAAAGAAGAAGAGAAGAAGAACGTAATCAAGACATGACGCACATGAAAACACAAGTGGATCTTCTGACAAAGCATTTATTATCAGGGAAGACCGAAAAAGTGAAAGTTGTAGTGCTAAAAGGAAGAGACGAATCTGATTCTGAAGAGGAGGCCAACTACTTGAACAATCAGGGGGGTTTCCGCGGGAATGCCCAAGGAAACCAAGGTCGGAACTATTATGATAAATTTGGAAGAAAAGACCAAGGTAGTTGGAAGAAAAACAATGAAAAGAGTGGTTTGTACGTTCCCCCTGGTAGACGTGACACCACCACATCTAATTCTGGAAGTATGGAAGACATGATGGCTAAGTTATTGAAAGAAGTGGAAGCAACGAGCGCGGGAGTTACAGAGGTGATTAATGATTTGTCCTCCATGAAGCAATTAGTTGATTCTCATTCCACTTCTATCAAGCAAATAGAGCAGCAATTAAGCCAACTTTCAGCAGCATTCAATCAAAGAAAGGCTGGCACCTTATCGAGCGATACGGTGCAAAACCCAAGGAATGATGGGTCATGCATGGCCATCACTACCAGAAGTGGTAAGGTGCTGGAAACTTCAGCAACAGGCAAGCAAGTGGTTGACGAAATGGCGGACATGGACGTTACACCTAGTGACGTTGCAAAAGGAGATGATGCCGCAACAACTACTTCCAACGTCAAAGACGTTACACCTAGTGACGTGCAGCCTGAAAAAAGGGAAAAACGGAAGCAAGAGGAGAAGAAAGCCACGGAGAGAACACTTCCATACCCACCACCACCTTTTCCCCAAAGATTGAAGAAGGTGGCGGATGACACTAAGTTCAGCAAATTTATGACTATGTTGAAGCAGCTGACCATTAATGTTCCACTGGTAGAGGCACTTGAACAAATGCCTGGGTATGTGAATTTTATGAAAGATCTTTTGACTAAGAAGAGGGCAGCAAGTTATGAGCTGAACGATGATGTGCATCATTGTAGTGCAATTGCTACCCGATCGATAGTTCAGAAGAAGGCCGACCCCGGAGCTTTCACTATTCCTTGCACCGTCGGATCTTTGAACTTTGCCAAAGCATTATGTGATTTAGGAGCCAGTATCAACTTGATGCCATTATCGATCTACAAGAAGTTGGGGTTAGGAGATCCTACACCAACCAATATGAGGCTTGTCATGGAGGATAGGTCGGTAAAACGACCTGTTGGTATTTTATGCGATGTCTTGGTAAAGGTTTCTTCATTTATCTTCCCAGCAGACTTTGTCATCTTGGATTGTGAAGCAGATTCTGAGGTTCCCATAATCTTGGGGTGCCCTTTCCTTGCTACAGGAAGTGTGCTCATTGATTTGAGAGCTAATGAGCTTTCATTCCGAATAAATGATGAAGTGGTTCGTTTTGATGTTTGCAAATCAATGAAGCAACCCAAAGATCTGAGTATATTTTCTGTGGCTGATGTTGTCCTTGATGATGAGAAAGAACGACTTGAAGAAGAGCAAATTCTTGATGATCCTTTGGAGGTTTTGCTCATGAAAGGAGAGATTGAGGATGCTGAAATTTCTGAAGAAGCTATTTGTGCTCTATCGGGATTAGGGACCTATCGCTATACTCCCAAGAAGCTGGATCTTGATCTCAAGAATCGACCCACACCACCAGCTAAGCCATCTATTGAAGAACCACCCACGTTAGAATTGAAGGAGCTGCCAAGTCATTTAAAGTACGCATTCCTAGGAAGCGAAAACACTCTTCCAGTCATAGTGGCAGCCGATTTGGGTGAGCAACAAGTTGCAGCTCTTATTGCAATCTTACGCAAGCATATTAGAGCCATTGGATGGACCATTGCAGATATTATTGGTATTCCACCTGGGATTTGCACACATAAAATTCAGCTTCAAGAAAAGTGCACACCCACCATTGAACATCAAAGGCGTTTAAACCCACCTATGCAAGAAGTGGTGAAGAAAGAGATTATCAAGTGGTTAGACGCAGGAGTTGTATATCCTATCTCTGATAGCACATGGGTAAGTCCTGTACAATGTGTTCCCAAGAAAGGAGGTATGACGGTGGTCGCAAATGCAAAGAATGAGCTTATTCCACTCAGGCCCGTTACTGGATGGAGAGTATGCATGGACTACCGCAAGCTGAATTCTTGGACACTCAAGGATCACTTCCCCATGCCATTTATGGACCAAATGCTAGATCGATTAGCGGGGAAAGGATGGTTTTGCTTCTTGGATGGTTATTCAGGTTATAATCAGATTTGTATTGCTCCCGAAGACCAAGAGAAGACAACGTTTACATGCCCATATGGTACGTTTGCCTTCAAACGTATGCCATTCGGGTTATGTAACGCACCATCCATCTTTCAACGTTGTATGATGTCTATTTTATCTGATATGGTTGAAGACACTTTGGAGGTATTTATGGACGAATTCTTAGTTGTTGGTGAGTCCTTTGAAGCGTGTTTGGCAAACTTGAGCATGACATTACAAAGATGTGTAGAGTTCAACCTTGTGCTGAATTGGGAGAAGTGCCTCTTCATGGTAAAAGAAGGAATCGTTCTTGGGCACAAGATCTCCGAAAGAGGAATAGAGGTTGATCGAGCAAAAATTGAGGTTATTGAGAAGCTACCGCCTCCAATTTCGGTGAAGGGAGTTCGTAGTTTTCTTGGCCATGCTGGGTTCTATCGTAGATTCATCAAAGACTTTTCCAAAATTTCGAGTCCATTGTGCAAACTACTGGAGAAAGATGCGAAGTTTGACTTTAATGAATATTGCTTGAAGGCATTTGAATGCCTTAAAGGAAAACTCATTAAAGCCCCTATCATGGTAGCACCAGATTGGATGCTCCCGTTCGAAGTCATGTGTGATGCTAGTGGTGTAGCCGTTGGTGCTGTTCTTGGACAGAGAAAGAAGAAACTATTTCATCCTATCTACTATGCGAGTAAGGTCCTAAATGAAGCCCAAAAGAACTACACTGTTACTGAACAAGAGCTCCTAGCGGTTGTGTATGCATTTGAAAAGTTTCGTGCCTACCTATTGGGTACTAAAGTGATCGTCCATACAGACCATGCAACTCTTAGGTATCTAATGACGAAGAAGGATGCAAAACCAAGGTTGATTCGATGGGTATTGCTGCTGCAAGAGTTCGATTTTGAGGTCAAAGATAGAAGAGGTTGCGAGAACCAAGTGGCCGATCATCTATCTCGACTTGAGAATGAACATGTGGCGCAACCTGAAATTCAGATTGATGATGCATTCCCTAACGAGGAGATATTAGCAATAACAGTGGAGAAATTACCATGGTATGCTGATTTTGCAAATTTCGTGGTGAGTAATATGCTACCTGCCAATTTATCCTACCATCAAAGAAGGAAGTTTATGCATGACGTTCAGCACTACTATTGGGATGAGCCTTATTTGTTTCGAAGATGCGCGGATGGTATCATTCGACGATGTATATCCCATGAAGAAGTGCCCACTATATTAGAAGCATGCCACACTTCGCAAGTTGGAGGACATCATGCAGGCAATCGAACGGAAAGAAAAGTATTGCAGAGTGGTTATTATTGGCCTTCGATATTCAGAGATGCATACGACTATGTTAAAAGGTGTGACCAATGCCAACGTCAAGGTGCTATTTCAAAACACCATGAAATGCCCCTGTCCAAAATTCTGGAGGTAGAACTCTTTGATGTGTGGGGTATTGATTTCATGGGTACATTCGTGAATTCGTTTGGAATGAAATACATCTTGGTTGCGGTGGATTATGTTTCGAAATGGGTTGAAGCTGTAGCATTGGCCGACAACGAAGGAAAGCGTGTTGTAGCGTTCTTAAAGAAGAATATCTTCTCTCGCTTTGGAGTACCTCGTACTATCATAAGTGATGGAGGATCTCACTTTTGCAACAAGCTATTCAAATCTGTATTGGCTAAGTATGGTGTCAAGCAACATAAGGTGGCTACGCCTTATCATCCCCAAACTAGTGGACAAGTAGAGGTTTCCAATCGTGAGATCAAGCAAATCCTTGCAAAGACGGTTAATGCTAATAGGAAGGATTGGTCTAGGAAGCTAGATGATGCACTATGGGCGTATATGACTGCTTTCAAGACACCCATTGGTATGTCACCTTATCAGCTAGTTTATGGGAAGGCTTGTCATCTACCCATTGAGCTCGAGCACAAGGCATTGTGGGCATTGAAGAAATTGAACTTGAATTGGGATGATGTGAAGAATCTGAGGTTGGAGCAGCTAAACGAACTAGATGAATTCCATCTCCATGTATATGAACGATCGGATTGATATAAGGAGCGGATGAAGAAGTATCATGATCAGCGGATTGTTCGATGAAACTTCCAAAAAGGTGACATGGTACTACTCTTTAACTCCAGATTTAAGCTCTTCCCAGGTAAGTTAAAATCAAAGTGGTCTGGTCCATTTAAAGTCATCCAAGTCTACTCGTCTGGAGTAGTCGAATTGGAAGGCGATAAGGGTGTTGTTTTCAAAGTGAATGGCCAACGTGTTAAGCCTTATATCGGTCCTCTTAACTCGATGAATGACATGGCCATCACTTATCTCGATGAAGTCTAAGTAATCTAGATTATTACGTTGAGCCACGATAATAAATAAGGCGCTAGATGGGAGGCAACCCATCATTTTATCGTTTTATCGTTTTATCGTTTTGGTACTTGTTTCGTTTTTGATAAATGAAAATCCAAAAATAAGAGTCGTGCCATGACCAAAACTAAGGCGCTTGGTGGGAGGCAACCCATCGTACTAATCGTTTTCATTTGTTTTGAGCAAAAATAGGTGCAAGAAGTATTCAATGAGGAGATTGATTTCAATTGACGATTTGGACGCATTGTATGGTAAAGTTGGTAAGTTAGGAATGGTGATGCACAAGGCTATGGATTGAGCATTTCTTACACCAAAATAGGCTTCGAGGAAGGCTAGGCCTTGGTAAAACCAGGCCACGAACGATGCACAACCTATCCTATAGCCTACGGTCTCGGAATCTAGTGTGCTATACACTATGCGCCGCCTATTCCTAGGTATGCTTTTGACTATGCGCCGCCTATGCTATGGCATTTGGTCTCAGTATCTCATATGCCATAGACTATGCGGCGCATATGTCTACAAATGCCATAGACTATGCGGCGCATATGTCCCATTATGCTATAGACAATGCGCCGCATATGTCATTGATATGCCGAGCATTATGCGCCGCATATGTGGTATTTTTGTCTCCAAAACCGATTGTAAATGGGTCAAAACCCGACCCATACTCTTCCTATATAAAGGGGACTTAGTTTTACAACACAACCACACTAAAAATTGACCTAAGGGCGCCGCATATACATCCAAATCCTCTCAAAATTTTCTTCTTTTGCTCTTCCAATTCACAAAACCATCTCCACAAGCTTCAAGCAAGTAAGTACTCTCTTATTCTTCATTTATTTCTCGTAAGTACTACGTTGCTATGTCTATTATGAATTGCTAAATCGTATAAGATTGTTGGTGATGTTCATGTGTTTGGATTGTTGATACAAAATCATGTGAGTGAACATGTACGTAGGAAAATCTTGACTTGTTTCCGACTTGAATTTGGTTTCAATAGCATTGTTATGATATTTATGGAATTACTTGGGATATGAACATTGCTTAAGATTGTTGTTTGAATACTTACATGTTAGACTATCCCGGCCATCGGGATAAGACTTATAGTGCCTACCGACATAAGAGTTGTGATTGTTGTAAGAATAACTATTCCATGTGGTAACCCCTATGTAGTAGTGTTGCTATATCTACCATGAAAGTAGTCCAATAGCTGCAAGTAAGTGATGCATTGCTGATTTTCTTGTCGAAATACAATCCTAAAACGTATGTCGACGAAATCTGAGTAATCGACTACTTTCACCTCACTGATTTGTGTTAACAAAACTAAGTGTGGGGTGGTACCCCTATTTCTTGCTTATAGATTGTATCAAGTGAGATTGTGCTGCAACTAACACTAATTCTAGTCTCAGGTACAATGGCACCTAAAGCAAGGCAAGGCAAGGAGAAGGCTACCACTTCCCAAAAGGGCAAAAAGAGAGGTCGAAAGGACCAAGGAGAATCATCCTCAGCACAACTACCTCGCAGAATGTTTGGAATAAAATGGGTTCTTGAGGAAGAAGCCAAAGCATGGTACAGCAACAACAAAGAAAGAAAATATGTGCACGTCGACTTGATCAACAAGGAGACCTTATCAAAGAAGGAGCCGCGTATGTTGGCAAAAATAATGGCATTGAAGCTGGATTTCATCTTCCGTGACATGGGAGAATGCAACCTTGATTTAACAAGAGAATTTTATGCCAACTGTTCGCCGAACACAACAGGCAATGAAGTCAAAATTCGGGGCCAAGTGTTACAGCTCACCGCGGACTGGATCAACTCTTTTCTTGGCTTACCTTCGGTCGACACAGCACCATTCAAAGAGCTGTACAGCAGGCCTCCTTATAGAGAAATACGACACACACTTTGTGGAAGCAGGTCGATGGCAAGGTGGGGCAGACATAAAGAAACAGGCCGACACAACACCTTCCCCTATGCTCCACTAAATAGGGAATCAAGAATCTGGATGCGCATTGTCAACTCATGTCTTATTCCTGGGACTCAATACACCAAGATATCAAGAGATAGAGTGTGTTTGGTCTATGCTTTGATGACTAATGTCCCTATCAACTTTGGGGCAATCATTCGCTCTACCATGAGGAAGGCCAGACTCCACAAAAGGTCCCACTTCACATTTGGAAATTTGTTGACAGCAATCTTGCGGAAGGAGGATATCGAAGAGGAACTAGCTGACCACAAACTCCCACATAACCCAAAGAAGGTTGACCTCACCAAGGTCAAAGATGCTGAAATAACTCATGGTGTTAACTTTACTACTGCGGAGAGACATGCTCGTGATGAGAGTTTCTTCCGTCATCTCTATGGCATGACACGATTTACTATGATGAGTGGTGGACATATTCCAACTGCTGAAGAGCTCCAACAGCTGGACCACGACTACCCAATGAACATGCATGCACGGGAGATGTATGGAGTGGGCGTATACTTTGAGGAACCTCTAGATGATGATGTGCCGACTGATGATGATTGACGCTTGCCTGATTCTGACGAGGAGGAGAACTCTGACGATGACTCTTATGATGATTCATACGAAGGGGGTATAACCCCCGACATTGAGGAAGAGTCTGACTAACCAGGTTCTTCGTATTTATTTTCCACTGAGGGCAGTGTCCTGTTTAAGTGTGGGGTGGCGGTATCGCATGCTATACTTCTCTATTTGCATCTATGTTTGTTTATTTTTTTTATGTTTGTTTACTTTTTTTTTGTGTGTTTTCGATTTTTTTAGTTAAGTTAAGTTTTTTTTAGTAGTTAAAATTTTTTCTAGCTTCGCATGAAACTATTTTTGATAGGCAGCATGAGATTATAACAAGAGTATGTGCTACAATTGTGACTATTGAGACGTTTAGACTCCAGTTGTGACTCATTATGTGATATTGTGTGGTTCAATTCCTTCACTTGTTGGGTCAAGAGTCTATATTACTTCCAATCAAGTCGACCATGTACCTTGTGTGTGTGAGATAATAGTATATTCTATGCTTGTGGCTGATGCTAGAACTTGCCTGGTATGTATGCAAAGCGAAAATAAAGAGTGTAAGTTTAGGAGATGATTTAGGCATTTCTTTGGCAACCTATATTTGTTTACCTTCAGTTTTACCTACCCATGGACATCATCCTAGTTAAAACCCTTTTGAGCCTTTAGCCTATTTCTTTGACAACCTTGTATGTAAGCCTAATCCATTTTTTTTCAAAACCGTAATTTGATCCAAATTCCTAAGTGCTCTAAAGTATAAAGTCATGTGACGAAATAAGAGGAAATTGGGTGAGTATAATGCTATAAATTATAATGGTGCTTGAATGTGTTATGAAAAAGAAAGTGCTATCATAAGAGGTATGTTTTGAAAAGAAAAAGGAAAAGAAAGCTGAAAAGTGAGTTGTGCTTAAAATTGAAAAACAAAAGAGGAAAACAAGGGTGGTAGAATAAAAGAAAGAAGAAAGGTTGAAAGAAAAAAGTGTCAATAATACAATGTGATGCATTAAAGTGCTTAGGAACTTAGTCACTATTTCTGGCCAAAATAGTTGATCCTACCCGTCCCTTAGCCTACATTACAACCATCAAAAGACCTACTTGATCCTAATCTTAACATTCTGACATTTAGTGGAGTACTACACTAAGGGCAAGCCTATGGTCATCAGTTGCTGCATACGAATTCTTTGTGAGAGCGAGAGCAAGGATATTTTGATATCCATGTTTGAAAAATATGCTATACTTGTGAGTGATTATGGGTAATATATGGTGAGACACACATGGTTGATGAGTTTTGGATAGTTGTATATGATTCTATGCACTTTAACGTTTGCATGCGAGTTGATCACCATCACGAGTCTATACTTGAGGTTAAATTGTTTCTACTTATAATCGGAAAGCTACTCTTTGTTGATAATTGTTGTGCTTGTCTTGATAAATGTTTTGTGTTGTTGTTGTAAAAACCCTAAGTTCATGTTTAGAAGGACATGATATGTTGTTCGAGGACGAACAAAGCTGCAAGTGTGGGGTGTTGATGATAGGCGAATTTACACGCCTATATCAATATATTTTGCCCATATTGTAGCCTAGTTTTGAGAACAAATTATATATTTCATGCACTTTTAGTCCTTTTTCCTATAAATGAGCTAACAAACATGATTAGTAAAGTTTCAGGTATAAATGATGCAAAATACAGCATTTTATGGCTTACTTGACGCAAAAGAAAGCTCACAAAGGAAGGGAAGAAAGTCTACACGCCTAAGGACCAAAACTGCTGCATGGAAAATCTGTCCCGGGCTAAAACAACATTTCTGAAGACTTTGGGGACTTACAGACACAAAGCTGGATTTTGACAATGATACATTAACCTAGTACAATTGGGTTATGTATTTCATTAGTTTATTTGGATTAGGAGAATGTTACATTAACCTAGTACAAATGGGTTAAGTATTTCCTTAGTTTAGAAGGATTTGGTTATTTATTTCATTAGCATAGTAGGAGTAGGATAGGAGTATTATAAATACCCTATCATGCTAGAGATTTTTAAGGAAGTCCTCCCTTAGTGGAGAGACACATTCTACTTCTCAATTACAACTCTTCTAATCTTTCCATTAATTCTATTTTTCTTCTTCTACTTTTCTATTCTTAAATTCCACAACAAGAGAATCGTTACCAAGCCAAGGAACCACGCCATACGCCTATCACTTGATCTACACGCCATTACTCAATATTGTGATATAAAAACAATGTCAATCGTGATCTCCTTCGCATTCATGGGTAACTAAACCTCTCTGTTGGGGTTATGGAAGCCGAATGAGATACTATCTATTGCTGTGAGTTTGTGAGTTCATGACACGTATATTGCTTATATCATTATTCTCTTCATCTTAATCCACATTCTTTGCGGTTGCAAACGCAAGAATACTCCAGTCTAACATTTAACTTGTTTGAGAGAAAGGTTATTTGTCTGGAAAAGAGATAATGTCAAGGTAGTAGGACACCCTTTCCTATTAAAAAGCTAGTGCCGTAACTGGACTAACCTCTTGGAGAATTCGTACCGTTAGACACGCTTTAAGCTCGAGAGAGTTAAAGTGAAATAGTCCTTGTTTAGGCCGAGAGACGCTTGGATTTACCATCGACTACAATTCTCTATAAGCAATTGCATGTCAGAATTCTACACACTCATAGCCAATAGAGACGTATACCTTAGAAGGTGGACATAACCCGAACGCTTCAATTCTCATTGTTTACAACTTACGTAACAATCTTTCTCTCTTTACTTTGCTATTTTCAGCTTTTACTTTATTGTTTTCGTTACACATTACAATCCCTCCTTTTACGAAACTTGCACCAAAAGTTTAGTAATTTTGCTTACTTGTTGGCCAAGCTATTCCCTGTGGGATCGACACCCAACCTAGGTTGGGTTCTATATTTGCTAACGACCGCTTTACACTCCCATGAGAGCTGTAGATTGAGCGTTATCAGTAACTTCCCCTCACACAAATCCGTCCATAACACTTAATTTCAGCCCCCAAAAAGCATTATACACATTCTTATTCATCTTTTTCTCTCCAAGATAAACCTAGCACCCTCAAGAACATCAAGAACTTCAACAAATTTTCTTCAAGACAATCAATGAATTAAGGTTCCTCTATCCAAGAAATTCAAAACTCCATTACAATATCTTCAAGATAAACAAGAATTTGAGTTATTAAGTTTAATAATTCCAAGAAAAGCTTTCAAGAACATTCCCAAGGTTTCCAAGTCAAGTTCTCTACATCAAATCAAACCTATTAAGGTATGTGAGGTTATGAACAAGGATACCACTTTCATCCTTGGGCCCAAAACTGATTTTTAAAGTTGAATTTACATGAATTTACAGGATTTGCAACTAGGGTTCATACCCAAAGTATCTTGTTTTGAGTTTATAGATTTATAAAGTGATTGAAGTATGAAAGTGCATAGTTATCTTGATTTAAAGAATTCTCTTTCATGATTTAAACACTATAAGTATGATTTGAGACATTAATTAAAGATTTCCAATTGAGCTTTAAGAATGACATTGCAATTTTGATTTCATTATCTTGACATGAATTGTTAAATCGTTTCCAAATTATTATTATTGAGCATGAAGTTTATTGTGATTTGACATGATTTCCAAATATGGGTTGTAAGCCCTAAGTTTAAGTCTTGATATTTCAAGAAAGATAATATTTGAGAATTCTTTGATAAGCATGTATTTAGATTTTTAAGCAAGATTTGATCTTTTGATTCTCAGTTAAGATTTGGAATCCACACAGATTAGTTTTAATTATAGGTTAAAACAGATTAATACATAACTGGTTTTCATTATAAACCCTTATTCTATTTTAAGGTGAATTTCCTAAAATTCTGAGCAATAAATATCAGAGTAGTATTTAGCACCGAGTTGGGTATGATTCTAAGGTCTCATGCACCAGAAATATGAGACACCATAGGTTTAAGAATTCATAGTGGGCTAAGTCAGTGATCACTAAAGATAACATTCTATTATGATGGAAAGGGTAGAGCAGCTCTCCCTAATGTGGATAAGACGTTGGACTCCATGACAATTCACATAGTTTATGTTGGTTAGAAGAAACTCCCACTAGAAAGAGTAAAGATACAACTTTTAGAACTAATTGTTATGGCTCACGAGATTTATACTGTATGTTTTATCATTCATGATTTATGATTTTCAGCTTTCAGTTATTCAAGCCAATATGAGTCATTTACCTTTAGCATGCATTCTTTTATAAGTTTATATAAACATTGAGATATTATTTTTATGCATTCACTCTGACATGCTCAATAAATTCCAAAAATACTGATCCACAAATATGTTTATGTGCTACATTATCTCAGAATGTAGGTACGCGTTGTAGTGCACACATCATATTCAGATAGCTTGCAGGTTCTAGTCAGCGGGTGATAAGTCCTTTTGATTCAAGGGCTCGAGTCAATCATAGTTTGAGTAGTATTTTTTTTATTTAGTTGTATTGATTCGGGATAGTTGGGGGTCATTTCCTGGCTACCTATAGTCATTACTAGTAGAGGCTTCATAGACAGTCAATAGAGTTATTGTATTGGATTTTAGTTTCGGTCTTTTATAAAGCACAGTTGTAATAATGTTAATAGTTTGTTTTGAAAATGTTCAACTAAAGATTTATCTTCCATTTATTTCATTTCAAACTAATGTATCTATTTTAGTTGCTCATGAGTTATGCCAGTATAAAGGTTAGCTTGGGATCACTTGTGGTCCTAAGCACCATGTGACGACTAGGGGATAGTCTCGGGTCGTTATAATCTTGGTATCAGAGCACAGAGTTCAAGTGTCCTAGGGAGTCTATTAATCCATGTCCAGTAGAATCTTGCGGAATGGTACAAAGATGTCTGTAGTTTTCTTTGAGAGGCTACAGGGCATTTAAGAAAAGTTTCCTTTCTTTCATACTCTAGATCATACTATAAAGTTGTTTCTTTAGAAACTTCTGTCGATTCATGTGTTAATCCATACTTCTTCATCTATGTTATATTTTTTAGATAACATGATTAGTAAGTTCCAATTCCTTCCAAGATGACGCTCTCAGATTTACTATCAGTAATTTTAGAAGTCAAGGGGTTTGAGAGGAGCTCCCTAATGTGTTACAAGTTCCATAAGTTGAAAGTTATGTTCTCATCCTTATGAGTTTTTTAGTTGAGACAGAATAAGATATGTATTCAGATTCCTCATTAAACCACCTATATAGATAACACTCATAAGAGAAGATAGCATGAACCTAGAGTATTATGATTCATAAGTATTAGAACCTTCTTATAGTTGGAAGTATGGGTTTAGAAGTGGAGTGACAATAAAGTGGGAATGACGATTGATAGAAAGGTACACAAAGAGTTATTAGTTAAGGTGAATTATTATTTTTTTATAGTATGAAAGGGGTTATTGATGATATTTGTTGTAGTATAAAGGTATAGGATATTAATGAAGTATTTAGTAGTTGAGTATTGTTGATTTAGGCTTCCCTTGAGGTTGGAAAAAGGGAGTCTTGTTGAAACTTATAGAGCTATAAAAGTAATTTAGGTGTACTGATGGGTAAATAGTCAAAATATGTAGAATGAGTGTGTGTGCTAACAGATTTTAATAAACTATACTATAGGATTGTGATCAATTATAGTTATTATGGGTCTCTAGTGGACTAGTGTTTCTTAATGTCTTGTTTTATAGTTTCCAAGTGAGAATAGTATGTGAGGTTGGGTTGTTAAGCATGCCTAGAACTAGACAGTAAGATTGAACAGTGGATGGTCATCAAGGTGGATGTAATGGTTGCTTGGTGAGTGATGCTAGTTACATAGAAGTGATCTAGTAGCCTTGAACAGTGTATGCAGGAGTTAAAGTTTAGTTATTCATAATTAAGTATGTTGTAGAGGTGTGCCCAAAGGTGATACGGGGTTGCATTATTTTCTAAGGTTATTATGTGTTATGTATAGTTAGTAGTACCCTTGAGTTGCTAAGTGGAAGAAGGCTAGTGATATAGTATATAGTGTTCGTAATAGCTAAGTTAAGGAGTTATGATTGATAATATTGAGCCTTTTGACATGATCTTGATTCTCATAGTTTAGAAATATAAGTTTAGAGGTGTGATATTGGTAGGCTATGACGGAAGTAGTATGGTTCATTAAAGGTTTGGTGATATCCATGTTAAGTATTAGAATCTAAGTTTGAGTCTTTGAAGATTAAGCTAACAGAAATAAGAGTTGAAGCACTAGATGGTGTGCACTCCGGCTGTGGGGATACTTATGAAGATTCTAAGTTAGTAAGTGTTCAAGTATTATATGATGACTATTGGGGATATAGAAAGATAGAGTTGTATCTTAGGAGGAAGTATTAACAAGGGGTTTTACACTTTTAGGTATAGTATTTTGGGTTAAGTTTATTCTTTACGTGTATTGTTGTATCCCAGACTTTAGAGTTCAGTGATTGTAGTCCAGTTTAGAGTTTCGTAAAGGGGTTCCACAGACTTAGAATGATGACTTAAAGCTAAGGGGTAAATGATAAGATAAGTAACCAAGTCAGATTCTAGTAGTGTTGCTGGGGGGGGGGAGATTCCCGACTCATTCTTATTTCAGTATTAGTCCTTCAGTCATTACGATATCTACTCATGCCTTATGTGTTAGGTCTATGATCATAGTTCTGTTCATGCACATCATATAGACTCATGTACACTTCCAAATCCTAGTATGAGGAGTTCTAATTCACTCAGAGTACGAATCATGTTCCATGAAATCATGAACTCCAACCTCAGGTCATGCAGCTCATGACTCATGAATTCATGCTTTATGGTATGTTCAATTCTGGGTACTCATGCTACACTAAGCAAAATTCAGATTATGTCATATATATTCTTAGTTTAGATCTCTTGATGAATCCATGATCTTGATATTCTATTCCCCAGGCCTCAGTTAAGTGTCAAATTTATACTTTCATGTTTTAGGTCCTTATGTTTTAACATTTTAGTGACCTTTCCTTGTATAATAATAGTGGTGATGAGTAATTATGTGTATGGGATAGAGTAAGTGTTTTTTATTGACGAAAGATCATTGTATGCTTGTTTTAGCTAAGTCTATAAGTGTGAAGTAAGATTAAAGCCAAGTCTTTGATACATGTCGTGGTTAGTCGAAATTATGTGTGTATTTTGGGGTAGTGCATGGAAGTTGTTAATGATAGAGGTTTGGAGGATGTGATAAGTATGCTATTATGGGTATTTGTTTAGTTTTTAATATGTGGTCATAACAATAGTCTTGAATGTCATGTCGGTGTATAAGGGGATAAATGCATTGTGTGTTAGTTTTTGACCTTCCCAACCTCGAAATGTAAATCTTTAAGTTGATTCATGATCGAGGTTGTCTATAGAACATCTCAAGTAAGTTTTGGATTTTTTGAATGTGGTTTAAGATCTATTTGGAAGGTAAAAATATTGAGGCAACGTGATATGTCCGCATCGCATCGTATATCGCATTGGTAGGAAGTAACACAACACGTCACATATCGCATCGGTAGAGTGACACAGCGTGTCACTTATCTAATCGGAAGTCCTATTCAGTTATGATGTTATATATTGTACCTTGTGATTTCGAGTTAGGCTTGATCATGGTGAGAGGACTTAGTTCAGTTTAGACATTAGTAGATGGATTTATGAACTGCCATGTGAGAATTAAAAGTTGAATTAATAAATATGGTATTTAAAAGGAAATAGTATAGTTGAGGGAATATTTGAGAAGTGTTGCTAAGTTTGAAAGTAAGGATTTGCATTTCCTAAGACCTAGTAATTCTATGCTAGCCTATGATTTATATGCCTATGTTCCAAGCTATAGAGTTGTATCAATGTTGTGATTCCCTAGTCAGATGTCTTGTACAGATCATGCCCAAAATTTTTTGCTCTCTAATATTATTAGAATTTTGTAGAAGAGTGTTGAAGAAATACTCCATTTGAGTATGAGCAGTCAGTATGATCCAGTCCATATAGCCTACAATCTAGTTTTGCAATCAAGCATATAAGCTCCTATAGATTTCCAACTTTCCATCTTGTTTTACTAACCGCAGTTTCTCTAGCAAGGCCATTCAATGAGGAAAAATATTTGCACTCATACAAGTTACGAATTCAGTTCAGTCCACGCATCATGTTTCAGATTCAGCTATTTAGTCATGACTTAGTTCATAAGTATTCAGTGCATAATCTCAGTTTTCCAAGTATTTCAACTCAGGCAGTGTAATACCCCTTGTACGATCTAAGTCTCGTTTTCTGATGATTCGTGCTTGCATAAGTTATCATTTTCCAGTTCTATATGTATGATTGTATCATGAACACTTCAAGCCAATTCTAAACTCTCAGCATGAATCAACTCGTTAAAGTAAGTAAAGGCAAGTCAACTCAAAAATTAGTTGCATGATAGAAATTTTAATATTTTAGCTCAGTTTTATCCTTTATTAGAAGACATGTGAAGTCCATGCTATTCCATACCTGTAAGGCTTCAACAAGTTTCTAGCCATCATTCGAGGATGAATGATTCAAAAGGGGAGATAATGTAACACCCCAAATTTTCATGCTAGAATTTTAACCGTCGTTCCTACGTGTGTAAGCTCTAGTCCAAATGTTTCTCATGTTAATATACGTTTCATTATCATTATCCTAGTTTGTGAAGTGTTTTTAAGGTGAAAGGTGTCCATGGAAATCACTTAAAGTGAACTTGAGCTAAGAACCTTTGATTCGTCCAAAGTTTGATATTCGATTCTACAAGGGTCTATTTTGAGCATGTATAAATTTTTATATACGTAGAATTTTGCAGCTCAAGACCCACCAAATTATAGATAATTGAATTATCTTTTCAACGATACCAATTTCGCCTTAATCTGATACCCGAGCAAAAAAGTTATGGCATTTTCCATGTGAGGCAGTAAGCCGACGCGATTGGGATGCGGCTTGATGGTCCTCAATGCTTTGAGCAATGCGACACAAAGGCCAACACGATACGGAGCTGTTTCACATGCTATTTCAGTTCCTAGGGGTACTTTGGTCACTTTCCCTCACCCAAATCCGCCCATAACACTTAATTTCAGCCCCCAAAAGCATTACACACATTCTTATTCATCCTTTTCTGTCCAAGAAAACCCTAGGCCGCTCAAGAACACCAAAAACTTCAACAAATTTTCTTCAAGACAATCAATGAATTAAGGTTCCTCCATCCAAGAAATTCAAAACTCTATTGCAATATCATCAAGATAAACAAGAATTTGAGTTCTTAAGTTCAAGAATTCTAAGAAAATCTTTCAAGAACATTCCCAAGGTTTCCTAGCCAAGTTCTCTCTATCAAATCAAACCTATTAAGGTATGCAGGGTTATGAACAAGGATACTCCTTTCATCATTGGGCCTAATACTAGTTTTTAAAGTTGAATTTATATAAATTTACATGATTTGCAACTAGGGTTCATACCCAAGGTATATTGTATTGAGTTTATGGATTTATAAAGTGATTGAAGTATAAAAGTGCATATTTATCTTGATTTAAAGAATTCTCTTTCATGATTTGAATACTATGAGTATGATTTGAGACATTGATTAAAGATTTCCAATTGAGCTTTAAGCATAACATTGTGATTTTGATTTCATTATCTTGACTTGAAGTGTTAAAGAGTTTCAAGATTATTATTGCTGAGAATGATTTTATTGTGATTTGACATAATTTCCAAGTATAGGTTGTAAGCCCTAAGTTTAAGTCTTGATATTTTAAGAAAGATGATATTTGAGCATTCTTTGATAAACATGTATTCAGATTTTTGACCAAGATTGATCTTTTGATCCTAAGCTAAGATATGGAATCCACACATATTAGTTTTGATTACAGGTTAAAATAGATTTATGCATAACTGGTTTTCATTATAAACCCTTATGCTATTTTAAGGTGGATTTTCTAAAGTTCTGAGCAATAAGTATGGGAGTAGTATTTAGCACCGAGTTGGGTATGATTCCAATGTCTCATTCCCCAGAACTACGAGCCACCATAGGTTTAAGCGTCCATAATGGGCTAAGTTAGTGATCACTTAAGATAAGGTTCTATTCCAATGGCAAGGGTAGAATAGCTCTCCCCAATGTGGGTAAGACGTTAGACTCCATGACAGCTCACATGGTTTATATCGGTTAGAAGAAACTTCCACTAGAAAGAGTATAGATACAACTTTTAGAACTAATTGTTATGGATCACGATATTTATACTGTATGTTTTATTATTCATGATTTATAATTTTCATCTTTCAGTTGTTCAAGATAATGTGAGTCATTTAGACTTAGCATGCATTCTTTTACAAGTTTATATAAACATTGAGATATTATTTTTCTTATGCATTAACCCCCACATGCTCAGTACATTCCAAAAGTACTAATCCACATATATGTCTATGTGCTACATTGTCTCATAATGTAGGTAGGAGTTATAGCGCATGCATCATATTCAGACTGCTTGCAGCTTTCAGTCAGCAGGTGATGAGTCATTTGATTCAAGAGCTCGAGTCAGTCATAGTTTGAGTAGTATTTTATTTTTTTCTTTATTCAGTCATATTAATTCGGGATAGCTGGGGGTCATGTTCTGGCTTCCTATAGTCAGTACTAGTAGAGGCTTCATAGGCAGTCAGTACAGTTAATATATTGGATTTCAGTTTTGGTTTTGTATAAAGCTGAGTTTTATAGTTTGTTTTGAAGATGTTCAGCTAAATATTTATCTTCCGCTTATTTCATTTCGAACTTATGTATCTATTTCAGTTGCTCATGAGTTATGCTAGTACAAGGGTTAGCTTGGGATCACTTGTGGTCCTAAGCTCCGTATGAAGACTGGGGGTAGTCTCGGATCGTTACAGAGCTGATCCATGCTTGAAGTATACAAGGATAATATGAGTGACGACCAATATCAACAACAACATTCATTTGACACTAAATATATGGAAGGCATTGCTAAGCAAATAAGTGGCAGCCTATATGTATCACAAAAAAGTTCCAGAAAATCATAACTTTACATTACTTACAACTGCATACTAATAGTAATCTAACATAAGATACATGCTTATACAAAAATTATGAATTTTTTTTTGCTAGGTATGCTGAATATTTGGGTAATGAAATTTCAGCACCATCTGATGGTTTTGATGTTGAATTCATTCGCAAGAGATACACATCACTGTTAAGGAATTTTGAAATTGTGAAGGCTCGAAATGGTTATGTTAGTGATAGTAAAGATCCACCAATGTCACAACCTAAAAACAATGGTCATGATGGCACTTATCGCGGTGTACCTTGACAAGTGAGCCTACTACCCAAACCGATATACCAAGGGGAAAAGACAAAAATACAACCATATAAGTATAATAAATGCAAAAATAACAAAATCAACAATACAACTATAACTCCCAAAACCTAATGTCAACAGTATAAGAATGTATCTAGTACAACTTGAATCCAAATGAAATATATAATCTGTCCAAATACAAAAGAAAATCTGGCTCAAAGATAAGAATAAAGACATAGTCTAAGAAAGGTAGTAGAACACATCCGGATGCCTGAAAGTCAATGACCACCTTGAAAGCACCAACTATTGCCTGAATCGACCAAGATGGGGCACACTCAAGCTCGGACCTATACCAAAAGGGTGCAGTAGGTGTGAGTTCGATCCACTTATACTCAGTAGGTATCATAGGCCGACCGAGAAAAGTAGATAATAAAACATACAAAATACACATAAAGGGCACGACACCTGCAATCAGAAAAGGTCATACAATGGTATCCCACACCGCTTACACTAACAGTTCTAATATATATCTATATCACATACATTATAACAACACAACAAGGTAGAACACAAGTATACATCATATTAAATACAAGTAGAAACAAGGAAGAACATGTTTATACAAGATCGTCAAGTACAAATAACGGTAGATAGAACAAATAGATGTAAGATAGGTCAATATGGCCATTCACTCACAACATAACACAATAAAGTAAGTGCAATGTATATAATGATGATGATGATATAGGAGGTCATCGCACAATTCCCATATATACCTACGGAGTAAAGCTTCCCAATGCAGGATGCATGGAGGGTTCGTTAACCCGTATACAATCCATATATCCATATCTCATCCCCAGCACATCTCTCGGGAGAGGTTTTGTAAGATGCCATATTTTCTGTCATAAAAAGGTGCTGCTAATATTTTTTTGATATTTTCACGGTGATACCAATGTTTCATAAATGAGTATGATATAAGGATGTAATGCTCACAACCAATCACAATGGGTATTTGCGCAATCAACCACACTGATATATTTCCCCAACCAATCTCAATAATATATTTGTTCAACTACATGAGCTAATATCCGCTCATTATTTCCACCATCCATGAAATTTCACGTGATTTATATGCCAACAAAGTAAGAATATATCATAATACACCAATGGTACTACAATAGGCATCTCAACAACACAGTATAATTATTTACATGTATTTTAGGCTATCAACATCATATAGGACTCTGCACGGTCACACATATCACGTAATATCTCAAACCAATAATTATATCACATATAGAGCCCCACATGGGTAAAGCACGTTAAGATAACCAAATTCATGATTAATTCCCATATCCTTAACATGCATTTTGTATACAAATTAACCACCCAGCCCAGTCTGAAGAGTTAAGCCATAACCTACCTCAAGACCGAAAATCGATCCGCAACACTTCAACCCATGACCTTACTTCTCATGAACGATCTCAAAATCAACTAAACCAAGAAATATAGAATTGGTGTATCAAAACAAAGCCAATAATACCCATATTATCTACTTTTGATTCAGGGTTACAACGAACACCTGAAATGGGGTTTTTAGAAAAGAAAGGCAAAATCATAACTTTATTTCAACAACGTTTTCTTCATACCTTTAGGAATCTACAACTGAAAACCCAAGTCAAAATGAGTTAAAATGAGGTCCAAATCAAAGAAAAACTATTTTTAAATTTATCAGGTAAAATCTTTGAAATCCATTTTAAAATCAAGAATGAAAGTTGTTTTGAAGGTTAAATTGAGGAAAAACTAGTAATTATAGGATTAAGAACATTATTCAAGTGAAAAGGAGTGAAATCGGGGTATAAAATCAAGCCCTATGGTTTTTGGGGTTGTGAGCAATTAATCAAGAAATTCAACTAGGAAAAGGGTGAATTCTTACCTTATATTCATAAGAGAATCAAGAAATGCATGCTAATTTAGCTTCCTAAGTATTCACAAGCTTCACTTTTAAGGTCTGAATCTATTTTAGGGTTTAGCTCTTAAGAGGCAAGATGAATAATGAGCTAATCACGACCTAAGGAGTCTATTTATACCCCTCTTAGGTTTTCAGATATTGCAATCGTAACATGCAGTGTGCAACCACACTATATGGCATCAGGAGCAGATGTGTCGATCGCACAAGGCTTAGTGCCATTGCACCACTAAAAATCATCCACCATTTCACATATTTCACACATTTCATCAAAATTTTAGGTCGTTACATCATCCACCACTAAAAATCTAGTTCATCCTCGAACTAAGGAAAGAAAATACCCGAGTCAACCAAGAATTAGGGATAAGAACTATGCATATCAGACTCGACCTCCCAAGTAGCCTCATCTATAGGTCAATGTCGCCATTGAACCTTACCCATAGGGATAGCTCTACTGCATAACCATCTAACATCTCAAGTTAAAATGAAGACCGACTTCTCAATAAAAGATGATTGTTCAGCTAACTGAATCGACTCCTAAATGAATGACATGAGACTCATTAGGAATGTAATGGCAAAGCATGGAAACATGAAAAAACTTAACGAATAGCTGATAAATTTGGAGGCAAAGCTAACTCATAAGCCACATCACCAATAGTCTGAAGAATCTCAAATGAACCAATATACGTGGGGCTAAGCTTGCCCCTCTTCCCAAACCTCATAACACCCTTCATGGGTGAAACTCAAAGAATAACACGGTCAACAACACTATATCTTAAGGCATGAATTCTATGATCCTCATAGCACTTCTGCCTACTCTGAGCTGCACGAAGCCTATCCTGAATAATCCAAACTCAATCCAAGGACTCACAAAGCAAGTCTGTACCTCAAGGTCTAACCTTATAAACATCAAACCAACCAACTAGAGAGACACAACCCCTACCATATAAAGCCTAAAAAGAAGTCGTATCAATACTGGAATGGTAGCTATTATTACAAGCAAACTCTGTTAAAGCCAAATGTTGCTCCCACTGGCAACCAAAATCTATCACACAAGCGCAAAGCATATCCTCTAAAGCCTAAATAGTCCACTCTGACTGACCATCACTCTGGGGTGAAATGTTGTGCTAAGATCACTCTGAGTACACAACTCACCCTAAAAATTCTTCTAAAAGTAGGAAGTAAACACAAAACCTCAATTTGAAATGATAGACATAGGCCCACCATGTAGTCGCACAATCTCTCGAATGTAAATATGGGCCAACCTCTCAGTACTGAAGAAAACTTAGACCAAAATGAAATGAGCAGACTTGGTTAATCAATCCATGATGACCCAAACACTATCGATCCATGAGAATTACGAGGCAAACATCACGAAATCTATAGTTATCCATTACCACTTTCACTCAGAGATGGTTAACCTTTGAAGTAATCCACCAGGTCTCATATGCTCGATCTGCACCTGCTGATAACAAAGGCAACGAGCTTCAAAATATGCTACATCCTTCCTCATGCTACCCCACTAGTAATGTTGTCTCAAGTCACGATACATGTTAGTCACTCCCGGGTGGATGGAATACCTGGAACAATAAGCCTCTTACAAAATCAATCCAATCCAATCACCCACTCTCGATACACAAAATCGGTCCCTAATCCTTAATACACCATTTGAATTAAGTGAGGCTTCCTTAGACTCACCACTCAACACCTTATCTTGAATTAATCTCAATCCTACATCATCAAACTGATGATCTCGAATCTTCTCTATAAAAAAAGACCTAGCCTCTACGAATGCCAAAACACACCTGAGTGTCGAAATATCAAGTTTAACCATCTGGTTAGCTAAATACTAAACCTTTAAGGCCAAAAGCCTCTCTTGGGTCAAAAGATGCACCAGGATACCCATGCTAGTTGACTTTCAGTTCATGGAATCCACAACCAAATTGGCTTGCCCATATGATAGAGAATAGTCAAGTCATAATCCTTAAGCAACTCAAGCTAAATTGGTGCCTCATACTAAGATATCACTAGGCGAATAAGTACTGAAGGCTATGATGATTAGAGAAGATCTCACAATGGACTCCATACAAGTAGTGCCTCCTCAACTTCAAAGAAAAAACAACCATGCACAACTCCAAATAATGGGTAGGATAATTTCTTTCATGGGGATTCAACTGACGAGAAGCATACGCAATCACCTTACCCTCCTTTATCAACAAAACATCTAATCTTGAAGCATCACAAAAAATGGTAAAGCCCATGCCATCCTTGGGCAAAGCCAATTTAAGAGCTAAAGTCAATGAACCCTTGAGCTTTTGAAAGATTGCCTTACAAGCATAAGACCACTGAAAGGAAATCTTCTTCTAAGTCAACTTGGTCAATGGACCTGCAATAGATAATAAAACCTCAATAAAACACTGATAATAACTAGCCAAGCCAATAAAACTTTGAATCTCGATGGGTAAAATAGGTCTAGCCCAATCATGAACCGCTACAATTTGACTGGATCAACCATAATACCATATTTAGTCACCACATGACCCAAGAAAGAAATAGAATCTAACAAAAACTCACACTTGGAGAACATGGCATATGTTTCTCATCCCTCAATCTCTGAAGCACAATCCGCAAATGCTCCTCATGCTCAGCCTCACTCTTGAAATAAACCAAGATATCATCTATAAATATTATAACAAAAGAGTCGAGATATGATCCAAATACCCCATTGATCAACTCCTTAAATGCAGCAAGGGCATTGGTTAACCAAAAGACATGACCAAGAACTTATAATGACCATGTGGAGTCTAAAAAGCTATTTTTGAAATATCCAAAGTTCTAACCCTCAACTGGTGATAACCGGATCGTAAATTAATCTTTAAAAACACTGCGACACCCTAAAGTTTGTCAAATAGATCATCAATATGAGAAAGAAAGTACTTATTCTTAACCATTACCTTATTCAATTATCGATAATCAATACATATCCCCATAGATCCATCTTTTTTCTTCACAAACAAGACAGGCGCACCACAAGGAAATACACTAGCTCGGATAAATCCCTTGTCTAATAATTCCTATAACTATCCTTTAATTCATTCAATTCAAATGGGGCCATCCTATAAGGAGAAATAGAAATGGGCTTGGTTCCCTACTCAGCATCAATGGCAAAATCAATAACACGATTTGGAGGCATACTAGGCAGATTGGTAAGGAACACATCTATGAACTCATGAACAGAATCCAGAGAAGAAGGTAAAACAACACTAGTATCACGAATATGATCCAAATAAGATTAACATCCCCCCTTAACCAATCTGCAAGCCTAAACATAAGATATAATACCCTTAGGACCCGAATAAAGTACACCCTTTTGAGCTATTCTCGGTAGACATGATGAACCTAAAGTCATGGTCTTAGCATAACAATCTAGGAAAACATGATAATGATCTAATCAATCCATAAATAACATTAAAATCAACCATATCTAACACAAGCAAATCTTCCAAAGTTTAACGCCTAGAAAAAGTCACAATACAAGATCGGTACACCCGATCCACTATTAAAAACTTACCTACTGGGTAGATATACAAACAGGTATGGCAAGAGGCTCACTAACAGAAACTAACCTAGGATCAAATAACATAGATGCAAATCTAAAACAAATGGCTATGATACCTGTGATCATAACATCTAAAGACTCTATCTTAGGTCTAGTTGGTATATCATAGCACTCTCCACGACTACCAACCAGCTAAGTAGCCCCACGACCACCACCATGGGCTCGACTACCTCTGCTCATTGGATTCTTGGTAGCACCCCTACTTTTCACAACTGTAATAGGAGTGGCTCTAAACATATGGCGAGGACAGACCTTGGCCACATGACCAGTCTTATCACATACAAAGCAAGATCTATGGATAGCTTAATAAGAAAATATACAACGGGACCTGAACAACCACTCTACTAAACCAGAAGATCAACGACCAAACTTTGAAAAGACACCTCCATAAGCCTACCCTGATTTCCATGAGAACCTCTAAAATCTCTACCTCAAGAATCCTGACCTCTAAACTCACCAAAACGGCGCACCTTCTTGGCGCCTCTCTGAGATTCTCAAGGAATTCCCTCTGTTATCTTAGCATGGTCCACTATATCGAAAGGATGTTCAAATGTATTATCTGAGATGTGTCCAACTAAAGAGAGACATCCAAAGCCTTCATAAACTTCTAAATATTCTCATACTCAATAGAAATAGTAGCATAGGAATATTTGGACAAGTTATGAAAGCATGCCTCATACTTTAATACAGTCATGAAGTCCTGCTCTAGGCAATTAAACTTATCACACATCTGTTCCCTCAGACTGTAAGGCATAAATCTATCCAATAATACATCAACAAACTAATTCCAAGTCATCTAAGGAGAATTAATAGGTCTACAACCAACAAATGACCTCCACCAATCTCTAGCAATATCTCTCAACTGATAGGTAGTATAAGTAACTCCATTCAACTTGAGTGAACCCAAATTATGCAAATTCTCTCAACAATCAATCAAGAACTCATAGGAATCCTCATCCACAACACCATTGAATCTAAGAGGACCCATATGAGTAAATCTCTTGAATCATTTTTTATCCTCATAATATGTGGCACTACTCACAACAAAAGAAAGCATAGTAAATTTGGCAGGTTGAGATCCTATCTGAGGAAGTAATATGGATGTAGGGTGAACTCTTGATCCTAGAACACCATACTCTGATATTGGTACTAAAATAGGAGAATTCCTAAAACTAAAGCAAGTGCAACTGAAGGATCCACACTCAAAACTGGAGGAACACCCAACATAATCAAAGGAGAACCCTCTAAGCAGGTCAACAAGCACACCAATAATCCCTTTATAACTGGGACAGATGAATTCTAAATAACTAAAGTTGAAACTATTCCTCCAATATGCTCAAAATCAAGCTCAGGGGAGAGTCCCCTAGTGCTACTCCTATATGGAGCTGATCCACGGGCCCGTTGTCATGAACCAAACTAAGGCTTAGATGTAAGGGGCATTCCAAGTCCAACCAAGACCGAGGACTGCCCTTGTTACCCAACCTAACCATTTTTACCCAGCCTTAGATAAGTTGAATTTTGAGCATATAACAAGACAACGGGAATGCTCTCATGAAGACTCTTAGGATAGGGTCACAACCATGACCAACCCAGCTGAGTCTAACTATATTAAATCAACTATCTAACCATACCAAGCCAAACCAAAGGCCATAAACCAGGCCATCACCAAAGAGAAAATCAAAAAATAATATGATAATCAATCCCAAAATGAAATACGATGGAACAACCAATAATATCATCCAAGGGTGTAAGCCCCAACACCAATACCAATGCCAAGGCAAACACCAATATCGATCCCGCTCATACCAACCCCTAGAAGTACCATAAATTCTCTATCTAAACGAGTAATAATATATGGTTGGGACATGCCCCCGACCATGGCCAAAACCAGTATCCAAAATAAAATAAAAGTGTCCAAAAATGTTCATAAGATGAAATGTGTCCCTTTGAAAGTATGGAAACTCATAACTTCAGTACAAATACTGATACCGAATCTGCATGCTAGATAAGAGGAGTAGAATGGACGGTCCTATATAGCATGAGTATACAACCACCAGTAGATGGGTTAGCAAGTGATCGCTAGAATGAAATTAGGATAAGAATAAAATAATGAATTTATAAAACCATGTAAAACAATCCGTAATGATTATAACCATACATATATATAAGTGGTTAGAAAGGGAATTTGGGTTTAGCATGCATTTAAAACCTTTACCTGGACTGTGTAGCTTTCCCGTCCTAAAGAACCCACTGTAACACCCCATATTTTTAGGCTAGAATTAAAATCATTGTTCTAATGTGTACAGACTTGAATTATGCAAAATATTGGAATTTTATGTAATTAAGCTTCAAAGTATCGGAATTTATATTGTTTGCCCTATATTTTTAGGATGAGCTGATCCAATATTTGATTGAGATAAAATGTAATTAACTTATTATGGAAAGTTACTTATCTCAATTATAGTTTTGATTTTAATCTCACTAAAGACAATAATTTATAGATATCTCGATTTTAATCATACAATATCTAAATAAGAAGCGTTTTCTCTTTTAGTTGACCTAATAATGTTGATTAAATTCAAATAAATAAAAAACGCAAGGAAAATATCAAACATCGAATAAGAAAATAATAACTTGGCAAGAATAAAATTAACCCTTGGTTGGTTTAGTTACTTGAAAAAGATCTAATTATACAAATAAGGTTATTTTCCTTAGTGTTATTATTTTTTATTTTTGCTTGGTTGCAAAAAGAGGAAAACACTTGAAAAAGTTGTTGATATGACACAATTTCATAAGCTAGTAAGAATAAAGTATTTTTCTATAAAGTAATTTTCTTTATAGGTTTTACTTTATTTACATGGATTTAGTTATACATTCATGATTAGACTCAAAGACGAGTTGATTATACATTCACGATTAATGGGTGATTATCCAATATACAGTGTGGGAATATCTTTGTATATTGATCAAGGTCATAATACCCTCCTAACTCAAAGACAAGTTGAGTACTTTTATATCGATAGAGTTTTAATGAATGCTCCAACTAGGGTCCACTTTAGATGTATGTATCTCCTAGAATATATTGATTCAGTATCCTACTATATATCAAATGAAAGGTCTTTGAGTTATCTTTCTAATGATCCGGTTTTACCTTAATCCGATATTAGAGTGGAAAGTTATGCCTATTTTACCTCAACATATATATCTGTCATCAAGGTGAGACTAGGATGATAAGCTATCAACTAATTAATAAGCCATCAACCAAAGTCTTCAATCTTAGGAAATAACTCTGAAGGAGTTGATGACTAGGCTGATAAGCTATCAACCAGTTGACAAGCCATCAGTCAAGTTGTCACCCATAACTAGAACATGAAAGGGAGTTGATGACTAGGCTGATAGGCTATCAACTAGTTGACAAGACATTATCCAAGTTATCAACTAAAGAAAATTTTAGCAATCTTTATTCAACTTTGGAGGGGTATTTTGGTCTTTTTCTCACCTCAAAACTTACCCTTCCCACGACTTAAAGCACCAAATGGGTGTATTTAGAAATTAATAACTAGTTGTAAAATCCATTAACCCTCTCTACTCTCAAGGACATCAAAATTAGGATTTTCTCTCAAGTCGTCTCTAAAGCCTCAAAGTTTAAGTTTTTTTGAAAGTCAAGCAATTCCAGGTATGTGAGATGTTCATTCATGGTCTCTTTTCAATCATGGAGTTCAAGAATCCCTTTTTAGTTTAAAATTATGAGCTTTTATGTTTAAGTTGAAATATCTCCATGAATTTCTTGTTAATTGAATTACAAGTTATGTTATAAGTGTTTTCAAGTGGAATGAGCCATTACATGTTTTGAATGTTGTAATCTTCATGTTAAATTCCTATGTTATAGTTTGAATCTTGTAATCATGCTATTCTCGTATGTTTTACCCTTTACCATGCTTAGGTTCATGACTTCCATGTGTTTGATGAAATGCCTAAGTGTTGGGTTTTTGAACAATGATCCCCTACTATGATGAAATGCCTAAGTGTTAGGTATCTTCAATTTAGATTTGCTTGACTATGTGTACAGACTTTCAAATATTCAGTTTTATAGCTTTTAGTCTTTCAAATTTTAGATTATCTTAGTAACATAACAGATATACACTTAGTCTTGCGTTCCCAGATGTTACAGTTTTCATGCATTCACGTTTAGGTATCCCATGCTTTTCAGTTAGTCCTTATTTTATATGAACAAAACCCCATGTATATCAGTCTGTCCTCATATCATATACCATTACATTCAAAGTACTGACTGCATACTCTTCTTTGCACTAAGATGTCTTATATTATAGGTTTAGACATACAGTTCCCCAACTATAGTTAGACAGCTCAGCGTAATCCAGCAGTAGTTGTGGTAAGTCCTCATCCATCAATGACATGTTATGATAATTTAGTTATTTTGGTATTCTCAGTCCGTCAGAGTTTATTGGGGGTCTGTCCCATCAACTCCTCAGTCAGTTTAGAGGCTTTCAGACATTTGGACAATCAGTCAGTTACTTTTAGTTTTATCAAATATTTTAACTTATGATTTATTTGGTATTTTAGTATTTAGATTTATATTCCCTTTTTATTTTATCTTCTACACAGGTGTTATGTTCATATTTTATTTAGATCTCACAACAGGTACTAGCTCATGGGTTAGCTTATGGTTACTTTTGACCATAAGCACCGTTGTTACGACTAGGGGATATCCTCGAGTTGTGAAAAATCTTAGTATCATAGCCTAAGGTTGTAGAGAGTCCCAGGGAGTTTCAAAGTCGCATCAAGAAGAGTATTGTACATGAGTGTGAAGCGCGCCACACTTATAGACAAGAGGTTATGAGATATTTTATAAAAAGTTTCCTTTTTTTCACTATTCATGTCGTGCAAAAGAGCATGAGCTCTATTTAAACTATCTTCTTGACTCATCATTTATTTTATTGATAGATATTGCCTTCCAAAATAAACTACGGAAGAAGGAATGAGAAACAACCCGCACATCCGCTTGTTCAAAAATATCCCCCGAATGAGTATGTCTCTCATGCCAAATTCAGAGCTACTTTCACTACCTTAGCTCATTCAGTAGTTGCTTAGAATAATTAGTAGGTTGTTTTCCTATCTAGGCTTATGGTTTATTCTTATCAAAGTGAGGAGGGAATCATAGAGAGAAAGAGAGATAGAGTAAAAAGGCTAGAACAGGTAGTTTTAAGCAAAGGTCGGAGGGTGTTAACCATTTCTAGTTTCATCAGAAATTCTCATCCCCATCCCCATATTTAGCTAGTACGTCTATTCCTAAGTTCAGAAAAGATAGTCAGGATAGGGCGCCAGGCTCAAAGTCCTAGGGTAGAGTGAATAGTAGTCATATTAACCTATTTTACGAGGAATATGGCAACATCATCAGGGTATGTGTAGGGCTGGCAGTGATGTGTATTTTGGATGTGGAAAGCCAGGCCACGAAGTTAGAGAATATCCAAAGGTTGGTCAGTAGAGTTAGCATTGTCGCCTTCTAGTTCCAGCCGGTCACCCTACTCAGCAGGGTGCCACATCTAGTGCAACCAGTGGGTAGTGTCAGAATAAGTTGTATGCACTCCAGTCATGACATGATCTAGAAAGTTCTCCTAATATGGTTACGGGTGCGTTATAGGTCTTTCATCTACATGTTTATGCTTTGTTAAATTCTGGGTCTTCACTTTCCTTTGTAACTCCTTATATAGTAGTTGATTTTGGTGTCAATTCCAAATCTTTAGTAGAACCTTTCTCAATGTCTACTCTAGTTGGTATCTCCATTGTAGCCAGGCAGGTATACAGGAACTGTTCAGTTACAGTGTCCCAGAGAGTTACTTTAGTAGATCTTATAGTGTTAGAGATGACTGATTTTGATATCATTCTCGACATGGATTGACTTCACTCATGCTATGACTCAGTTGATTATATAAATAGAGTTGTTTAGTTTTAGTTTCCTAATGAACCAGTCATTGAATGCAGGAGTTGTACCTCTGTGCTTAGGGGTCAGATCGTTTCCTATCTTAAGGCAAGAAAAATGATTTCTAAAGGGTGTGTTTACCATCTTGTTTGAGTTGGAGACTCTAATTCTGAGACTCCAAGTCTTGAGTCACTTTCAGTAGTAAGGGAATTTCAAGTTGTGTTCCATGAAGATATTTCTGGGGTTCCTCCCAAAAGGGAAATTGACTTTGGAATAGATCTTCTTTCAGATACCCAGCCTTTCTCTATTCCTCCCTAAATAAATGCTCCAATTGATCTTAGAGAATTGAAATAACAGTTGAAATATCTCTTAGATAAGGGATTCATCAGGCCAAGTATTTCCCCATGGGGTACTCCAGTCTTGTCTATTAAAATTATGTACTAAGCCAAGGTCAGAAGTGCTTTCAGATCCTTTTTTAGAATCCTATGAAAACATATGATCTAGAGCTAGAAGTATGAATACAGGGGATGGCATTTATCAACAGTTAGTAGATTATGTATCCATGAGGCTAGTTGTATGAAAGGTGAATCAGTAGGCTTGAATAGTGTATGCAAGAATTTAAGTTAAGTATGATGGTATGGGTGTTCTTATATAGTACCCTTGAGTTGCTAAGTTTGAATGAGGCTAGTAATATAGTAATTGATGTTCTTACTAGCCAAGTAATGGGTTATACGATGTCGATATTGGATGTTCAGATGTAATGGTAATTCTCATGGTTTAGGGATAAATATAAGTTTAGAGATTTGATATTAGTAGGCTATGATAGAGGTTAGTAGGGTTCATTAAAGGTTTGGGGATATCCATGTTAATTATTGAATATAAGTTTGAATCTTTAAAGATTGAGCTAATAGATAGGAGAGTTGAAGCTCTAGATAACGTGAACTCATGGTATGGTGATACTCAAGAAGATTCTAAGTTAGTAAGCATTGAATTTATTATATAATGATTCTTGGGGCTATAGAAAGCTAAGAATTGTATATCGGAAGAAAGTACTAGCAGTGGACCTTACATTATTAGGCATAGTCTTTCAAGATGAGTTCATCATTATACCCCAGACTCTAGAGTAAAGTGGTGACAATTCAGTTTAGAGTTTATAAAAGGGGCCCACAGACTTAGAATGTTGGCTTGAGGCTAAGGGGGAGATGATAGAATAAGTAACCAAGTCAGGCTCTCAGATTCTAGTAGTGATGCCAGTGTGTTGTAGAAAAACACTAGGGAGGAAGATGCCTGACTCATTCTTATTTCAGTCTTTGTACTTTAGTTATCACGATATCTACTCATACCTAACATGTCAGCTCCATGATCATAGCTTATATTAGTGCCTTTACTATAGAGGATCATGTATGATTCCAGTAGCTAATATAAATAATTCTAGTTTTTTCAGCAGAACAAATCATGTTCCATGAATTTATGAACTCCAAACTCAGGTCATACAGCTCCCGACTCATGTACTCATACTTTGCAGTATGTTCAGTTTCAGGTACTCATTCTATACTCTTAATGGTCATCAAAATCCATATTATGTCATTTATGTCCTCATTTTATATCTCTTTGATGAATTAATGACGTTAACACTCTATTCCTCAGACCTCAGTTAAGTGTCAAAGTTATGCATAATATCCTTTTATATTTCAGGTCCTCATGTTCTAATCCTTTAGTGACCTCTCCTTATGAAATAGTAGTGCTAATGAATAATTGTTTAGATGGGAGGGAGTAAATATTCCTTGTTAAAGATTTTTTTTTATATGTTTCTTTTATCTAAGGCTATAAGGTTGAAGGGAGATTGAGGTTAAGCTTTTTGTATATGTTATGGTTGGTTGAGAATCTATGTTTGTTTTCTTGGGGTAGTGCATGCAAGTTGTTAATGATAGAGGATTGAATAATATGAGAAAGATACTTTTATGGGTGTTTGTTTAGAAGTTCATATGCGGTTATGAAGATAGGCTTGAATGTCATGTTAGTGTATAAGTGGATGAATGCATTATGCGCTAATGAATTCCTAATAAGAGGTTGAATGTAGTTGTCGAAGTGGTAATAAGAATTATTCATGAGATAAGAAGCTGTGAAAACGCAGAGGGTATTACGGAATTCTCTGCTCCTTAATGTTATTAGCAATTCTTGGAAAAAGCATTGAAGAAATATGCCAGTTGAGTATAAGCTTTCAGTATGAGTTAGTCCGTAAAGCCAACACTTCAATATAGCAGTCAGATAGACAAGTTTTTTTTATTTTCCTTCTTTCCAGTTGGTCATACTATCCGAACTCTCATGAATATGGCTATTTCTAAAGGTAAAATATTTCATCCAGGTAATGTGCGGATTCATCTCAGCTCATGCATCATGCATCAGTTTTAGATTCTAAATATTCAGTCATGATTCAGTTCGTAAGTGTCCCGTGCATCATCTCAGTCTTTCCTTAGTATTTAGGCCAAGTCAGTATCATTCTGGGGACGTTGTAATAGCCCGAGTTTTCATTTCCTAATCCTATCAAATTTTCTTTATGAAACAAGATCCATCTTGAAGTAATGGGTACTCATAAACTCACAAGTTGACTCTCTTGTTTAGATCTCAGCCTTATAACCATTTTCACGTCATTGCATTTATTCAAAAAATCAGTTCAGTTCAAGTATCATGTTTTAGACTCAGTTATGTACTCATGTTTTTATTCATGCATTGTCAGTATACGATCTTAGTTACCTTAGGGTTCTCAGTCTAACCATTTAGATTCGAGGACGAATGTTCCCAAGGGGGAGATAATGTAACACCCCATATTTTTGGGCTAGAATTGAAAGCATTATTCCTATGCGTACAAACTTGAACCCACTTATTCTATGTATATAAATGGGTGATTATCAAATATATGATGTGTGAATATCTTTGTATATTGATCGAGGTTATAATATCCTCCTAATTTAAAGACGAGTTGAGGACTTTTCTATCGATAGAGTTTTGACGAATGTTCCAACTAGGGTCGACTTTAGATGAGTGTATCTCCTATAATATATCAATTCAGGTATCCTACTATATATAAAATGAATGGTATTTGAGTTTTCTTTCCAAAACATCTGGTTTCACCTCAATACGATATCGGAGTGGGAAGTTATGCCCATTTTACCTCACCATATCCATCTGTCATTAAGGTGACGACAAGGCTGATACGCTATTAACCCGTTAACAAGCCATCAGCCAAAGTGGTTAACCTTAGGAAGTAACTCTAAAGGAGTTACGACTAGGATGATAAGCTATCAACCAGTTGACAAGCCATCGGCCAAGTTGTCACCCATAACCAAAACATGAAAGGTAGTTGACGACTAGGCTGATAGGCTGTCAAGCATTTGACAAGCCATCAGCTAAGTCATCAATTAAAGAAAATTTCAGCAATCTTTATTCAGCTTTGGAGGGGTATTTTGGTCTTTTTCTCACCTCAAACCTTACCTCCCCCCTCCTGAATTAAAGTACCCAATAGGCGTATTTAGACATTTCTAACCAGATTTAAAAGCCATTAACCCTGTCTACGCTCAAGAACATCAGAATTAGGGTTTTCTCTCAAGTCATCTCTAAAGACTCAAAGTTTAAGTTTTCTTGAAAGTCAAGAAATTCATGTATGTAAGATGTTCATCCATGGTCTCTTTTCAACCATGGAATTCAAGAATCCCTTTTTAGGTATCTCCAGTTCAGGTTTGTTTGACTAAGTGTACAGACTTTCAGATATTCAGGTTTATAGCTTTTAGTCTTTCAGATTTTAGATTATCTCAGTAACATAGTAGATATACACTTAGTCTTGCATTCCCAGATGTTATAGTTTTCATGAATTCTTGTTCAATTATCTTGTGCTTTTTAGTTAGTCCTTATTTGATATGCACAGAACCCCATGTATATCAGCCTATCCTCATCTCGTATACTAGTACATTCAAAGTACTGATCGGATACTCTTATTTGTGCTATGATGTCTTATATCATAGGTTCGGACATATAGTTTTCCGACCGTAGTTAGACAGCTCAATGTAATCCAGCAGCAGTAGTGGTAAGTCTTAATCCATCGAGTACATGTTATGATTATTCAGTTATTTTTGGAATTCCATTTTATTCAGTCTGTCGGAGTTAGTTGGGGGTCTGTCCCATCAAATACTTCGCCAGTTTAGAGGCTTTCAGATATTTAGACAGTCAGTCAGTTACTTTCAGTTTTATCAGATGTTTCAAACTTATGATTGATTTGGTATTTCTATATTTAGATTTACATTTCCTTTACGGTTTATCTTCTGCGCAGGTGTTATGTTCATATTTTATTTAGTGCTCACAGTAGGTACCAACTCGTGGGTTAGCTTGTAGTCACTTGTGATCATAAGAACCATTGTTGCGAGTAGGGGTAGCCTCGTGTCGTGACACCCACGGGAATATAGGTTCAGATCCCCCGCTGAAAGGGCCCCATTACGTGTAGCCGCACGACCAAGGAAATATCTCATTGGGATGACTAGTACATCCCCCAATATGAGGTGTGACATTATACACACGGTCCCCCAAGACCAACCTCATACCAATAAATATGGGTTTCCAGTTTCGATTCCTTTGGGACCACCACCTTCCGGGCTTAGCTACACCTTCCTCTTTAATGCCCAATTAAAAACTGTTTCCAAACAATCCATTTACCATTTACTAACCAAGGCCATTTAGTGGTGGTATCGTTATTCCAACCATATTTTCAAGTACAATCCATAGCCAACCACATGTAGGTATAGGGGACCTTAGGTGCCATTCCAATTACCATATTAAATACACTTGGGGGAATCCGTACACCACAAGTGTAAACATTTAGCCATTTACCTTTCCAAACTATTTAATCCATGCATAATCCTTTACCAAGTTTAAAACATGCAAGCGTTACATTTAAAAGAAGTCAATGCAATGAACATATCTTTATAAGTATTTTGTCAAACACATTGGGGGCATAATATATATCCAAAACCAATTCCAATTATCAACAACCATTCCCATATAATCCAATTATCCAAAACAACCATAAATGCGTAGAAAAGCATGATTAAAACCATGAAAAACCATAACCAACTATTTATAAACAAAAACCCCAAATCATATTTGAAAACCCAAAAGCATTCAATAATAAAATCATGAAAACCAATAGTAAAATCATGCCTTTAGTTGGAACTAACAATGAGGGAAGAGAACATGCCTTATACCTAAGAATTGATGGAAAGAAATTACCAAAGCAAGCCCCAAATTAGTCCTTAAGATGAAACCCTAACTTTCTTTCCCCAAAGCTTCTGAGAGGATTTTAGATTGTTTACGAGTAGTTTCTAAGTGTTAAAGAGAGAAATAATAAAGTAAATAGCCTCTCAAATAGGTTAGAATTCATGGGATCCTATTACGGTAAGTAGGGAAATGTCCACATTATCCCCACTTAAGTTGCATAAAAATCCCATCATAGGGATACGACTGACCCATACGGTCGTACCCTTTCGATATGAGTGGTACCCGCCACTCGTATCTTACCCCAATCCCTGGACCCAACATTGTCCAGCATACGACTCTTTTAACCAAGTTGTATCCAAAGCATACGATCCGTACCTTCCATCCATATCACTAGCAGAATATAATACCAAAAGGATTGAACACTGTCTTCTATACAAGTACTAGATATGACTCGTACCCGAAGACCATACAACTCTTATCCCCAAAGTCGTATCCATTCTAGTAACCTATTCATCCCACCAACCAATACTGGTTAGCACCATACCACTCGTACCCCAATATATGGATCATACCCTAAAGTCATATTGGGTTCGGAGAACGGAATTCTAGGAAAAACTGTCATATTGGGTTCGGAGAGCGGAATTCTAGGAAAAACTCTAAGGGCCAAAACCCAGGATATAACATTCTCCCCTGATCTTGGGTGTATTTATACGCCTAAGCACCACAATTTATCCATATTTTAGCTATGTTTAGAGAACAAAATGCCTAGTTTCTTATATTTTTACTCTACTTCTATGTAATTGAGCTAACCGATGTGATTAGCATGATTTTAGGTATTAATGAGGTAGATGATGACAGTATGGGACTATGGAATGCGGATGGCATATGACATAAGAGAGAGTAGAAATCTGGACCAAATGTGGTGCCTAGAAACTATGTCCAAGACTAGTTTGTCATTTATAATTAGTTCAGGGACTTAGAAGACAATTATGAGAGAAAAGATTATTAAAAGGCTTAATGCTGAATTTTTATTAATTATTCATTATTCTGTATTAGTTTTTAAAGAGGAAGAGTGGCGGCTTAGCTTGAGGAGAGGGAGAAACATTTCTTCTCTCTTACTTTCACTATTCGCACACCAAGATGGTCTTCTAGTTTTTGGTATGATGAATATATTTATGATGATTTTCGTTTTATTCATGAGTACCTAAGTTTATTAGTTAAGATTATGGAAACCTTGTAGCATACAATCTATCACTTTGAGTTTTGAATTCATTATGCATTGATTAGTTTACATCATACTCTCTTCGCTTATCTTGAATTCTCATGGTTGCAAACATAGAGGATATGCCTTAAAACGCAACTTGTTCGAAAGAAAAGTTGATGTTTGGAAAAGAGAGTAGTGACAAGAAAATAGGATTACCAACCCCTATTTCATAAGTTAATGCCTTAGCAGGATTAACTACTCGGAGATTTCGTATTATTTTTGGTAAATGCTTTTGATTCGAGAGAACTAAAGTGAATTAGTCCTTAATGGTTGAGAAACACTTGGATTATGTTATTAAATACAATACATTTCTCTATAAACACAATATATGTATGAATTCGTAAATCCCATAGTTAGAAAGTATTGAAAACTACAAGGTGGACATAACCCTAGCTTGCTATTTCTCTGAATTTGACTATTACTACACATATTTCTTCTCATTAAACTGAAACCATTAATTTATGAACTGAATCAAACCCCCTATTTATTTAACGAAAACGAACGATTAAAAGTCAATTAATCTACATACAACTTAATTAGCACCATATTCCCTGTGGGATTTGACCCCAACCTAGTTGGGTTATATATTTGACAACGACCACTTACTCTCTCGTAAGAGAGGTATAATTTGAGCGTTATCTCCCCCACTAGGAAAATTCATCCTCGAATGACGGACAAGGTAGGGATAACCACACACAGAGTTATTTGAATTATCAAACATATTCTTAATCTTTATCAAAGTTACAAAACAAAGAGAGAAAGCCATTAATCTTTCCATTGACAAACTTAGAAAAATAAAGATGTGTTCAAGAACACATACCTTCCACACGAATCTTGGGTGCAGAAAACAAGAGCGGATATTTGAAATTTATGTCCTCTTCCACTTCCCAAGTAGCTTCATCCACATTATGGTTTTTCCACAGAACCTTAACGGAAGCCACATTCTTGGTCTGAAACAGACGAACCTGCCTATCCAATATCTCAACTGGGAACTCTTCATAAAACAGAGAACCCAAAATACCCAATCCTTCCAAAGGTACAATCAAAGAAGGATCACCAATACACTTTCTTAACATGGAAATATGAAAGATCGCATTTACCAAACCCAAACTAGCAGGCAATCTAGTGCATAAGCAACATTACCAACTCTCCGCAAAATCACATAAGGACCAATAAATCGGGGACTGAGCTTTTCCTTCTTGCCAAACTGTTCTACTCCCTTCAAGGGAGATACCTTTAGGAATACCTTGTCCCCAGCCTCGAACTCCAAGTCTCTACTCATAACATCCGTGTAAGACTTTTGGCGACTTTGGGTAGCCTTAAGCCTATCCTGAATAACCTTCACCTTCTCCATAGCTTGATAAACCAGATCCAGACCAAACATGTCCGCCTCACCAAGTTCAAACTAACTAATAGGATATCTACAACTCCTACCGTACAGCGCCTCAAAAGGGGCCATACCAATACTCGAATGATAGTTATTATTGTAAGCAAACTCCACCGAAGGTAGATGCTCAACCTAATTTCCACCATAGTCAATCACACTGACCTGAAGCATATCTTCCAATGTCTAAATAGTTCTCTCTGCTTGCCCATCCAACTGTGGATGAAAAGCAGTACTCAGACTGACCTTAGTCCCCAAGCCTCTCCAGAATGACCACCAAAAATGAGATGTAAACTGTGTACCACGATAAAAAATAATTGAGACAGGTACCCCATGCAGCTTCACAATATCCTGAAGATATAACTTTGCATAGTTCTCTACCAAAAAGGTAGTCCTCAACGACAAAAAGTGAGCAGACTTCATCATTCTATCCACAATGACCCAAATCGAATAAAATTGGTTTCAAGACCGAGGAAGATCGGTAATGAAATCTATATTTATCATCTCCTACTTCTATCCAGGTAACTCTATTTCTTGATGTAATCCACCAGGGCTTATGTGCTCAACCTTAACCTGTTGACACACCATCTACTTGACCATGAAATCAACCACATCCCTCTTCATACCATTCCACTAATAGATCTCCTTGAGATCATGATACATCTTTGTGGAGCTGGCATAAACAACATAGCACGACTCATGCACCTTAGCTAAAATCCTTTGGCATAAATCATCGTCATTAGGAACACATAACCTCCCTTGGAACTACAAAGTACCATCACCATCAATCTCAAACACTGCCACCTTTTTCCTACCAATATCACTCTTGATTTTTATCAAGACATGATCCAACACTTGCTTCTCCTTAATCTCTGCACCAAGAGACAATCTAACAACTTCTTGCACCATTACGCCACTATCCTTAGTGTCCAAGAGACGAACTCTAAGATTGGCAAAGCGGTGAATATCCTTTACCAATTCTCGCTTTTCTTCCTCCACATGAGCCAAACTTCCCATAGACAACCTACTAAGAGCATCAACAACTACGTTTGCATTACCTGGGTGGTAGTGAAGACTCATATCATAGTCCTTGAGAAGCTCAAACCATCTCCTTTGCCTGAGATTAAGCTCCTTCTGTATGAACACGTACTATAGACTTTTATGATCAGAAAAGATATCCACGTGAACACCATACAGATAATGCCGCCATATTTTCAAAGCAAATACAACTGCCAATAACTCCAAATCACAAGTAGGATAATTCCTCTCATACACTTTAACTGCCTGGAAGCACAGGCAATCACTTTCCCATGTTGCATCAAAATCAAAAAAGCCCTACCTGAGATGCATCATAATAAACCACAAACCCATCATTGCCTTTTGGCAAGGTCAGAATTAGATCCAAAGTGAGGTTATCCTTTAACTTCTCAAAACTCCTCTCACAAGCATCCGACTAAGAAAATTTAGCCTTCTTCTGAGTTAACTTAGTCAAAAGAGCCGCTATCGATGAGTAGCTTCCCACAAACCTCCTATAATACCCAGCTAAACCCAAGAAGCTCCAAATGTCAGATGGAGTTGTGGGACTAGGCCACCCCTTCACCGCAATAACCTTTTAAAGATCAACTATTATCCCCTCAGTAGAAATAATATGACCCAAGAAAGTCATGGCGTTCAACCAAAACTCACACTTAGAGAACTTGGCATACAACTGTTGTTCTTTTAAGATCTGTAACACGACACGAAGGTGATTAACATAATCCACCTCACACTTTGAATAAACTAGAATGTCATTAATAAATACATTGACAAAAAGATCTAAATACTGCCTGAAAACTCTGTTCATCAGATCCATAAATATCGCCAGGGCATTGGTCAATCCAAATGACATCACCAAGAACTCAAAATACCCATACCGAGTATGAAAACCTATCTTAGGGATATCCACATCCCTAATCTTAAGCTAATGGTACCCCGACCGAAGATCTATCTTAGAAAAGAACTAGACACCCTATAAATAGATCATTTAGCCTCGGGAGAGGATACTTTTCCTTGACCGTTACCTTATTCAATATCTTGTAGTCAATACACATCTGGACGGAACTATCTTTGTTGCGCCCAAACAAAACCGGGCACCCTACGGAGAAATGTTAGGATGAAAAAACCCATTTATCGAGAAGATCCTTAAATTGCTCCTTGAGTTACCTCAACTTAGACGCATCTATTATATACGGAGAAATAGATATTGGACGAGTGTTCAAAATCAAATCAATACCAAACTCTATTTCCTTATCCAAAGGAACACCGGTTAGATCATCCGAAAAGATCTCTGGAAACTCATTAACCACAGGAAATGACTATAAAGAAGGTCCTTTCGAGTTAAAATCTTTAATCAAATCAAGCTCTAGGATAAAAAATAAACTTTCCCCTAGTAGCTAAAGAACCACCCTCCCATTCTATAACTAGTTCACCAGGAAACCTAATGATAACCTTTCAGGCCCGTTAGTCTAAAGACGTGTAACAGAAGTGTAACCAATCCATACCTAAGATGACATCAAAATCCACCATCCTCGGCTCAAACAAATCCACCAAAGTATCTTGTCACCAACAGACATCACATACCCCCTAAGACCCTTTTAGCAATAATCGAGTCTCCTACCGGGGTAGAAATAGAAAAAAGATCCGAAATTACTTTGGGATCAAAACCAAAAGATACAGCCACATAAGGAGTCACGTAAGAAATAGTAGATCCCAGATCAAGAAAACAATATACGTCATTGGAAAAGAGCTATAACGTACCAGTAATAACATCAAGTGATGCCTCGAATTCCTGTCGGGATGCCAAAGCATACAACCTATTTTGACCAACACTAGAACTAGGAGCAGTAACAAAAGTTGATGTAATACCACCAGGTGTAGGAATAAAAGATGAATCCCCAGGAACCTTGTTCGCCCCTATACCAACCTTATTAACCGGACAATACCTGAGCCGATGACCTATCTGGCCACACATGAAACATTTGTCCCTCCCTTCTTTACAATAAACCCGATGGGGTTAACCACAAAATCAATAAGAAGGGCATAAGAAAACTGACTGACCTTCGCTCACCTGAGATTGGGCACCCTGTGCCCAAAAATTATCACTACCCCGATGACGCCTGTTTCCCGACTACTTCGGGTAAAGGGAACTGGTGGAGAGAAGGAACCCAAGCTCCACCAATTCTTCTTCTACCACTTTCCGCCATCCCGACCACCTTGGGACTGAACACCTCCCTAATCAGAAAATCTGCCCCTTTTTCTCTGCCTATCCCCAAACACCATCTGCCTTCTCTTCTCATCCTCCACTTGCTGCATATGGACAGTCAATCAAGAAATATCCATATCCTTAATGAGCAAAGCAGTCTTGCTCTGTAAGGTCAAATCTCTATTCAACCCAAAGGCAAACTTCCTCATTCTCGTTCTCATGTCATCCACTAAGTTAGGAGGATACCTTGATAGCTGATGGAACTTCAAGGAATATTCCTTGACAGTCATTCTCCCTTACTTAAGATTCAAAAACTCCTCCATCTTAGTTTCCCTTAGATCTTGAGAAAAGAAACGGTCTAAGAAGGCCTCCCATAATTCAGATTCTTCCTACCCCTAACTCTATCCCACTTCTTATACCACTGATAAGTAATATCTTTGAGTTGATAAGCTGTAAAGTTCACCCCCTCCATATTGGTAGCCTACATCACCCGACATATCTTTTTTATTTCATCCAAGAAGCCCTGGGGATCCCCCTTTTACCTTCACTCCAGTAAAAGTAGGATGACCCATCTTTATAAATTGGCCAACTCTTGTAGCCTCAGCAGACAAACCACCAGATATATCCCGTTCAGCCTGATCAACAACCAATTGAGCAATAATATGGATAAATAGACAGAATTCTGCATTCATCACATTTCCCTAGGGGACCTGATAAGAACTGGCAGGGTTAGGAGAAACCCGAGTACTATATAGAATAGGACCTTAAGATCGAAGATGTACCCCCGTCGTAAGACGTACCCCTTCAGCATCATCCCCAGATAGGAAAAAAGAATTTTCTTATTTTCCAGATCTACGAGGCATGATCTAAAAGAAAAACAAACAAGGATTAGAGAAGATTTCCGGACTTTAGGCTTTAAGCTTGAAAATAGAATACCAAGAAAGTGAAACATTCCTAAATGTCTTGCAGAATCTCTCTTATGAGTGTGGCGTGCTACACACCCTTAAAGGAGACTCTACTCCATACGGCTTTGTGGATTTTCGAGTTGACCATGAACCTAAAGCTCTGATACCAACTTATCACGACCCGAACCAGGGCCTAAACGTAATAAGCATCCCAAGTCCAACCAGGACAGGGGACCGCCCCCTGTTACCCCACCCAATCTTAGATGGGCTAAATTTTAAGCATATAACAAGATATCGAGAATGATCTCATGAAGACTCTAGGATAGGGTCACAACCATGATCGACCTAATCAAGTCTAACCGTATTAAATCAACTATCTAACTATACCAAGCCAAACCAAAGGCTATAAACTAGGCCATAACCACAGAGAATACCAAAACATAATATGATAATCAATCCTAAAATATAATACATTGGAACAACCAACAATATTATCCAAGTGTGTAAGACCCAACACCAATACCAATGGCAAGGCAAACACCAATACTGATCCTCCCATACCAACCTTTAGAAGTACCACAAAGCCTCTATCCAAAAGAGTGACAATATTCGGTTGGGACATGCCCCAACCATGGCCAAAACCAATATCCAAAATAAAATAAAAATGTCCAAAGATGTTCATAACATGAAATGGAGCCTTTCGAAAGGATGAAAGCTCACCACTTTAATCCAAATGTTGATATCGAATTCGCGTGCCAGAAAAGAAGAGTAGAATGGTTGGTTCCTACATAGTGTGGGTATACAGCTGCCAGTAGACGGGTTAGTGAGCTTTACCATAAAACCAAGTAAAACCATCCATAATTCATACAACCATACATATATATATATATAAGTGCCGGGAAAAGGAATCCGGGTTTAGCATGCAATTAAAACCTTTACCTGCGATGTGTAGCTTTGCTGTCCTAAAGAACCCATGGGCAATATGGGTTCAATTTTTCTGCTGAAAGGGCCCCACTGCGTGCAGCCACACGGCCAGGGGAATATCCCATTAGGATGACTAGTACATCCCCCAATATAAGGTGTGACATTATGCACACAGTTCACCAAGACAACCTCATACCGGCAAACATGAGTTTCCAGTTTTAGTCCCCCCGGGACCTCCACCTACTAGGCTTAGCTACACCTCCCCTTTTAATGCCCAATTAAAAACCATTTCCAAACAATCCATTTACCATTTATTAACCAAGGCCATTTAGTGGTGGTATTTTCATACTTACCATACTTGCAAGTACTATCCATAACCAAACACATGTAGGTATAGGGGACCTTAGGTGCCCTTCCAATTACCATATTAAATCCACCTGGGGGAACCCGTACCCTACAAGCATAAATATTTAGCCATACCTTTCCAAATTATTTAATCCATGCATAAATACTTTACCAAGATTAAAACAAGCAAGAGTTCCATTTAAAAGAAGTCAATGCAATGAATATATCTTTTTAAGCATTTTGTCAAACACATTGGGAGTATAATATATATATCCAAAACCAATTCCAACTACCAATATCCATTCCCATATAATCCAATTATCAAAACCATAATTAATGCATAGAAAAGTATAATTAAAACATGGTAAACCATAACCAATCATTCATACACAAAACGCCCAAATTATTTTTGAAAACTCAAAGCATTCAATAGTAAAATCATGAAAACCAATAGTAAAATTATTCCTTTAGTTAGAACTAACAATGGGGGAGGAGAACATGCCTTATACCGAAGAATTGATGGAAAGAAATCACCAAAGCAATCCCCAAATTAGTTCTTAAGATGAAACCCTAGCTTTTTTTCCCTAAAGCTTTTGAGAGTATTTTAAACTATTTAGGAGTAGTATCTAAGTGTTAAAGAAAGAAATAATAAAGTACATAGCCTCCCAAATAGGCTATAAGTCCTGGGATCCTATTAAGGTAAGTAGGGAAATGTTCAGATTACACCCACTTAAGTTGCATAAAAATCTCGTCACAGAGATATGACTGACCCATACGAGTTGTACCCTTCCGATACAAGTGGTAACCGCCACTCGTATCCTTCCTCTACACCTGGACCCATACTATCCAGCATACAACTCATCCAACCAAGTCGTATCCAATGCATATAATTCGTACCTTCCATCCGTATCTCTGGCAGAATAGAATACCAAGAGGATTGAACATTATCCCCTATATGAGTACTAGATACGACTCGTACCTGACCATACGACTCTTATCACCTAAGTCACATCTATTCTAGTAACCAATCCATCCCATCAACCAACATTAGTGAACATATGATAGGACCATACCACTCGTACCCCAACATATAGCTCGTACCGTAGAGTCGTATAGGGTCCAGAGAACAAAATTCCAAGAAAAATTCTAAGGGCCAAAATGTAGGATGTAACAATCATCCACTCTCTTGAGTTTATCTTTGACTCGAGGCTCGCTCTTTGGGAGAAGGCTCTACATTTCTACTCTTGCAGGACCTATTCAACACCATCTGCATAGAAAGAGTGAAATATAACTCAGAACATAAGGTATGAAGGAAATATGCATGATAAGGAACAAAATAAAAGAGGTTTGCTAAAGACATTCTATCACATGTTAAAGATAGATACGAGCATTTATGTATCAATCTATGAGACTCTATTAGACATCCCATTCTTACACTTTTAAGACCGATGAAACCTGGCTGCTCTGATGCTAATTTGTTAAGATAAAAAACAACGGTGATGATGGCATTTGTCGCAGCATACCTTGACAAGTAAGGCTATTACCCAAACTAATACACCAAGGGAAAAGCCAGAAATACCCACAGTGTAAGGCTTCTATAATAAAGCCGAACCATATAAGTATAATAAATACAGAAAGAACAAAATCAGTACACCCATAACCCAAAACTCGATGTCAATAGTATAAGAATGTATCTAGTCCAACTCAAATCCAAATGAAATAAATAAGATGTCCAAATATAAGAAAAACTCTGTCTCTGAAATGAGAGTAAAGACATAGTCTGTAAGAAAGGTAGTAGAATACATTCGAATGCCTGAAAGTCAACCAATACCTTGAAAGCACCAACTATCACCCGAATCAGCCAAGCTGAGGCACACTCAGGCTAGAACCTGCACCTAAAAGGCACAATAGGCATGAGTATGATCTACTTGTACTCAATAGGTATCATAGGCTGACCGAGCAAAGTAGATAATAAAGCATACAAAATATGCATAAAGGGCATATCACCTGTAATTAGCAAAGGTCCCACAATGGTAGCAATACCGCTTGCACTAACATTTCATATATATATTTATCACACATATTGTAACAACACAACAAGGTAGAACATAAGTATACATCATATCATATACAAGTAGAAACAAGAAAGAATATGTATATACAAGATTGTCAAGTACGAATAATAGTAGATAGAACAAATAGATATAAGCCAAGTCAATATGGCCATTAACTTACAACATAACACAATAAAGTAAGTGCAATGTTTAAGATGATAATGATGATGTAGGAGGTCATCGCACAACCGCCAAGATTGTCGCATAATCCCCGTATACACCTACGGAGTAAAGCCTCCTGACGTAGGACCCATGGGAGGTTAGTCAACCCTTATATAATAGATACATCCATATCTCCTCCCTGGCATATACCTTGGGGAGTGTTTTATAAGATGTCATATTTTCTGTCATAAAAAGGTGTTGTCTGTATTTCTCAGATGTTGTCACGATAGTACCAATGTTTCATGAATGAGTATGATATGAGGATATAATACTCACAGCCAAACACAATAAGTATTTTCTACAACCAACTACAATGATATATTTTCACAACCAATCCCAATGATACATTTCCACAACCATATGAGCCAATATCCATTCATTATTCTCATCTTTCATGAAATTCCACATGATTTATATGCCAACAAGGTATAAATATATCACAATACACCAATGGTACCACAATAGGTATTTCAACAACACAATATAATTTTTCACATGTATTTAAGGCTATCAACATCACATAGGATCCCACACGGTCACACATATCATATAATATCTCAAACCAATAATTATATCACATATAGCCCACCACACAGGCACAACACATTAAGATAGATAAATTCCTAATTATTTTTAATCTCCTTAACATGTATTTTGTATATAAATTAACCACCCAGTCCAGTCTAAAGAGTTAAGCCATAACCTACCTCAAGGCCGAAAACTGGTCCACAACACTTTGACCTATGACTTTACTTATCATGAATGATCTCAAAATCAACTAAAACCAAGAAATATAAAATCTTCTCATTAAAACAAAGCCAACGATACTCAGATTTCCTACTTTTGGTTTGAGGTTCAAATGGACCCCCGAAATAAATTTTTAAAAAAGAAGGGCAAAATCGTAACTTTATTTTAAAAATGTGTTTTTCTTACCTTTTGAAATCTACATCTAAAAACTCAAGTCAAAATGAGTTAAAACAAGGTCTAAATCAAAGAAAATTCATTTTTAAACTTTATCGGTAAAACCTTTGAAATCCGTTTTTAAATCAAGAATGGGAGTTGTTTTGAAGGTTAAATTGAGGGAAAACTAGTAATTATAGGATTAAGAACATTATTCAAGTGAACAAGAGTGAAATTGGGGTTTAAAATCAAGCCCTAAGATTTTTGGGGTTTTGAGCAATTAATCAAGAAATTCAACCAAGAAAAGGGTGAATTCTTACCTTAAATCCATAAGAGAATCAAGAAATGCATATTAATCTAGCTTTCCAAGCACACACAAGCTTCACTTTTAAGTTCTCACATTATTTTAGGGTTTAGCTCTCAAGAGGCAAGATGAATAATAAGCTAATTCGCAACCTGAAGGGTTTATTTATACCCCTTTTAGGTTTACGGATGCTACAGTCACAACAAGCCAGTGTTCAATCGCACTATCTGGCATCAAAAGTAGATGAGACGATTGACCCAAGGCTTAGCGCAATCGCACTACCTTCTCTTCACACAGAGATACAATCTCCATTCAAGAAGGTGCGATCGCAGGCCTAACAGATATCGGTTGGAACTTGAAAACTCTCCAAGTTTCTGCCAAGGCCTTGGGAGTTATTCAGAATCTGATACACACAAACGAACAATGTAACCATACTGAATTCGATGCTCTGGACTCAATGGAGATATCAATTTTTTTGAAAAAAGTCATTTTTCTAAAGTTGACCCCCAAAATCTGAAATTATAATTTTTCAAATCAAAGGATGAAATGAGATTTAAAAGCCGTAAAACTAGTTCAAATATGTTATCACCCTAAAATTGATGTTCCGGATCTACTGGCGCAGTCCATTCAACCATCCATCACACGAATCAAATGATAACTATAGAAGCCCATAATAAGGCTCTCGTAACCTCCAAAATCCACAATATCGTATAAATGACACCAAAATACATCAGAAATCATACGAATTACCTCCCAAACTCCATAAATACCACAATGCAACTACGAGGAGAGGTAGAATAATCAAATCACACAAAACACGTATTTCATCAAATTTTTTTATTGTTACAACCAAGGTCAAAGCCGACCTCCTTACTACCTAATGTATCATAGTTAGTTAAGGTTGAGTAGATCTGTCTCGGTTGAGCTTGTTTAATTAACCTTAGAAAAATACTTTTTGATTTTTGCTGACAATATTTGGATTTGTGTTAGTAGGTGTTGATCAAGGCATGTCTTGATTTTTTAAGTTTTATGTATTTTTTTGTGGACATGACGGTTATCATAACATAACTATAAATTCATAGATACTTTACTTGCAAGTTTATCATGTACAACACTTTACAATAATGTATTTTGAGTCTTACCAAAAAATCAATATATCATAGCTATTTATATCCATAAATAAATTCCCATAGTAGAACCATAGTGAAAGCAATGTCTCATAACCATTTTATTTCATATGAAATGTATCAAATATATTTATATAATCAACAATGTATCATAAAAAAATGAGAACATTGTTATGTATCAGACATATAAATTTGTCAGTAAAATCAACTTATATATCTTGACTAATGTTGTAAGATAAGTATCAGAATAATGAAAATGCAAATTGTCATACAAAATATCAATGTCATGACATCAAATCTAGTTCAATAACGCTACATTGGTAAGAAATAACAAGTTATTATGAATTCAAGATAGTGAAAACATGCTAAATTTATGCAAAATATTTATATCACTTTTTCTTTGAAAATAAATCATAATTGCGTCTATTGTGATCTTCATGATCACATCGTCTACAATAATTTGTGCTTGATGAGAGAGTTTCACTAAATTTCTTGTGCCTCCATTTCTTTAGCCTTTTTGATGGTCTTTTGTATTTAGGTGGTAAGATCACCTCTTCTTCAATTTCTTTTGGCACATGTTAATTTTTCATATCGAGTATCAAAATCATTGGTACTTCATGTGTCTTGATCAGTATTGTTGGCTTATAATAATCAGAGAAGTACGATCCCATATCTTTTATGTATTTTCACTTTAAAACTATAATAGTATGCGGATATAGTATCTCGTCAAGTTAAAATCTTCCACAACTGCATGTTTTACTCCCAATATCCATAATGTACCTTCTTCCAGCTTCGTAGACATAATCTGTGAAGCCTTACCTGGTATCACCAGTCAATCTATTGATACATAACCATAGGTATGTATCAAATAACTAAATAAAATGTATCTGACAAAAAATAGACCTCAATTTCACAGATATATAACCCAGAAAATAACACATATAAGATATAAATGTAGTTCAAGACTGCATTATGAATCTATTTTATTATGTATATGTATAACACGTGTATAATTAAAAACATGCCACCGCTTGAACAGATTTTACTTTGTTTAGGATTAGAATATCTTGAAACATTCTTCCTAATGTAATCTTAGTAAATAATGCTCTTCCTCTATTTTATTAATTTCATGATCCAAATAATATTCACACTTGTTTCATAAATTCTAAGATAGACAATTCACACATCTCCACCAAACAACTATTAATACATTCAACAATATTTGATGTCATTATCCTACCTCTATTTATTGGAGCATGAACTTTTGATCACTTTACATAACCAACATAATATAAGTACTACTAAAAAGAGGCAAAAAAATGACGGATAAAAAAGCGACGAACAACGTCTCTTCAAAAAAGCGACGAAAAAATCAAAGTTGTCCATCATTATTTTTTATTAAAATCGACGAATAACATCTCAATATTCATCGATTTTTTTATGAATTGCTGTGCCAAATAATTAATAAATAATTTATAATTTTATTTTAATAAATGCGAAGGACAGCGTCACTATTTGTTTTAAAAAAATAAAATTAATTTTTAAAAAACGACTGTGTCCATCGATATTTTAATTTAATTTTTATTTTTATTTATTTTACTAAAACCGACAGACAACGTCACGATAATTTTTATTTATTAACCAAATTAATTTTTTAAAAGCGACGTTATCCGTCATATTTTTAAATTATTTTAAATTTTTATTTATATTTTTACTAAAAGAGACGGACAATGTCGATTTTGTTAAAAATAAATAAAATTAATTTTATAAAAATGGCATTGTCTGTCGATTTTTGATATTTTTAATTTGTTATGGATAAATAAGTTTTATATTTTAAAAAATTGATATATATATATATATATATATATATATATATATATATATATATATATATATATATTAAAAGTGACGAACAATGTCGATTTTGTCTGTCGCTTTAATAGTCAAAGTAGTAATCGTACTCGCGCAATGTGCGATAGTTAAAATTTCAATAGTTATGCAAAAATATCAAAACTTCAAACATCTCTATTTGTCAATAAAATAATATTTAATCAAAAGTATACTACACTTACGAAAGATGATCTTTACCGTAGCTCTATGCTTCTCAAAGGTTTTACTCCTTAGATAAATCGAGAGGGTTTTATTTTATTCCTTAGATAAATCGAGAGGGTTTTATTTTACTCCTTAGATAAATTGAAAGTTCATTGCTTAATAATGATTGCAACATCTAGTGCGCTTATAGTGGAAATCGAAGTAGATCAATCAACAAACTTTTCAGCATGAATCAATATATACACATCTTAACAGTAAAATTGAGAAGATATATGGATAAATAAAGCTATAAGAGTCATTATCTGTACATGAACAATTACTGAAAAAGCACTTTTGAAGCAAATTCTAAAAACAAACTGTAATGAAGGTATAGTTACAGTAAGACGCTATAACTAATAACTATAATTTTACACAATTGACTTTTTATTTATACCCCCCCCCCCCCCCCCCCCCCCCCCCCGCTCTCCGATCTATTCATGATTTTCTTTTAACCATTTTATGATATCATTGGAGAATTGTGCATTTAGATTGTCAACAACCGATGTTCCATTCTTCAATTTTATCCTCTTGGTCTTGCCAGAGACCCCCTTTGAAAAAAGATACACTTTTGTATATTGATAAAAAATAATTATAATAAAGATTAGGTGGAAAAAGAAATGCATATGTGTGTGGGACTAATATTATTCAAGTTTGATGAACAAAATAAAACAATTTTTTGTGTAGGATAAAAAGACAATCATCACACATCTGCAAATGTTACCTGCTGGAAGTGTTTCATTATTGCTTACACCAAAGTTCATCAGGGAGTGTAGACAGTGTACTAATTCTTAAGGTAAGAAGTTGTTCGAGGACGAACAATGCTTTAAGTGCGGGGTGATGATCTTAGGTGGATTTATGCTCCTAATTGTTGTTATCTAGCCTTAATTAGCGAAGATAAATCGAGGGCGCATTGCTTGGTAAAGAATGCAGCAGTTGCTAGTAAACTTTTCGGCATAAATCAATATGAACAATTGAACAATAAAATCGAGATGTATATCAGATAAATAAAGCTATAATAATCATTATTTGTATATGAACAATTACTAAAACACTTTTGAAGCGAATTCTAAGAACAAAATGTAATGAAGATATAGTTACAATAAAAAGATACAACTGATAGATATTAGTCTATTTTTATGTATTTCAAGGGGTTGCTCCTTATAAACAAAGAAAAGCCACCATCTTTCGTCACAAAGGCAGTAAACCACCCACAAACAAAAAACAATGAAATTTAAACATTCCATGAGCAACCATTATCTGCGACTAGTGGAGTACCTAAAAAGAGTAGAATAAGCACATAGTTTAACTTTATTTGAGCCTCAAATTTGTAAATACAAAAGTATCAACATTAAAAGTGAGTGAAGAAAGCACTTACAATTAAAAAAATGCACGAATCTACATTATTGAATGATTTTATTTACATCACAATTATTAGATTTTTATAGTTTGAGTATCTTTAATTATAAGAGAGTATATATTTAATAATATGTCAAATTTATTAAAAAAGAAACATGTCGTATATTTCGTACTTTTTACAAAAGTTAAACCACTTTAAAAATGACAAAATACTATAGAATTTCCATTAAAAAGTAAATTAACAGAAAGAAGGAATTAGTCTTTCTAACATAAATCAGAAGAATTTCATTAAGAAAAAAATAAAGGTTGTTTCCTGTTCATGTTGTAGATTTACCTGTTCAATTTCTTATTCTAATTTTCCACCTCCACCTCTTTTATAATATGTAATCTTATTCTCTATTTCTCCGGCTAAGAAACTTTCTTCAATTTCATTGTGTTCACCATCCTCTGAATCATAAAACTGAATTATACATGTTACTGCAAAATCAATCAATAATATAATCATAGATGGGTTGTAGATGTTTGAAGAAAAAAGTTGTTTCCACGACCACTCAATTAAGATGGATCGTAATCTTCTCCAAACAAGAGAAGAGAGAAACTGTTTTTTTTAGTTATTGTGTAAGAAGTTGTATAATTTCTAACTTAAAAAGAGAGACGAAAGTTAGCAATATATTAGGACTCAAACTCATCAATATAAATTTTAAAATTTTATTTTTATAAAAAAAATAAATTGGCAACATAAAACTATCTGTCAAAATTTGAATTTATATTAAAAATATTAAAAACAAATTAAAAATAGTGATAACTAATAACTACCCAAACTATTTTTTGTCTTAAACTAGCAAATGACTTATTTTTGGACTTCCACTACTTAACTTCATGGGAGGCTTTATCTTTTTTTTTTTTTTAATAATATATAAATATAAATATAGATATAAATATAGATTTTTAATCAACACTCTATTCGGGCAATACCCCATTGAACAGGTAAGCACATAGTGCAACTTTATTTGAGTCTCAAATTTGTATATACAAAAAGTATCAACATTAAAAGTGAGTAAAGAAAGCACTTACAATTAAAAAATGCACGATCCTACATTATTGAATGATTTTATTTACATCACAATTGTTCGATTTTTTATATTTTGAGTATCTTTAATTATAAGAGAGTATATATTTAATAATATCTCAAATTTATTAAAAAAGAAATATGTTGTATATTTCGTATTTTTTACAAAAGTTAAACCACTTTAAAAATGACAAAAAATTGTAGAATTTTCATTAAAAAAGAAAGTAACAGAAAGAAGGAATTAGTCTTTCTAACAAAAATCAGAAGAATTTTATTAAGAAAAAAATAAAGGTTGTTTCCTGTTCATATTGTAGGTTTATCTGTTCAATTTCTTATTCTAATTTTCCATCTCTACCTTTTCCATAATAATCTTATTCTCTGTTTCTCCGGCTAAGAAATTTTCTTCAATTTCATTGCGTGTTCGCCATCCTCTGAATCATAAAACTGAATTATAAATGTTGATGCAAAATCAATTAACAATGTAATCATAGATAGATTATAGATGTTTGAAGAAGAAGTTTCCACAATCACTCAATTAAGATAGATCGTAAACTTCTCCAAATAAAAGGAGAGAAATTGATTTTATTTTTAGTTATTGTGTAAGAAATTGTATAATTTCTAACTTAAAAAAAAAGAGATGAAAGTTAGCAATATATTAGGACTCAAACTCATTTATATGATTTTTTTTTTTTTTTTTTTTTTGAAATTGACAGCTTAAAACTATATGTCAAAACTTGAGTTTATTTAAAAAATATTTAAAATAGTAGTAACTAATAACTATTCTAACTAATTTTTTTCCTAAACTAACAAATGACTTAGTTTTAGACTACCACTAAACTTCATGGGAGGCTGTCTCTCTCTTTTTTTTTTTTTTTAATAATATATAGATAGAGATATAAATATAGATTTAACCAAACACTTTATTAAGGCAACATCCCATTTTCTTTTCCTTTCTATCTTTTCCTTTCGGTCTGTTTCTTAATTGAGAGGTGACAATTACTTAATTATGGTTTAAGAAAGTTTAGAAATTTTCAGAATAACCCATAAGTTTTTAAATTTACACTTTGATTCAAATGTTAGTTAATATATAACGGAGAACGAAGGAAAAAAAGACGCTTTTTCTCTCTCCTCATCCGTTGTTATTTTCTCTCTCTTTGCGATATTTATTGTTAATTGTTGTTGCTGCTTTATTCATCATCTTCTGATTCGTTATCATCATCTTATACTTCATTATCATCTTCATATTCTTCTTGTTGACCATTGTTGTTGTTGTTGTTACCCCAACTGCTGCTCTTTGACCAAATTCTTATATCAATTTTTTTTTTCGTAAATCACTTTCAACTTTGAAATTTACTTGAGAGGAGAATTTGGTAAGTCAGATTATGCTTTTTAGTTGAATCTGGGTAACTGCTAGTGTGTTGTTTTTTCAACAATAGTTTGCACGCGAACATGAATGCAATACAAGAGTAATCTGTTTAAACAGATCCATTATCTGTGGCACCAGATAAATGTTCTGTTGTAACAGTAGACTCATGTTGGATTCATGTTTAAGGGTTCTAGGTTCCCGTAATATGAATCGAATAGATGGGTATTCTGCTGCACCAGATTAGTAATTTGTTTTAACAGATAAATAATCGGTTTCATCATATTACTAATATGTTTTGAACAACAAAATACAACTTCTATCACACACAAAACCTAACAGAAAACCCATATGTTCTTGCTATTGATACTGGGATCAAATTATTCCTTAATTGTAGACATGTCATTTGTTAAGAAATAGAAATAGACAACACGAAAATTTAAGAAATAAAAAGTAAAGTGCATTAAACACAATTTTTTATAAAACAAACAAAAAAATACTTAGATAAAAGAAAAAAAGCTTAATTATTATTATCATCATTATTAACATCATTATTATTTGTATGGCCAGCCGACCAATCTTCAACGGGCAGCAGTAGCGTCCTCCTAAGCCTTCGAATCTCCCGCAGCATTCTTACTCTGACTGTGGCCAACTCCCAATGCAGGCCATGAACCTCCTTCTGCAGTTCCCGCATGGCGTCTCATAAAATAGCGACATCTCACACAGGATCAGCCATGTCTAGAAAACGCATAAGTTGACAAAACATACGTAAAAACAAAAGTAAGAAGAGAAAGAATTTGAATGTAATGTAATGTAATATACAACGAATATTTACACAAAAATCAAGAAAACAACTTACCAGAGACAGGAAAAAGCTATCAAGTCCTTAAAGAGAAAGTAGTTGAAGGTGTAACAAGAGCAAGGAATAAATAGTGTGTAGTAGATTGAACGACTGAGTAAGGAGGGACCTATTTATAGAGGATTGAACTTGAATGAGTTAGGCAAAAAATCGAAAATGTTCATCTCCATTTATTAATGACATTCTTGATTACTGTAAAAAGTTATGAATTAATTAAATTATTCAATATTATGATAAGTCATGACTTTTTAGCTTTATGATTATTAATAATTAGTTCTTTCCAGAAACCATTTTTTTACACTGAGTTGGACAACAGAAAATATATCTGTTGCATCAGATAAATCATCTATTACAATAGATATATCATCATTTGCAACAAATAGATAACCTGTTGCATCAGATAATATATTTGTTGCAACATATAATATATATATATATATATTTTTTAAAAAATAAATTATCTTCATGACATTCAAATTTTTTGACTTTTTAATTATATAAATTAATAAAGCAGATTTAAAGGCACAACTGTTCACCTTCAATTATTAATGACATTCTTGATCACTGTAAGAAGTTATGACTTAATTAAATTAAGCAATATTATGATAAGTCATGACTTTTCAGATTTATTATTATTAAAATAATTAGTCTTTTACAGGAAACATTTTTTATTTACACTGAGTTGGACAACAGATTAGATATTTGTTACATTAGAAAAATCATCTGTTACAACAGATATACATCCGTTGTAATAAATATATAACCTGTTGTATAAGATAATATATCTGTTGCAACATATAATATATATATATATATATATATATATATATATATATATATATATATATTTTAAAAAATTATCTTCATGACATCCAAATTTTCTGATTTTTTAATTATATAAATTAATAGAGCAGATTTAAAGACACAACTGCTCACCTCCATTTATTAATGTCATTCTTTATTACTGTAAAAAGTAATGACTAAATTAAATTAATCAATATTGTGATAAGTCATGACTTTTTCGCTTTATTATTATTAATAATTAGTTCTTTCTAGGAATCCATTTTTTACACTGAGTTGGACAACAAATAATATATCTGTTGCATCAGATAAATCATCTATTACAACAGATATATCATCATTTGCAACAAATAGATAACCTGTTGCATCAGATAATATATCTGTTGTAATATAATATATATATATATATATATATATATATATATATATATATTTTAAAAAATAAATTAACTACTTGACATCCAAATTTTCTGACTCTTTAATTATATAAATTAATAAAGCAGATTTAAAGGCACAACTATTCACCTCCATTTATTAATGACATTCTTGATTACTATAAAAAGTTATGACTTAATAAATTAAGCAATATTCTGTTTATGTCATGACTTTTCAGCTTTATAATTATTAAAATAATTAGTTCTTTCCAGAAACCATTTTTTACACTAAGTTGGACAACAGATTATATATCTGTTGCATCAGATAAATCTTCTGTTACAACAGATAAATCATTCGTTGCAACAAATAGTTAACCTGTTGCATCAGATAATATATCTGTTGCAACATATAATATATATATATATATATTTTAAAAAATAAATTATCTTCATGACATCCAAATTTTTTGACTTTTTAATTATATAAATTAATAAAGAAGATTTAAAAACAAGAATATTTCTGGTGAGTTTTTTACGGTTTAAATTATGTTTATCATTTATTTTCTTATTCTTTTCTGTGAAAAGAAATGACTTAATTAAATCAAGTTGGTGGTGAGTTTTTTATTATTGTGACAAGTCATGGCTTTTCAGCTTATTAAATTTAAATAATCCTTTTCTCAATTTAAAAATTGAATACTCCTGGTTTTCAATAACCGTTCCGTTTCTTTAATAACCATTTTTATTAATTGAGTTATGGCAACAGAGTGTATATCTGTTGCATTAGATAACCCATCTGTTTCAACAGATATACCATCTGTTGCTATAAAACAACCATCTATTTAAGGAGCTTTTTTTATTTCTTCTAACTGATTCATTAGTCGCAACAGATGAGGAATTTGATGCATCAGAAGCGTTTTTTATTTTTGTTTGTTGAATGAGTTAAGACAAAAGTCACAGTCACGACTATTCATTAACTTTTTTCTTAAAAATCATATCATCATATATCTTAATTAAATTAATCCAATATTGTGACTTTTTTAAATTAAATAATCTTTCTTTTACGATTATAATATCATTTAGTTCCTTATTATTTATTAACAAACCATTTTTAGGAGAATTTCTCATCATGACTTTCACCAACATCTGTTGCCACAAGTGCTCAATCCCTACCTCCAACCGCCGACATGTTGAGAATAGGGAATAAGTAGAATGATAATTAAATATTGTAAGAATTAAAAATTCAAAGTCGACCAAACCAAATAAAACATATACATATACATGAATTTTTTTGAATCCCTTATAGGTAGATCGGATGTAAAAAAGAAAAATACATACACTAAAAGAAATAAAAAATATAACCTAATTATTATTATTATTATTATTACTATTATTATTGTCAAACTGATAATTTTCATCCGGCGGCAGCTGGGCCTTCCTCAGCCTTGCTCCGAAGTCGGCCAAATCCCTTTGGAGTTCATCAAACTGCCTTTGAAGTTCCTGCAAGGACTCGATATGAACCTTCTTGTACGAATTTGGATCAGCTATATTATTATTGTTTGTAAGTATAGTAGAATGAACGAGTGAGTGAGGAGTGAGAGGAGGCAGGACGGACCTATTTATAAAATGATTGAATTGGAAGGGACTGGACTTAGTCAAACAAAAAGTCACGACTGTTCATATCCCTTAATTAAATAAAACTGGTGCCTTTTCGAATATGTAAATTAAAAAAAATAGATCTAAATACAACATTTTATCTTTTTCTCATATTTCGGAAAGAGAGATTGGTAATTTATTGCAAAATATATTTCACCTTTCAGATAAGTATAGTAGATTAAAAAAATGATCTAAATACAACATTTTATCTTTTTCTTGTATTTCGAAAAGAGAGATTGGTAATTTGTTGCAAAATGTATTCCACCTTTCAGATAACTTACAACATGTGGACAATCTGTTGCAACAAATGGATATATCAGTTTGCTTTTCCATCAGTTGTGGCGTCTGTTGCACTTGCTAGTCATCTGTTTATTCAATTTCATCGAGAGCAATCAATTTTTCTAAACACTTCTTGGCCAAACTCAATTTTTGCACTTAGATTGCTTCTCTTTTTTTTCTTTGCATCCTTTAACCAAATTAAATTTTTGCTATTGGAATGATGGAAAAAAATTAAATTTAGAGGCTAGCTTAAAGGATGCAAAGAAAAAAAGAGAAGCAATCCAAGAGCAAAAATTGAGTTTGACCAAGAAGTGTTTAGAAAAATCTATTGCTCTCGATGTAATTGAATAAACAGATGAAGAGCAAGTTGCAACAGATGCCACAACTGATGGAAAAGCAAACTGATGTATCCATCTATTGCAACAGATTATCCATATGTTGTAAGTTACCTGATAGGTGGAATATATTTTGCAATAGCTTACCAATTTGTCTCTTTTCGAAATATAATAAGAAGATAAAATATTGTATTTAGATCCATTTTTTTAATTTACATATTTAAAAAGTCACTAGTTTTATTTAATTAAGGGATATGAACAATCATGGCTTTTTGTTTGACTAAGTCAAGTCACCACCGCGTTCAATTCAATCATTTTGACATTGAGGTCATTAAGCTCAGTATAGAGCTTTTGATCTTTTCTGAGTTTGTCAAAGAGGACCACTCACTTTCTTTTTTGGCAGCTTTCTTATAATACTCCTCTTGGTCCTTCTTAGCTCTACACAAAGTCAAGGAGAAGTATGGAAGGTTCACTTTGACTTTTTCCAAGAAAAACTCTCTCTCGACTGATAAATCCTGTGCTGCAGCATATATGGATAGTGCAACACTTAATGCAGAACACTTTTCTGGTAGAAGCAAGTCTTGAGAAAACATAATCAATAATTTATCAATATCAGCTTTCACTGTGTCAAGCAGTTCGGTTGATATCTTGTATTCTATGGAGAAGATTGATAAGCAGAAAACGAAGTATTGAGATCGTTTAATCTGTTCACTAACTCGAGCAAAGACATCTTCTGGATTATCAAACTTCATAGGACAGTCTGGTGGTTCAATAACATCAGATGTCTTGTTTCCAGTATTAGCTAATGATGGATAGATTCTTCCTTCCTCACCATCCTGAAAAGAAAAAACACTCAAAATTAGATGGAGTATCTCTACATAATGAAACAAGATGAACTAAATCTAGCATTTAGTTTTTCCTTCCTATTTCCTTTCCCTTTTTATCTTCTCACCTTTATCAGATCCGATTTTTTTTTTGGATACTTGATAATGCCTTGAAAATTACTTTCTCCTATAACCTTAATCTCTAATGAAGTGAATGAAACTGATATCCTCTTTGATCGAATGACACTACTGTTAGATATCAATTCCTTTACATCAGCAGTTAATGCATTAATAGTATTAATCACACCATCATGTCTTGCCTTGCACTCTTCACATTTTCATGCACAAGATAAGTAAGGAGGGGCAAGATTGATCATTCTTCTACCATATAGAGGACAACATATTCATCATGCAAAATTCTACACCATCGCCAGAAATGCTTGCCACAGAGAAATTCTGTAGAAGGCAAAACAAATAAACATGAGCAATATCCGACATTAAATCCTAACAAGGTATCAGAACCATATTCATGGTCCCTCAGCCCTATCAGTTCGGACCTACCAAACTTAACTGTAAAATTGCAAATATCTTGTTTGAATGATCTATGACTAATTGGTAAAAACAACATTCACAAAATCAGTGTACTCTATGTGTGTTTCCACGATAACATTATCAGTAATACATACCTCCCATATAGGAAGCGGTTCCATCTGCATGTAACTTATTCCTCTGAACCTATCTTTACTGCAGCCTCTTGTGATGGTCAGGAAAAAGTTGATCAACTTTTAGTTTCTTTTATATTTACAAAGAAGAAGGAGAAAAATTATGTCACATAAAAAAATTATCCTTCTGTTGCAACAGATGTAAAGTTTGTTGCATCAGATGAGGAGTTTGTTGCATCAGATGTGGAGTCTGTTGCGTCAGATATGGAGTCTAATGAAATAGATATGGAGTCTGTTGGAATACATAGAAGCCTTGCTAGTGGTTTGATTTGTTCCAACAGTTGCTCCGTCTGTTGCAAGATCAACAACAACATAAACTACAAACAACAAATAAAAAACATCAACAACAAAGAAAACAACAACATTTGTTCCAACAACATCATCAATAACAAAGAAACATACATCCTGTGTTCCAACACTATCAACAACCAGGGACGGACCCACATGGAGTCCTCCGGGTGCGCGAGCACAGACTTAACTCGTATCGAACTTTATATATGTATATGGAAATTAAGAAAAAACATATATAATCTAATCAGAGAGCACCCATATTAAGAGTTGTTTGGTTAGCCTAGTTGTTGTTTATGGGTGCTTAAGGCTATTTATTTCTTTTGGTCTTGAGGTCAATTCCCACTCAACACATATTTTTTTAATTTTGGTAACCAACTCTTCTCTCCTTATTCACTTTAAACTTTCTTTTGTTTTTTTCTCCCTTACTCTTTGTGTTGATTATTCGAACTCCACTATTTTTAAGCTAAGAAGCACCCACAATCTAAAAAACCTGAATCCACCATTGTCAATAACACCACACCACAAATTCTAACAACGCCAACCCCACCACCAACATCAATAACAGCATTAACAACAAAGAAACAAATAAAATACATAAAAAAATAATACTGCCAACAAGGCTTTTAAACTTCTCCCAACAGATGACTTTTTTTTGCATCTTGTAATAAAAAGTCTTGGTTCATTTATTCAACAATTAAAACTTCTTTCAAATTTTTTAAATAAATATGATATGAGAAAATGGTAATTAAATAAAAAAAGATGTAAATAACTTGTAAGAAGAAAACGAGAATTAAAGAGCAATAGTGAATAATATCATACGTTAATGTCAAAAGGGGGTCAAAACAGCAATTTCAGTCAAGGAATCTAAGATATAGATATCGATCGATTTAGATCCGAACGAAAATTTATGAGAAAGAGGAGAAAAAAAAGGTTGTAATAACCCTAAAGAGAATAGAAAGAAAAAAGATGAGAGATTTAGGGCTAAAGGAGAGGAGAGAAGAGAAGAGATGAGATAATTCTAATTTCTAGATGAACTACCCTTAATATTAAATGACTAAACAAAGTGTATTTATTCAAATTTATATTTTCAAAGAATAATTAATAAGGCTAATTTGGTAGTAAAATAAACCCCTAATTAATTTCTTAATGGGTGTGCCAAGTCAATATGAAACGGAAGAAGTATTAGGAGTTTCAATATTCATTAATGAATATTCACTAATAATTTAAAGGGCACGAGGAAAAAATGGGTGACATTGAAAAGACAGGACAAGACTACTCAATGAGATTTTTGAGTTATCCAAGAAACATTTTTTACCGCCTTTAGTAGTATTACTACTTTATGTACTCGGACAGTAGCTTGCTTTAAAATTAAAAGAAATTTTGTTTTTCAAATAATACGTCATCTGTTGCAGCAGATTTAAATATCTATTTGAAAAATCCCAACATCTCAGTCATCTATGACAACAGATGGAAATGTCTATTTGATAACTAAATCAGAAACATCATCTGTTACAACAAATATCAATATCTGTTTGAAAATTTTCAACAGATCAGTTATCCGTCATAACAGATGCAAATGTGTATTTGATAATTAAATCAAAAATTTCATCTATTGCAACAGATATTGTTATATGTTTGAAATTCTCCAACAACTCAGGTTTTTGTTGCAACAGATTTCAATGCAATTGATTTAGAAGGAACTAGGTATGAAAGAATGAGCTCCTCATTAACTTAATGTTAAGATTAATAATAGTACCTACATCGATCTAGGTGGAACAAGGGATGAATAAATGAGCTCACTGGGTCAACTACAAATCTAAATGAGTCATTGCATTTGCATGGTGTTAGTATTGCGTTCATCCTGACCCGAGTCATCGATCGATCACTCTGAGTTGAAATGAGTTCTCATTAACTTAATGTTAAGATTAATAATAGTACCTATATTGATCTAGGTAGAACTAGGAATGAATGAATAAGCTCAAAGGGTTAACTACAACTTCAATTGAGTCTTTTGGCAATTGCATGATGAGATGGTACTGCATTTCTCCCGACAAGAGTCATCAATCGATCACTATGAGATGAACCAATTCTTAATACCTCGTATGTTCAACTAATACCTTAATTGAATGATATGGGACTAGGGGTGAGTTCTCATAGGGACAACTACAAGTTCAATTGAGTCTTTTGGCAAATGTATGATGAGACAGGACTATATTTCTCTCGACAAGAGTCATCGATCGATCACTCTGAGCCGAATTGATTCTTACTACCTTATATGTTCAACTAATGCCTTAATTAACTAATATAGGACTAGGGGTGAGTTCTCATAATGTCAACTATAATAGATAATAGCGCTTATTTGATAATTTACAACAGATGGGTAATCTGTTGCAACAGAGGACTTAAACTGTTTGATAGTTTACAATAGATTCGTGATCTTTCATAACAAATGATGTAATCTGTTTGATAGTTTACAATAGATGGTAATATGTTGTAACAGATTACACAATTTATTTGTTTTGATCCAACATAAAAGACATCTATTGCGACAAGTTGAACATTTGTTTATATATAATTCAATTGAGTTCATATGTTAGAATAATACCTTAATTGATATGAGTTCTCATAGGGTCAAATACAACATCAATTTAGTCTTTTGGCAATTGCATATGAAACGGTACTGCGTTCCTTCTAACCAGAGTCAGCGATTGATCACTCTGAGCTGAACCGATTCTTACTACCTCGTATGTTAGACTAATACCTTAATTGATTGATTTAGGACTAGGGTACTAATACCTTAATTGAATAGTGTAGGACTAGGGATGAGTTCTCATAGGGTCAACTACAACTTTAATTGAGTCTTTTGGTAATTGTATGATGAGACGGTACTACGTTTCTCCCGACCAGCCAAACCGATTCTTACTAATCATATGTTAGACTAATACCTTAATTTATTAATCTAAGACTAGGGTAATAATACCTTAATTGAATAATCTAGGACTAGGGGTGAGTTCTCATAGGGTAAACTATCGATTAATCTAGGACTAGGGGTGAGTTCTCATAGGGTCAGCCACAACAGATGACAGTGCCTATTTGATAATTTATAATAATGGGTAATCTGTTGCGACATATGACAATCCATTTGATAATTTACAACATATGGGTAATTTGTCGCAACAGATGACTTAATATATTTGATAATTTACAACAAATTCGTAATTTGTTGTTACCTAATCTGATTGATAATTTACAACAGATGAGAAATATGACGCAATATGTTGAATATTTGGTTTTTACAACTTCAGTTGAGTTCATATATTAGACTAATATTACCTTAATTGATTAATATAGGACCAGGGGTGAGTTTTCATTGACTAATCTACCCCATGAAGAAGAAGCCATGCAACAAATTTCATATCTATTGAAATAGCTAGGATACTGGTGCAACTGGTAGTGGTTCTGTTGCAACTTATTATCCATCTATTGTATAAGTTACATTAGATTATTGATTCAGAGAACCCTATGCAACAGATGGACCATCCGTTGCATTTTTACAATTACTAACCTATTTAAAAATTAACTTCTTATCTCACAACATGTTGACATAATTCTCTGCCTCATGAGGAAAAGGCAATTAACGTACCGGGAAGCTTATGACATTGCCGATAGGATAATGGACCTCGACTTCTACAAGAAACTCAAGGATAGGTACGATCAACTCAATGGAGAGGCATCAGCCCTTGGCGTGGGACTTGATTTCCTAGTTCCTATGTTGGTCTTAGATGAAGAAGAAATGATAAAATATGTTAGAGGAGACAGGCCAAATCTTCACGGCAAGAGCTAGACTGAGGCAAAAGGGATTCTTGCAGTCATTAGTGTGAATGACATGCATTATCAGGTTGTTGAGATACTACTTGAGGAGGAAAAGATTAATGTTTATGACTCCAACATACCTCTCATCGACGATTTCAATCTTTTTCTCCTCGTGGAGCCATTGATGGTGATGTTGCCTATCTTGTTGAGGGAGAGTAAACTGATGAATCATTTGCCAAAGAAAGTATTAATGAAGAAATCATGGGATTTTGAAGTTCGAAATAAGGGAATGATCCTTCCAAAAGATGATGCCACTAAAGCAAGCGGCTCGCACGCTCTTGCACACATCGAATATGTGTTGACCGGCATAGAAATGGCCGAGCCTATGACTTTTTTGTGCGACAAAACTATGACAAACCTGCAAGAAGTCTGGGCTTATGGGGTACTAACTGAATGATTGAAGCCTGTGTATATAGAAGAGCCTTTGAAATAGAAATTTTTAATTTCAAGTCATCTTTCACTTTATTACATGTACATGTAGTGGAAATAATTTTTTTTTTATGAAAGTTAGTTTTTTACAATGCAATAGATTAGATTGTCAATCTGTTGGTCATCTGTTGCATTAAGTCGGTGTTATTTCTATGAATAATCTAATAATCTAAGTCTAATCTATTGCAATAGTGGGAAGACCTGTTTGATAATTTCCAACAGATGACCTAAATTATACAACATATGCCTAAGTCTTTTTGATATTTTCCAACAGTTACGCTTGAATATCCATGTGGTCGAAAACACCAAACCAATAGCAAATACACACACCACCATAAACATTTCAGTAATTAGGCTTGAATATCCATGTGACCACCAACACTAAACCAGTAGCAATAACGACAACAATGTAGTATCTTCTTGCTCGATTTTGTTTCTCTTCAGAAGCCTTGACTTTGTTCAACAAACCTAGATTACATGATTTGCTTGTGAAGGGTTTTGTTCTTCATACCAATCAAATTAAGCGTATCCACCTAATTTATATCAAAAGATAACACAATTACAAAATAATTACAAGTCAATAATTAATCAACTAATTAAATAAAAAAAAATATTACCTTTGAAATCTTACAAGTAAAAAACCTACGACCCGGATTTTATTGAGTCTAAGAAGTCTTTAACAGAACTTCATGACCGCACTTACAATATCAAAAATCTTTATCATAAAAAATAGTGGAAGATGCGCTCGACATTGTCAAGCTTAGTTAGAAAAAATAAAAGAAATAATTTGAAGAATTTGAATAGATAAAAGAAGATGATGATGAAGAAGAAGATTTGAGAATTTAGGGTTAAATTTTAGGAGGAAGATGAATCAATGGAAGAAAAAAATGATCGTTGGGGGCCAAGTGACGGCAAGTCAGGGAAATGTGCCAGACTTGACACTGATACATTTGATGCCTATTTTATTTTACGTGTTTAAAATGAACACTGTCTACTTGATGCCTATTTTATTTTAGGTGTTTGAACTGAACACCGTTGATGGGTGGCACCTTTTTTATTTCAATTCAATTCACTTCAACCTTTTTACACGTAGTGACAATTTTTTATGTCCAACGGAAGTTGAATTTTTATAATGCAATAAATTCTCCATCCATTGTAACAGTCATCCTACCTGTTCTGACATATAGTTTATCTGTTGTAATAGGTTGATCATCTGTTGCATTATCTCAATGTTTTTATCCAAAGTCCATCCGTTGCAACAGTGGAAAGACCTATTTGATAAATTTCAATAGATCATCTACCTGTTGCAACATATGTCTAAATCTGTTTATTTTTTCCAATAGATATGTCGTCTATTGCAACAGATATATTATCTGTTGCAATATTTAAATCTAGTATTCCTTTTCAATTAATAAGTTTAAATCTAAGGAATAAATAAAATTCGTAGACAAAATAAAATAAATCAAAGCCTTCATAAATTAACTGAAATAAGTCAACGAATAAATGAAATGTAAGAAAATTGTTATGAGTACAAATCTCAACAAATACATCAACAACAATTTAAGTATACTGTCAAAGATTGCTTTGACATGCTCAAGCTATAAAGATCTACTCAGTATGGACAAGTTGTTCTTCATCCGGTGCTATGGAATTCGACTTTGCTCGTCGTGGATCTTTATTGTCTCTTATGTATGGTTTTGGCGCTTTCTGTTCTACGTATTTCCATAAAAAGAGTAGCATATTGTCAATGTTGTTCAGCAGTAGCTTCTTCTACATCCACCTGAAAAGCCAGAATTGGTCAATGTTAATCACGAAGATACAATAAAACGGAAAAGGATAACTCATCTCTTCTAGCAAATAAAATAGGTCTTCCTCCCATTTTAAATTATCCCAAAAAATATTATATTTCTGTAGCAATAATAAATCAACTGTTGAGACAAATTTCTACATGAGGAAGACCCTGTGTGATAATTTCCTATGGATGAACCATCCATTGCAACATATGAATCATCTGTTGCAGCAGATAGGTCGTCTATTGGTACAAATAAAAGTGGTACGAAGAGCTGTTTGATTTGCTAAAATAGATGAGACATATGTTTATCTGGTGCAACTGGTTAGTCAACTATGTAATAGATGTATATATCTATTTGATAATTTTCAGCAGATGTGTCATCTGTTGAAACAGATATGTGTCTGTTTGTTTTGTCAGTTGGAAGACATATAATATATTTACCTTCATTAGCTCGTACTGCTTTCCTTTGGACATTGTACGTTGCTCAGTGCAACACACAGACAGAGGAGTTACAATCTTGCTTTTTTGGATGCTTTATAATTCCCTAAAAATCACTCTCCTTCTCCTCTTTGCCCTAATCTCTAATGGAGCAAATGGAAATAAAATCCTCTTTGATGGAATGAGAACCCTATTAGATATGAATTACTTTATAGAAGCAGTTAATGCATTAATAGCATTAATCACTACATCATGTTTCGCCCTGCAGTCTTGACATTTGCATGCAGAATATTCGCTGGAAGAGGCAAAATCTGTAAAACCAGTATGATCATACTCATAATGGTTTGCTTTAAATACTGTAAGAGGATCATCATTAGTACCAACAGAAGCACCACTACCACCACCAACAACTCCATCACCACTAAGACCATCAACAACATTAAGCCCACCCTCCAAAATTATTTTTCTTGTAATGGCCGCTGCTCCAAACAATTCCATTTTTATTCTGTCAATGACCTTATGGTCCGATAAAGTTTGCACAGACCATAAAGTAAGAAAAATAGCATCTTCAACTCTCAATTGTTCGGAACTAGCGACGGATGCGCAATCTAATATAAATCATTACATATATTAGAATGCTGATTAAATCATTAAAAAAATCATTAATTAAAAGAAAAAATTAATTATAATTATACTTACTGCATCCTTCGGGGGTTGAAAAGATTAAGAAATTTTACATTTTTATCAGTTTTGGCCGACAACTATCTCGAGGTTCTTGGATAGGAAACTCCTTCCTGGTAGTTCACTTGTTGTCTCAAATAAGGAATGACTTCAAACACCCAAGCCTATAAAATAACACCAATAAATCAAAATCATTATTGAGTGAAAAAAATGAATGATATCATAGTATAAGAAATAAACATTGACCATGAAAGACCATGGAAAACCATATAAGTTAACTGTCTTTGGCGCTAACGGAGTCAACAAATATTTGACAGTCATTTTGAAGCTTTCATACCCGCAAGGATAGCTGTTAAACGCATCAAGATCCTCAGAGAGCTTTATTAAAGTGAGACTTATGTTGTTGTTAACGTCTCTCGCCCAAAGAATATTATGTACAAACCAAACCAAGCACAATGACTGCTTGTGATTTTTTGAAAGTCCTTTACCTTTCAATTTCTTTTATCAAATTTTTGTTTTTGAAGCTTGGACCAACAATGGACACTATGTCATCACGATCACACAACTTGCCTTTGCCTTTTTTTGGCGTGCGGGGTGCTTTTTTGGGGTTACAATAGGTATAACTTAAGAAGAAGGATAACATTTTAGTCCAGTAACTATGGCAAACTCCTTCCAACCAAAACAAACAGGCATGCCACCGTAATTTTTCCATACCTCATCCATCTTATCTTTGTTTTCATATATAAACCTATGCTTGAAAAGTTCATATACCATTTTTATTTGGAAATGAGCATTGTTGTCCTCCGATAAATCAAGATATTTTCCAAAGCAGCTATCCCTGAAATAAGCATCCAATTTTTATTCTTGAAGTATTTTTCTGAAGGTGTCGAAAGATTTTTCTATGGATGACTTAACCATGAAATCACCCATTAAATTTGTGGCACCATCGCACTACATTCTCATAGGATAACGATCAATGCTGAAGGCTTTGACCAGCTCTTTGGTGGAAGGGCTATTAGCATCTGCATCATCTCTTTTGAAATATCCCTCCTCCCCGTGTTCATCATATTCTACTCTCGATTGAGATAATGTTTGTAAAGAAAGCTCATAGAGTGGTGGATGTAGCCTAGATGCTTCACTTATTCATTGACTTGGACTTGATTTGGTTTTTGTTCTTTTGAAAACCATATTATCAAAAATTAGTAGAAACATAAAATAATATATTATTGTTGATTAATACATCGTTAAAAAGGGATAACAGTAAATTAAACAAGCAAAATAGTAAAATAACAGTTGCAACAGATCACTAATCTTTTGCACCAGGTAGTATATCTGTTGCAGCATATAACTAAACTATTACAGTGGATGAGTAATCTATAGCAATAATACAAAACATATCACTTATCTTTTAAGATAGATGAATGACCTGTTCAAAAGATCACATAACTATTGTGACATCATCTGTTGCAATATATAAGTGATCTGTTGGAATAGTTAAATAATCTATTGCGATAATACAAAATATATCACTCATCTATTGAGAAAGATAAATGGTTTGTGCAACAGATCACACATCTATTGCAACATATGAGTGATCTGTCAGAGTATTTAACTAACCTACAGCAATGGCTGAGTAAACTATTATGATAATACAAAATATATCACTCATCTATTGAGAAAGATGAATGGTTTGTGCAACAGGTCACACATCTATTGCAACACATAAGTGATCTGTTGGAATAGTTATCAACTGTCAATATTATTTGGATTTCTTCCAACATAGGGTCATCTATCACGATAGATGAATGATCAGTTAGAAAAATCAAGTCTTAGACATTTCCTGTAAGAAGAGTTAAAGGAATTTTATCCAACAGGAGGTTCATCTGTTGCATCAGATCATTAATCTGATGGTTCTTCCATTGCACCAGATGATTAATTAGTTGCATCAAATTTTTCATTCGATGCTTAATCTGTTGCAACATATGGTAAAGCTATTGCATCAGATAGTTAATCTGTTATATCAGATTATTAATTTGTTGCATCAGAATTATAATCTGATGGTTCCTCTGGTGCCTCATATGGTTGATCTATTGCATCATATAATAAATCTGTTGCGTCAGATGGTTAACATATTGCACCATATAGGTAATCTGTTAGAGAAAATAAAAAATAGTAGCATGATTTTGTTCAACAAAAATAGCAATTTTACCATTTTTACCAAGAACAAGAACAAAACAAATCAAACCAAATTATCATTTTGTTTTTATAAACACAAGTAATAAAAAGGCCATTTCAGAACGTATTTCAAATCAGTGCAACAAATATTAAAATTGTTAGTCAATACTATAAGAGAAGTTGGCTCAAGTTCCTTGTTTTCTTCAAAACTAAAAAGGCCATAAATTTTTTCCTGTGAAAGAAGAAAAGGAACGATGAAGAATTTGAAGCTGTTATGGATGGAGAGCAAGGTTGTCACGTCGATTGAAGGTTGAAGTCGAAAAGGAACTAGAAGCTCAACTATTCGTAGTCGGATGTTGAAGTCGCCGAGGATTGAAATGAGAAATTTGTAGAACAGTTGGTTGGGAGAGAGTTGAGAGAAGTTGTCGAGATAGGGATGAGAGACAGGTTGATTGAATTGAAGAGGGAAACTCGAAGCCCAACTATTTTTCATCGGAGGTAGAAGTCACCGGGGGTTGAAGGGAAAAAAAAAAGGGAAACTCGAAGCCCAACTATTTTTTGCCGAGGTAGAAGTCATCGGGGGTTGAAGGGAAAAATTTTGCAAAACTATTGGTTGGGAGAGAGTTGAGAGAAACTGTCGAAAGAGAGGGAAGAGTGGTTGATTTGGATTGAAGAGGGGTGTGAGTTGGATTGATTTGTATTTTTTAAAAGATTAGAAAGTTTTGAAAATATTAATCAAGTCCACAATTAACTTAATCAAGTTTCCTAATGATGTTTGACCCTATCTGTTGGTCAATGTCACCAATCCTTCATTCAAGACTTAAAAGACACCTTTCCTTCAATTTTCTCCTGTTTCTCACTCTTTTCCACCCCCCTCCTCTCTCATCTCCCTCCTCTCCACTCTCTCTTGCCACCGCTGCTCCTACCGCCAACGCTACTTTCATCGCCGCTGCTCTAAATAAGGTAAGCTCCACAGTTTTTTAATCTGTTTTTCATTACCGTGCATACGGTTATGCTGTTATAGTTTTTGATTTTTGATACCAATTTTTCCTTTCCTATTTCTATTTAGTGTCTATTATGTCAATAAATTAACCACACTTTGAAATTAAATGTCGTTTGATAGCATATTTAGTATTGTTGGATGGGAGATTTTGATGAAAGTACCTTTTCAAAGTAATTTATTTCTTACTGTCCACTCTTTATTTTTTTTTTAGTTCTCAATTTGTTGGCTTGTTTTACCATGGTAAGCTAATAGAAAAATGTATATAAGTGATTGAAAATGGTATAGATGATAGTACATGGGAAAAGTGAGGAAGAGAATAGAACAGAGACTATCATAGGAGTATTTTATACAATTCTTATATAATTATTAGTGAGTAGTTTGGCTGAATATGTTGAAGTCTCACAAACCAGTGGAGTTCTAGTTAATCCAGTAAAAACTTCTTAACAAATATGAAATTCAATGCAGAGCAAATAAAGTTCACATTATATATGTATAGCAAACAATATTGCAAGCATTTGCAACGACAAATGAGGATCAAGTTAATGTGATGGAAGTTTAAAGCTCCACGAATAATATACAAAATTATTGCTTATAAGCCTAATTAGAGGACTACAAATGATAATTTGTCAATTTTTTAAGTAGTGACTTGAAAATGTTAACAAGTGACTTAAAAAATATTTAGTGAATTGAAATATGAACTAGTGACTTAAAAAATGAAAGTGTTTAGTGACTTGAAATAGTAAAGAAGTGACTTTGATTTTTCTTTTCTTTTTATTGGACGCCACTCTTCAGGATTGAAACCTTCGGTGTTGAATTGGAAGACAGACTTTTTCTTCTCATTCTCATCAACTTCATCCAAAAAAAGGTAAGATGATTTTCCTCTAATTTGTTATATTTCACCATGGATTATAAATGCACACTATAGTATTGAAATATTGTGAATCTCACTTGGGTATGGTCTTGTTTGAATTATATGGTGTGAGAGGGACATATGACACCTCTACGTATTTTTATTGAATTGTTTGACAGTAGAAATGAATGATTGCAATACTTGTTTGACTTGTGAGTTAGTGAATAATTGAAGTTTTTATTATGATTATTTGGTGTGAGTGGGACATGCGACGCCTCCACTTATTTGGTGTGAAGAAGTGACTATGTATTAACTTGAAATTAGTGAAGCGGTGATTTAAAATAGTGAAGTGTTTAGTGATTAAAATTGTGAACTATTAACTTGGAAATGTTACCTAATGACTTAAAATTGTGGACTAGTGTCTTAATAAAGATGATGTTTTTAGTGAACTAAAATTGTAGACTAGTGACTTACAAATATTAACTAGTGAATTAAAATTGTGAACTAGTGACTTAAAATATATGTATTATTTAGTGAATTGAGAATGTTAAGTAGTGACTTGAAAATGTGAAGCGTTTAGTAAATTGAAGTTGTGGACTAATGATTGTGGAAAATCTTAAGTTGTGACTTGAAAATATTAACTAGTGACTTAAAAAATATTAAGTGTTTAGTGAATTGAAATTGTGAATTAGTTACTTAAAAAATGGAAGTGTTTAGTGACTTGAAATGGTGAAGAAGTGTTACTTGAAATGTGGATTAGTTACTTAAAAATGATTAAGTATAGTGACTTGAAATGTGAATTAGTTATTTAAAAATGGTTAAGTGTAGTGGCTTGATATGTGTACTAATGACTTGAAAATGGTTAAGTGTAGTTACTTGATATTGTGAACTTGTGACCTAAAAATGGTTAAGTGTAGTTACTTGAAATTGTGAACTTGTGACTTAAAAATGGTTAAGTGTAGTTACTTGAAATTGTGAATTTGTGACTTGAAAATGGTTAAAGTATAGTTACTTGAAATGTGAATTAGCCACTTGAACATGATTAAATATCGTGACATGAAATGTGTACTAGTGACTTGAAAATGATCAAGGTAGTTACTTGAAATGTGAATTAATTACTTGAAAATGATAAGTGTAGTGACTTAAAATGTCAATTAGTGACTTGAAAATAGTTAAGTGTAGTCACTTGAAATGTGTAGTAATGACTTGAAAATGGTTAAGTGTTGTTACTTGAAATTGTGAACTTGTGACTTGAAAATAAAGTGTAGTGACTTGAATACTATTGACTTAAAAATGGTTAAGTGTAGTTACTTAAAATTATGAACTAATGACTTGAAAATGGTTAAGTATAGTTACTTGAAAGTGTGAACTTGTAACTTAAAAATGGTAAAATGTAGTGACTTAAAATATGTATTAGTGTAGTTACTTGAAATTGTGAACTAATAATTTGAAAATAGTTAAACGTAGTTACTTGAAATTGTGAACTTGTAACTACAAAATAGTTAATGTAGTCACTTGAAAATGGTTAAACGTAGTTACTTGAAATTGTGAACTTGTAACTATAAAATAGTTAAATGTAGTCACTTGAAATGTGAACTAATCACTTGAAAATGGTTAAATATTGTTACTTGAAAATGTGAACTTGTGACTTGAAAATGGTTAAGTGTAATGACTTAAAATATGTACTAGTGACTTGAAAATGGTTAACTATAGTCACTTGAAATTATGAACTAATGACTTGAAAATGGTTAAGTATAGTTACTTGAAAAGGTGAACTTGTTACTAGAAAATAGTTAAGTCTAGTCACTTGAAATGTGAACTAATGACTTGAAAATGGTTAAATGTAGTTACTTGAAATTGTGAACTTGTGACTTGAAAATGATTAAGTGTTGTTACTTGAAAATGGTTAAGTGTAGTCACTTGAAATTGTGAACTAATGACTTGAAAATGATTAAGTGTAGTTACTTGAAAATGATTATGTATCGTGACTTGAAATATGCATTAGCTATTTAAAATTGGTTAAGTGTAGTGACTTAAAATCGGTTAAGTGTAATTACTTGAAATTGTGAACTTGTGACTAGAAAACGATCAAGTGTAGTCACTTGCAGTGTTCAAAAATACGACCACATCATCGCATTATGCACTGATGCGATGTGATGCGGGCTCCCAGTGATTCGCATCTTTGATGCGGTGCAATTTGAGAATTGTGGGTGCATCAAGCCCTGTTGCGTGATGCAATGCAGATGGCGATGGATTTTTTTATTTTTTGGCAATTTTTAAATTAAAAAAAAAGGCTGGAATCGAATTTTTTTATGGGTAATTTTTTAATTTTAATTTAAAAGAAGAGTCCAAAGTTTAAGGAAAGACCAATAGAAGAATTGATACTCAAGGAATAGAAGAATCGGACAATCTTAATGAACTAGAAGAGCCTTAGATTGAACCATTATTAATTTAGATTTGATTTGATTTTTCTTTTTTTTTGGGGGGGATTTGTTTTGCTTTGAACTGATTTGTTTGTATTTCATTAGAACTTTTGCTTAAATATATTGTCTTCATTGTTGATTATATAGTTGTTGTGGTCTTTTCAGTTATAACTTACTATTTGAATGCTCTATAGATATTTTTTAAATTAAATTGCGCATCACTTCAATGATGTGGTCGCATCGCATCACGCATCGCATAATGCGTGATGCGGAGCCTTGTCGTTTTTTCCGCTTCATGCTTCACTGAACACTGGTTACTTGAAATATGAACTAATAACTTGAAAATAGTTTTGTTACTTGAAATTGTGAACTTGTGACCATCTACTTAAAATTTTGAACTTGTGACTAGAAAATGATTAAGTGTAGTCACTTGAAATGTGAACTATAAAGAGTAGTTACTTAAAATTGTGAACTTGTAACTTGAAAATGGTGAAGTGTAGTTACTAGAAATTGTGAAATAAAGACTTGAAAATGGTTAAGTATAGTTACTTGAAATTGTGAACTTGTGACTTGAAAATGGCGAAGTGTACTGACTTGAAATACGTACTATTGACTTGAAAATCGTTAAGTGTAGTTACTTGAAATTGTGAACTAATGACTTAAAAATAGTTAAGTGTAGCAACTTGAAATATGTACTAGTGATTTGAAAATGGTTAAGTACAGTTACTTGAAATTGTGAACTAATGACTTGAAAATGGTTTAGTGTTTTGGATGTTGGATTGACTATTTAAGTGTTGTTGATTTGAATTGCTTAAATGTTTCGATAATGTAGTGTATTATGTGTTGTATGTTGTTTTAGTAATGTGTGTTGCACGCGAACTGTATATATTGTATTGCATTTTCATTTGGCAAGTGGATGCAAAAAATGTAGATTTCATCCAAAAAAATGTAGAAAGCAACGGACATGGTCTCTTTGGTCCACCACTTTTCAGAAAAATTTTAAAATAAATTTCTAAAAATGTGACGGTACCCATCGCTTTACTAATTTTTTTTTCAAAAATCGATGATGTCCATCGCTTTTTTTCTTTATTATGAAAAACAAAAAACGAACTAATATTTTTTTCCGAAAGAGACGGACAGTGTCACTTTTTCTGAAATAAATTTAATTTTTTTCTTTAAGACCATGACGATGTTTTTAGTCTTTTGTTCTTCATATGAAGAACAAAAAGTGACGTTGTGCGTCATTTTAAAAAAAAATAATTTTTTTCCCAAAAAATCATGCAGTCGGTTGTTTTAAAAAAACAACAGGCCTTTTCACAATGCAAATGACTGCATCGCTTTTCATTGATTTTGTAAAAAAAAAAATAATGTTGTCCGTCTCTTTTGACCGTTGTTTTTGATCTTTTTAGTTTTAATCCTCTTTTCTATAAGCCTTGGTTATAGAATAGTATAAGTCACTGAGACTGTTTTTGCTCCTCCTACATTTTGCGTAGTTATTTCTCCATAGATGCTAAATACGTGCAAAATGAGGAACATTAGGATGAAAAAATTCTTGATTATACTTTTGTTCCAGTCAGATACAATAAACGTATTGTCATGCTCTCCAAAGACATTTTTAAGCTGTTGAAAACATTACGTTCATGAACAATCATTCTCACTTTCTACACCTCCCTATGCTATTGACAGTATGCAACTTAAAAATAGAGAACATCTATTACATTAATGACGAATCTTATGTTGTTTAGCCGACGCTGCTAGCTGAAATAAATATTTCTTTGTATGCTCCATACAAGTGAGCAACAATCACGATAATTACTAATCTACGAAACTCAAAACTTTCTCATCAATGAAAGCAAAGCTATAGACAGATACATAAATTAATTTTTTGCTGACTTATGCATCCTAATGTGTGAGTTGGAATACACAGTATTTATCATATAAATGTATCTGGTTATGTATCTATATCCATCAGCTGATCCACCCCTTAGCATCTCTATTGCAGGATACTTAGCCCGCTATGATTTCATGTAATTAATATCCACACTATATACAATCTTCACCTCTTTAATTGTGGTGGAGTGTGTTTTATCTTACGATTCAATATTTTTAGGGTTGTAATACTACTAACAACGGTTAATGTAGCTTGAACTTGGTTGTCGCCCTTTCACTCAATGGACAACTATGTAAATCGTGAAAATTTCAAATTTTAAAGAGATCAGAATTTTTCCGACAAGATGCCTTCATTATCTAACTACAATCCTCAGAATAAAAACATAGGGCATAGGTGAAAAAAATACAAAGCAGTGATTCTCAACTCACACGATATGTATCATCATCATACTAAGTAATTTATCCGATATAGATGAGCAGTGTATCTCTATAAGTAAGCCTGCAACTACTATAATATATCATGAGAAAAAATAAAGCTTGTGCGTAAAAATATCAAAATAATTGGTAATGTATCAAAAAATCCTAAGATTCTGTAAAAACTCTTAAAATGATATATATGTATTAATGTATCTTCAAGAACAATGCACCATCTCTTCTTTATAATGATAGCAAATGTGTATAACTAGATACATAACTATTCATATCTTTGTTTGTCAGATCTTTTGGCTTTAAAGTTAACTATGATTTATTGTAAACTTGGCCATAACAGATATAAGAGTAATTTTATTCTAGTAAAATCGATTCACCTTAATCTTTGTATATTTGCAATCACTGATGAAATTTTTAATTTTGATTTTTGATACATATAACGAGTCATATTTTTTGAATCAGCGACAATAAGTGCAAGGGAATTTATTTTCATTCCTTTTATGCAAATAATGACACCGGTATCTACATTAAACATCAGCTCACCGAAATATTTGTCTGTTGTTGTAATGACCCTCCCCGTCATTCCCTTGTTTTTCTGCATTTTCGGTGTTTAGAGATTTTCTATATAACTGCCCCAAGATATTTATAACTTGTTGGGACTGATAAGTTATTTTTTGAGTAGTTCATTTGAGAATTTTATTAATACCGAGCGAGTCATGGAACATTTAAATTAAACTAATATTTGATAAGAAGATATAATTAATTATCTTTCTAAAGTGTTTTTGATATTTATAAAATGCTTTAGTTATGATATATCTATATTACTTTATAATAGTTCTATAAGTAGTGAATCTAGATATGTTAAAATTTTATTATTATATAATAGAGATTTTACTAGAAATAATTTTCTATAAATTATGGTATATTTAAAATATTATATTTATTTTTTCACGAACCTATGTAATACCCGAATAAATATATAATGAGAAAAAAGTTATATTGATGTGCCACCTGTAGACACCTAATTTTGTCCCTCCCAGAGTTGAATATTATCCATTTTTAGCTCACTTTACCATGCGCCCTTACTCCGTATGATAATCTCTCTACAAAAGAATAAAAATAACAAACTTCTAACAACTTTTGACGCATCATACCCCCTCACCCCTACCCACGTGGTCCCCACCACTTACCCTACCATGTTTTGTTTTCATGTTTTTCTCTACAAGACCATATTTCCTATTTTCTGTTTTTCATACACACAAAAACAATAGAAAAGGACCCACACAAAAAGATTCCCATATTTTTAATTCATAATTGAATTTTTCCATCATCACTCATCCATAGCCAACAAACATTGGGGGACCAAAGATTTTTCTTCCATTTCCAAAATACATATATATAACATTCATCAGATAGAGAGGAGACACTCATCATCTTCATGCTTTGGGGGGGCAATCAACACAGACTCATCAGATAATTTACCTTCTTCTCAAATATACTCACAGCACACATAGAAAAGAGAATCTTCTCCATTCACACCCAATCAACTACATATACACATGCAGAGAGCAAAAGCTCCGGTCTCACCAAAAAATTGCATCTCACCAGAGATTAATGCACACCCACCGGAGGTTCATGCAAAAAGTTCGATCTCTGCAGTTAGAGGGGAAAAAAGGCAAATAATGGGTTGAAACAAATTGAGAATCGTTCAGAACAGGGAATCCGATAAGATCTCAACGGAACCTGACCTTTTTTTTGTCGTTTTCTTGACGCCATTGAGCTCTCCAGAGCTACGGTTACCCAAGTTTCAGCCTTCTCTCATTGATTTTTATTGGTCGGCTATACGGGTTTTTCCAGTTTTTCTTTATGGCTTCAATCTCGGTTCTTCTTGATATTTCTTCCTTCTTGGGTTAAGGTTGTTCGAGTTTCTATTTCCTGATATCGAGTTAGGCTAGGATCTCACATTGGTATTTGGTTCGAAATCTGAAGAATTTAACTCAAGTTAGAATTTATTTTGTGTTGAGATTCGAGTCGAGGTTCTCCGAACGCGGTGTTGCCTCCGATATATTAAAAGCGACATTAAGGTCTAATTTTCATCTCGTTCTCTATTAATTCCTAATTGTTTGATATTTTTGCTTGTTGAATTCATTACGTGTGGATTTTGTTTTGTTGATGTTGATGTATTTTTTATCGCCGTGAATGATTGTTGATATCGATTTGTTGATCTTTCATCAAAATTGGTTAATCATGTGGTGTTAAAACGGAATTTGGGGGTGAGAATTGAAAAATGACAAAAATGATAGATTCAGTTTAATTTTGATCTATTATTGATATGAATCATGATAGATTTCTAATGTGTTGAAACAGATAGGCAATATAGGTTCGGGTAGGCAAATTTTAGAACTTGTTATTTTGGTTGAATGTTGGTATATGTGTGTGAATGTTTCTTTCTAGTTTATCATACTTAATTCAAATGTATTCATTTAGCCGGGGAATGCCCCGAGACATATTGTATTTATTCACCGGGGAATGCCCCGACATACTATGTTGGCGGAAGACGTTGATGAAGGACCGAGGCATCGGGTAAAGCACGGGAGCGTAGTTAGGATTAATGTAGGTTAGATAGGATTTATTTTTGTATTTTTATTTATTTTGGACTGTATAATTGGACTGAACGCTATACTTTGGATTTATTTTGTCTCGTGTGTTTGGATGCTTGTTTATGTGTTTTATGTAGTTTATACGTTCTTAGTGCAAAAATTAGCCGATACGCTCCACCAAGCGACCGTAGTCAAACCACAGGACCGAGGGGTGCCTAACACCTTTCCCTCGGTCAACAGAATTCCTTAGTCGAAATCGTTGTTCGCACACCAGTTTCAAAGAGTCAATTTTTTTTGAAAGGTGACTTGGCACACTGAATTATGTCAAGTGGAAACTCTGAATAGAAAGTGTAAATAATCCTTTTTCAAAATAAATTTTCAATCATTTTGTCATTTTAATAATAAAAACCCTTTCAAACCTTGAAATCGAATATTTTTTTAGAGTTAAAAGGGGGTGTGACAGCTCTGGCGACTTTGCTGGGGATTTTTCATAATTCGAGCTTATTTTGGAGTTGTATCGGCTTAGTTTGGCACTATAGGTGTATGGATATTTTGTTTGTGTTGTTTTATGTTATTGTATTATCACTGTTGAGTGCCTACGTGTTCTTTTTGTTTACAGTTTTTATCTTATATGTTACCGCTTTATATCTGGCATCATGTGCATAACCCGAGTCATTCTTTCTGCAATAATTCTGTAGTACACGTGTTGTACACGACCTCTAGTTGAGTCACCCTTATTTTAGGGGTGGAGCTGCCGGTGTTATGGAGTAGGTGGAAAGAAAAGCAACCACTATTGACCATACGCTCCCCCGAACAGCCTTGTTAGTTAACCCCAACATAGGTCTGCCTTTAGGTTATGCTTATGTGCATCATATTGAAGACCTAGCGGGGTCCACTTGGCCCTTTGTAGGAGACTTACCTCTGAAGCATCCCTATGTACTAAATGTTGCATCTTTGAGGGTAATGTGGTCATTTGATAGACTGATTTGGGGAAAACATATGTTAAAAGTAAAGTATGTAGACAAAAAACCATTTGAAGATAAAAAAAGAGTTTCTTAGCTTTTAGTGTTTTTTATGGCTATTGTCTTTCACAATTCAACATTTTCAAAAAAAAAAGATTTTTTTAATGGGATATTTTTATAAAGGAAATTGTAAAAAAAAAATGGTAGAAGTTTTGTATATTTCATATAATGAAAATATCAAAAAGATTTTCCTTTCATATTTGTTGGTGTCATTTTTAGGTTAAGAGTCAAATTGAAAACTCAAAAAGATTTTATTGATGTTTTTCATCTTCTGTTCGTGGTCGTGTCTCTCAAGACAGGGTTCAGTCGGTTATTTAATCATTAATTATCCTATCTGGATGAACTACGCACCCTTGATTCTCCTATCTCGGGAGTGAGATACATAGACAGCCTATTGTTGGTTCGGGGATCTTATTTGAAAATTCAAAAAAAAAGAGAACAGATTTTCTTCACTCATTATTAGAGTATGTGTTTCATATACATCTTTAAAATAAAACTACAAAACAAAAATTCTTCAATAGGTTCAAGTTTCATTTTCATATGAAATTCAAAATCGAAAACCCAAAAATATTTTTCTTTGGTAATCATAGGTTTCATTTTGTATAGGGAGTTTAAACTTGGAAAATGCAAAAAAAAAAATTGTCAATTCTTTTGACAATTTGTTATTTCCTTTTCTTTTTAAAGTTTCAAGAAAAAGGAAAAAGAAAGGAAAAAGAATTAATTGGCCATTTTGGCAAGACTTTACGAACTATGCACACCTGATTCTCCTCTCTCGGGAGTGAGATACATAGGCGCCTTTCTCGAGTTCGGTGATCTTTTCAAAAACAAAAAAAAGGAAGGAAAAAGAGGTTTTGAAAAGTGTTGAACTCTAACACATTTATTGTTTTTTTGTTGTGTCAGTTTAAGGTGGTTGGTTTGTGGCATTCTAGCTGGTCCTTCACATCACACCAAATCCAAAGGGTTAGTTGTGTCCAGTAAAGATATAGAGAGTGACTTCATGGATCAAATATATAATTAGGAAAAAGAGAGTTTGAAGCAAGAGATTAGGAGGCTAAGACAACAAATGATAGAAATGCATCGATCTTGGGCCAGTGGGGTGCCTCCTCCTCCATTTCCCTTTATGGATCCTACAAACACCTCGAGTTTTTCACCAAAATCTCAAAGTCAGTTTTCTACTATTGTTGATGCACTGCAACATGACTCAGAATTCATTTTGAGCCAAAAGCATCTCAATACTTCCACCTTTTTTCCTCTAGCTCCCCAGCATAAGCGTGCTACATTCACAACACCACATGTCATCTGTGATCTTGTTGCTCAATCCTCTACTACGACTTCCATACTGTCTTGACCAATGGTTGTGCGTCCCCATACTGCTAATGGATCCTTGTTCAATACTCTTGGTGATTATTGCTATATTCTTGATCCTACTTTTAAGTTAACTGGACCACAAAAATTTCTTAACAAGAAGTCCAGTACGCCAGAAGAGTCAGAGAAAATGGTAGGAAAAAATGAAGAGTGCAGAAAATACTATGAAAAATTCTCTAAGACCTGCGGGTAAAGAAGATGTTTCATACAAAGACCGGGGCATGCCTCTAAGTGCTAACCTTTCTCTAATCTTTGAGATGTCAAAATTTGAGGAGCAAGATAGGCATGAGGAATTCTTGAAACATTTGGGAAAATATTGCAATCAATTAAGGGAACCTAGAGGAAAAAAGAATGATAAAGATAACACTGCTATTGTAGTTGGAGAACGGGCACATCCAAGAAAACGATGTCGTCATTGTCGTCAGTCTCAAGCCCAAGTTCATACCCAAGCTCTCCATAATCACTCCCAAAATCCATTATACTCTATTTGCCCACCTCCATATATAGTATATTACGCATAACCATATGTTCAACTCCCTTCTTACCCACAATGGCATGCAACTCTTCAAATGACGCAGAAATTGAGGGATAGTTTTACACCAATTGGAGAGTCGTGTGCTAGTTTATTTCAGAGATTGGCACAACAATGCATGATCACTCCTCTCCTTGGGTATACTCCTGACTCGTATTCAAGAAGTTTTAATCCTAATGTGTGATGTACATATCATTCTGATGTTCAGGGTCACAGTATTGAAGATTGTTGTGTTTGAACAGAGAAATTGAAAAGATGATTCAAGACAAACTGATTATGGTGTAGAACATTGACAGTGAGGAAAACTCTAGTCATGCTGATATGCAAACTAGTGGCTAAGATGTCGGGCTGAGCAATTGAGAAGTCACCCCTCTCCCTACTAGGAAGAGGTCTGGTATTTTTTTTTTTTTTCTGTTATTCAAATTATTTCAAGATTGTAGTTCAGGATCTATCTTGTTTTGTCCATTTGTCATTATGTTCAAAACCTTCTGTCTTTTATTTTAATTAAATGAAGTGCCTTTTTTTCCTTTGTGTTTTAAATATGTGTTGTTTGTTTATTTTATTTATACAGTATATTTTAGGTTAATTCTAGTGTTATGACATGCTAGAGGAATTTTCAGCCAGATCTTAAAAGCCAATTTAAGCATGAGCATTAAAATTAGAGGGTTAAAGTTAGAAAAAGAAAGCATCTGAGAAAATAGGTAGAGTGCTGAGACATTTGGTGACAATTTCAAGCCTTCTTTGAAAATTAAGGCAATTATTTTGAGAATCACAAAAATAGCTTGGTCATCAATTGAAATAGTGGATATGTGATTCCGAGGAATAGAACAAAAATCACTCCACGAACGCATGAGTCATTCAATGTGAGGGATGTACAACAAAGATGGAGTTGTATGTTCGAAAAGTGTAGAAGAAGAGGTGGTACATATGTTCGGGGCAAGTTATTGTTGTAAAACATGTCATAAGTGATGTTGATAGTGTACTTTCACATTACATGCTATGTACTAGCATCTTTAAAGATAGATATGACGAAGGCATTTCATTCTGCTATCCAAATATTGTGTCATCCTTTGTTTACCCCATTTGAGCCTTAGCGTTATTTTATTTCATACCCCTCTTTTGGAATCAAGATAGAGTCAGCAAAGCTCAAAAGAAAAATGTCGAGCAAGCAATAGAGTCAGAAAAATTTTAACAAAAAAAGAAAGAAAAAAAGAGAGGAAGAAAATATATCCAAAAAAAGAAAGAAAAGAGTAAATAAAAGAAAAAGAAAAGAAAAGAGACTAGAATTAAGCGAAAGTATAAGATGCCAGAACTACGCGTGACCTAATTCTCCTCTCTCAGGGGTGAGATACGGAGGCTGCCCTACTCTGGGCTTGGTCCAACCAAATAAATAATTTAGAATTGCCCAGTCAAAAGAAACTGGGGGCATGAGTTAATCTTCATTGTTTGAGTCGATTCCAAAAGTTGTAAGTCCTACCTCACTTCAAGTGTTGTTTGGTCCCCATGCTATCCTTTCTTTCTAATCCTATTCAAAAGCCAAGTTACGACCAAAGAAAGACCTTCAGATCAATCTTCGAGAATTCTAAGGCTAAGCATGCAATGGATGTGATAACATATTTTGGGAACTACTTATCTTCCTCACTATAAGGAATCGGGAGAGAAATGAAAATGAGAGTCTTATCAGTGAAAACCCTCACGAGCACTGTAAGACGATGGTGAGTTAAGAAAAATAACAATAAGAGAGTCTTATCAGTGAAAATTCTCACGGGCACCGTAAGATGACTATGAGTTGAGAGAAATAAAAATTAGAGAATCTCATTGGTGAAAAACCCTCACGGATACCATAAGATAATGGTGAGCCGAGAGAAAGAAAATGAGAGAGGCTTGTTGGAGAAAACCCTTCAAGGTATCACTAGCCGAATGAGGTCTCTGAATGCAATTGACTCAAGGAAGTAACTCAATTTCAGGGTCATTAGCTTAACAACAATTGGTGAAAGTTTGGATGAAAAGATGAGGCAGCTTAATCCAAATGCATGGCATAATAATTAGAGTTGATTGTCATTTTAGATAAATTTTTCATTTCGTTGTTTCAAATGGGGACATTCATTGTCTTCTCTTTCTTTTCTTTATCTTTATTTTTATTTTCTTGAGTCAGTTATCCAAATAATAAAAAAAATTATTGTCATTTTTCTCCTGCCTTTGAGTCAATTCCATGACAAAACAAGTGAGAAAAGATTTCAAAAATGGCTACCAGCTTCTTCAATTGCACAAAGCAAGACAAAGCCAGCATATGAAAGAGACATGACTGTGAGCCGAATAAGGCATGCAAAAAGTTATCAACAGACAAGCTTGGGAACTTATGGAAATATCAAGGTTTAAAGGGTTTATCTGAGAAGCATGAAAAATTAGAAATACTGTGTTTATTTTGGAGTCACTCTAAATAATTTGAGTTTGGATCAATGACACGACATATCAGGGTCAAGTACCAGCAATCAGAAACAAAAGAAAGGGAAAGAACACTGGAGTAGGTATCGGGACAGCCAAGTGCCGCAAGCCACCATTAAGTTTTTAACTGACAATTTTTCTTTTTGAAATAGGGGAAAATTTTCTTTACTTAATTCAGCTACCATTAGAAATGCACATCCGTGCGATTTTACTTTATGTTCAGGACCCTCCTGAAAAATAAGATTTTACTTTATGTTCAGGACCCTCCTGAAAAATAAGATTTTACTTTCTGTTCAGGACCCTCCGGAAAATGAGATTTTACTTTCTGTTCAGGACCCTCCTGAAAAATAGGATTTTACTTTCTATTCAGGACCCTCCTAAAAAATGGGACTTTACTTTTTATTCAGGGCCTTCCTGGAAAATGGGACTTTACTTTCTTTTAAGGACCCTCCTGAAAAATAGGATTTTACTTTCTGTTCAAAACCCTCCTAAAAAATAGAACTTTACTATTTTAATCAGGACCCTCCTGAAAAATGGGACTTTACTTTCTGTTCAGGACCCTCCTAAGAAATGGGATTTTTCTTTCTATTCAGGACCCTCCTGAAAAATGGGACTTAACTTTTTGTTCAGGACCCTTCTAAAAAATGGGACTTTACTTTTTGTTCAGGACCCTTCTAAAAAATGAGACTATACTTTCTGTTCAGGACCCTCCTGAAAAATAGGAATTTACTTTTTGTTCAGGACCCTCCTGAAAAATGGGAATTTACTTTCTGTTCAGGACCTTCCTGAAAAATGAGACTTTACTTTCTGTTCAGGACCCTTTTAGAAAAAAGGACTTTACTTTCTGTTCAGGATCCTCCTAAAAATGGGACTTTACTTTCTGTTTAGGACCCTCCTGAAAAGAGATTTTACTTTCTGTTTAGTACCCTCTTGGAAAATAGGATTTTACTTTATGTTCAGGACCCTCCTAAAAAATGGAAATTTACTTTCTGTTCAGGACCCTCCTAGAAAATGGGATTTTACTTTCTGTTTAGTACCCTCTTGGAAAATAGGATTTTACTTTCTGTTCAGGACCCTCCTAGAAAATGGGAATTTACTTTATGTTCAGTACCCTCCTAAAAAGTAGGATTTTACTTTCTGTTCAGGACCCTCCTGAAAAAATAGGACTTTACTTTCTGTTCAGGACCCTCCTGAAAATGGGACCATACTTTCAAAAAATGAATTCCTTCTTTTATTATAATCTTTGTTTGGGATAATTTTTGTTTTAGTTTTGATTTTGGTTTCAGGAGCCCACTTGGAAAACAGGGTGAGAAAATTATAAGTCAGGAGCCCGCCTAAAGAACAGGGTAATAAAATTGGAAGTTGATGAAATTGTAATTTAAGAGCCCGCCTGAAGAACAGGGTGATGAAATTGAAAGTTAGGAGCCCGCCTGAAGAACAGGGCGATGAAATAGAAAGTCAGGAGCCCGCCTGAAGAATAGGGTGATGAAATTGAAAGTCAAGTAATAAGGTTAAGATATTGAAAGTCAAGAAACAAGGTCAAGATGTTGAAAGTCAAACAACAAGGTCAAGAAGTTGAAAGTCAAACAACAGGGTGAAGAAGTTCAAAGTCAAGCAACAAGGCTAAGAAATTGAAAGTCAACAGATTGAAAAAATAGCAAGTCAGGAGCCCACCTGAAGAACAGGGTGATGAAATTGAAAGCCACGCAACAAATTGGGGAAATGGCAAGTCAGGAGCCGCCTGAAGAATAGGGTGATGAAACTCAAGTCAAGAGTCCAAAAGAAGCCGCACAGATAGGACTTTCATAATTTCATTTATATTTTAAATTTTAATTATTGATTTTGATGTAATGACAGAGCCGCGGAATGGAACCTCGATGGAACCTCACTCGACTCTCCTACTTGGTATAGTCCATCTCATTCTAATCCTTTGAAATACCTGTTATTTGATTCCCTCATAACTTAGGTAGGTACGACGTCCTAAGTCAAGACTATATTGTCCTTCACCCTTCTATTTCTTCATTCGAATAATAATCAGGATAAAATTCTGTCTCGCTGTCTATTTCTTTGTATGAAAACACTTCGTGTTTACATTGAAAGGGGGCATGCTATAGACACCTAATTTTTTCCCTTTCGGAGTTGAATTTTATCCATTTTTAGCTCATTTTACCATGCGCCCTTACTCCGTATGATTATCCCTCTACAAAAGAACAAAAATAACAAAATTCTAACAAATTTTAACGCATCATACCACCTTACCCCTACCCACGTGGTCCCCACCACTTACCCTACCATGTTTTGTTTTCACATTTTTCTCTATAAGACCATATTTCCCATTTTCTATTTTTTGTATACACAAAAACAATAGAAAAGGACCCACACAAAAAGATTCTCATTTTTTTAATTCACAATTGAATTTTTCCATCATCACTCATCCATAGCCAACAAACATTGGGGGGCCATGGATTTTTTTTCCATTTCCACAATACATATATACAAGATTCATCAGATAGAGAGGAGACACTCATCATTTTCATACTTTGGGGGGGCAATCAACATAGACCCATCAGATAATTTACCTTCTTCTCAAATATACTCACAGCACACATAGAAAAGAGAATCTTCTCAATTCACACCCAATCGACTACACATACACACGCAGAGAGCAAAAGCTCCGGTCTCACCGGAAAATTGCATCTCACCAGAAATTAATGCACACCCACCAGAGGTTCACGCAAAAAGGTCAATCTCTGCAATTAGAGGGGGAAAAAGGCAAATAATGGGTTAAAACTAGTCGAGAATCATTTAGAAAAGGGAATCCAAAGAGATCTTAATGGAACCTGGCCTTTTTTTTCATTGTTTTCTTGATGCCATTAAGCTTGTCGGAGCTACAGTCACCCGAGTTTCAGTCTTTTCTCGAAGAATTTTGTTGGTCGGCTATATGGGTTTTTCCAGTTTTTCTTCACGGTTTCAATCTCGATTCTTCTTGATTTTTCTTCCTTCTTGGGTTAAGGCTGTCCGAGTTTCTATTTCCCAATATCGAGTTAGTCTAGGATCTCTCATTGGTATTTGGTTTGGAAGCTGAGGAATTTGACTCGAGTTGGAATTTATTTCGTATTGAGGTTCAAGTCGAGGTTCTACGAACGTGGTGTTGTTTACGATATATTAAAAGCAACATTAAGGTCTAATTTTCATCTTGTTCTCTATTAATTCCTAATTATTTGATATTTTTGCTTGTTGAATTCATTACGTGTGGATTTTGTTTTGTTGAAGTTGATGTATTTTTTATCACCGTGAATGATTGTTGATATTGATTTGTTGATCCTTCATTGAAATTGGTTAATCATGTGGTGTTAAAATGGAATTTGGGGGTGAGAATTGAAAAATGACAAAAATGATAGATTTGGTTTAATTTTGATCTGTTGTTGATATGAATTGTGATAGATTTCTGATGTGTTGAAACGGAGAGGCAATATAGGTTCGGGTAGGCAAATTTTAGAACTTGTTGTTTTGGTTGAATTTTGGAATGTGCGTGTGAATGTTTCTTTCTAGTTTATCGTATTTAATTCAAATGTATTCATTTAGCCGGGGAATGCCCCAAAACACATTGTATTTATTCACCAGGGAATGCCCCGATTTACTATGTTGGCGGAATACGTTCGTGATGAAGGCCTGAGGCATCGGCTAAAGCACGGGAGAGTAGCTAGGATTAGTGTAGGTCAGATAGGATTTATTTTTATATTTTTATTTATTTTGGACTGTATAATTGGACTGAACACTATACTTTGGATTTATTTTGTTTCGTATGTTTGTATGCTTGTTTATGTGTTTTATGTGGTTTATACATTCTTACTGCCAAAATTAGTCTATACACTCCACCAAGTGATTGTGGTCAAACCACGGGACCGAGGGGTGCCTAATACCTTCCCCCCGGTCAACAAAATTCCTTAGTCGGAATCTCTGTTCGTAAACCAGTTTCTAAGAGTCAAATTGTTTTAAAAAGGATCTTTCAAAGGTAACTTGGCACACCAGATTATGTTAGGTGGCGACTCTAAATAAAAAGTGTAAATAATCCTTTTTTGAAACAAATTTTCAATCATTTTGTCATTTTAATAATAAAAACCCTTTCAAACTTTAAAATCGAATATTTTTTAGAGTTAAAAGGGGGTGTGACACCACCTCCACCACCTTATGGAAAGTGAGGAGGTGCACACTATAATGTCTTTCTAAGAGGTGGTTGCCACTTGGCATGTGGGAAATTAGTTAATTAAATAGTAAAATATTTGCATAATTCGTATTTCTAAACAAATGCATAACATCACAGTTCCCCACTATTTCCATCTCATTTCTTTTTCCTTTTTTGGTTATTTCTTAAACCTAAATTCGAGCTTTGATTGAGGGTTGAGCCTGGGGATGACTGGGATTGAATTCTTAGACATGTAATCATTGTTTCAATGGTACGTTTCCTTATATTTACTATAGTTTTCATTAGTTGATATTGTTGGTGTTCTTGGTGCTATTTGGAGCCGTGTTGTGTGCTCAAATTTGGTGAAATTTATTGTGACTATTAGTCGCAGGATGATTTGAGATGTTATGACGATTTCAATTTCGCAATTCTGCAAAATGGCTTCATATAGAATTTTCAATCATTTTTTGACCTAGTGCAATAAGGATATCAGTAGTCGTTTTTTGACATGTAGTTTACTATTTTCATAGTGTGGCAGGAGGCCTCGATTTAGTAGGATTATGCAGGCATTTGACAGCATCCAGGTTGCCTAGGTTTACCTTATCTTTATATTGAACCCATTTATGAAAATTGTGTGCTATTATGCTATTTTAGGATAGGTAGTTATAGTTTGGATATCATTTGGCATATCTTATGCCTTATTTATCTGGTTAGGACTCCGTTCTAGTAAATTTTAGTCTTGTTAAATTTTAGTATGATATAGCATCTGTCACCTTAGCACGTGGAATTAAGCTGCAAAATCTAAAATTTATTCTATTTTAATTAAAATTTATGAATATTTATTTAAATGTATTTCAGTTATGGTTAAGGGCTCACATATTTTTTATTTCTATGATTTATTATAAATTTTGGCACCACTTTAGCATCGGTAACAATATGATTTGGGTTTGGTTATGGTTACTATGAGTTTCTATTCGAGTCTGACATTTGGTTATGATATGCTTTGGGAGTTCTAGTATTGATAATTGTTGTTGTAGAAGTTGTGGTTCCTTTGAGTTTCGATTCGAGTCTGACATCTAATTATGAATTCTGTTGTATATTATATACGTGTCTTCTCGTTATTATCCACTATTTTTTATTCAAACCCAGTATATGACCTTTAGTTATTATCCATCACTATCGGGCAAGCCCATTGTTTTGCTTCTCGTTACTACCATTGGTGTTAGTTTAAGCCCGGTGCATATCTTGATTGCTACTATGGTTTCTTGGGACTGATTCAGCTATGGATTATTTTATATTTTTCTTTAAATACTTTTTGTGTGTTCCACCGGCTTATGGGGGCACAGACGGGTTAGTTGTCTTCTTCAGTGTGTCTGGCAGGCTTATGGGGACCCAGTTAGGTTATGTTTAGTTTGCTTTCTTATTACTGCATTATTAATCTTTTTGTATCAATTTTACTTATTCCTTTATTTCATTTGCATAGCTCGATAGTTGTTTACTCTTCTATCCCTGTTTACTGCTGACTTAGATTATACCCTCACATTTTAGTTATACTTTTTATGTATCTAATCTCAGTCGATCAATGATGCCTACTGAGTACCCATTATTTTGGCACTCATACTGCACTTTTGCATCTTTTTTCTAATGTAGATCTGAGTATTAGCAACTGGTGCTGACGTGATTCCTCTACTCCAGTACTAATCTGGAGCAGGGTAGGCTTGTTATTATCCGAGACTAATCCTCTTCGATGTATTCCAGTATAGTCTTTTGCCTTCGAGACTACTATGTATATATATTATGTATATTTTGGGCTATGGTTTAGTACTCTTATTTGGTAAATAGTAACTCTAGTACAGCCTTATCAGGTCTTAAAAGGGATCATCTTATATATTTTTCCCTCGTCCTTTCCCTTGTATTGTACATTATATATATGCTTCTTTGCTTTTGTTGATGTCTTTATTATTGGTGTGGATTTTTCTTTGTCTTTTATTTGTTTTCACTCGTTAGCCCATTACTTATCGTTTCGAACAATGACTTGACTTGCCTTTTAGTGAAATAAGATAGGCATCATCATGACTTAAGAAATTGAGTCGTGATAGAACCCGACATACGGCCTCTTGTTATTATCCATCATTATTAGGTCAAGCCCGACGTCTGGCCTCTATTTATAATCCATTGGTGCTGGTTCAAGACCGGTGCACATCTAGATTGCTATTATGGTTTCTTGGAATTGGTTCATCTATGAATTATTTTACATGTTTTATTTAATTACTTTTTGTGTGTCCCACCAGCTTATGGAGGCACAGTTGGGCTAATTGTCTTCTTCAGTATGCTTATGGAGACCCAGTTAGTTTAGGTTTGGTTTGTCTTCTTATTACTGCATTATTTATATTTCTATATCACTTTACTTACTGTTTTGCTGCATTTTTATAGCTCGGTAGTTGTTTACTTTTTTATCCATGTTTACTACTGACTTAGATTATACCCTCGCATTTTAGTTATACTTTTTTTGTATAGCTCAGTTGGCCAATGATGCCTATTGAGTACCCTTGATTTGGTACTCATAATACTTCTACACCTTTTCTCTGATGTAGATTTGAGTACTACCAGGCGGCACTGACGTGATTTCTTAACTCCAGTACAGATTTGGAACAAAGTAGGCTTGCATCGTCCGAGGCTGATCCTCTTCCATTTGAATCGGTATAGTCTTTTTCCTTTGAGACTACTGTGTAGATGTGTTATGTATATTTTAGGCTATGGTCTAGTACTCTTATTTTGTTAGTAGTGGGTCAAGTACCAGCTTCACCAAGTCTTGGGAAAGATCATCTTGTACATTTGTCCTCATCCTTTTCCCCATACGGTACTTTATATATATATATATATTTCTTCTCTTTTGCTTATTTGTTTATTGGTGTTGTTGATTTATTCCTGTCTTTTATTTATTTTCACCCGTTAGCCCGTTGCTTATCATTCTGGGCAATGACTTGGTTTGCCTACTGGTGGGATAAGGTAGGTGCTATCATGACTTCAGAAATTAGATCATAATAGAACCTAACATATGGCCTCTTGTTATTATCCAACACTACTGATTTAAGCTCGACGTCTGGCCTCTCGTTACTATCCATTAATACCGATTCAAGCCTGGTGTACATCTGTATTGCTACTATAGTTTCTTGGGACTGGTTTAATTATGGATTATTTTATGTTTTTTCTTTAAATATTTTTTGTGTCTCACCGGCTTATGGAGGTACGATCGGATTGATTGTCTTCTTCAGTATGCTTGATAGGCTTATGGAGGGCTAGTTAAGTTATGTTTTGTTTGCCTTCTTATTATTGCATTTTTATCTTTCTGTATACTTTTACTTATTTTTTATCGTATTTGCATAGCTCAATAGTTGTTTATGTTTCCATCCATGTTTATTGTCGACTTAGATTATACCATCGCATTTTAGTTATACTTTTTTGGTATTTAAGCTTTGTCGATCGATGATGCCTACTGAGTACCCGTTGTTTTGGTACTCATACTATACTTCTACATTCGATGATGTCTACTGAGTACCTGTTGCTTTGGTACTCATACTGCACTTCTGCATCTTTTCTCTAATGCAAATTCGAATACTAGAAGCCAACACTAATGTAATTCCTCAACTCTAGTATTGATTTAAAGCAGGGTAGTTTGTGTCATCCGAAACTGAATCCTCGTCCATCTGTTTTGGTATAGTCTTTTACCTTCTAGATTACTGTGTATATGTATTATGTATATTTTGGGCTATGGTGTAGTACTCTTATTTTGTAGTAGTGGCTCTAGTAACGACATTACCAAGTCTTGAAAGAGATCATCTTGTGTATTTGTCCTCGTCCTTCTCCCCCCTCCTATACGGTACATTATATATATATTTCTTTGCTGTAGCTTATGTCTTTATTATTGGTGTTTATTTATTTCTGTAATTCACTGATTTCACCTGTTAGCTCGTTATTATTTCGGACTATGGCTTGACTTTCCTACTGGTGGGATAAGGTAGGCGCCATTATAACATGAGAAATTAGGTCTTGACAGAATTCAGCATATAGTCTTTTGTTATAATCCATCACGACCGGTTCAAGCTTGGCGTTTGGCCTCTCATTACTACCCATGGTGCCGGTTCAAGCTGGTTGCACCTCTAGATTGCTATTATGGTTTCTTAGGACTGGTTCAGCTATGGATTATTTTATGTGTTTCTATAATTACTTTGTGTGTGTCCCACCGGCTTATGGGGGGACATCGGTTTAATTATCTTCTTCAGTGTGCCTAGCAGGCTTATGGGGGTCTAGTTCGGTTATGTTTGGTTTGCTTTCTTATTACTGCATTATTTACATTTCTAGATTGCTTTTACTTATTTCTTTATCTCATTTCCATAGCTCGATAGTTGTTTAATATTCAATCTCTGTTTACTGCTGACTTAGATTATACCCTCGTATTTTAGTTATACTTTTTTTGTATTTAAACTCGATCACTGATGATGCCTACTGAGTATCCTTGCTTTGATACTCGTACTGCATTTCTGCATCTTTTTTCTGATGCAAATTCGAGTACTAGCAGCCAACGCTGACGTAATTGCTCTACTCTAGTACTAATCCAGAGTAGGGTCGGTTTGTTGTCATTCGAGGATAATCCTCTTCCATCTGTTATAGGAGTCTTTGTCCATCGATACTATTATATATATGTGTTATGTATATTTTTTCCTTGTCCTTTCCTCCATGCGGCATTATATATATATACGTTTCTTCACATTTGCTTTATGTCTTTATTGTAGATGTTGATTTATTATTTTCTTTCCTTGGTTCTCGCCCATTACTTATCGTTCTGGGCTATGGTTTGGCTTGCCTACTGTAACGCCTTGATTTTCTGGAATCAGAATGTCACACAGTGCTCATGATCCCGAAGGACCACAAGCTAACCCTCTACAAATATATGTTCCTAAGCACTGCATAATATAATATAATAAATGCAAAAAACAGGAGGAAAACTTGCCATAATGTTCAAAACTTCTAAAATAATCAATACTGAAAATTGAATACTAATACATCTGTCCAAAAAGCCTCTATCTGTCTGAACTGTGAAGTTGATGGGACAAGTCCCCAACTAACTCCGTATACTGAATGTAAACTGAATCTAATGCCATAATAAAATAAGGATCATCCTCAAATGAAGAGGACTCACTGCTACGTCTACTATTGCTGACTAAGTCTGGACTCCTAAGGGTACTCTGGATCTCACACTTCAGAACCTATGGTATAAGACACTATAGCTCAAGAGAAAAGTATGCATCAGTACTTTAAATGTACTGGTATGCTAGATGAAGTAAGGTTAAATGCAAGGGCTTATGCATGAACATAGCTCAACTGAATAATCATGAGAGTACTGCATAAGGACATATGAATGAATGCACAACCATAACTGAAATCATCGTGATCTGAATACTGAGACTCAGATACTGCTTTACTGACGTCTGAACTCACTACTAATACTGAGAAACTGAATAACTGAATCTTTTGATATTGATAACTGAGTACTGAAGTTGAGATCAGTCCTATCTAGCGAGTGATCTCTGAATCTGATGATACTGAAGCTGATTATCTGAATCTACTCACATCAATGACTGAGTTCTGAGCTTGCTACTATCGACTGACTAAATCTGTGATCAAACCTTTCTAATGGATGATCTCTGAATCTACTAATAATGATAAAGAATGATTGTATTTGAGATCAGACCAATCTAGCGGAAGATCTCTGAATCTTTTAAGAATAGAAATAATGGACTGAGTTTGAGATCAGGCCTATCTGACGGGTGATCTCTTGATCTATTAGTACTGATTCTGACTACTTTACGTGAGGCCAGGCCTATGTAGCAGGTGGCCTATGAATCTATGGAACTATCCAAGTTCCTCACTGAGATGGGTGACTGTATCTGACATTCCTGATTTCTAAATTTTACTCTGAAGACTGATACTGAAACTGCAACTGTGCGAGTTGTCACTTAACCGACATACCCCGAATCTGATCTAGTGGGGTCCAAAATATAACCCCAGCTTGAAGGGTATTAATACCATGCCACGAGTAAAGACCTCTTCTATGGTCAAGCCTCTCTAACGGGTGACCCTGAACAGAAAGTCAAGCCTAAGGTAGTATGATAGTCAACCCATAATCTAACGGGTGACTCCTGGTCCTGCACTGAATACGTCGTTCTGGAGTTCAGGGATTGTTGCTAATGACTCTGCCTCTCAAACGAGAAGCTATCATCCCTGCACTCTCTCGGTGCTAGCTACTACTCCTAACTGAAGGACTCTGAACTGATTCTTATACTGAAATAAACTGAACTAAATCTATTACTGATTTGATTATCTTACTTGACTGATCTGACTGAGTTTACATGATTCTGTTATCTGACGGAATACTACTGAATCTCGTTATCTGACTGGATGATACTAAGTTCTGAATTGATTACTTGAATACTACTGAGGTCTGAAACTGAATTGTTGAATACTACTAAGATCTGAGCTGAGTTCTGAACTGAAGCTGGAATGATAATATACTTAGATTACTGAGATTTCTTAAATTTTGTAACTGTCTGAGAGTACTGCAACCTGTAACTGACTGAGTTCTAAGGATCGTGGCTTGACTGAGATTATCGTGAAAACTAACACTAGCTCTAGACAACAGCTAATTTATTGGGTATGAATACCCCCAGGACTCGATAACATAAACAGAAAGTACTTGACCACTCTTGTGTAATAACATAACAATAGACTATCATTCGCAACATAGTTAATGAAGCATACTTCAAGCACTTGGGATTGTTAATCATGTAATTGTATAGGGAGGCATGCTATTGTCTCTTAACTCATTCCATAAGGAATTCGCACACATGGGAGTGCTTACAACATATCTTAATTCATTCACAAAGGTCCTTCAACAAACACTTGGCATGAACGAGTTGACACATAATAGGGGATTTCATACTTAACATGCTACAATGGTACCTATCTTCTTCACATAAGCATTCTATCAATTATATGGGAGGCACACTTTGGTCATACAACGTTCAATACACCCAATTAACATGATTACATAATTCAACATGCTTCTTGAAGGAGCTTTATCATGAACATCACATAATCAACACATACTAAGGTCAAAGCTTGAATCTTTATAATCAAAACATGAATCAAAACTTATCAACAACATGAACTTCAATTTCAACTCACATAAATCATAAAAACTCATAAAACATAAACTTTATAATTTTGAAAAGGATTCTTGAACATACCCTAGTTTCTTGATTCTTGAAAAGTTAATGGAGGAATCTTGAGTTCTTGAACTTTTGTGTTGAAACCCTAGGTTGTTCTTGAGGAAAATTGAGAGAAGACTAGTATATTTGGGTGAAATAATGAGAAATATCGTGTTAAAGAGTATATATAGGGATAGCAAAATTATCGCCTTGCCCTTGGAATTAAAATAACGGAATCTGAAAAATCTCAATTTTTCATTCTGGCGCGACGTGCCATAATCGCGCCGTCTTATTGGAAATTGGACAATTGGAAAACAGAGCCTTGGCGCGACGCAGTGGAAATTACGTTGCCACCTTGGTTGCGAATTAGAAAGACACCGGGATGTGGTAAAATCACAGAGGCTCACTGGATTTTGACAATTGCCATTTTGGCTGGCTCCGAGACGCGCTAAAGTATTAGGTGGTATACTGTCTTACTAAAATGGCTCTAACTCTTCGCCAGAGAGATGGATTTGGGAAAATTTAGTATCAACAGAAAGCTTATTCAATTCTCTATATGACAAAAAGTTGATATTAGGGAAATTCTACATGGTTTAAAATATTTCTCACTTTGGAAGTCACTTCTCAATCTTTTAGGGTCGAAATTACACTTCACTTGACACACTCTAAGGCTCAGACTACGAGAGGACTTTCCGGGGTCTTACAATATCTCCCCCTTGGAAACATTCGTCCTCGAATGTCGCTTGATAGGCTAAGAATACCGATCGACTAAGCTTACTTAAGGAATGAGAACATCTGAAACATGACTATGTGACATAGAACTATTGATATACTGAGTTGTTATACTGGACATACATATCTGATGCATGGAATACACGACTGAAGCTACTTATAAGCTGAATTCTCATAATAGACATGCATATCTGATACATGGATACGTAACTAAGTTTTTCTCATGGATGCAAGATTGAATACACTGAAAAGCTGAACTTTTTCTACTGAACATGCATATCTAATGCATGAATAGTTGACTGAACTATCTTTTGAGTGCTTGACAAATTATGCAATGATAACTAGTGTTAACTTTGTAAGGAGAGTCTGAACATACAACTGAATGAGTCTAAGGACGTGAAAGTTTCGTAATATTATGGGGTATCTCCCCCTTGGGACTATATGTCCCTCTAAGAACACTTCGCTGAAATACTGGGGTGGTGCACGGGGCACCTACGAACTGGGTCATGATTGATCATCTGAGATCTGAAACTAATGCATAATACGGGAGCTGAGCTATACTCACAACTACTAGGATACTCTATCTTGGACTAGTTACATTCCGAAGATTTCTGATAGCATGATCAGGTGAAGAGATGAGATAACAACTATATGAATCTGACTACTAAACGGACTTGCTGGCTCTACTAACTGACTCATGCTAAAATATAACTCAAAATGGGAGCACAGGATTTGACAATGCATATCATAAAGATGAAGGACTCATAACATACCCGAATCTATGTTAAGGAACCTTTCCTGATCATGGAGAGCCTAAAGCGCATAGATTTTGTTCTGACGCTGACCACTGGTGGTACTAGGAGTGGTGCCCTGCTGGCGCGAATCTCTACCCTTCTGAGCTAGCACTCTACACTCCCACATTTTGTGTCTTGGCTTACCATATACAAAACATAGATGACTATTTTCTCTACACACACTTAGGTGATTCTTGCCACACTCTCCACAAAACGGGTAGGTACGAACACTGCTGGCACTACCCTAGGTTTTGGATCCTAGCGCCCTATCATGACTGACATCTCCGAACTTTGGTGAGGGTACACTAGCTGAGGATGGAGCTGAAACTGAAAACTTCTGACTATGTTGAGAATGGTTGCCACCCTGGGACCCTGCCTGAGAGAAATTATGACTACCTGTTCTGGTTTTCTTACTTATTCTCTCTCTTTCTTTGGTCTTATCTGCCTCAATCTGTTGCGCATGCATCATTAGTCTAGCCAGGTCCATATCTCTATTGAGCATAGCAGTCCTACACTCTTTCAACACTAACCCTAATACACTAGTCACAAATTTACTCATACTCGCTCTAGGTCAGCTATCAAGTCAGGAGCATACTTAGCTAACTGGTTGAACTTAAGACAATACTTTTTTACTGTCATAGAGTCTTGCCTTAGGTTCATAAACTCTTCTACCTTAGCTTTTCTCATCTCTAGAAGGAAAAACTTAGCTAGAAAGGCATCCTGAAACTCCTGCCAAGTCAGGGGAGCTGCATCCTCCCCTCTACTCTTCTTCCACATCACTACCCATTCGTGAGCAATATCCTTCAACGTATAAGATGCTAATTCTACACTCTTTTCCTCAAACACATGCATAATCTGGGTGATCTTCTTCACTTCCCCAAGGTAAAGCTGTGGGTCCTTACCTGTTACTAACCCAAAGAATTTTGGTGGGTTCATTCTCATAAAATCTCTAATTTGGATGTGGCTGAACCCCCATCTTGCTGAGGTGGGACTGCAGCCTAACGGTTACCCTGAACAATAGTGGTCACAACTTGGGCTAGCGCCTGAAAAGCTGCCCAAAACTCTACATGTGATACATTCTCATTCTAAGGATCTACTGGCAGAGGTGGCTGGTTATCAACCTTACGGGCATTATCTCTGCGAGGAGGCATACTCTGTAAATGAAAGGGAGAATGGATCAGACTGAGAATAAACTGGAACTTATGCATACTCGCACGACATGAACACTGAAAGAAGGAAAATTGTTCCTAAAAATATCATATAGCCTCCTGTACATAGATGTGGCGCGTAACACACCCATGCACAAGACTCTACTAGATACGGTTTTTTAGACTCCTAGGACATTATTGAACCTTAGGCTCTGATACAAAGTTTGTAACGCCCCGATTTTCTGGAATCGGAATACCACACAGTGCTCATGATCTCGAAGGACCACAAGCTAACCCTCTACAAATTTGTGATGAAACCTTTCTACCGGAATCTCTAAATCTGCTCATAATGATAAAAAAAAAATGATTGTATCTGAGATCAGACTTATCTAGCGGAAGATCTCTGAATTTTTTAATAATAGAAATAATGGATTGAGTTTGAGATCAGGCCTGTCTGATGGGTGATCTCTGGATCTATTAGTACTGATTCTGATTGCTTTACATAAGGCCAGGCCTATCTAGCGGGTGGTCTATGAATCTATGGAACTATCTAATTTCCTCACTGAGATGGGTGACTGTATCTGATAGTCCTGATTTCTGAGTTCTACTCTGAAGACTAATACTGAAACTGCAACTATGGGAGTTCTCACTTAACCGACATGCCCTGAATCTGATCTACTGGGGTCCAACCTATAACCCTAGCTGGAAGGGTGTCAATACCATGCCACGGGTAAAGACCTCTACTATGGTCACGCCTCTCTAATGGGTTCAGGATGTCAAGCCTAAGGCAGTATGATAATCAAGCCTTAATTTAACGGGTGACTCCTGGTCCTGCGCTGATACGCAGTTTTGGAGTTCAGGAATTGTTGCTAACGACTTTGCCTCTCTAACGGGAAGCCGTCATCCCTGCACTCACTTGGTGCTAGCTTCTACTCCTAAATAAAGGACTTTGAATTGATTCTTATACTGAACTAAATTTGTTATTGATTTGATTATCTTACTTGACTGATCTGACTGAGTTTACTTGATTTCGTAATCTGACGGAATGCTACTGAATCTCGTCATCTGACTGGACGATACTAAGTTATGACTTGATTACTTGAATACTATTGAGGTCTGAACCTGAATTCTTGAATACTACTAAGATCTGAGCTAAGTTCTGAACTGAAGCTAGAATGATAATTATACTTAGATTACTGAGATTTCTTAAGTTTTGTAACTGTCTGAGAGTACTGGAATCTATAACTGACTGAGTTCTAAGGATCATGGCTTGACTGGCTCTAGACAACAGCTAATTTTTCGGGTATGAATACCCCCAGGACTCGATAACATAAATAGAAAAGACTTGACCACTCTTGCGTAACAACATAACAATAGACTATTATTCGCAACATAGTCAATAAAGCATTACTTCAAGCACTTGGGAATCTTAATCATTTAATTGTATAGGGAGGTATGCTATTGTCTCTTAACTCGTTCAATAAGGAATACACACACATGGGAGTGCTTACAACATATCTTAAGTCATTCACAAAGGTCCTTCAACAAACACTTGGCATGCACTAGTTGACACATAATAAGGGATTTCATACTAAACATACTACAATGGTACTATTTTCTTTACATAAGCATTCTATCAAACATATGGGAGGCACACTTTAGTCATACAACATTCAATACACCCAATTAACATGATTATATAATTCAACATGCTTCTTGAAGGAGCTTTATCATGATCATCACATAATCAACACATACTAAGGTCAAAGCTTGAATATTTATAATCAAAACATGAATCAAAACTTATCAACAACATGAACTTCAATTTCTACTCACATAAATCATAAAAACTCATAAAACATAAACTTTATAATTTTGAAAAGGATTCTTGAACTTCTTGGGTGGAAGGAACCCAAGAATCAACATCTAACATACCTTAGTTTCTTGATTCTTGAAAAGTTAACGGAGGAATCTTGAGTTCTTGAACTTTTGGGTTGAAACCCTAGGTTATTCTTGATGAAAATTGAGAGAAGACTAGGATACTTTGGTGAAATAATGAGAAATCTCGTGTTAAAGAGTATATGTAGGGATAGCAAAATGACTGTCTTGCCCTTGGAATTAAAATAACGAAATCTGAAAAATCTCAATTCTTCATGTTGGCGCGATGCGCCAAAATCGTGTTGGCTTATTGGAAATTGGACAATTGAGAAACTGAGCCTTGGAGCAACGCGGTAAAAATTGCGTTGCCACCTTGGTTGCGAACTGAAAAGACACCGCGACGCGGTGAAATTGCGGAGGCTCACTGAATTTTGATAATTGCCATTTTGGCTGGCTCTGCGACGCACTAAAGTATCAGGTGGTACATTGTCTTACTAAAATGGCTCTAACTCTTTGCTCGAGTGACGGATTTGGGGGAATTTGGTATCGACAGAAAGCTTATTCAATTCTCTACATGATAAAAAAGTCGATATTAGAAAAATTCTACAAGGTTTAAAATATTTCTCACTTTGGAAGTCACTTCTCGATCTTTTAGGGATGAAATTACACTTCACTTGACACGCTCTAAGGCTCAGACTATGAGATGATTTTGCGGGGTCTTACACCTACTGGTTGGATAAGGTAGGCGCAATAATGTATTGAGAAATTGGGTCGTGACAGTGGTAGTTATGCACAAAAAATACATTGCGAATCCCAAAAAACTTTTCTTCAACTAGATGTAAAGCTTCACACCATTGTAGTTGCGAATCACCATCAGTGAGGAATTACCTTCTACGATTTATCAGAGGTTCATTTTCTTCATTTATTCATCAATTTTCAATTCAGTTGTGATTTCAGTAACCAAACTCGTATATAAAATATCATCTCTGACAATAATACACTCACTTTTGTATCATTCGCATTGGATATCTGATAGCCAAACTCCAAAATGTCTTAACAAAATCGAGATATTCACTGTGTATCGCTATGAAAATTCAAAATTCAAAAATAGAGATGAAACAATTTGAGAGAATTTACTTGAATGCGCTTGGTCTTTTGAGAGAAATTTAAAATTTCAAAGCTATTACACATTTTCAGGGATTCACAACCCTCTTAAAATCATGATCACATTAATTGTTTGGATATTCAAGCGATTTTTGTTATTTTTCCTTTTTAATCCCAATTAGTGGATTACTTACGTAATAAATTTGATATATTGGGAGCCTTAATTATGTAATAAAATAATTAAAAATTGAGATTTTATGTAAATATGAAAATAACCGAGCTGGGGATTTATGTTAAATCTCTAGTTAATTCACCACTTAGCATTGATGATAGTTTATTTTCTATTACTTAAAAATTTGTTGTAAACATTAGCGTATCATCATAGATTTTGAATCAGATTTTGACTTCTAATACCTGTTTAAACATGAAATTTGATTTTAAAAATCTTAAGATTTTTTTCAAATTTTCAAAAACTGGTCAAATTGCGACGTCTCAACTTCAAAGTCTATGGTCAAATTGCAAGGTATATTATTTCTATTTTCTTGCTATCAATTAATGAAATTTTTTTTATTCATAAATGCTTTTCTTCCATATATACTTGCCAAGAAATTTAATCTTTGGCTACTTTAAAAACCACTCTTTTCATTTCTCAACACTCCATTATTTACCTCAGCCAAAATCATGTTCACTTCTCGTTATCCTTCTCCACTACCGCTAATTACTTCCAACTCTCTAAAGAACATCATCCATGACATCACATCATATGACAACAACATAATGTCAGCATCAATTCTATCAATTCTTTCAGTATTTATCTTTGTTTTACTTCTTCGCATTTACGCCAAATGGTTCTTTGACCAAACTCGACGAAGGAGTACCCAAGACTCCTCTTTCAGTTGTCATAATTCACATTCCTTCATTATTGAAACTACTAGCTTTGCTAGTAATTTTCCAACAAAGGGTCTCGTAAGATCGACGATTTCTTCAATTCCTTTATTTGTGTACAAAGAAGAAACCGGTAATGAGTTGGAATGTATAATATGTTTGAGTTTATTGGAACATGAAGAAGTTTGTAGGAGGTTACCTAAGTGTAGCCATGCATTTCATGTGGAGTGTATTGATATGTGGCTGGATTCACCCTCGACATGTCCGATTTGTCGGACTCCTGCTGGACCAGAATGAGTGTGATCTTATTATATATATGTATATATTGGATCAGGAGAGCTCCCAAATGAGTGTAATCTTATTATATATATATATGTATATATTGGATCAGGAGAGCTCCTAATTTATTCCTCCACAATATATACAAATTATATGTCATATCTTTACTTTTTAATATCCTTGGTAATTAATATCTTTACTTTTAGTAATTTATCTTGTATATATTTGTCATGAACTTTAATGGTTCCAGCATCAGCGATTTTGAGATGGCTGATTCGATGGCATGTAGAATATATATTTTGGTAATTATCTTCATCTTTTGAGAGCTAGTTTCTGTTGATTGAGTCAGATTCAAATTCATTTTATTATCATAATGCTCTTTTGAAATTAGATTCATATCTACATACATAAGAATATTTTCTAGTTTACCTAACTGTTGGACAAAAAATTTTCGAGGCTGCAAAATAAATAATCGAGACAAGAAAAATATTACAACAATCGATTTTATTTATTTCAATGCGAGTGTTACAATCTCTATGAATCCTCTAATTCGCCTTTTCAAATATAAATTCAAGGGCTTAAAGTTTGATCTTGAAGTTAAACTTGGTTTGTGGACTTGAGGGACTTGATCTTGCCTTGTGCTTGAATTCAAGGGTTTTTGAGCTTGTTCTTGAATATTACGGTCTTGATCTTGAATCTTGATTTGAATGCTTGAGCTTTTTAGAGAAATTGCGACATTTGATCTACGAGCTTTCTCTTGCTACTTGTTAGAGATGGGGGGTCCTCTTTCTGAATTATGAGCCCCTATTTATAGTTGTAGGAAAGGAAGAGTCATAATGAATATGGACTTCCTTTGACCAATCAGATTTAAGTATTGTGATGCCTTTTATGAGCTTTTATTTCATGGGTCTGCTACACCAGTTTGACATGTGGCACGGTCCTATTGGCTCCTTCACTTGACTTGGCATGCCACGTCATTTGACACGTGGCGCTTATTTGGGCCTCTAGACTATGAAAATATCTTGGGCTTAGTAAAGTGGGTTCATCATTTGTAGCCCAAATTAATGGACTAACCCAATAAATGTTGGGCCTTATTTAAATCCATACTTATTTGAACTTAAATAATTAATTCAATTATATTAATCCGCAATATTTATTTGGGACTAATATATTTTGAATTTAATATAATCCGAATTTTGTACGGATTTAAATTTAATAAAATTGCATCGCCCGCAAATGTCCCCTACTTCAAGACTTGTCGAGACATTTATTATTTTGGAGACTAGCCTTGAAGTATAATTATGTAAGCATGTTTCCTTCGTGCTTCAACGATCCTCATACCTATGAATACCTCATTCAAAAAATTAAAGCTGAACCATATTGATATTGCCTCTTAAAACTCTCTCATTTTCTTTTCATCAGTCTTTACACTTAAGACCTATTGGTGAGGTATGATATCCAATTTCAAACAAATTTTGAAAGACTTTTTCATCGCTTACTTAGTCAGGAATAAAAATCTTCCCATTTGAACTTAGATTGGAGAAGCAAAAAAAACTCCAATTTGAATTTGTATGGGAGAAGAAAATAATCTCCGATTTGAATTTGGAGATGGAAGTTATTCCAATCTGAATTTATATTGGAGAAGGAAACAATCTCCAATTTGAATTTGGAGATGGAAATTATTCCAATCTGAATTTATATTGGAGAAGGAAACAATCTCCAATTTGAATTTGTAGATGGAAATTATTCCAATCTGAATTTAGATTGGAGAAGAGAACATCCATCCTACAACTCTATAAAAGGAGGTAGTTACCCCACTTTTTCAATCGCAATTTTGGATTTTCCACGTCATCAATAATATTGAGGTAATTTCTTTTGCTCCCACTTTTCTCTTATTTTCGTCACTTTTTTTTCAGCACAACATGTTAGTGGTAGAAAATTCATACCTCATTGTAGGAATATTGAAATCATGATCCGTTTGATGTTCCAGAAACTAGACTTCAAGATCTACAACATATTCAAAATTCAGAATTAAACACCTTCAATATAGTTCTTGATAATTTTTTGAAGTTAGCCCTGAATTTTATCATGCTGAAAATTTCAGATTTGTGCGTCTTTACTAAAACTTTCATATCTTGAAGTAGGAAGGATGAAATCACAAGCCGCTTGATTCTTGTGAAACTAGACACAAAGATCTATAACATATTCAAAATTCATAATTTAATACAATTGAGATATTTTCAGGTGTTATCCCAAAATCAACATTGAGTTTTGATGGATCAACAATTTTAGATTTACGTGATATCACCAAAAAAAATTATATCTCAATGTGAGAGTATCGAAATTATGATCCGCTAGATCCTATAGATGCCGGGAACATGCATGTATAACATATCCAAAATTTGGATTTTAAAACTTCTTGGATTGTTCTGGATGATTTTTTTTTTTTGAAGTTGATCTTATATGCTACCCGGCAGAGGATTCTAGATTTGCATCGCCTCACCAAATAATTTATATCTGGATGTGGAACCATCACCATCAATGGGAGTTTTGATTGATTAAAACTCTATTTTGAGGGATTTATTATCATCAAAGAATCTTATATCAATTCAAGTTGGTGATATACAACTTTCAAGATCGCAGCGCTCTAACAGGTAACATCCTTTCTATTTGTGTTTTTACTTTCTTTCTTGTTTTCCCTATTTATTTATTTTTTGCAGGGTTGAAACAAATAGCAATGTACAACCATTGGCTTAGGGTGTGAGAGTTTAACTTCACCTCCGTACACTCTAAGACCGACCAATTTTTTCTTAAAGACGGTGGATGTCGGCTTAAGGTGTGCGAGGCTTCGTCACCTCAAGACCCGACCAATTTTGCTCGAAGACGGTGGACGTTGGCTTAAAGTGTGCGAGGCTTCGTCACCTCAAGACCCGACCAATTTTGCTCGAAGACGGTGGACGTCAGCTTAAGGTCGGACCAATTTTGCTCGAAGACGGTGGACGTCGGCTTAAGGTGTGCAAGGTTTCGTCACCTCAAGACCCGACCAATTTTGCTCGAAGACGGTGGACGTCAACTTAAGGTGTGCGAGGCTTCGTCACCTCAAGACCCGATCAATTTTGCTCAAAGACGGTAGATGTCGGCTAAAGGTGTGCGAGGCTTTGTCACCTCAAGACCCGACCAATTTTTCTCGAAAACGGTCCCTTTTCATAACAAATCCATCAGAATGCTAGCTTAAGGTGCAAAGGGACAAATCTTGTCCACCTTAAGGCATGGAAATTTTTATATCCTTTTAAGGATAAACGCATAAGAGGCCAGCTTAAGGTGCAAAGGGACAAATCTTGTCCACCTTATGGCATGAAAATTTTTTATATCCTTTTAAGGATAAACGCGTAAGAGGCCAGCTTAAGGTGCAAAGGGACAAATTTTGTCCACCTTAAGGCATGAAAATTTTGATATAAACCCATTAGAGTCCAACTTAAGGTGCAAAGGGACAAATTTTGTCCACCTTAAGGCATGAAAATTTTGATATCCTTTTAAGGATAAACCCGTTAGAGAACACCTTAAATCTTAAGGTGCAAAGGAAAAAATCTTGTCCACCTTAAGGCATGGAAATTTTGAGATCCTTTTAAGAATAAACCCACGGGAGGCCAACTTAAGGTGCAAAGGGACAAATTTTGTCCACTTTAAGGCATGAAAATTTTGATAGCCTTTTAAGGATAAACTCGTTAGAGGCCAACTTAAGGTGCAAAGGGACAAATTTTGTCCACCTTAAGGCATGAATATTTTGAGATCCTTTTAAGAATAAACCCGCGAGAGGCCGGCTTAAGATGCAAAGAGACAAATTCCGTCCACCTTAAGGCATGGAAATTTCGATATCCTTTAAGGATAAACTCGTTAGATTCCTAATTAAGGTGAAAATGAACAAATCTAGTCTACCTTAAGGCATGTAAATTTTGAGATCCTTCTAGTTGTAGACTTAGAGAACTTTGACATTCTAAATCCCATCGAAGGAACTCTGTTTCTTTTCGACGGGTTGTCCCCATTGAGTCACAAATATTTAGAGTAAGTCCAAAATTTAATTAGAATAATTTCATACTTGGTATCCATATGGTAGATACTGCAGGAACATATATTTTTTTAACACTCATGCAACTAAACTCAAAATGAAATTTCAAGCGCCTACGTACCTCAGTAAAGAGGATCAAGTCACAACGTAGTTCTGGGTGAGTGTTTTTTTTTCTTGTGTCCTAACTTTTTCCTAGGCCGCGTCTTTCAAGGTTTTCAACGTAGCAGACTTTTGTTTTTTTTAAGTCATACACAGTTTATACTCTTGTGGGCCAGGAGTAGACATGCAGTTTATACTCGTGCCTTAAGGAGTGTACATGCAGTTTATACTCATGCCTTAAGGAGTGTACATACAGTTTATACTCATTCCTTAAGGAGTGTACATGCAGTTTATACTCGTGCCTTAAGGAGTGTCATCTTCCTTCAAGGATAGTACTTCTTCAAGAACTTGGCATTGATGGGGCCAATCCTCACGCCATCTGCATCGATAAGCTTGTAAGAACCATTTGAATATGCCTCTTGTACAACATATGGTCCATCCCACTTCGAGGTGAATTTGCCCCCAGACTTACAAGAAGTGATAATGGGTCTTCTTATTGCAAGGACTTGATCTCCAACTTGGAAGCACCTCAAGCGAACTCTTTTGTTGAAAGAACGAGATAACCGGGCTTGATAGCATTCAAGATTTTGTTGAGCCTCCAGCCTCTTCTCATCAACAGCTTCTAACTCTAGAAGACGCAACTTAGCATTTTCTTCATCGGTGAGCCCTTCTTGAATAGCCAGTCTCAAAGAAGGTATTTGACGCTCAAGTGGCAGGACTGCTTCAACTCCAAAAGCAAATGAGTATGGGGTTGCTTGCATTGGTGTACGGTAAGTTGTCCTATACGCCTATAAAGCTTCTTCCATTCGCTCATGCCAATCTCGTTTGGATTTAGAGACGACTTTCTTCAACAAGTTGCATGAATTCTTATTGAAGGCTTCAGCAAGACCATTGGCAGCAGCATGATACATAGAAGACTTGCACTGCTTGAAGCCAAAGACATTACAGATTTTGTTTATCAGCTTGTTATCAAATGGCTTTCCATTGTCAGTTATTATGTACTGAGGAATTCCAAAGCAGTAGACGATATTTACTCGGATGAAGTTTGCAACATTTTTTTTCTTTACTTCCTTGAGAGCAACGGCTTCGGCCCACTTTGAGAAGTAATCTGTCGTGGCTAAGATGTATAAGTGTCCACCAGAAGATTTTGATAGTGAACCAACAACATCCATTCCCCAAGCATTGAATGGCCAAGACGCTACAATTGGGTGTAGTACCTCTGGAGGTTGATGCATGAAATTTGCATGGAATTGGCAAGCTTTACATCTTCTAGCATAGTCCAAGCAATCTTTCACCATTGTAGGCCAATAATATCCCATCCTTTTAATATGAAAATGGAGCGTCGGTCCAGACTGATGTGATCCACAAACTCCCGAGTGCGCTTCTTGTAAAGCTTGAATTGATTCTTCCTCTCCCAAACACCGTAAGAGTACTCCTTCAAATGATCTTCTATACAGTGTGTCTTTGTAGTAAAGGAAGCGAGGTACACAACGACGAATGTTAGTCTTTCTCCTTGGATCTTCTGGAAGTATCCCATAACATAAGTAATCAATGATAGGTTGTCGCCAATCTTCTTTTACAGCTTCAAACACAGCAACGACGTGTTCAACCTTATTTTCTACATCCTCATTTGACGGCGGTACTATATATTCTTGGTAGACAGTAACTTGTGTTTGATTTAGAAGGGTTAGGGTTGAGGCCAAAGCAACTAGGGCATCAGCTTACTTATTTTCTCTCCTTGGCACATGTTGGAGGGTTACTTCTCCAAGCCACCCCATTAACTTCTGTGCATAATCATGATATGGTCGTAGCTCAGGCTTTCTGACTTCATAGCTTCCCAAAAGCTGTTTGATCACTAGTTGGGAGTCACCAAAGACTTGTAACTGCAGTTGTTTCATGTCAACTGCCATCTCAAGTTCAAGTATTAAAGCTTGATATTCAGCGACATTATTAGAGCAATGGTTTATAAGAGTAAAAGAGTATGGAATGGCCTCTTCTCATGGAGTGACGAACACCACACCGGCACTATCTCCATCTCGATGTGCAGCACCATCAAAGTACATTTTCCATAGGGGTCTAGCTTCAATAACCATTGCATCTTCATCAAGAAGTTCAGCGCTCAGTTCCCAATCATCTGGTATCGGGTGGTCTGCCAAGAAGTCAGCCAAAGCTTGTCCCTTTACAGCCTTTTGGGGAACATACACAATCTCAAACTGTTGAAATTGAAGGTACCATCTTGCAAGTCGGACACTAAGGACTGGTTTCGACATTACAAACTTGATAGGATTTGCCCTAGAGACAAGCCAGACAATATGACCCTGAAAGTAGTGGTTCATCTTTTGAATCTAGAAGGCTAATGCAAAACATAACTTTTCAATTGGAGAATACTTTAGCTCATTCGGCGCCATCATTCTGCTCAAATAGTAAAGAGAGTTTTCCTTGCCTTCACTATTTTCTTGAGCCAGTAGTGCTCTAACTAACCTCTCTTGTGTCGCGATGTAAAGTATCAATGGTTTGCCAGGTATGGGTGCCGTAAGAACTAGTGGCTTCATTAAGTATGACTTGATACTCTCAAAGACATTACTACAAGCTTGGTCCCATTCGAAGGGAGTGTCCTTCTTCATTGGATGACTAAATGGTTGACATTTTCCGACTAGGTTTGAGATGGACCTCCTTAAATATGCTAGCCTTCCTAGACGGCTTTGTAACTCATGAATATTTCGAGGCTCGGGCATCTTCAAAATTGCATCGACCTTATCTTGATCAATTTTAATTCCTCGGTGTCGTACAATGAAGTCAAGAAACTTTACAGAAGTAACTCTAAAGGCACACTTCAATGGATTCATCCTAAGTTGATATCTTCGAAGTAACTCGAATACCATTCTTAGGTCTTTTAAGTGGTCGTCTCTCTTTCTTGACTTCACCACTAGATCATCCACATAGCGTTCAACATTTTTATGGAGTAGGCCATCAAAGATGTTCTGCATAGCCCTTTAATAAGTGGCACCAACATTTTTCAAACCAAAAGGCATCAACTTGTAGCAATAAATACCTTTGGGCGTACAAAATACAGTGAGTTCTTCATCCTTTGGCACCATACGGAGTGTATCCAGATAAACCATCCATGAAGGACATTGCCTCATAACCAGTAGTGGCATCAATCATCAACTCTAGTATAGGGATTGGAAAGTCATCCTTAGGGCAGGCGTTGTTAAGATCCCGAAAGTCAACACAAACTCAAATTTGGCCATTTTTCTTTCGTACTGGAACAATACTTGAAATCCATGTGGGATATTTGACTTCACGAATAAAGCCTGCTTCAATGAGTTTGTTAACTTCATTTTCAATCAAAGGAACCAACTCTGGCCTAAAGCGCCTTTGGGCTTGCTTAACAGGACGAGCACCATTCTTGACCGCCAACTGATGGACTGTTACTTTTGGATCTAAGCCAGGCATTTCCTTATAGCTCCAAGCGAAGACATCCATATATTCTTTGAGTATATCCATATAAGAGACTTTCGCCTCTACTTCTAGAAACGCACTCAGGTAAATTAGTCTTGGGTCTTCATTAGTTCCAAGATTAACTTCCTTCAGGGGATCTATTGTGGCCTTTACTCCTTCTTTAAGTTAAGATAGAGCATCTCCAGCATCTTCCTCCTCTTGAGGATCATCATCGTTGATGGATATGTGGTGACACCAGAAAGTAACTTCCATTTATTTATCAACCTTTATTTGACACGAGACCACATTCTCATTTTGGATCGTAACATGCTATGAGGAGCCAATACTTTCATCATCTTTCTCGCGTTCCTTGGTATACACCACCGTATGAGTTTTAGATTTTAACACCCCATTGCATAAAACCACTAGTTCTGTCTGTCGCCTCATTCTAGAAGGGATCAAACTTTGGAAGTCTTTCTAGATTTTAAATGAAGAGTGCATCATCATGCTTTGATAACTTCTTTAACGCTTGTTGCTTGTCTTCTTATTTAGAGGTCCTAACCTTTCGAACACGGAAGTTCTTACAGTTGGTTCTCCAAGTCGATCAAAGACAGAGGGTCTTTTAGCAGCAGTTGATTCTTTTTCGACGGTGATGTAATTACTGACTGTCCTTCTTTTGGAGATTCGAATTAGAGGTGGTTGTGTGTATCCTAGGCCTTTACGTGTTTGCCTGGTTGTACCCTCTGATGGAAGTTTGCTCAACCTTGATGGCTCATTTTGATTGTATCCGGCCTTTACAAATAGCTTGTATGCATTTGGATCAAAGCCCTCTTTCGTACGCTTCGTAAGGAGTGTCATTTATTGTGGCAGATTTTGAGCCACAGACTCTTCAAGAAGTCTTGAGGATGGATTATTGCATCAATCTTCCTGATAGGTAAAGTTAGCCCCTTTAGCACATTATCTTGGGAAATCGATGGGTGATTTTTTTCTTTCCTTACCTTTGGTACGTAACGAAGAATGGAAGTTGCCTTCTTTTTCGTAGAAGCAACACTTTCTTTATTTGAAGTGGAGAGAGGCTTCTTGGTGGTGACTTTTTCGATAGTCACCGCGACCTTCTTAGATGTAAGATCGTCACACTTGGTCTTGGTGACATCTTCAACCCTTTTCTCATCCACAACATGCTTCTTTAAGTAGACTTTTGTATCGGCAAAATGTGACTCAGCTTCAGTGAATGGCCTGTTATCGGCAACTATCTTTCTTTCCACTCCGCCTTCAAGGTACTTCAAGCATTGATAGTAAAAGGACGAGATACTTTTATTCCCATGCACCCAAGGCCTAGCAAGCAATATATTATATGAAGTTTTGGCATCAATCACATGCATCAATGGGTTTGATTGAAAATCATCCATACGAATTCCCAACTTGATACATCTCATGGCCCTCTAGCCCCCTTGGTTGAAGCCTTGGATCATTATACGGCTTTTTTCCAGTTCGCTAGTAGCAATGCCAAGCTCCTTCATCGTACGGATAGGCAGGATATTGACTCCAAATCCCTCATCTATCAAAATTTTATTGATTTTCTTTCCTAGAATTTGACCCACCATGTATAAGGGATGGTTATGTAGGGTCTCACCAAGCAGAAGATCGTTATTTGTAAATGTGATTTTTGTATCACACACATGTGCCTCTTCGCCAAGAGTTTCAGCAAGCTTTTCAGAAAGTGAAGGAACCTTCATGGGTAGATTCTCACCCTTTGTCCCCTCTTTGGCGGTATTAAAACAAGACGCCTCAAGGTTGACTTGGGCAGTCTTTACACGAAACCAACTCGGTAAGAATTCGTCTAAAGTCACCGGGCGCCAAGGTTTTTTATGGTGAAGCTCTGTCACCCTCGTCTTCTTTGGGAATCCAGCCAACTTCTATTTCCTTGGTTTCTTTACCATTCTCCTTCTGGTTAGCTGCTCGCACGTCTCCTTTTGCAGAATCATCATCTTGTGTCTGCGTCTGTGTCTGCGTTGCGTCTGGTCACCAGAGTCCAACCTTCATTATCATCCTCATCAACTGAAGACCTGTCAGGCTCTAATATCTTCTCATTATGCTCTTTGACACAAATCTAAATCGAGTCGAGCGAGCCAAAAGTGATAGATATTTGATGAGAAGTGGTTGTCTCATCATCGAAGAAGATTTCCTTTTCTTTTGCCAGTTGCATGACTTTATCTTTAAAGACAAAGCATTACTCCAGAGGGTGACTTATGAGCCTATGATATTTGCAGTAATTAGGATCATTGATCCTTCCAGCTTCGTTGGGACGCTTCATCTCTGGGAGTTTGATGAGCTTATACTGAAGGAGTTCATCAAAAATCTCAGCAACATCAGAATCAAGGAAGGTATATTCTTTTTCTTCCATCTCCTTTAAAGTTTTTTTATTCGGACGTGCTCCAGAAGTCATCTTCACACTTTGCTTCTTGTTTACCTTTGTGGTGACCTTCACAGGAGACACATCAACATTCATGGACTCCTTGTTTTCATTTTTGGGAAGAAACTTGCCACATCTTTTGGGTTCCTGCTTTTTCTTTCCCCTTCGAAGGTCATGAATAGGTGCTCCTTCCTTTCCAGCAGAAGACATGCTCAACTCCATGTCGTGAGCACGAGTAGCTAACTCTTCAAAGGATTTTCATTTAATTCCTTGCAAAATGTAGAGAAGCCCCCAGTGCATTCCTGGGACGTATATCTCTAATGCAGAAGCTTCACTGAGCCTATCTTTGCAGTTTAGACTCCCATTTCTCCATCGATTGATAAAGTCAATGAATGGCTCATCCTTTCTTTGTCGAGTATTACTGAGCTCTATCATGCTCACTGTACACCTTGTTCTATAAAACCGATTTAGGAACTCATGTTCCAATTGCTCCCAACTGTCGATGGAGTTAGGCTTGAGGTTTGTATACCAATCAAAGGCGTTTCCCTTTAGGGAACGAACAAACAGTTTGACAAGATAGTCACTGTAAGTTCCAACATTATTACATGTCTCGACAAAGTGTGCGACATGTCGTTTTGGGTTACCTTTGCCCTCAAATTGTTGAAATTTGGGGGGTTGATAGCCAGCAGACATTTTGAGGCTATCTATTCTTGCAGTGTAAGGCTTGCCATATACAAGGGAAGACTTGGTGACAACATCATACTTGTCTTTCAGGGCCCCTTCAATAAATTCCCTCAATTTCCCAATCGGGATCATTCCCTCAGTAAAAACCTGCACCTCTTTAGTCGATGATGTTTGTTTCACAGGATTTTCTATCTCATGAACCTCTGGAGCTTTTCCCCATGCATGGCTGATTCTCTGTCTATCAAGCCTTTCACCCTATCCACTATCTTATCAATCCTAGCCTCTTGATTCTGAACATAGTTGGTCAGGCCTTCGATTGCCTTTGTCAGATTCGCAAGCTGCTCCTCCATAGACGAGGCACCAGTTACCATTGCTTGCATGATCACCGGAGACATCGGAGAATAACACGGATTATCACATAAGTTGATCTTTAAAGGGCTTAACTTATGTGGTGTAAGAGGAGATGACGCATCTGTTGAATGACCATCCCTCTTGGCTCCAGAGTATTTGGAACCGGAACGCTCAAGTAGAGCTAATGTCATTTTCAGCGATTCGGCCACACTGCTTCCTCCTTCTGAAGCACTTGCATTGGACTTCATTCTTTTTGAGGTTGAAGATCCAAAAACTGGAGCTGGAGCAGATGATACTGGATATGTTTGTTGTCCTAGCAAGCCTGCCTTGCCTCTTGTGACAGATCCCATGGTTCCAAAAGTAACACCAAGGATGCTTTGTACTTCAGCAGAGAACTTTGAATCTTCAGCCTTGGAAGCAATTGATTGAAAATTGACCTTCTTGGAAGTCATTTCATTGTTCTTAAACTTTGAAGTATGAAAAGTTGAGATAAGAGGTAGAGATCGTCCCACTGGGCATGCCAATTTGTTTGCAACATAATTTAAATTCATGAAAAATAAATTTTAACCACAAACAAAAATATGAAGAAACAACAGTTTTATTGATAAACGATGAGGGTACAAATCTGTTCCTCCCTTGATTCTTCTCTCTTGATTTTCTCCGTAATTCGAGGGTCGTTAGTGGCTTATTCTCGAACATAGAATTTGATATGAATTTCTTCGTAATTCGAGGGCCGTTAGTGGCATATTTCTCGAACGTAGGGGTATTTGGATTTGATCTCTATGAAAGGAGGTTTTGTGGATCTTCTTGATGTATTTGATTATCTCTTAATGTATTTGATTATCAAGAAGAAAGGGTTTTGATCTATAAATATCCCATGAATTTATTGGGACTTTGAGGATCGTTGATCTCTTTGTGAATATCCCGTGAATTTGTGGGATACTGGAGATGCCTTTGTGAATATCTGTGAATTTGTGAGATACTGGAGATGCCTCTTTAAAGGATATTTGTCCCCTTTATATAGGCATAATTTAGGGTTTAGATTAAGTAGTCATCAAGCTAGATTTAGGGTAAAGTAGCCCCCAAGAACTCTAACCAAATTTGAACTCTTTTTGTAGAGTCCACAAAATTTCAATGTCTACAAATGCCCCTGCTTCAAGGCTTGTCGGAATGTAGGCTTGATGAAACTCAAAGACGAGTCTTGAAGTACCGTTTCCATCTTTACGATCCTACAGCTACAGATTTGCATATTTGATTTATGAAAAAAGAAATGAAGGGCAGATTTGGTCCCACTGGGCGTGCCAATTTGTTTCCAACAAAATTTTTAGGCATGGAAAATAAACTTCAACCACAAATAAAAATATAAAGAAACAACAGTTTTATTGATAAACGATGGGGGTACAAATCTGTTTCTCCCTTGATTCTTCTCTCTTGATTTTCTCCGTAATTCGAGGGTCGTTATTGGCTTATTCTCGAACATAGAATTTGATATGAATTTCTCCGTAATTCAAGGACCATTAGTGGTGTATTTCTATTTGGATTTGATCTCCATGAAAGGATATTCTTGATGTATTCGATTGTCTCTTGATCTATTTGATTATCAAGAAGAAAGAGTTTTGATCTATAAATATCTCATGAATTTATTGGGACTTTGAAGATAGTTGATCTCTTTGTGAATATTCTGTGAATTTGTGGAATACTGAAGATGCCTTTGTGATTATCCCGTGAATTTGTGGGATACTGGAGCTGGAGCGAACGACACTGGATATATTTGTTGTCCTAGAAAGCCTATCTTGTTTCTTGTGACAGCTCCCAGGGTTCCGAAAGTACCACCAAGGATGCTTTCTACTTCAGTAGAGAACTTTGAATCTGCAGCCTTGGAAGCAGTTGATTGAGAATTGACCTTCTTGGAAGTCATTTCGTTGTTCTTAAACTTTGAAGTATGAAAAGTTGAGATGAGAGGTAGAGATCGTCCCACTGGGTGTGCCAGAATTTGTTAGACAATAAAATTTCAAGGCCGAAAAATAAATAATCGAGATAAAAAAAATATTGTAACAATCGATTTTATTGATTTCAATGCGAGTGTTACAATCTCTATGAATCCTCTGATTCGCCTTTTCAAATATAAATTCAAGAGCTTAAAGTTTGATCTTAAATTTGAACTTGATTTGTGGACTTGAGGGACTTGATCTTGACTTGTGCTTGAATTCAAGAGCTTTTGAGCTTGTTCTTGAATATTGCGGTCTTGATCTTGAATCTTGATGAACTTGATTTGAATGCTTGACCTTTTTAGAGAAATTGGGACGTTTGATCCACGAGCTTTCTCTTGCTACTTGTTAGAGATGAGGGGGGTCCTCTTTCTGAATTATGAGCTCCTATTTATAGTTGTAGGAAAGGAAGAGTCATGATGAATATGAATTTCCTTTGACCAATCAGATTTAAGTGACGTGGCGCCTTTTATGGGCTTTTATTTCATGGGTCTGCTACATCAGTTTGACATGTGGCACGATCTTATTGGCTCCTTCACTTGACTTGGCATGCCACATCATTTGACACGTTGCGCTTATTTGAGCCTCTAGAATATGACAATATCTTGGGCTTAATAAAGTAGGCTCATCATTTATAGCCCAAATTAATGGACTAACCCAATAAATATTGGGTCTTATTTAAATCCATACTTATTTGAACTTAAATAATTAATTCAATTATATTAATCCGCAATATTTATTTGAAACTAATATATTTTGAATTTAATATAATCCAAATTTTATACGAATTTAAATTTAATAAAATTACATCACCCACACTAACATCACAACATTATCTACATCTATCTACATCTACATCTACTCTATGTGAAAAATGGAGTTCATAAATCACATGCTCATTCAATTATGAGTTTTTATTTGTTACGATTGTAAATGTGACATTGAGTGGGGTCTGTTGCATATCTGACCCATATTATTATCCATCCTTAGCCTAAGTAGCCTTAAGTATTATTTTCAGGATTTTTAATATTTGTCTTTCATTCCCTAAATGGCATGATGCCACGTGTCCTAAGTATTACAGTCTGTTACACAGCTGGCAATTACCCCTTATATTCCGTTCATGGTGTAATCACTTGGTTATTTAAAATTGAAATCATTTCTTCTTCTTATCTTCTGTAATTTTCTTTTTCTTAAAAGCTTTAGTGCTACATTTGGTATCCCAAAGCCAGGTTCTTGGTGACCATAGTGGCGCCACCTCCTTCATTAGACTCGGGTGAGGATGAAGGTGATGGTTCTGCAAATCTGAGTTTACAGTTGCAAACTTTCATGGAAATATCAACGAAACGCATGGAACAGATGGAAGAAATGCATTGAAAAAATGTAGAAAACAGCCAACGAATGGAAGCTCTAGTGATGGACTTACGCAGGAAAGATGATTCTAATGTGGAAAGTCGTTCACATTTGGGGGTTTTGCAAAGTGGCTTACACTGTGAAACTAGTCAGTCATAAGTAAATGGAGTTACTTGTCCATCTCCATCAACTCCGATAGATCCAGTTTACTCAACTCCCACTGTTGTCACACCGGCGATGTCAAACATATGTTGTAGTATGGCGTTAGCCACCCTAAACCCCATCAATTTGCACCATGGAACCTTTCCTACTCAAAGCAAAGTTCCGTTTTTCTCCCCAATGAGCTTCACTCATTCCTTCACCACTGCTATGAGATCTACTATACCTGTTTCTCTTTGTGTTTCTCGACCCTTTACGAGCACACAAATACCTAGTGGGTCTTCATCTATGTTTGGTTCCAATACTCGGTTAACCCCTTGACGTTTGGCCAATATGTTCCTCTGCCTAGCACCAAAAATCATACACCCGTCATAACTCAAATGCCTAACTACCAATTTTCAGCTCCATTCTTCATCTACACACCCAATTTCAGTATACCACCAGCCCAGATGACCACTACAACCCAAATTTCTCATTACCATGCCCATATATACCTCCATATACTGCTCAAGCCCAATTTACAACACCCCGCGCCACTTCACTCCTATAATACACTTCCCACAATATTTTCTAATTAGGATACCACTTTTCCTAACTTAAGATTCCTAAAAGACGAATTGGAGTTACTTGAATTTGATGACAAAAATGTTAGTGGTTGGGTAAGGCGATGTGAATATTATTTTGATTATTATCAAGTGCCGGATTCTGAGAAAATGATGTATGTGGATGTTAGTGTTAAAGATAAATTTGATAGTTGGTTTGATTCTTATGTAATTGACCACAAGGGTCAAATTTCTTTGAGCCTGTTTTGTAGTGACGTTTGTGAATGTTACGATGAAATGGGACCATTGGATTTAGTAACTATTTTTAAACGACTGCAAGAAACGACCGACGTTAATAGCTATCAAAAGAAATTTGAAGACCTTCATTGTATGCTCCTAGTGGTGAGGCCTCATCTAGGTTAACTATATCACTTATTTTGTGGGAGGTTTGAAGGATGAAATCGGACCCATGGTCAAAGTTGCAAACCCCCAATCATTGGTAGCAGCCTATCATATGGCTTAAGTTGTATAAACAGTCCCAAAATACTCAGGCCAAGAGTAATGCACCCAAAATTATCAAACCTAGTCAATTTGTTTCAAATTACAAATCCTTTGTTCCATCCAGTTCAATAGCCCAAAAATCCCAAAATGTCTTTTCTAAACTTCTAAGTCCAAAACCATCACTAGAAAAATTGAGAGAAAAGAACTTATGTTATAGGTGTCATGAGACTTATCATCCAGGCCATCGATGTAAGCCAATACCCTGGAAGGTCAAGTGGAAGGGCAAGAGAATGATGTCCCAGCAGAACAAGAGGCAACAATGGAAGTAGTCGATGGTGAAGAGGAAATGGAACAGGTGGAGGTCTACTTGTGCTATTATGGGTCTAGATCCGTCTCCAACAACCATTCGTATAGCTTAATTGGTGAAGATACAAAATGTCTCTTTGTTGATTGATTGTGGATCAACCTACTATTTTGTTAACCCATTATTAGTGCAACAAATGAGTCTTGGGACTGAAAGCATGGCAAGACCAATGAAAGTGTGTAGCTAATGGGCAAATGATGGTTTGCAGTCAATTATGTCCACTTTTTAAATGGAAGATGAATGGAGAAAATTTCTCTTTCAATTTGCGAGTATTAAAAGCAGGTGGATCTGATATCATTCTTGGCGTGGACTAGACTGATGCAGTGGCTCCTATTGTATTAAACACTAGGCCACACAACATTTCATTCTTTAAAAGTAATGTGCTAGTAGCCTTAATGGGGTGCAATGTTACTGGGCCAGAGGTAGTTAGTGATATTAAGGCTATTCAAAGCTCTGGTTGGGCCAATGTTCAATATCGACCTAACTATCAACAATGGATGTTGCGGAGACAGGTGATAGTATACCCATACCAGTGCACAAATTGTTGAATAAGTTTGTAGGTATTTTCTTAGAACCCAAAGGACTGCCCCCTAAGAGGTCTTGTGATCATGCAATTGATTTAATGTCAGGTTCAAAACCAGTTAATCAAAGACCTTATAGGTACTCTTATAAGCAGAAAAATACCATAAAAATGGTGAGGGATATGTTGGAGGTGCAAATAATTACCCCCAGTACATCCTCTAATGTTTTCCCAGTGATATTGGCAAAAAGGAAGGACTCAACATGGCAATTCTGTGTCAATTATAGGAAACTAAATGATCTCATAGTCAAAAATAAATAACCCATTCTTGTGGTAGAAGGCCTCTTAGATGAGTTTCACGGTGCAAAATTCTTCTCTAAATTGGATTTAAGGCCGGGGTATCATCAAATTAGGATGAGATCAGATGATGAATTCAAAATAGCATTTTGGACTCACCACGTGCTTTGGAAATTCAAGGTAATGCCATTTGGAGTCACGAATTCCCCTGCTACCTTTCGAGCTTTAATGCAAGGAAGTCTTTGGGTCATTTATCAGGAAGTTTGTCCTTGTTTTTTTTATGACATTCTTATTTATAGTGTCAGTTTACATGATCATGTACAACATTTAGAATAAGTTTTTAAGGTCCTAAAGGCAAATCAACTATATGCTAAGTTGTCCAAGTGCAGCTTTGCTGGAGCACAAGTTGAATATGCAGGGCAGATTATTTCTGGGCATGGTGTGAGTACTGATCCATCTAAAGTGGAAGCAATGGTTAGTTGTCCTTATTCAAGGACAATCAAGGAAATGTGTGGGTTTATGGGGCTCACATGATACTATAGGAGGTTCATTAATAAGTTTGCTATCATGAGCAAACCATTAACTGAACTCCTTAAAAGAGGTGGGTTTAATTGGAATCCTCGAGCGACGGCTGCATTTGATGACTTAAAAAATACCATGATCAGGCCCTCGGTGTTAGCCCTGCCGAATTTACCTATTCCATTTGTGGTAGAAGTGGATGCTAGTGGCACTGGAGTGGGAGAAATTTTAATGCAGCAAAACAAACCTATTGCTTTCCTCAGTCAAGCTTTGAGTCCTAAACATTTAGGACTCTCAACTTTATGCGAAGGAATTAATAGCTTTGTTATTGGTCGTGGAAAAATGGAGACACTATTTGCAGCCTAGCCATTTTATCATTCGCACTGACCACTTTAGTCTCAAGTTCTTGAGAGATCAAAGAATCACAACAGCCATTCAACACAAAGGTATTTCTAAACTTATGGCACTAAGTTATCAGATACAGTATAGGAAGGGGGTAGAGAATGTTGTGGCAGATGCATTGTCAAGAAGGGTTAATGACATAGAGGAATATAATGGATTGATAGTTGTGCAACCTAAGTGGATTACTTATATCATTGAAAGTTATTAAGAAGATCAAGAAGCCCAACAAATTCTAGCGCAATTGCTTGTTGATGCCAATGCACTTCCTAACACTACTATTAAACATGGACTACTCAGAATTGATGAAAAGCTATTTATACGATCTCATGGTCACCTGAGAGAGCAACTAACTGACTAAATGCATTCTACACCATGGAGGGGGCATTCAGGTATACTTAGGACTCAACAAAGGCTGAGAGCCTTATTCTATTGGCCTGGCTTGTTGAATGATGTCTAAGAGAGAGTCAAAAGTTGTAAGATTTTTGTCAACGGAACAAAGCTGAACATGTTCCTTACCTAGGACTTTTGCAACCACTACTTATTCCATCCATAGCTTGGGAGCATCTTTCTATGGATTTTATTAAAGGGCTGCCGAAATCACATGGAAAAAATACCATACTAGTGGTCATGGACAGGTATACCAAATATGGACATTTGTTCACTTCGTCTTATCCTTATAATGCTTCCCAGATAGCTCAATTATTCTTAGATCACATCTGTAAACTTTATGGAGTTCCACTTCAATTCTATCCGATAGAGATCCTATATTCACGAGCTTATTTTCGTAACATCCCGTATTTTTGGTCTAGACTTTGAAGCATTGTTCTTACGTGTCTTAACTCTAATCTCATGAATTTCTTTTGAATACACATGTCATTATCTTTATCCTAGTGTGTGAAGTGATCTTGAGGTGAAAAATGTTCATAAGAATCACTTAGAACAAAGTTGACATAAGAGCCTTTGATTCGCCCAAAGTTTGGTATTCGAATCTACAAGGGTCTACTATGAACGTGTATAACTATTGATATACGTAGAATTTTGCAGCTCAAAACCCACCAAATTGTAGATAATTGAGTCAGCTTTCCAACGATACCAATTTCACCTTAATCTGATACCCGAGCGAAAAATTATAGCCATTTTAGTGAGAGAGGCAGTGAGGACGCGCGATTAGCCCATGACACGCCCTGTAGTGCACCGCAATGGAGCCCGCAGTTCCCGCTCTAGTGCACCGCACCAGAGCTCGCGATACCCGCTCCATAGCTCGCCCCTCAATTTTTTCCATCTTTTGTTCTCATTTATGCAAAGACAAATGGGTCTTTTCCCTTCACCCAACGGGTCCATAACACGGGATTAAGGGTCTTAAAAGGAAAAATTGGCCCCTTTATTCACAAAATCCTCTCAAAAGAAACCATTCTCTCTCATGAACAAATCTTAGCCTCTCCAAGATTCAAGCTCAAGCTTCAAGAAAACCACCAAGAACCTTCACGAATTCTTAAATTAAGGTATGTGTGATGTTCATTCATGGGTTCTTTTCACCCATGGAGTCCAAGAATCTTTTTTCAAGTTTAAAATTATGATCTTTACATGTTATTATGAATTATATCCATGAACTTCCATGAATTTCAATTTCTATATATTGTTTACAAATTGTTTTCATTGGAATTAGCCCTTGACACGTTTGAAGGATGATATTCACATGTTAAATCCTTAACCCATGATTTTTGTGTTGTAATTATGTTATTATTACATGACTTAACTATTCTCATGTTTTAACTCATGACCCACATGTGTTTGATGAAATGCCTAAAAGATTGGGTTGTGAATAATGATTACTTATTATGTTTCTGAAGCTTTAGTATGATCCTGTTGTTATTGCTATCGAGTCCTGGGGTTATGAATATTCGAAATTTAGTTGTTTACTTAAGTCTCAATATTTTCAGACACGTATGAACATTATTAATTCAGTCAGTTATCATGTCAGTCAAACTTAGATCAGTTCGGTAATCTGAGTCAGTTCCTTCTACAGTTAAACTTAGTTCAATCCCGTAATCACTATCAATTCAGTTAAGAGTAGTATTTAGCACCGAGCGAACCCAGGGATAGGGGTATTCCTATTAGTATAGGGTTTGACCCTTAGTAGCAATCCCTGAGTTACAAAATTACGTAGCCAACGTAGGTTTGAGATGTCTTCCTGCTAGTTTAGGGTTGACACATATCTCATGAGTCTTCCTGTTAGTTTAGGGTTGACAAGATGTCTTCTTGCTAGTTTAGGGTTGATATAGCCATTGTCAGTATCCGTGGCACGGTACTAGCACCCTTCCAACTAGGGTCAAAGGTTGGACCCCTATCAACTCAAATTTGGGGCATGTCGGTTAGATGATACCTCCCACAGTTTCAGTTTCAGTACTCAGTATAGAATTCAGTTCAGTTTATTTGACCAAGTATTCAGTTACCAGATTTCAGTATTTCAGTTTACAGACTACTTCAGTATCATGTTATATGCTTGATCATGCATTCTCAGATTTTACAACTTTCACGTGTACTATGCATCAGTTATTTCATGTTATTTATTCAGTCAGTTATTATTCATGCACATGAGCCCATGCATATCAGCCTAACCCCATCTAGCATACCAGTACATTTAAAGTACTGACCGCATACTCGTTTCTTGCGCTATGATATCTCATATCATATGTTCAGATGCTCAGGTTACCAACCGCACTTAGACATCCCAGCGCATCAGCAGAAGCAGTAATGGTGAGTCCTCATATTTCGAGGACCAATTATGTTTATTTCTTTGTTTTCAGTTTAGTAGTCAGTTGGAGTTAGTTAGGGCCTGTCCCATCAACTCTTATTCAGTCAGTTTTAAAGGCTTTCGGACACTTTGTCATTACCTCTATCAGTTTTCAGACGATTGTTTTCCGATAGTTGTTTTCAGACTTATGATTCAAAAATGTTTTAGTATTTAAAACCTTATGGCATATTCAGTTATTCCGCACATGTTATTTTGTTATTATTATTCAATACTCACAGCAGGTACCAGCTCATCTGTTAGTTTGTGGTCACTTGTGACCATAAGCACCGTGTGGCGTCCAGGGTGTGCTCCCGAAGCATTACAATTTTGGAAAAAAATCTTCAAAGGTATGTAAGTGGATCAACGGTTAAGATCAGCATACCACCTGCAATCTGACAGGGAGGTCGAACCAAGATATCGAATCTTGCCAGCTTTGTATGACAGGACATAATCCCAAAATATGGAGCAATTGGATTTCAATGGTGGAATATTGTTACAACACCAATTTCCAATTAGCCATAGGTAGGGGTGGGCATTCGGTATTCGGTTCGGTATTTTCATAATTCGATTTCGGTAATTCGATAATCAGTAATTGAAAGTAGATACCAAATACCATACCATTAAACTTCGGTTCAATAATTCGGTAATCGGTAAATTAAACTTTGGTTCGGTACGGAATTCGGTATTACCATATTAAAGTTGGACATGCTTGTAGTGATCCTATTTGGTGATAATAGTGGTGATTTTCAACCAACGTTTTTAGAAAAATTCAATTTTGTTTGGTAGTTTGACACCTCTAAATACATAGTTTTACACATAAAAAAAATCAATTCTATTTGGTCTTGTTACACGTTGATACGTGTGACTCAATTAATGAAACATCTTAAAACCTATGTTATTGTAGTTTGATCCATCTACAAGAAGGGGAGAACTGGATGTAACACAAATAACATTTACATCAAACTGGATGCAACACGAACTGGATATAACGAACTGGATGTAAATGTGATGTAAAGTCATAATATTACTTTTTATAAATGTTATGGAGAGTAATATATGTTATGTTGTCTGCCAAATGTTGAGTTTTGCTTCTATCCGTTGTTGACATATGAACACAAGAATTAAGAAAGCTTGACTAAGTACCCTTGGTTAAATCCATATTCCGACCTACGTTAGGAACATTAGAGTTGGGCAAGTGCAGCCAACAATGGTGTTATGTATCATATCATGAAGACTTCTTTTTTGTTGTTCCCTTTCACGTCTTCAAAAGTTGTCATATGTTGGTTGCAAGAAAGTCTGTTGTGTAAAGTTAAGAGTCTACTTTATGACTATGTTTAACAGTTCAAAGTTTGCTTAAGCAATATTCACACAAGTATGTGACCTTTGGAGTGTACACTAGGTATGTGGCCTATGGGTCACTTAACTATAATTAGAATTTCGAAAAATACTAAATACCAAACGGTAGTAATATTTTTGATCAATCCCGAACCCAAATACTGTAATTTTAAAATTTTACTCCCAAATACCAAATTACCGAATATCAATTACCAAATTTTTCAATTCGGTTTGGTAATTCGATTTTTTGTATTTTATGCCCACCCCTAGCCATAGGGATGACACCCTTCAAAGCCCTATATGGTTATGATCCTCCATTACCCTCATTCGAGCTAGTGGTGCAATCCAAATTAGAATCTGTAGATCAGCTGCTAAAACAAATACAAATCACCAACAAGTTTCTCAAAGATAATCTACTCAAGGCACAAAACAAGATAAAGCAATATGCAGATTCTAAGAAGAGTAAAAGGACATTTGAAATTGGAGATACTGTTTACCTAAATTACAACCATATCGGCAGATATCAGTGGCAATGAGAAAGAATGTAAAGTTGTCTGCCAAGTTCTTCAGACCATACGAGGTGATTTGAAAACTGGGTCCTGTCGCATATGCCTTAAATTGCCAGTAACATAAAAAAATTCACCATGTCTTCCACGTCTCTCAATTGAAGAAGAAGATCGGAGACAAAGTGGTACCATCAAAAGATCCTCTATCTTGCTTCGATGATGGCCAGATTTTAGCAGAACCAGTCACAATTTTGAAGAGAAGGATGGTCAAACGAGGAAACAAAGCATTACACAAGTACTAGTACAGTGGGCAAATTTATCAACGGAAGAAGCTACCTGGGAGGATTACTCTTTCCTAAAATCTCAGTTATCTAATTTTGATCAGTGGATGGAGAAACGGGTTGTGTTTGGAAGAGGAATGAGATGTCACGATTGTAAATGTACCATTGGGTTGGGTCTGTTGCATATCAGACCCATGCTTCCTTTTCGGAATAAATCTATTAGAGGTATTTATTAATATTTTAAAATAAATAAATTATTAAAATTTTTTTAAATTTACTCTTATAATTTAATAATCAATTAACTTTCGAAAAGATATTACAAAGTCAATTTTTTCTTTTTTAGGGGTAAAAATGAAAAGTTATGTTAAATTTATATTTTTAATATTTTTTTCTTATTCTGTGTGTCAAAATCTAACAATTCATTTATTATGAAACGAACGGAGTATTATCCATCCTTGGCCTAAGTAGTCTTAAGTATTATATTCAGCATTTTTAATATTTGTCTTTTATTTTCTAAATGGCATGATGCCACGTGTCCTAAGTAGTATTCCTTCCGTTTCAAATTATGTATCGCCATTGATATTTGAAAAATAAGCATTAACTTTACTAAAATTACAAAATCATCCTTCTTAAATAAGTATTGGACCACTAGATACTTTTTGTTAAATTTTACAGTAGTTAAAAAAATGCAAAAGAGAGTATAATAAAAAAAGTTTTTAAAAACGTACACCACCTACACGACTCTCTCTCTATTTTGCAAAGAGTAAAGTTGTCCAAATTTGTGTCTCGTTTTAATTTGAAATTTCATTTTCATTTTCTGTATCAACAACTAAGAAAAAATTGTTATTGCAAAATTCAATTTTCTAAAAAGTAGGACCAATTTGCTGTCGTACGGATTTGCCACGAAAATTTACGTTCTAATTTGATTTTGGTTTCAATTTTTGGGCGGCAAACCTTCTTTTCATTTGAACATTTAGCAAATGGTTATTTTGTGGCACCAAACCTTCTTATGATTTGAGAGATGTCCTGTTGTATCTTCTAGTTACTGTATTTCTTCTTTTGTTTTGGATAATTTTCAAATTCTTTCTTTATCTTCTCTCTTATTTTTGTCATTACTCTAAAGATGAGGTTCGTCGTACTTATAGACTCAATCGCCAAAAATAAACGATTGAAATTAGAAAAACGTCAAGCAATTGCAAAGTTTTTTTTGAAAGAAAGTAAAGAAGTCTTAAATATGGATCTATAACACAAGCTGCGATGTTGTTCAAGAAATCAATAAGAACTATTCAGCGCATTTGGAAACAATGTCAATCATCAGTTGATAATGTCAAGAATGAACCTTGGGCCTAACTCAACCTCAAAAGCTAGCTCAAGAGGTGATGATTACCCAAGTCCATACAAGCAAACCACTAGTCCATTCCCCAACCAATGTGTGACTTTTACCCACTCTAACAACCCCTCACGTCCAGGCCCAACTAGTACTAGCGCGTGGACCGGGAGCCCAAAATGGGAATGGACCTGGCTCTGATTCCATGTCAATAATGAACCTTGGGCCTAACTCAACCTCAAAAGCTAGCTCAAGAGGTGAGGATTATCCAAGTCCATATAAGCAAACCACTAGTTTATTCCCCAACCAATGTGGGACTTTACCCACTCTAACAGATAATGGCACGCCGTCGTTAGATGTGTCTTTAAGACTTATAGTTAATGTTGGAAGAAAACAGATTGAAGTCGACATTAATCAACTCAAAGAAATTCCACTTTGTCGTCGAACAAATATTCGATCTCTGGCTTTTGCGATGAACATGGAAAAATCAACCATCTTTCGGCGTGTGAAAAATGAAACTATTCGGGCATATTTTAATTCTATCACGCCTCAGTTAACTGAAGGAAACAAAAGGGTATGACTTCAATACTGCCTCTCAATGATTGATCAGAATACAATCCACATAAATCCCATGTTTATGAATATCTTTAATTATGTTTATATCGACGAAAAATGATTTTTTTTGTCCAAAAAAGTTAAAAGGTACTACCTGATTCCTGGAGAACATGATCCAGATCCACATCGTTCTTGCAAAAGTAAAAATTTTATCCCAAAAGTTATGTTTATGGTTGTTATAGCAAGTCCACGATTTGATGAAAATGGAATTTAGTTGTTTTCTGGAAAAATAGGTATTTTTTCATTTATAGTTAAGGAATCAGCTAAGCGGAATAGCAAAAATCGAACAGCAGGAACTATGGAAATAAAGTCCATTCAGTCAGTAACTAAAGATATCACTAGAGCTTGCTTGATAAAGAAAGTTCTTCCTGCTATTAGAGCAAAATGGCTAGCTTCCGATTCAAATAATCCTATCTTTTTACAACAAGATAATGCAAGGCCACATATTGGTAACAATGATTTAGAATTTATTGAAGCTGCCCAACAAGATGGATTTGACATTATATTGTGTTTTCAACCACCGAACAGTCCAGATTTAAATGTTTTAGACCTTGATTTTTTTAGAGCAATCCAATCTCTTCAATATCAAAAGGCCCCTAAAAATATTGATGAATTAGTGGAAGCAGTGGAAAGATCTTTTGATGAAATGAAAGCGGAACAACTCAATCATGTATTTCTTACTTTACAATCTTGTATGATTAAGGTGATGAAAGATAGTGGCAGCAATAACTACAAAGTGCCTCATTTGAATGATAACGCTCAATCTACAGCTCTCGTTTGAGTGTAAAGCGGTCGTTAGCAAATATAGAACCCAACCTGGGTTGGGTGTCGATCCCACAGGGAATAGCTTGGCCAACAAGTAAGCAAAATTACTAAACTTTTGGTGCAAGTCTAGTAAGAAGGGGGGATTGTAATAAGTAACCAAAGTAATGAAATAAAAACTGAAAATAGAAAAGTAAAAAGAGAGTATTTCGTAGGTTGTGAAACAATGAGAATTGAGGCGTTGGGGTTATGTCCACCTTCTGAGGTATACGTCTCTATCGGCTATGAGTGTGTAGAGTCTTGACATGCAATTGCTTATAGAGAATTGTAGTCGATGGTAAATCCAAGCGTCTCGCGACCTAAACAAGGACTATTTCACTTTAACTCTCGCGAGCTTAAAGTGTGTCTAACGATACGAATTCTCCAAGAGGTTAGTCCAGTTACGGCACTAGCTTTTTAATAGGAAAGGGTGTCCTACTACCTTGACATTATCTCTTTTCCAGACAAATAACCTTTCTCGCGAACAAGTTAAATGTTAGACTGGCGTATTCTTGCGTTTGCAACCGCAAAGAATGTAGATTAAGATGAAGAGAATAATGATATAAGCAATATACGTGTCTTGAACTCATAAACTCACAGCAATAGATAGTAACTCATTCGGCTTCCATAACCCCAACTAAGAGGTTTAGTTACCCATGAATGCGAAGGATATCACGATTTGCATGGTTGATGGCGTGAGAAGTAGGTGATAGGCGTGTGGTTTTGGTGATTCCCTAGCAAGTAACGATTCTCTTATTGTGGAATTTAAGAATAGAAGAGTAGATTAGAAGCGTTTGTGGTGGAAGATGAGAGGGATGGAAGAAAATTAATTGTTGAATTAAGTGAAGAATGAATTGTTCTCTCCACTAAGGGAGGAGTTGCCTCTCCACTAAGGGAGGACTTAATTAAAATCTCTAGCATGATAGGGTATTTATAATACTCCTATCCTACTCCTACTAAGCTAATGAAATAAATAGCCAAATCCTACTATACTAATGAAATCCTTGACCCAAATGTACTAGGGTAAGGTTACAATATCATAATCCAAATAGAATAGTGAAATACATAACCTAATTGTATTAGGTTAATGTATTTTTGTAAAAATCCATCTTTGTGTCTGTAAGTCCCCAAAGTCTTCAGAAATGCTGTTTTAGCCCGGGACAGATTTTCCATGCAGCAGATTTGGTCCTTAGGCGTCCAGCTCCCTTCTACTTCGTTTGTGAGCTTTCTTTTGCATCAAGTAAGCCATAAAATGCTGTATTTTGCATCATTTATACCTGAAACTTTCCTAATCATGTTTGTTAGCTCATTTACAGGAAAAAGGACTAAAAGTGCATGAAATAGATAATTAGTTCTCAAAACTAGGCTAAAATATGGGCAAAATATATTGATATAGGCGTGTAAATTCGCCTATCATCAACACCCCACACTTGCAGCTTTGTTCGTCCTCGAACAAAATATCATGTCCTTCTAAGCATCGACTTAAGGTTTTTACAACAACAACACAAAACATTTATCAAGATAAGCACAACAATTATCAACAAAGAGTAGCTTTCCGATTATAAGTAGAAACAATTTAACCTCAAGTATAGACTCGTGATGGTGATCAACTCGCATGCAAACGTTAAAGTGCATAGAATCATACACAACTATCCAAAACTCATCAACCATGTGTGTCTCACCATATATTACCCATAATCACTCACAAGTATAGCATATTTTTCAAACATGGGTATCAAAGTGTCCTTGCTCTCGCTCTCACAAAAAATTCATATGTAGCAACTAATGACCATAGGCTTGCCTTTAATGTAGTACTCTACTAAATGTCGGAATGTTAAGATTAGGATCAAGCAGGTCTTTTGATGGTTGTAATGTAGGCTAAGGGACGGGTAGGACTATTTTGGCCAAGAATAGTGACTAGGTTCCTAAGCGCTTTAATACATCACATTGTATCAATGACACTTTTTTCTTTCAACTCTTTTATTCTACCACCCTTGTTCTCCTATTTTGTTTTTCAATTTTAAGAACAACTTACTTTTCAGCTTTCTTTTCCTTTTTCTTTTCATAACATACCTCTTATGATAGCACTTTCTTTTTCATAGCACATTCAAGCACCATTACAATTTAAAGCATTATACTCACCCAATTTCCTCTTATGTTGTCACATGACTTTTTTACTTTAAAGAACTTAGGAATTTGGATCAAATTATGGTCTTAAAAAAATGGATTAGGCTTACATACAAGGTTGTCAAAGAAATAGGCTAAAGGCTCAAAAAGGTTTAACTAGGATGATGTTCATGGGTAGGTAAAACAAAGGTAAACATGTATAGGTTGCCAAAGAAATGCCTAAATCATCTCCTAAACTTACACTCCTTATTTTCGCTTTGCATACATACCAGGCAAGTTCTAGCATCAGCCACAAACATAGAATATACTATTATCTCACACACACAAGGCACATGGTCGACTTGATTGAAAGTAATATAGACTCTCGACCCAACAATTGAAGGAATTCAATCCCACAATATCACATAATGAGTCACAACTAGAGCCTAAACGTCTCAAAAGTCACAATTGTAACACATACTCTTGTTATAATCTCATGCTGCCTATCAAAATAATTTCATGCGAAGCTAGAAAAAAATTCAACTACTAAAAAAAAAATGAAACAAAAACAAAACAAAAGAAAACAAACATAGATGCGAATAGAGAAGTATAGCATGCAATACCACCACCCCACACTTAGTCGGGACACTGTCCTCAGTGGAAAATAAATACGAGGAACCTGGTTGGTCGGACTTATCCTCTATGTCTGGGGTCATACCCCTTGCATTGGAATCATCATCAGAGTCATCATCCTCATAAGTTCTGCAGAAGTATCCCACTTAATTCCAAGCGTGAGTCGAGGTGTTTGTATCGAGGAGGGTTCTCCTTGCTCCTTGCGGCCTCTTTTCTTGCCCTTTTGGGAAGTGGTAGCCGTCTCCTTGCCTTGTCTCTCTTTAGGTGCCATTGTACTTGAGACTTGAAATAGTGTTAATGGTAGCACAATCTCAATGGATACAATCTATACATAAGCAGTAGAGGTACCACCCCACACTTAGGTTGTTGGCACCAACTAGTGAAGTGAAAGTGGTCGATTACTCAGACTTCATCGACATACGTTTAGGAGCTATATTCCAACAAGAAAATCAGAGATGTATCACTTCTTGCAACCTTTGCAATACTTTCATGTTAGGTATAACAAGACTACTACATAGGGATTACATCAAGGTATAGTATCTATCACAACCTCCTATGTCGGTAGGCAACTATAAGTCTTATACCGCTAAACGGGACATTCTAACATGTAAGTATTCAAGTGACAAGATTATGCAATGTCCATGACTATAGCAATTCCGCAAGTAGTATGACAATGCACCAAAATCAAATTCAAGTCGGAAACAAGTCAAGATTTTCCTACGTACATGTTCACTCACATGATTTTGTATCAACAATCCAAACACATGAACATCACCAACAATCTTATACTATTTAGCAATTCATAACAGACATAGCAACGTAGTACTTACGAGAAATAAATGAAGAATAAGAGAGTACTTACTTGCTTGAAGCTTGTGGAGATGGTTTTGTGAATTGGAAGAGCAAAAGAAGAAGATTTTGAGAGGATTTGGATGTATATGCGGCGCCCTTAGGTCAATTTTTAGTGTGGTTGTGTTGTAAAACTAAGTCCCCTTTATATAGGAAGAGAATGGGTCGGGTTTTGACCCATTTACAATCAGTTTTGGAGACAAAATTCCCACATATGCGGCGCATAATGCGTAGCATATCAATGACATATGCGGTGCATTGTCTATAGCATAATGGGACATATGCGCCGCATAGTCTATGGCATTTGTAGACATATGCGCCGCATAGTCTATGGCATATGAGATACTGAGACCAAATACCATAGCATAGGCGGCGCATAATCAAAAGCATACCTAGGAATAGGCGGCGCATAGTGTATAGCACACTAGATTCCGAGACCTTAGGCTATAGGATAGGTTGTACATCGTTCGTGGCCTAGTTTTACCAAGGCCTAGCCTTTCTCGATGCCTATTTTGGCGTGAGAAATGCTCAATCCATAGCCTTATACATTACCATTCCTAACTTACCAACTTTACGATACAATGCGTCCAAATCGTCAATTGAAATCAATCTCCTCGTTGAATACTTCTTGCACCTATTTTTGCTCAAAACAAATGAAAATGATTAGTACGATGGGTTGCCTCCCACCAAGCGCCTTAGTTTTGGTCGTGGCTCGACAAAATCCTACGAAAACAAAAACAATTAAAAACATTGAAAAACGATGGGTTGCCTCCCACCAAGCGCTTGATTTATTGTCGCGGCACGACATAGCTATCTCGATTACTTAGACTTCATCGAGATAGATGGGGCATCGTTTTCTGAATGGATTCAGACGACGCTGATACTTACTTGTAGGCATGCAATCTTCTTCGATATGACTCTTGTGCATACATACCTCAGGAGGGATACCAATTATATCATCAATAGCCCAACCCATAGCTCTCTTGTACCTCATCAGAGCAGAAATGAGAGCTTCTACGTGTTATTCACTTAAATCATCTGCTCTCTCCGGAAGTATATTTCTACTTTCCAAGAACACATACCTTAGATAGTCGGGGAGCTCTTGTGATTCTCGCATTGGTGGCTCGTCAATGGGAGTCTTCGCTGTTAGTTGATTCTTGAGATCACATTCCGGTTGCTTAGGAGTATAAGGCTCTATTTCTGTTAGAGCACTCATAAGTTCTTCATAACCTTCATTATCTTCATGCTCAACTTTCAGTGGCACAACAGACAATGGCTCAACAGTAGGCTGTTTCTCTATAAATAATGCTTTCGTATCCTCATGATGAACATCAGTTATAGATAACTCATTCATATCACTGGGATGCTTCATTGCTTTGCATATATCAAACCGTACCACTTCGTCATTAATTCGAAACAAAAGCTCATTATCTTTCATGTCAATAAGCACACTTCCAGTTGCAAGGAAAGGACGTCCCAAGATTATGGGAACTTCAGAATCCTCCTTACAATCCAGAATAACGAAGTCTGCAAGAAAGATGAATGAAGAAACTTTCACCAACACATCATTCAAGATACCCACAGGTCGTTTTACCGACCTATCAGTCATCACGAGCCTCATATTGGTTGGTGTCGGATCGCCTAGCCCCAACTTCTTGTAGATAGATAGTGGCATCAAATTGATGCTAGCACCTAGATCACATAATGCTTTGGCAAAGTTCAAGGATCCGACGGTGCAAGGAATAGTGAAAGCTCCGGGGTCGACCTTCTTCTGAACTATCGATCGGGTAGCAATTGCACTACAATGATGCACATCATCTTTCAGCTCATAACTTGCTGCCCTCTTCTTAGTCAAAAGATCTTTCATAAACTTCGCATACCCAGGCATTTGTTCAAGTGCCTCTACCAATGGGACATTAATGGTCAGCTGCTTCAACATAGTCATAAATTTGCTGAACTTAGTGTCATCGGCCACCTTCTTCAATCTTTGTGGAAAAGGTGGTGGTGGGTATGGAAGTGTTTTCTCCATGGCTTTCTTCTCCTCTTGGTTCCGTTTATTATTTTTTTTCAGGCTGCACGCCACTAGGTAAAACATCATTGACGTTTGAAGTAGTTGTTGCGGCTTCTTCTCTTGTAACGTCACTAGGTGTAATGTCCATGTCCGCAACTTCGTCAACCACTTGCTTGCCTTTTGCTGAAGTTTCCAGAACCTTACCACTTCTGGTAGTGATGGCCATGCATGACCCATCATTCTTTGGGTTTTGCACAGTATCGCTTGGTAAGGTGCCAGCCTTTCTTTGATTGAATGCTGCTGAAAGTTGGCTCAATTGCTGCTCTATTTGCCTGATAGAAGTGGAATGAGAATCAACTAGTTGCTTCATGGAGGACAAATCATCAATCACCTCCTTAACTCCTGCGCTCGTTGCTTCCACTCCTTTCAATAACTTAGCCATCATGTCTTCCATACTCCCAGAATTAGATGTGGTGGTATCACGTCTACCAGGGGGAACGTACAAACCACTCTTTTCATTATTTTTCTTCTAACTACCTTGGTCTTTGCTTCCAGATTTATCATAATAGTTCCGACCTTGGTTTCCTTGGGCATTCCCACGGAAACCCCCCCGATTGTTCAAGTAGTTGGCCTCATCTTCCGAATTAGATTCGTCTCTTCCTTTTGACGCAATAGCTTTCACTTTTTCGGTCTTCCCTGATAATAAATGCTTTGTAAGAAGATCCATTTGTGTTTTTAAATGCGCCATAACTTGATCACGTTCTTCTTCTCTTCTTCGTTGGTCTGCAGTCATGCCAATAGATAAAGTGGGGCTTGCTACCTCAGAATCCCTGCTATGCCAAGCTCTACTTTGTTTCGTCATACGATCTAGCATATTGCTTGCTTGACCAAAGGTGAGGTCCATAAAAGAACCTCCAGCTGCGTTGTCCACCACTGGTTTAGTTATTGAATTCAAGGCTCTATACAAGATCTCCATGAGGTGAACATTAGTCATGTGATGGTTTGGGCATCTCGCTAGCTTTGTCTTGAACCTCTCCCATGTTTCATGAAGAGCTTCAGAGGGAAGCTGACGAAAATTGCTGATTTCATCTCTCAATTGAGCCCTTTTGGATGGCGGAAAGAATCTTTCTAGGAAAGCGTCTCTCAATTGCCTCCAATTTGTAATAAAATCAGGAGTCAGCCCATTCAACCATAATGTTGCCTCCCCAGACAGAGACAATGGAAATAGACGTAATCGAATAGCATTCTGACCAACACCAGGATTGTCAAAAGACTTGCATGTAGAAATAAAGTTGATGAGATACATATTCGGATCATCGCCTGCTAGTCCACCAAATAATCCCTTGAGTTGCAATAACTGAATCATGGTGCTTGTGATGTTGAACTTGGCTCCGGGCGCTAATGGTGGTGGAATTATAGCTCCTGTGGCACCAGCTTCATCCAAATCGTCATCATCATCATCAAAAGGAATTTGCACAGTTCGATGATTAGGTCTCAATCGCGCTTGACGATCTCTCCTCTGCATGGGTTCCGCCATCTCAGCAGTATGCCGTGGGTTTAGTAGCTCTTCATCGCCTAGATCCTCATCGTCAGGATTTGTTGCTCGCCTACGGTTATCAATATTCTGTTGATGCACTTGAGCAGCCATCCTATCAATTTCACGTTGTACATCCATTCTATCAATAGAACCTAAATAAAACAAAAACAACAACTAAAAGTAAAAGTACGAGAATCTTTGACCAAAGGGTCTAGCAACTATCACAAACTTAATTGACACTCGTATTCCCCGGCAACGGCGCCAATTTTTGATAACGCTCAATCTACAGCTCTCGTTTGAGTGTAAAGCGATCGTTAGCAAATATAGAACCCAACCTGGGTTGGGTGTCGATCCCACAGGGAATAGCTTGGCCAACAAGTAAGCAAAATTACTAAACTTTTGGTGCAAGTCTCGTAAGAAGGGGGATTGTAATAAGTAACCAAAGTAATGAAATAAATACTGAAAATAGCAAAGTAAAAAGAGAGTATTTCGTAGGTTGTGAAACAATGAGAATTGAGGCGTTAGGGTTATGTCCACCTTCTGAGGTATACGTCTCTATCGGCTATGAGTGTGTAGAGTCTTGACATGCAATTGCTTATAGAGAATTGTAGTCGATGGTAAATCCAAGCGTCTCGCGACCTAAACAAGGACTATTTCACTTTAACTCTCGCGAGCTTAAAGTGTGTCTAACGGTACGAATTCTCCAAGAGGTTAGTCCAGTTACGGCACTAGCTTTTTAATAGGAAAGGGTGTCCTACTACCTTGACATTATCTCTTTTCCAGACAAATAACCTTTCTCGCGAACAAGTTAAATGTTAGACTGGCGTATTCTTGCGTTTGCAACCGCAAAGAATGTAGATTAAGATGAAGAGAATAATGATATAAGCAATATACATGTCTTGAACTCATAAACTCACAGCAATAGATAGTAACTCATTCGGCTTCCATAACCCCAACTAAGAGGTTTAGTGACCCATGAATGCGAAGGATATCACGATTTGCATGGTTGATGGCGTGAGAAGTAGGTGATAGGCGTGTGGTTTTGGTGATTCCCTAGCAAGTAACGATTCTCTTGTTGTGGAATTTAAGAATAGAAGAGTAGATTAGAAGCGTTTGTGGTGGAAGATGAGAGGGATGGAAGAAAATTAATTGTTGAATTAAGTGAAGAATGAATTGTTCTCTCCACTAAGGGAGGAGTTGCCTCTCCACTAAGGGAGGACTTAATTAAAATCTCTAGCATGATAGGGTATTTATAATACTCCTATCCTACTCCTACTAAGCTAATGAAATAAATAGCCAAATCCTACTATACTAATGAAATCCTTGACCCAAATGTACTAGGGTAAGGTTACAATATCATAATCCAAATAGAATAGTGAAATACATAACCTAATTGTATTAGGTTAATGTATCTTTGTAAAAATTCAGCTTTGTGTCTGTAAGTCCCCAAAGTCTTCAGAAATGCTGTATTTTTCATCATTTATACCTGAAACTTTCCTAATCATGTTTGTTAGCTCATTTACAGGAAAAAGGACTAAAAGTGCATGAAATAGATAATTAATTCTCAAAACTAGGCTAAAATATGGGCAAAATATATTGATATAGGCGTGTAAATTCGCCTATCATCATTGAACAAAAATGGACTAAAAAGAAAAGGAAATCTTCCTCTCCAACTTCGTTGTGATATTGATATATTCAATCAAGCTTTGTCTCTACTTCAACAATGATATGGGTTGTTATTATGGTAAAGCTATCAATTTTGAAGTTGGAATGATGCTTTGTCAAGTACATTAGAAGTACAATACTACTTTTATGTATAGCCATAGTAATCATCATGTAACTTTTACAATGATCTTTTGTCAGTATATTAGGAGTACTATTTTTGTATACAGATATGGTGATCATAATGTAATTTTTGTACTCATGAATAACTCTACTTATAATGATATAAGTCCCACCAGCTTGTACTCATACTTACACATCTTTTTCTAGCCTTATTGTTGTTTTATGCTTCAATTTTGTTTCTTACTTTCTTATCACATAATAGAGGGTTGCGTAAATGGAAGGAAGGAGAAAAAGGAAGTGGGAGTCATACCGTCACGTTTGTATGTTTTTTTTTAGATGAGGAAGTCTATTTAGAGAACAATCAATTGAATGTTAAAGAGTTCATGCAGACCGAATATATTTGGACAACATGGGTATGTCAATTATTCAGGGGAACTAAATGAAAATAGTTGATACCAATGTCGTGATTACAAGAGACCTTGGTTTATGCAAAAGGGTGTGGTACAGTTTCACTAAAAAAGGCGGCACCCTCAACTTTTTTGCAAAGAACAGCAGCTACGCTCTATAAAGACAACATATTTGGTATGGTCACATTTTTTAGGCTGCTATAAGCTAATGATGTCTATGAAGATCCTTCTCCCATGATGAATAAGAATGGTAATCACGATCTCGAGAAGAGTCATGTTTTGGTTTCTCTAAGTAACATTTGTCTTTTGAACGATAACTCATTTCCTTAGATTTTTATTTGTCCCTTTCAAAGTCGTCTCGCTCCTTGTTTTTGTCAGATTTTCTTCCACTATCACGTTCATGAGACTTTAGTCTTCCTTATCCCTCTCTCTGTCCCTGTCTCACTCTCTCTCCTTATTCTTTTCTCTACATCAAATGCTCTCCACCAAGGAGGATCCTCTAAGAGGGGCACTTGAAATCTATGGGTTGCGGCATATACAACTCAATAGGCTACAACCTTACTCTTGAATCTTACTCTGCAGCATATACAACTCCACAGGCCACAACCTCACTCTTGAATCTTATACAATATTGTGTGTAAACTGTCATTTGCAAAATTCCAAGCTTCTTATCTCAATTCTACAAGTGCTTCAAATGGTGCAAGGTAGTTTGATATAAACTTATGAGGGTGCTCGACATGGCATAAGAAACTCATCTCTTTTAAAAGATGTCTCTCTGTTCAGATTAGGTCTGCTTTCAAATTAATATATTTCTTCAAAGATGTATCCAGATGTTCTATAGGTAAGTTTTCTTTCCTACATTCCATTTTGTGGATAACAATAAACACCTGTCTTTCTTTTCTCGAGCATTCTTCGAGTTTTGATGCAAGCCAAACACAACTAACAACAACTCTCTTTACATTAAAATGGGTAAATGACTTCTTGCAGTAAAAGCGATGAAATAATACTTGACCAGTGGCTATTACAGCTTGGGGTAATCTGAGAAAAATCCCACTTTCATGGATAAGATCACAACCATCGATCCTAAGATTTATTTTCGTAACTTCATCAATTCCATCTTTCCTAGAAGGCGAATTTATAAGTTGATCCTCTGATAAGTAGAAAGAAGAAAAAGAAATCATTGTTAAAGCGCTAATTTTTTTCACATTTGTATGGGAGATTCCCAATGCTACCTCTAGGATATAAGCCTTTCTTTTTTGTTAAATGTCGTTTTCCTTCACTCGTTGAAATTTATTTCTTCGCTGGTGAATGGATGTACATTATTTTGATCCTTACTCTTGATAAAAATTTATTGTCCTTTATCTATGACATCAATTTTCTTTTCAGTTAATTGACATCTTTTCATGTGCCATTTTTTTTTATTTCTACTTTACTGCTTATGGACGTTGACTGGTGTACACTATATTTGGAAGTTTGCATCTGAAGTTTTCTTAATATTGAAATCATCACTTTAGGATGTTATTCATTGAGACAGTGGTAACTTCCGTGTTATCTTTGTTAAATTTGGAGTTCTATGACTCACTCTCACTGCTATTGAATGCCTGAATATTTAATCATAAGCTGACAGTCTAATGATCTGTGCTTATGTTGAAAGAACACGATGTTGGGTTCTATGTGTGTGTTTTGAATGGAAAATAGAGGGAATTAAGTGGAAGAGAAAATTAATTTTACACCAAAATGGAAAGTGTGCTCAAAATAGGAAAGCTTACAAAAATTCTCCCACATTGGAGGGAGAAAAAAGCTTTAAAGTGTTTATATTGTGAAATACATTTCCACATTCTAAGTGAGGCAAGAAATAAGAGATGCCTCGCGCCATCGTCGTTGCTGGATCGGATTTGGATTTGGATTTGGCAAATGATCGATCAATGAGATCTATCTTTTTAGACAAAGTTTATTTGACAGAAATTTAATCCGAATACCAAAGGAAAAAATGCAACAGTAATCCTCTATTTATGCATGCATGCAGCTTTTGAAACAGTGTTTTGAACTGATGCACTGTTTTTAAACTGATGCTTCGAAATAATGCACTATTTCGTGAACTGGTATACCTATTCGGAAAAGGACATGGTCTTTGGATGAACGGAGATGAATTTCCAGAAAGACATACCATTTTAGTGAACCACTGGCACCTTTTTGAAGAGGCATATGATATGCTATATAAACCTGCTTTGATCCACAGGTTTGAGATACAAAATTTTTCAGAATACAAAACTCTTCTTCTTTTAAAAATGTTATGTCTGATTATTCAAACCGTTGAGTGCGTTCGTGGAATTCAATTATTTAAGGTACCACTATAATTGGATTGAAGGTCATTTTATCCTGGGAGGAAAATTCCATAACCTTGGGTACAGTGAGGGAAATTATTTCTTAAGGATACTCCGTGAATTCGGGGGACTTGGTCTAAAATTTCTGTTTCATCTATTTTCTAATATCTAATACACTTCTTAAATAGATTAGTAATAATCTTGTGTTGAAGGTGTTAAAGAACTTCAAAAACTGTTCTTGTTCATACGTGAACTTGTTATAAAGTTGTTGTATTAATACAGATTCTAGTGCCCGTAGAAAAAAGTTAACAATCTTAAAGAATAATACTGAATCTGTATTCCTTGTTTTTGGAGATTAAATCTTTAAGCTTTATACTCCATTTGAAGACATAAAATCTTCATCGCATATTTAAAATTCACTCGGTTGACAATTGGAAGTCATAAAAGCTTCATTCTTAACTAGAAACAAGAAGAAGAATTTAAAGTTGCTTAACTTTATAAGTAGTATTTTGAAAATACTAAATATTATTGTCTTGTGGTGACAGGAAAAATGACTAACGAAAGTCAAATGCAAGATACGGCTACAACTATGGGGGCAACTAGTATTGCCTCACCAAGTCGAGCAAATGCTCCACAACCTATGGCACCTGCGGAGAAGCCAAACAAATTTGCAGTCATTGACTTTAAGCGATGTCAGCAGAAGATGTTCTTCTACCTCACAACACTATGCCTTCAAAAGTTCACTAGTGAGGATGCTCCTGAGGTGCCCTAGGGAACCTCGGACAAAGAGCATTTCATGATTGTAGAAGCTTGGAAGCACTCGAACTTCCTTTGCAGGAATTATATATTGAGTGGTCTCTAAGACGACCTCTGCAATGTTTACAGTGTAACAAAGACATTGAAGGAATTATTGGAGGCACTAAAACAAAAATAGAAAGTGTTTTGAATGGAAAATAGAGGGAATTAAGTGGAAGAGAAAATTAATTTTACACCAAAATGGAAAATGTGTTCAAAATAGGAAAGCTTACTAAAATTCTCCCACATTGGTGGGAGAAAGAAGCTTTAAAGTTTTTATATTGTGAAATACATTTCCATATGCTAAGTGAGGCAAGAAATAAGAGATGTCTCGCGTCATCGTCGTTGCTGGCTCAGATTTGGATTTGGATTTGGCAAATGATCGATCGATGAGATCTATCTTTTTAGACAAAGTTTATTTGACAGAAATTTAATCCTAATATCAAAGGAAAAAAATGCAACAGTAATCCTCCATTTATGCATGCATGCAGATTTTGAAACAGTGTTTTGAACTGATGCACTATTTTTCAACCGATGCTTCGAAATGATGCACTATTTTGTGAACTGGTATACCTATTCGGAAAAGGACATGGTCTTTGGATGAACGGACATGAATTTCCATAAAAGACACACCATTTTAGTGAACCACTGGCACCTTTTCGAAGAGGCATATGATATGCTATATAAACCTGCTATGATCCACAGGTTTAAGATACAAAATTTTTCAGAATACAAAACTCTTCTTTTTTTAAAAATATTATGTGTGATTATTCAAACCGTTAAGTGCGTTCGTGGAATTCAATTATTTGAGGTACCACTATAATTGGATTGAAGGCCATTTTATCCTGGGAGGAAAATTTCATAACCTCGGGTACAGTGAGAGGAATTATTATTTAAGGATACTCCGTGAATTCGGGGGACTTGGTCTAAAATTTCTGTTTCATCTATTTTCTGATATCTAATACACTTCTTAGATAGATTAGTAATAATCTTGTGTTGAAGGTGTTAAAGAACTTCAAAAACTGTTCTTGTTCATACGTGAACTTGTTATAAAGTTGTTATATTAATACATATTCTAGTACCCGTAGAAGGAAGTTAACAATCTTAAAGAATAATACTGAATCTGTATTACTTGTTTTTGGAGATTAAAGATTTAAGCTTTCTACTCCATTTGAAGACATAAAATCTTTGTTGCACGTTTAAAATTCACTCGGTTGACAATTAGAAGTCATAAAAGCTTCATTCTTAACTAGAAACAAGAAGAAGAATTTAAAGTTGCTTAACTTTATAAGTAGTATTTTGAAAATACTAAATATTATTGTCTTATGGTGACAGGAAAAATGACTAACGAAAGTCAAATGCAAGATACGACTACGACTATGGGAGTAACTAGTATTGCCTCAACAAGTCGAGCAAATGCTCTGCAACCTATGGCACCTGCGGAGAAGCCCAAAAAATTTGCAGTCATTGACTTTAAGCGATGGCAACAGAATATGTTCTTCTACCTCACAACACTATGCCTTCAAAAGTTCACTAGTGAGGATGCTCCTGAGGTGCCTAAGGGAACCTCGGACAAAGAGCATTTCATGATTGTAGAAGCTTGGAAGCACTCGAACTTCCTTTGCAGGAATTATATATTGAGCGGTCTCTAAGACGACCTCTACAATGTTTAAAGTGCAACTAAGACATTGAAGGAATTATTGGAGGCACTAGAACAAAAATAGAAAGTGTTTTGAATGGAAAATAGAGGGAATTAAGTGGAAGAGAAAATTAATTTTACACCAAAATGGTAAGTGTGTTCAAAATAAGAAAGCTTACTAAAATTCTCCCACATTGGTGGGAGAAAGAAGCTTTAAAATTTTTATATTGTGAAATACATTTCCACATGCTAAGTGAGGCAAGAAATAAGAGATGCCTTGCGCCATCGTCGTTGCTGGCTCGAATTTGGATTTGGATTTGGCAAATGATCGATCGATGAGATCTATCTTTTTAGACAAAGATTACTTGACAAAAATTTAATTCGAATACCAAAGGAAAAAATGCAACAGTAATCCTCCATTTATGCATGCATGCAGATTTTGAAACAGGGTTTTGAATTGATGCACTGTTTTTGAACTGATGCTTCGAAATGATGCACTGTTTTGTGAACTGGTATACCTATTTGGAAAAGGACATGGTCTTTGGATGAACGGACATGAATTTCCAGAAAAGACACACTATTTTAGTGAACCACTACCACCTTTTCGAAGAGGCATATGATATGCTATATAAACCTGCTTTGATCTACAGGTTTGAGGTACGAAATTTTTCAGAATACAAAACTATTCTTCTCTTAAAAATAGTATTTGTGATCATTCAAACCGTTGAGTGAGTTCGTGGAATTCAATTATTTGGGGTACCGCTATAATTGGATTGAAGGCCATTTTATCTTGGGAGGAAAATTTCATAACCTCGGGTACAGTGAGGGGAATTATTCCTTAAGGATACTCCGTGAATTTAGGGGACTTGGTCTAAAATTTCTATTTCATCTATTTTCTGATATCTAATACACTTCTTTGATAGATTAGTAATAATCTTGTGTTGAAGGTGTTAAAGAACTTTAAAATCTGTTCTTGTTCATACGTGAACTTGTTATAAAGTTATTGTTGTATTAATACATATTCTAGTACCCGTAGAAGGAAGTTAACAATCTTAAAGAATAATTCTAAATCTGTATTACTTGTTTTTGGAGATTAAAGCTTTAAGCTTTCCACTCCGTTTGAAGGCATAAAATCTTCATCGCACGTTTAAAATTCATCGGTTGACAATTGGAAGTCATAAAAACTTCATTGTTAACTAGAAACAAGAAGAAGAATTTAAAGTTGCTTAACTTTATAAGTAGTATTTTGAAAATACTACATATTATTGTCTTGTGGTGACAGGAAAAATGACTAACGAAAGTCAAATGCAAGATGCGGCTACGACTATGGGGGCAACTAGTATTGCCTCAACAAGTCGGACAAATGCTCCGCAACCTATGGCACCTGCGGAGAAGCCTAAAAAACTTGCGGTCATTGACTTTAAGCGATGGAAGCAGAAGATATTCTTCTGCCTCACAACACTATGCCTTCAAAACTTCACTAGTGAGGATGCTCCTGAGGTGCCTAAGGGAACCTCGGACAAAAAGCATTTCATGATTGTAAGAGCTTGGAAGCACTCGAACTTCCTTTGCAGGAATTATATATTGAGTGGTCTCTAAGATGACCTCTACAATGTTTACAGTGCAACTAAGACATTGAAGGAATTGTTGGGGGCACCAGAACAAAAATACAAGACAGAGGATGTGGGAATTAAGAAATTCTTTGTTGCAAGGTTCGTGGACTTTAAAATGATAGATAGAAAATCGATTATTTCTCAAGTACAGGAATTGCAAGAAATCATCCACGATCTCCTAGAAGAAGGTATATCTTTGAAAAATACCTTAGTCAAACAACTTGAAAGTTTTTAATACTCACATAAACTGTTTTATAGGTTTGATTGTGAATGATGTTTTCCAAGTTGCAGCGATAATTGAGAAGCTACCACCAATGTGGAAAGAGTTCAAAAGCTACTTGAAGCATAAACACAAAGAGATGACTGTCGAAGATCTTATTGTCTGAATGCGTATTGAAGAGGATAAGAAAGCTACTGAAAAAAGGTCAAAAGGAAATTATTCAATTAATGGAGCATATATTGTGAAAGGTGACCAAAACAATTCTAAGAAAAGGAAGAAAGTTGAACAAGGAAGCAATCAACCCAAGAAGAAATTCAAGGAAAAATGCTTCAATTGTGGCAAGATTAGCCACAAGTCCATGGATTATCGTGCCCCGAAGAAAGGCAAAAAAAGAGATCAAGCAAATATAATTGAATCCAACAAAGAATGCGATGATCTGTGTGCTATGTTCTCAGAATTCAACTTAGTGGGGAATCCTCACGAATGGTGGATGGATTATGGTACCACCCACCATGTATGTGCCAACAAAAATTTGTTTTCGTCATTCGCTCTGGCTCAAGTAGAAGAAATGATCTACATGGCTAACTCTGCTACTGCTAAGGTAGAAGAAACAGGAAAAATATACTTGAAAATGACTTCAGGAAAGGTCTTGACACTTAACAATGTCTTGTATGTTTCGTAGTTACGTAGGAATTTAATTTCTGTTTCACTTCTAGACAAGAACGAATTCAATTTTGTAACCATTTCTAGAAAATTACAATTAGGAAAGGAGAAATGTATGTAGGAAAATGTTATCTTACCGAGGGCCTTTATAAGATGAATGTAATGAATGTTGAAATAAATAAAAGTTCAAATTCTTCTTATTTGTTTGAGTCTTATGATTTATGGCATGAACGTTTAGGCCATGTTAATTACAAAACGTTACAAAAACTGATTAACTTAGAAGTTTTGCCAAACTTTGAGTGCAATAAATCAAAGTGTCAAACGTGTGTGGAATCAAAGTATGCAAAGCATCCTTCAAAGTCCGTTGAAATGAATTTCAATCCTTTAGACTTAGTACACACTGACATTTGTGATATGAAGTCAACACCATCACGTAGTGGGAAAAAGTATTTCATAACTTTTATTGATGATTACACTAGATATTGTTATGTCTATTTGTTAAATAGTAAGGATGAAACAATAAATGCGTTTAGGCAATATAAAACTGAAGTTAAAAATTAGTTAGATTAAAAGATAAAAATGATAAGAAGTGATAGGGACGGAGAATATGAATCTCCTTTTACCGAAATATGTGTAGAGAATGGAATTGTCCATCAAAATACAGCCCCGTATTCACCTCAATCTAATGGAATTACGGAAAGGAAAAACCAAACTTTGAAGGAAATGATGAATGTCTTGCTTATAAGTTCCGATTTACCGCAAAACTTATTGGGAGAGGCTATCCTTATAGACAATATACTCAACAGAGTTACCCATAGTAAGATACAATCAATTCCTTATGAAAAATGGAAAGTAAGGAAGCCTAACTTGAAATATTTCAAAGTATGGGGGTGTCTAGCAAAGATCCAAATTCCTATGCCTAAAAAGGTTAAGATAGGATCTAAGATAGTGGACTGCATATTCATAGGATATGCTAAAAGTAGTAAAGCATGTCGATTTTTGGTTCATAAATCCGAACATCCAGACATTAATGAAAAATGGTAATTAAATCAGATAATACTGAATTCTTTGAAAATATTTATCCGCATAAAACTAGACACGAACAGTCTAGTGGGAGTTCTAAATGACCTCGAGATGAACCAAGTGAAAATATACATAATGAAGAAAATCCAATATGTTGTACACGTCAAAGAATGTCTTCTTCATTTGGATCAGATTTTATAATATTTCTCTTAGAAAATGAGTTTCAAACATTTAAAGAAACGATGACAACTTTGAACTCATCCTTTTGAAAAAAGGCAGTCAATAGTGAGATTGATTCAATATTAAGCAACCATACGTGGGAATTGGTTGATCTTCCTCCTGGAAATAAACCTTTAGGTTCTAAATGGATCTTCAAAAGGAAGATGAAAGCGGATGGTACTATTGACAAATACAAGGCAAGACTTGTAGTAAAAGGCTTCAAAAAAAAGAAGGCCTTGATTACTTCGATACATACTCTCCAGTAACAAGGATAACATAGATTCGAATGTTAATTGCCTTGGCTGCGATATATGGTTTTGAAATCCATCAAATGGATGTAAAAACCACTTGAGAATTAGAGGAAGAAATTTACATGAAACAACCTGAGGGTTTTGTGGTTCAAGGATTGAAAAACAAGGTGTGTAAACTTATTAAGTCATTGTATGGACTAAAGCAAGCACCAAAAAAATGGCATGCGAAGTTTGACCAAACCATGTTGGCAAACGGATTCAAAATAAATAAATGTGATAAATGTGATTATACTAAGACACTCCAAATCACCAAGTCATTGTATGTTTATATATGGATGATATGTTGATCATCAGCAGAGCATTTCTGACATAAATGCAACAAAATGAATGCTCGAGAGCAAGTTTGATATGAAAGACCTTGGTATTGCAAATGTGATCTTACGTATAAGAATCCATCGAACTCTAAAAGGGTTGGCATTATCACAGTCTCATTATATCAAAAATGTACTTGAAAAGTTCAAGTATACGGAATTCGGTATTACCAAGACTCCATTGGATGTGAGCTTGGCACTTCGAAAGAATGAAGGTGAAAGTGACTTACAATTATAGTACGCAAGAGTATTGAGATGTTTAATGTATATAATGAATTGTACACGTCAAGACATAGCATGTTCTATTAGTAAATTGAGTCGGTACACGAGTAATCTCAACAAAACTCATTGGATGGCAATGAAAAGAGTTTTGGGGTATCTTAAATACATTTAAGACTATGCCTTGCATTATAATGAATATCCTCCAGTACTTGAAGGATATAGTGACACAAATTGGATCACCGGATCGAACGAAGTAAAATCCACAAGTGGATATGTATTTACTGTCGGTGGAGGAGAAGTATCTTGGAAATCATCCAAACAGACTGGTATTGCTCGCTATACAATGGAATCTGAATTTATCACATTAGATAAAGTCGGTGAAAAAACAGAATGGCTTTGGAATTTCTTGGAAGACATTCCGTATTGGCCCAAACCAGTGGCACCAGTATGTATACACTATGATTTCCAAGCGGCAATAGGTAGGGCAGGGAGCATGATGTATAACGGTAAATCTCGTCACATACGATGGAGACATAATACCGTTAGGGAACTTCTCTCTAGTGGAATTATCACTGTTGACTACGTAAAGTCAAAGGATAATGTGTCGGAACCACTTACGAAAGGTATATCTATAGAAGGAGTGGAAAGGACATCCAAGGGAATGGGTTTAAGGCCTAGGACAAGTCAACATGGCGGTAATTCTACCTAGCAGACTGGAGATACCAAGAGCTAGGTTCAAGGAGATCAAACAAAAATATGTCTGACTGGTTCAATATTGTCAATTACCCAACTCATTCTCATGATGTAGACAATGTATTGTAAACTAGGATAAGACTTAAGGTGAAAAGTCTTTTAATGACTATCTAAATTTGGCATATTTGACCAAATAGTTTAATCTATAGGATTGAACGTTTAGAAATCACCTATGTGAGGGCGAAGTGAAAGCCGCTTCAAGGAGAATGTTAGTAAAGGCCTATTCTCTAAGCTCTTATGAAATCGAGACGTGTTCATGGCTGAAAAGAACAAAACTGTGAGAACCATAAATGGTAAAAGGATGGTTGTGTGACATGTGTTATCTAGGTGTACATTAAAGCTCGACGGTTCAAAGATATCAAATCTACCGATTGACTGAGTGCATCCGATACATGATTACTACGGAAAGTTCAAAGGAAAACCCACTTATCTAGATGCAATCAGTCTTTGCTTGATGATCATATATTTGTTCGTAAAGTTTTTCGAAAAAAATAGTCATTCCCCATTCATGTGGGAGATTGTTGGGTTCTATGTGTGTGTTTTGAATAGAAAATGAAGGGAATTAAGTGGAAGAGAAAATTGAGTTTACACCAAAATGGAAAGTGTGCTCAAAATAGGAAAGCTTACTAAAATTCTCCCACATTGGTGAGAGAAAGAAGCTTTAAAGTGTTTATATCGTGAAATATATTTCCACATGCTAAGTGAGTTAAGAAATAAGAGATGCCTCGAACCGCCGTCGTTGCTCGCTCGGCTCGGCTTCGACTTTGGCTTTGGATTTGGATTTGGCAATCGATCGATGAGATCTATCTTTGTGGACAAAGTTTATTTCACAGAAATTTAATCTGAATACCAAAGGGAAAAAATGCAACAGTAATTCTCTATTTATGCATGCATGAAGATTTTGAAACAGTGTTTTGAACTGATGCAATTCTTCAACAAACTGATGCACTAGTTTTAAACTGATGCTTCGAAATGATGCACTATTTCGTGAACTGGTACACCTGTTTGGAAAAGGACGTGGTCTTTGGATGAACGAACATGAATTTCCAGAAAAGACACACCATTTTAGTGAACCACTGTCACCTTTTCAAAGAGGAATATGATAGGCTATATAAACCTGCTTTGATCCGCAGGTTTGAGATACGAAATTTTTCAGAATACAATACTCTTCTTCTCTTAAAATATTCTGTGTGATCATTCAAGCCGTTGAGTGCATTCGTGAAATTCAATTATTTAAGTTACCGCTATAATTGGATTGAAGGCCATTTTATCATGGGAGGAAAATTCCATAACCTCAGGTACAGTGAGGGGAATTATTCCTTAAGGACACTCCGTGAACTCAGGGGACTTGGTCTAAAATTTCTGTTTCATCTATTTTCTGATATCTAATACACTTCTTGGATAGATTAGTAATAATCTTGTGTTGAAGGTGTTAAAGAACTTCAAAAACTATTCTTGTTCATACGTGAAATCGTTATGAAGTTGTTGTTGTTGTATTAATACAGATTCTAGTACCCGTAGAAGGAAGTTAACACACGAAACATGGGCTAGCCATTAAAGATGTACTTCTAGTGAAGAGAGAGTTGAGAAAGGAGAAACGTAAGGTTGTGGATGGTGGGAAAGCAAATAGGAGTGTGTGTCATCTGTGTTGACCTACTTAAAAAAAAGATTTATCGGGCTAGAAACTTTACTATTTTGTGGTGGTTGTTGAATACTAGCTTCTTGAAGATCTCTACGTGCATTGCATCTGCTTGAGATTTACTGAAAACTAATTCGGTGCGGGAGTAAATAAGGGCAGAAAAAAATAAAATTGTAGGAAATTGTTTTACTGTGTATTTTCATTTTTGTGGTAATACATGTGAAGTGGAAGTACGTTGTAGTTAAGGTCAACAATATTCAATGCTCGAAAGATTAATAGAAAATAGTGTGCTGTGGAGTAAACTTCAGATGACGGTGCTTCTAAAATGATCAAACATTCATCAAGACAAAAGTGGTATAGACATTTTCTACTCATGTTTAGAGTTTGTAAAAAATATGCTTGTTATACTGCTTGTTCAGACAGATTTCCCTATTTGATGTTGCTGCGTTAGAGTTTGGAAAGAAATTACATGGAAGACTTGTGTTGGATTCTCAAAAAATGTCTACGGGAGTGTGTTGGATTCTCAAAAAATAGTGTATTTTTGAGGAATTTGACACGAGTACGGCGATATTTTTGGAGAGTTCGAGCAACTTAGCTCAATACTTCCCTCTTATATGCATACATCTTTTATAAATATACAGTTATTTAGGCTTCATTTTTCATTTGCTTTTCTATAGGTTGGTGTATTATCTGCTTGTGGCCATACTGACTTGATTGATAAGGGCAAGGGATACTTTTACTCCATTGGTCGAGATTATAGAATAGCTACAAATCCCAAGCACTATACTTGCATGATTGACCTTCAAGGACAAGCTGGGTGACTCGATAATGCTCAAAATCTAATGCAGAAAATGCCTTGTGAACCAGATGTTGCAACTTGAGGTGTTCTCCTAGGGGCAAGTAGGATTCAAGGAAACACTGAATTAGGAGAAAAGACTGCTGAAATGATTTCCAGTACTTCTTGAAATGGCATTGTTTGTAGATCATTGTCTCAACCAATTTTAGTTCTAAACAAAAGAAGTTTGATCTTTGTAGTTGTGTTTGTTATTTTTTTTCAATTGTAAGGTGATATATGTGGAAAATGGGGTCCCTTTAAATTCTTGTTTTCTTTTACTTTAGCTTTAAAGATCCAATTTTCACTCAAGAAATCACAGTACTATGAACAGTGAGTTGTTGAAGGGTTTAGCAGTTTGAGCATTACTTATATAAAACCAACCAAAAAGAACAAATTGCTCTGTGGTTTAAAAGAATTTTGGTACTGTAAAATAAAAGGCTGAAAGTAAATTTTGATTGAAGTGATAAAGTCTTTTACTTACAAAACAAATAAGAAAGGAGTATAATATATTTAAAATCAAGTAGACCAATAAGGGTAAAAGAGTAATTGTGCCTTTAAAAAATCATCAAATAAGAAAAGGTGATATTTATTTTGAAACGGATAAAAAAGAAAATGGTGACACATAATTTGGAATGGAGGGAGTACTATTTGTTATACAAGTGTAGCTAGCAATTACCCTTTATATTTCACTCACGGTGTAATCACTTGGCTATCTATGAAAAATTGAAATTATTTTCTTCTTCTTATCTTCTGTAATTGTTTTTTAAAGCTTTTGTGTTACATAATCTCAAAAAGTCACTCAATTTTGATCTTTACTCCAAAAGTCATTCATATTATCTTTACAACCACATTTGTATGAAACTAAAATTGTACGAAATGAAATTACTACCATATTACTTCAAAAATGGTATTTTAAAAGTAAATATCATAGTTGAGTGACTTTCTAGGATAAATGTTCATAGTTGAGTGACTTTTAAAGTAAAAACCAAAGTTGAGAACTTTCTGAGATAAAAATTCATAGTTGAGTGATCATTTCAATTATTAGCTCATTAAATATGTGAAAACCCTTAGAACAGTAATTTGAATTTTTTTTGCCCTTCATTAAATCTCTAATATAGACAATATCATCTTTTAACTATTTTTCTTAAATTATTATAATATTAAATATTGACTATAATTAATATATGAAAAGTTTTGGTCTTTCTAAATATGAAAAGTAAACTGCTAATTATATGAGAAGTAAAATTCCTAATTATTATACCATTATTACTTTTGTACGTGAATACATGAAAATTAAATATATGAGAAGACTCCTCAATAATTGAGAAGCAATAAAATCACCTTAATTAATTACTTCTTGTTCCACTAAAATAGAACTACGAAACACGTACTTTCAAGAGGAACTAGGGTTTGTTCATACCCCAAACTTTATTTATAGTCCTTTTCACCTCTTTTGAATCTATATTAGGAACACTTTTTTAATTGTTCAAAAGTACTCTGGTTTGTTTTCTTCTGTTTGTGTAGGGGTCTGGAAGCTATAGGGACAATAAAGGATATCAAATGAAATTTTTTGTGCTTTAGTGCTTGAAACATAGGATGAAATCCTTTCTATTCTTCGTGTTCAGGTCAAACCCAAGAAGTACTAAGTTGGAAATTTCCTTATGCTTTCTACAAAGATAAAAGCACGGACCTAACATTATGAATTTGAATTATCATAAACTACATAAATGATCTTTATAATGGGTGGCTTTGTTTTTTCCTCCCTTATAAGAATGATCTTATAAAACTATCCTTCCTTCTTTTTTATATAGCACAATTACCTATTTATTTCTCAATATCTCAAATAATTTTAAATAATTTCATACTTATTTATCTTTTAACTTTTTTTTTCTTTTTTATTTTACTTTATTTTTTATCGTTTCTTCTCTCTCTCTTTCTAGTTTTTTTCAATCCTTACTTTTTTCCTTTTCTCGTCTCAACTTGTATTTTTTAAAAAAATATCTCCTTTTTTGTTTTACTTTGATTTTTTTCACAACCCTCAGCTTTTTTCTTTTATTCTCTCAACTTTAATTTATTTTTAAATTTTTTCTCCTTTTTTTATTTTTATTTTTTATTTTTTTAATTTTTCTCAATCTTTATTTTTATTTTGTCTCTTTTTTTTTTGGTTTTTCTCAACCTTTATTTTTTTCTTTTCTTCCCTCAGCTTCTATATTTTCTTTTCTTTTCTTTTCTATTTTCTTTGATTTTTATTTTTAATTTTTTGATATTTTTATTTTCTTCTCTTTTTCATAATTTTTATTTTTTTTCCTTTTCTTCTATTTCTTCCAATCAAATTACGCCCCATGAGTAAGAGTTGACACTTCCACATTGTAGAAGCAAGACTTATGATTTTCAAACAAGAAGTTACACTTCATGGGCAAGAGTTGATACAATCGCATTGTATTTTGATTTATGAGATGTTCTATAACTCTTACCTTAAAGGCAAAACTTAGCTCAAGGACTTTCAAACAACAAATTATGTCCCACGGGCAAGAGTTGACTGTACCACGTTATGCTTTCATTTATGAAATGTTCTATAACTTTTTTCTTAGAGGCAACACTTAGATTAAGGACTTTCAAACAACAAATTATATCCCATGGGCAAGAGTTGACACTAACACGTTATGTCTTCATTTATGAGATCTACAACTCTTGCCTCAGAGGCAAGACTTAGCTCAAGGACTTTCAAATAATCAATTATGCCCCACACGCAAGAGGTGATACTACCATGTTATGTCTTCATTTCTGAGATGTTCTACAACCCATGCCTTAGAAGTAAGACTTAGCTCAAGGACTTTCAAATAATAAATTATGCCCCATGGGCAAGAGTTGACACTACCATGTTATGTCTTCATTTATGAGATGTTCTAGAACTCTTGCCTTAAGGGCACGACTTATCCCAAGAATTTTCAAACAAGTTTCGTGCATTGGGCAAGAGTCAACACTAACACATTGTATTTTTTGAAATATTTTATAACTCTTGTCTTAGAGGTACGACTTAGACCAAGGACCATCAAATAATAAGTTATTCCCCATGGGCAAGAGTTGACACCACTACATTGTGTATTGATTTATGAGATGCTTTGTAACTCTTCCCTTTGAGGCAAGACATAGACCAAGGGCTTTTAGCAACAAGTTGTTCCCTATGGACAAGAATTGACCTTACCACATTGTATTTTGATTTATGAGATATTCTATAACTGTTGCCTTAGAGGCAAGACTTAACCCAAGGACTTTCAAACAATAAGTTATGTCACATGGAAAATAGTTGACATTATCACATTATGTTTTGATTTATGAGATGTTTTGATTTATGAGATGTTTTATAACTCTTGCCTTAGAGGCAAGACTTAGTCCAATGACTTTTAAACAAGTTACGCTCCATGGGAAAAATTTGACACTACCACATTGTGTCTTGATTTATGAGATGTTTTATAAATCAAGGACTTTCAAACAATAAGTTATGCCCTATAGGTAAGAGTTGACACTGCCACATTATGTCTTGATTTATGAGATATTTTATAACTCTTGCCTTAGAGGCACGAATTAGTCCAAGGACTTTCAAATAACAAGTTACGTTCCATGGACAAGAGTTGACACTACCACATCATGTCTTGATTTATGAAATATTCTATAACTCTAGCTTAGAAACAAGACTTAACTTAAGGATTTTCAAACAACAAGTTATGCTCCACAACTAAGACTTGACACTACAATATTGTGTCTTGATTTATGAGTTGTTCTATAATTTTTGCCTTAAAAGGCAAGACTTATCTCAAAGAACTTTCTAACAACAAATCATACCTTTAAATTTGCTTTGATGTCAAAAAAAAAGATCTCTTTGCGGATTATCCAACTTTTTATTTATTAGCAAAATATAATAGAAGTTGAAAAAAAAGAAAAAAGAAACAAATAATATAGAGAAATAAAAAAAAATAGAGAGAAATGAAGAAATAAATAATGTTTGAGGAAAAAAATAAGGAAAAAAGGATTAAAAAAAAAGTTGACACAAATGAATTAAAAAAAGAATAAAAAAGTTAATGTAAAAAAAAAAATAGAAGTTGAGTGACAAATGACAATGAAAAGTTTAAAAATATTTGAGGTGTAGAGGACAAAAATGTATTTGTACTATATATGTAAAAAAAAAAAAAAACTGATCTTTAAAGACTTTTGTTACGGAGGTAAAAAATCCAAAGCCATCTTCTTTTGGGGTGATCCCATATAATTTCCTATTCTTTAATCAAAGCATGGCCCAACATTACAAATTTGAATTATCATTCTTAATCAAACTTTGGAGAATCCATTTAAAAATACACCTCAAATCATCAAAGAAACAGCAGAAAGTTGTCAATGAATAACTAAGAATGATAATAAAGGTCTAATCCTCTGTAAGCTCACTAACCAAATAAAATTATTTGAGGTTCATTTTTCTCAAATTCCACAAAGCACTAAATTGCCACCAAACAGCGTCTAAGTAGTACTGAGTTCAAATATCGTCAACAAAACTTGCATCTCAACTTTCAGTATTTGGTCTAGGGATATCAAAAACAAATTATTAGGGATACTAAAGGTAAAGTATTTAAGTATATATGATCCTATATTTATATTCACGACACAATATTGGTGGCATAGCGGCTTAACACCCTATCAGAAGAACTGAACGACTACAACATACATGCATTAGTACCTCTAGAGAGGGAAAAAGGAAAAAAGAGACAGAGAAAGATAATTTGTATACTTGCACATCAATGGAACACATGAAAGACAATTTGTATACTTGCACATTAATGGAACACACGAAAGAAATAGATGCTACTCTAACAAACAAAACCAAAAAAAATTGCTTTGCATACACAAAAGAGAACAATAAATCGGGGAATCTTAGTAGCTTAGTTGGTTAGTTACCTGAACTTTCACCTTGTTGGTGAGGGTTCGATTCTCCACATTGTAATCCCCTCCACCATTCCTCTTTCCCTACCCTCAATTTAAAAAAAAAATAAAAAAAAATCTACTAGTAAGAAGAGAAACTTCAAGACATTACAAATACATGATGTTGGTAAAAGCAAAATCAGTCTAGAGGACTTTAATTTACAACTTAAGAAGGTTCCAGAAGGTGATAGTTTCAATAATTGAGAGAATTATCAAAAGAAAGAATCAGTATAACAAAATAAGCTGTAGAAACATTTTTCTCAAGGAAATGATCCCTAAGATGAAATTATAACAATATACATGATAAGCTACCTGTATCTACTTTCAGTGAGTTCTTATGGAGAAAAAAGAAGTATGCAGAACATTGTTTTATGCTTCATCACTATAAATAGGAAGCAAATATCTTTAGACGCACACAGGGATATTTATGAATGAGCTGTGTCTAAATCATATGGTCCTTATTTTTATCTCGTATTACTACCTTTTCTTTGATAGATTTTTTTCTTCTTTAATAGCTTGAGACATTTAATCACGTTGTATTCTTCTTAACCATATGTGGTTTCTGCAGCTGAGAGTAGCTAATCATTAGACATTTAGTTACAACTCGACATTAATAAAAGAAGAAAGGGGAAAAAAGTAGAATCAAACCAATATAAATCGAAGTGCTAATGTAATAATCCTAAGCATTATTTCTTCCTAAATGTTTTCACTTTACTAAAAGAAGCAACAATCTTAAAAGCCTGTTTAGATAGGTGATAACTTGGAGCTTATAAGTCAAAAGTCATAAATTAGAATTTTTTAAATTTATGAATTTTGGCTTATTTTGATTTTAAATAAATGCTTAGAAGCACTTTTTAATCTGACTAAAACCTACAAATGTATTTAAAACTTTAAAGAGAAGTTAGGTGTGTTCGCAACAAATTTTCGTCGTGTACGGAAAATCAACTGCAAGCAAAAATAAATTTAAAAAAATAATAATTTTATTAATATGAATCTTGCAGGTACGATTCCGTTATTCTCTTGATTCTTCTCTCCTAAATTTAGCAATGATTCGAGGGTCTTTAGTAGCGTGTTTCCCGAAACGTTGGATGATTTGGACTCCTAGAGACGTATTTTAATCGTCTGTGACGTCGGAAAGTATTTTGTCATTTTGGAATAATCTCCGAAAAGAACTCCGTTGATTGCTCCTTGCAAGAACTTGCTAGTCAATGCTGACGTTGTCAATGCTTGTCAAAGTGTTCCTTTTTCCGAGCCCCTATAGCATGTCATGTTACCCCTTATTTATAGTTGCAGGGGTAGGCCTAGTTGTTTGCGATTGGCTAAAACATGTCACCTTGACACTTGGCTACTTTTGATTGGTTCTTGAATTTGTTATACTGATTCTTTCTTTTGATAACTGTAACTTTCATAGCAGCCTGTTTCCTCTTGCTCGGTCAAATTTGCGCGATTGCAATATGAAATACGTGACTGGAATCGTGAGCTATTCATTTTTTTACACTCAATTTCAGGTTCTTTTGTTTCCTATTTTTTTTAACTTGTGTGTTCATAATGGCTAATCTCTATTCTCTTATTTATCCTCAGGAACGGTGTAGGGTGCTTCTAGTCTCTAACAATGACTTATTTTAACGATTGGGAAACTCCATACCCTTGCCTTGAGATTGTAGAAAACAAATCAGATTCGCATGCCAAAGCCCTCACTTTGAAAGTTCATCCTTTGGTGATTGACGCCTTCCCGCTTGTTAGAAATCAACTGGAAACTTCCCTCCATTTGACAAAATGGTCAACGACGGAAATTAAAAACTTCATGGATAACTTTTTGGGCAAAATTATGACTGAAAAGGTTGTTCTTTTGAAGTCTTCTACACATCAAAAGAGTGTTGTTGCGAGCTCTCCTAGTCACAATGGAAGCCTTAGTAGTTGACGTGTCCCTTCCTATGGCTTTGGGGAGGTTCGATATACATCCGACTACTGGAGTGGATAGAAGACGTCCTTGCCCATAATAAGGAGACCTTAGAGCGTAACAAGACTTATGATGTTGTTTTTGCTTCATTGTTCACGTATGACCATAACGATAATGTGCTCCAGGCCTTCTGTGAGAATTGGCGTCCTTCTATTAACATAGTTTCTACTTTTATTATAGAGCTGTCCATATCTTTATGGGACTTGAGAAACATCGGAGTCCTTCATATTTATAGGTTATTTTATGACGAAGTTATTCCCTCGGCTAAGGAGTTGACATATGTGGATTACAAAGGGAAACCTTTTCTCTCTAGAAGATGCTCACACTTATTTTTGCCATTCTACCGTCTTACAAAAGATGTCACTGATGATGTTTTTTTCTTAATTGGATTAATTTCTGGTTTCGAGGATCAAGAAAATATGTTGAGCCTTCACAAAAGATGTCAAACAATTGGACAAAGCCAAGGATGAATCATGACCCATTGGGAAATATTGACATGAATTTTTTACCACGAACCGAAGAAGAGAATGCCCCTTTTGTTGAGTTAGGCGTAGAAGAATCACTCAGATATGAAACTTATTTGGTGGCTTTCCTTGCATGTTGGCTCTGTAAATTTTTACTTCCTAACAAGAAGGCTAGTTGTATTCGTGCTAGCGTCTTCAAAGTCGTAAGCATGATGGCTCATGGAGAAAAATTTTATTTAGCGGTCCCAATTCTTGCAAGCATCTATCGCGGCTTCTGGGAGATCTTTACTTCTTCAAACTTGGGGTCCTGCCATGCACTCTTCCCCATCCATTATGTTTATGTATAAATAGGTGAGTATTTTAAAATTTATTATCATGTAAACCGTCCGCAGCGAAGGGTGCAAATGTGGCTAATTTCAGGAGAAAAGATGGCAAAACAATTTGACCTTATTGATGCTTGCAAGTTATTTCAACAAGTCAATGTAAAAAAACATCCTCATTTGGCCTTGCTGCAAGGAAAAGAGGTACAAATTGATGATAGTGGCAAATTGTCCAATTCTTAGAGTGACTTCTTCATAGGCCTTCGTTCAAGTTTTGTCACTTTGTGGCATGATGATGATCTGATCGTGGAGCCTTATAGCCCTCATCAATTTAGTCGCCAATTTGAATTTTGTCAAGATGTTCCCAGCATTCTGACAAAGCATCATTTTGACGGTTTGCTGCTAGCTTTGGTTCAACTTTGGTATTCTTGTGTTCGGTTTGAAAGTTTGTCAAATCTTAATATACCAATGCATCCGTTGGAGAATGGACCTTTTATGACTTGAGAATATTCGAATTGGTAGCCAGCCCATCGGGAGACTATGTTAAGAAGAAATACCCATATTATTTTAAGAGGTCTGAAGAAAAATGATGCCCCTTCATCAACCAAAGGAGACCAACTTCAGTTGGATGGTCAAAGCAAGCTTTCTCTCTCTTCAAAGTCTAAGGTGGTAACGGGTAATCTTGCTCAATCTATCCAAGTCGTTACTAAATCTAATAATTCAAAGGGAAAGGGTACACATGTGGATAAAAGAGTAAAAAGCCCCTCATCGGCTCCCAAGGCTGTAGCCATCTCCACTTCCGAAGTGATCAACGGTGTCCACAAAAGAAAGAAATCTTACAGCCCGTCAGGTAAAGGCATTAAAAAGTCGCTAGACATTGTGCCATTTTTCAGTGACGCATCCAAACCACTTGTTTCACTCAATGGATTTGCTATAGGCAGTGCCGCCTCTTGTTCGAATGAAAGCAATGCCAGCCAAGAACCACACTGGAAGCATTTGAAGAAAAAACATAAGGACTTAAGCGATCAACATCCTGAGTTTGCTGATTTAGATTCCATAAGTATTGACACTACTATCTTTGAAGATGGTGCCGCTGGTTCAACAATGTCCTTGGCGGATTTGGCACATCAGGTAATGATTACTTCTTTAATATCAGAACTTGCCGTTTTACTGAATATTAACTTCTTTTTTTAGTTGGCTCTTGTGGACGTTTCCAACAACATATTTGGTGATGATGTATTTTTGAGGATTGTGTCACAAACCCAAACCCTCCAAGCATATTGAAGATTCCCAACCTTTCTCTTGATAATTCCATGACTCATGCTTTAAATAAGGATCCATTGGCAAAGTTGCTCGAAAATATTGAATCTTTTCAAAATATTCCAACTACTAATATGGTGGCTGAAGCAAATCATAATAGACCTTCAAATGTCCCCAAGGATTTGGTTCGGCCATTACAGCAAATTGCCTCACATTTTGAACCACAAAAGGCTATTTCGTCTTTCAAGTTGTCCTATATTTTCGGATTGTGGTGTACCTGTGTGAATATATTACACAATTCTCTGTCGAATCCTCCAAAAATCTCAAAGAGTTAGAGAAATATGTTGCTCTATTTCTTAAAGTTCTTTGGGAGGTCAACGTCGTCGACCTCTCTTCTTTGGAGGTTCTACTTGCAAACTTTTTTAAGAAGTATAGAGCTTATGATGTTGCAAAATTTTCTAGTTTCCAAAAGATAACTAGATATGCTCATCAGGAGTTGCTTTCCATTGCACAACATCGTGGCAGAGCTTCAAAAAGTCCTTGAGAGAGCTGAAAAAAAGCTAGTAGCCTGGACGTCAAAGAAGAAGAAGATCATTTTGCTTATTGAAGAACATCAAAAGAAATTATCCAAAAATCAAGAGTGTGTCACCAACATTGAAGGTGAGATTCATGCCCTTGAGAAAATCAGTGCACTGTCGAAAACAGAAACCAAAGAGCTTGCTAAGCTAAAGGAAATCGCTGAGACAAGTCGCCTTCAAATTCTTGGACATAAGTTTTTCCCTTAAGAATGCTCTCTTTTCCCTTTTTAGTTTTACTTTGGATCTTATCACGATGTAATGACAGTCTTTATTGGAGCAATAAAAGTGATAGTTTTTTTTAATGTCTTTCATGCTATGTAAATTTTTTAAAAAACTTGACACGCCAACATGCTCTTTTACTTGCCTTCCTGACTCATATGCCTTGACATTTGTGACATGAGATAAGCAATTCAAAATTATGAGTCACTTGTGTTGTTGGAATAGAAATTCTCAGAACTCAATGCACACGAAAGTCATGATCAAAAGATTTTTTTACACTTGTGCAAATCTTTTGATCTTCGTGTCAACCAATTTTTTTTTCATCTTTGAATGGCTATAGTAAAAAAAATTCATGACTCAAAATAGGAGGGTTGAAATCATGAAACTCTGATTCAGCTAGCAGTCTAACTCATGTAAATGTAATGTATGTAAAAATCATGACCAAAGATTCTCCGGATTCGCCCAGGTACTCTTCCGGAATCAGTCTTTCAGTTCTTTTCGTCACTTTTTATTTGTTTTGTGCAGCCTCACGAAAATCCTCATATCTTGACACAGAAACATCAAAATCAAGATCTATTTTTTGCGTTGGAAACTAGACTCGTAGAGCTACATGTCACATGAGAATCACAATCATATTTTACCAAAATCATCCCATATATTGATCCAAAACCGCTCTTCTTATCTTGGTTCGGTAGTTTTATCAGCTTTGCACAGCGTCATGATAAATTCTGTATCTTGACGTAGGAGTATCAAAATTAGGTGTTGTTTCTTGCGTTGAAAACTATACTCGTAGAGCTACGTCCCATGAGGGAATCATAATCAAATTACACCTGAATCATCCCAGATATTTTCTCAAGTCCGATCTTCTAATCTTGGTTTGCTAGTTTTATCAGTATTGCGCAGCATCATGATAAATTCCGTATCTCGATGTAGGCGTATCGAAATTAGGTGTAACTTTTTTGGTTGGAAAGTATATTTGCAGATCTACAACATACTTAAAAACCACACAACGCTTTTACGTATCTACACAGATACGTCATCAAATTCAACTTAATTCGAAATTTGATTGCTTATTTTGCAACTTTCAGAGGCTATGAGAGAAAATTCATAACTTGGTGTAGGAGCTTTCGAATCATGAGCCACTTTTTTTCATTGTGAGGAAGACTTAAGATCTACCACATATGTAAAAATGATGATGAACACCTTTCCGAATTTATACAGATACATTGTCGAAATCCATTTTGGCTTGCTTGTCTCTTCACCTTTGCACGTCCGCAGTAAGCTTACCGAAGGAATGTCTATTCTCATGTGGTACCTATGTCAATTCAAAGTATTATTACCGTGCTCAAATAATGATACGCATTTCTCCCCTTTTTTTATTTTTTTAACTCATATGACTGAACTTAGAGTAAAAATACTCTAAGCTGCCTACGTACCTCGGAAGGATCAAGTCATAACGCAGTTCAAGAATGATGAGTTAATTATTTATTTATTTTTTTAATAATTTTTTTATCTTTTTTTTTGGAAGAGTCATTCACAGTTTAGAATCATGCGGGCCAGGAGTGATATGAAGTTTAAGCTCATGCCTTAAGGAGCGTAGCCAAACTTCAAGAAAAGTACTGCTTCAGGAAATTGCCATTGATGGGGGAAACTCTTACACCATCTTGATCAATAATTTTATACGCGCCACTTGAATATGCTTCTTTCACTAAATATGGTCCATCTCATTTTGATGTAAACTTGTCACCAATGCGTTTATTGAGGATTATGAGTCTTCAAACTGCTAAGACCAAGTCACCTACTTGAAATGATCATGGTCGTATCCTTTTGTTGAAAGCTCTAGCAAGTCGGGCTTGATAACACTCCAACCTTTGTTATGCTTCTAATCTCTTCTCATCCAATGTCTTCAACTCTGCTAGACGAAGTTGAGAGTTATGTTCAGTTGTAAGCCTTTCTTGAATCGCAATTCGCAATGATGGAATTTGTTGTTCTAATGGAAGAACCGAATCTACACGATACACCAATGAATACAGAGTTGCTTGTGTTGCAGTTCTGAAGGTTGTACGATATGCTCACAAAACTTCACCGATCTTTTCATGTCAATCCCTTTTATTTTTTGCAACAACTTTCTTCAATAGGTTACCAAGCGTCTTGTTAAAAGTCTCAACAAGACCATTGGCAAGTGCATTGTACATTGAAGATTTGTGCTGCTTAAAATTGAACTTCTCACACAAAGTCTTCATGAGTTTATTGTTGAAAGGCGTTCCATTATTCGTAACTATGGATCTTGGTATACTAGGTAAATTATGTTTGACTTGATAAAATCAACAATATTTTCTTTTTTCACTTCTTTTAATGGCACAGCTTCAGCCCACTTTGAGAAATAGTCAGTAGCAGCTAAGATGTACATTTGCTCTTTTGATGACTTTGGAAGAGGTCCAACCATATCTTTGGCCCTGATTGGTGTGCCCTACATATGCCAGACTGTGTGATGATACGCGAATTTACGCGCCTATAGTGCTATATTTTACCCATATTTTAGCCTAGTTTTGAGAACAAATTATATATTTCATGCACTTTTAGTCCTTTTTCCTGTAAGTAAGCTAACGAACATGATTAGCAAAGTTTCAGGTATAAATGATGCAGAATTCAGCATTTTATGGCTTACTTGACGCTAAAGAAAACTCACGAAGGAAGGAAAGGGAGCTGGGACGCCTAAAGGACCAAAAGTGATGCATGGAAAATCTGTCCCGGGCTAAAACAACATTTCTGAAGACTTTGGGGACTTGCAGTAACTTAGTTAGATTTGGATAATGATACATTAACCTAGTACAATTGGGTTAAGTATTTCATTAGTTTATTTGGATTTGGATAATGTTACATTAACCTAGTACAATTGGGTTAAGTATTTCATTAGCTTAATAGGATTTGGTTAGATATTTCATTAGCTTAGTAGGATTAGGATATGGGTATTATAAATACCCTATCATGCTAGAGATTTTTATTCATCTTCTTACAATCCTCCCTTAGTGGAGAGATACATTCTACTTCTCAATTATAACTCTTCTAATCTTCCCATTAATTCTATTTTTCTTCTTCTATTCATCTATTCAATTCTTAATTTCCGCAACAAGAGAAACATTACTTTGCCAAGGAATTCACGCCTAACGCCTACCACTTTTGTGCTACACGAAATTCATCATTATTGTGGTATAACAACAATGTCAATCGTGATCTCCTTCGCAATCATGGGTAACTAAACTTCTCTGTTGGGGTTATGGAAGCCAACTGAGATACTATCTATTGCGGTGAGTTTGTGAGTTCGTGACACGTATGATGCTTATATCATTATTCTCTTCATCTTAATCTAAATTCTTTGTGGTTGCAAATGCAAGAATACGCCAGTATAACATTTAACTTGTTCGAAAGAAAGGTTATTTGTCTGGAAAAGATATAGTGTCAAGGTAGTAGGGTCACCCCCTAAAATTCCCTACTAAACAGTTAGTGTCGTAACTGGATTAACCTCTTGGAGAATTTGTACTGTTAGACACGCTTTAAGCTCGAAAGAGTTAAAGTGAAATAATTCTCGAATAGGTCGAAAGACGCCTGGATTTACCATCGAATACAATTCTCTATAAGCACATGCATGTCAGAATTCTACATACTCATAGTCAATAGAGACGTATAACTCAGGAGGTGGACATAACCCCAACGCTTCAATTCTCGTTGTTTCACAACCTACGAAACATTCTTTTCTTTTTACTTTGCTATTTTCAGCTTTTACTTTATTGTTTTGGTTACACATTACAATCCCCCCTCATTACGAGACTTGCACTAAAAGTCTGGTAATTCTGCTTACTTGTTGACCAAGCTATTCTCTGTGGGATCGATACCCAACCCAGTTGGGTTCTATATTTGCTAACGACCGTTTTACACTTCTAAGAGAGCTGTAGATTGAGCGTTATCAAAACTTGGCGCCGTTGCCGGGGAATACGAGTGTCAATCAAGTTCGTGATAATTACTAGACCCTTTGGTCAAAGATTCTCGTACTTTTACTTTTAGTTTTTGTTTTTGTTTACTGCAGGTTTTTATTCAGTGCATGCCCCATACTCGAAGTTCTGGTCAACCGTTATTACCTATCAATCCTGAACCACAACGTATTAGCGAAATGGAAGCACAAGCAGAAATTAAAAGGATGGCTGCTCAACAGGAACAGGCGAGATTAGCTGCTCTTGCCGCCGCCCAAGTAAACCAACAAAACATTGATAACCCTGGGCGAGCAACAAATCCTGACGATGAGGATTTAGGAGATGACGAGTTACTAAACCCAAGGCGTGATGCTGAAATCATAACACCTGCCAACAGAAGAGGTCGTCAAGCGCGGTTTAGGTATGATCGCCAACCCATGCAACTAGCTTTTGACGACGATGATGATGATCTTGATGGTGCCGGAGCCACTGGAGCCATTATTCCTCCACCATTAGCGCCCGGAGCCAAGTTCAACATCACAAGCACCATGATTCAGTTATTGCAACTCAAGGGATTATTTGGTGGACTAGCAGGCGATGATCCGAATATGCATCTCATCAACTTTATTTCTACATGCAAATCGTTTGACAATCCTGGTGCTGGTCAGAATGCAATTCGATTACGTCTATTTCCATTGTCTCTGTCTGGGGAGGCAACACTATGGTTGAATGGGCTGACTCCTGATTCAATTACAAATTGGAGGCAATTGAGAGACGTTTTCCTAGAAAGATTCTTTCCGCCATCCAAAAGAGCACAATTGAGAGATGAAATTAGCAACTTTCGTCAGCTTCCCACTGAAGCTCTTCATGAAACATGGGAGAGGTTCAAGACAAAGCTAGCGAGATGCCCAAACCATCACATGACCAATGTTCACCGAATGGAGATATTATATAGAGCCTTGAATTCAATAACTAAGCTAGTGGTGGATAACGCAGCTGGAGGATCTTTTATGGACCTCACTTTTGGTCAAGAAAGCAATATGCTAGATCATATGACGAAACAAAGTAGAGCTTGGCATACCAAGGATTCTGAGGTAGCAAGCCCCTCTTTATCTATTGGCATGACTGCAGACCAAAGAAGAAGAGAAGAAGAACGTGATCAAGATATGACGCATCTGAAAACACAAATGGATCTTCTTACAAAGCATTTATTATCAGGGAAGACCGAAAAAGTGAAAGCTATTGCGTCAAAAAAAAGAGACAAATCTGATTCAGAAGAAGAGGCCAACTACTTAAACAATCAAGGGGGTTTCCGTGGGAATACCCAAGGAAACCAAGGTCAGAAATACTATGATAAAACTGGAAACAAAGACCAAGGTAGTTGGAACAACAAGAATGAAAAGAGTGGTTTGTACGTTCCCCCTGGTAGACGTGACACCACCACATCTAATTCTGGAAGTGTGGAAGACATGATGGCTAAATTATTGAAAGGAGTGGAAGCAACGAGCGCGGGAGTAACGGAGTTAATTAATGATTTGTCCTCCATGAAATAATTAGTTGATTCACATTCCACTTCTATCAAGCAAATAGAGCAGCAATTGAGCCAACTTTCAGCAGCACTCAATCAAAGAAAGGCCGGCACTTTACCTAGCGATACTGTGCAAAACCCAAGGAATGATGGGTCATGCATGGACATCACTACCAGAAGTGGTAAGGTGCTGGAAACTTCAGCAAAAGGCAAGCAAGTGGTTGACGAAGTTGCGGACATGGATGACAATGCAAAAAGAGAAGAGGCCGCAGCTACTACTCCTGACGTCAAGGACGCCACCTCCAGCACGGTGCAGCCTGAAAAAGTGGAAAAACGGAAGCAAGAGGAGAAGAAAGCCGTGGAAAGAACACTTCCATACCCACCACCACCTTTTCCCCAAAGATTGAAGAAGGTGGCGGATGACACAAAGTTCAGCAAATTCATGACTATGTTGAAACAGCTGACCATTAATGTTCATTGGTGGAGGCACTTGAACAAATGCCTGGGTATGAGAAGTTTATGAAGGATCTTTTGACTAAGAAGCGGGCAGCAAGTTATGAGTTGAAAGAAGATGTGCATCATTGTAGTGCAATTGCTACCCGATCGATAGTTCAGAAGAAGGCCGACCCTGGAGCTTTCACTATTCCTTGCACCGTTGGATCTTTGAATTTTGCCAAAGCATTATGTGACTTAGTAGCCAGCATCAATTTGATGCCATTATTGATCTACAAGAAGTTTGGGTTGGGTGATCCTACTCCAACCAATATGAGGCTCGTCATGGCGGATAGGTCGGTAAAATGACCTGTTGGTATTCTATGTGACGTATTGGTAAAGGTTTCTTCATTCATCTTTCCAGCAGACTTTGTTATTTTGGATTGTGAAGCAGACTCAGAAGTTCCCATAATCTTGAGAGCTAATGAGCTTTCATTCCGAATAAATGACGAAGTGGTTCGCTTTGATGTGTTCAAATCAATGAAGCAGCCCAAAGATCTAAGTGTATTTTCGGTGGCTGATGTTTTCTTTGATGATGAGAAAGAATTACTTGAAGAAGAGCAAATTATTGATGACCCTTTGGAGGTTGTGCTCATGAATGGAAAGAATGAGGATGCTGAAAATTCTGAAGAAGCTACTTGTGCTCTATCAGGATTAGGGATATATCGCTATGCTCCCAAGAAGCTGGATCTTGATCTCAAGAATCGACCCACACCACCAGCTAAGCCATCTATTAAGGAGCCACCCACGTTAGAATTGAAGGAGCTGCCAAGTCATTTGAAGTACGCCTTCTTAGGAAGCGGAAATACTCTTCCAGTCATTGTGGCAGCCGATTTGGGTGAGCAACAAGTTGCAGCTCTTATTGCTATCTTACGCAAGTATATTAGAGCCATTGGATGGACCATTGCGGATATTATTGGTATTCCACCTGGGATTTGCACACATAAAATTCAGCTTCAAGAGAATTGCATACCCACCATTGAGCATCAAAGACATCTAAACCCACCTATGCAAGAAGTGGTGAAGAAAGAAATTATCAAGTGGTTAGACGCAGGAGTTGTATATCCAAGCTCTGATAGTACATGGGTAAGCCTGGTACAATGTGTTCCTAAGAAAAGAGGCATGATGGTGGTTGCGAATGCTAAGAACGAGCTTATTCCACTCAGACCCGTCACTGGATGGAGAGTATGCATGGAATACCGAAAGCTGAATTCTTGGACACTCAAAGATCACTTTCCAATGCCATTCATGGACCAAATGCTAGATCGATTAGCGTGTAAAGGATGGTTTTGCTTCTTAGACGGTTATTCAGGCTATAATCATATTTGTATTGCCCCCGAAGACCAAGAGAAGACAACATTTACATGCCCATATGGTACGTTTGCCTTCAAACGTATGCCATTCGGGTTATGTAATGCACTAGCCACCTTTCAACGCTGTATGATGTCCATTTTCTCTGATATAGTTGAGGACACTTTGGAGGTATTTATGGATAATTTTTCAGTTGTTGGTGAATCTTTTGAGTAGTGCTTGGAAAACTTGAGCATGGCATTGCAAAGATGTGTAGAATTCAACCTTGTGATGAATTGGGAAAAGTGCCACTTCATGGCAAAAGAAGGAATCGTGCTTGGGCACAAGATCTCTGCAAGAGGAATAGAGGTTGATCGAGCAAAAATAGAGGTTATTGAGAAGCTACCGCCTCCAATTTTGGTGAAGGGAGTTCGTAGTTTTCTTGGCCATGCAGGTTTCTATCGTCAGTTCATCAAAGATTTCTCCAAAATTGCTAGTCCATTGTGCAAACTATTGGAGAAGGATGCGAAGGTTGACTTTAATGAAGATTGCTTAAAGGCATTCGAATGCCTTAAAGAAAAACTCATTGAAGCCCCTATCATAGTAGCACCAGACTGGTCTCTCCCGTTCGAAGTCATGTGTGATGCTAGTGGTGTAGCCATTGGAGCTGTACTTGGACAAAGAAAGGAGAAATTATTTCATCCTATCTACTACGTGAGTAAGGTCCTAAATGAAGCCCAAAGGAACTACACTGTTACTGAACAAGAGCTCCTAGCCGTTGTGTACACGTTTGAGAAGTTTCGTGCCTATCTGTTAGGTACTAAGGTGATCATTCATACAGACCATGCAGCTCTTAGGTATCTCATGACAAAGAAGGATGCAAAACCAAGGTTAATTCGATGGGTGTTGCTGCTACAAGAGTTCGATTTTGAGGTCAAAGATAGAAGAGGTTGCGAGAACCAAGTGGCTGATCACCTATCTCGACTTGAGAAGGGACATGCGGCGCAACCCAAAAATCAGATTAATGATGCATTCCCGGACGAAGAGATATTAGCGACAACAATGGAGGAACTACCATGGTATGCCGACTTTGCAAATTTCGTAGTGAGTAATGTGATACCTGCCAATTTATCTTACCACCAAAGGCGGAATTTTATGCATGACGTACAGTACTACTATTGGGATGAACCTTATTTGTTTCGAAGATGCGCGGATGGTATCATTCGACGATGTATATATCATGAAGAAGTGCCTACTATATTGGAAGCATGCCACACTTCCCAAGTTGGAGGACATCACGCAGGCAATCGGACGGCAAGAAAAGTTTTGCAAAGTAGTTATTATTGGCCTTCGATATTTAGAGATGCCTACGACTATGTTAGAAGGTGCGACCAATGCCAACGTCAAGGTGCAATTTCAAAACACCATGAAATGCCCATGTCCAAAATTCTTGAGGTAGAACTCTTTGATGTGTGGGGTATTGATTTCATGTGTCCATTCGTGAATTCGTTTGGAATGAAGTACATCTTGGTTGCTGTAGATTATGTTTCAAAATGGGTGGAAGTTGTAGCTTTGGCCGACAATGAAGGGAAGCTTGTTGTAGCGTTCTTAAAGAAGAATATCTTCTCTCGCTTTAGAGTACCACGTACTATCATAAGTGATGGAGGATCTCACTTTTGCAACAAGCTATTCAAATCCGTTTTAGCCAAGTATGGTGTCAAGCAACATAAGGTAGCTACGCCTTATCATCCCCAAACTAGTGGACAAGTAGAAGTTTCCAATCGGGAGATCAAGCAAATCCTTGCGAAGACGGTTAATGCAAATAGGAAGGATTGGTCTAGGAAGCTTGATGATGCACTATGGGCGTATAGGACTGCGTTCAAAACGCCCATTGGCATGTCTCCTTATCAACTAGTTTATGGGAAGGCTTGTCACTTACCCATCGAGCTCGAGCATAAGGCATTGAAGCAATTGAATTTAAATTGGGATGATACTAAAAATCTGAGGTTGGAGCAGCTGAACGAATTAGATGAGTTCCGTCTCCATGCATATGAAAGATCAGACCTATATAAGGAGCGGATGAAAAAGTATCATGATCAGCGGATTGTTCGACGAAACTTCCAAAGAGGTGATATGGTACTTCTCTTCAACTCCAGATTGAAGCTCTTCCCAAGTAAGTTAAAGTCTAATTGGTCTGGTCCATACAATGTTATCCAAGTCTACTTGTCTGGAGTAGTCGAATTGGAAGACAATAATGGCATTGTCTTCAAAGTGAACGGCCAACGTGTTAAACCTTATATCGTTCCTCTTGACTCAATGAATTATATGGCTATCACTTATCTCGATGAAGTCTAAGTACTCGAGGTAACTATGTCGAGCCACGACAATAAATAAGGCGCTAGATGGGAGGCAACCCATCGTTTTATCATTTTATTATTTTATCGTTTATCGTTTTGTCTTTCTTTCATTCTAGTACTTGTTTTGCTTTTGATAAATGAAAAATCCAAAAATATGAGTCGTGCCACGACCAAAACTAAGGCGCTTGGTGGGAGTTAACCCATCGTACTAATCGTTTTCATTGGTTTTGAGCAAATATAGGTGCGAGAAGTATTCAACGAGGAGATTGGTTTCAAATGACAATTTGGACGTATTGGATGAAAAAGGTGGTAAGTTAGGTATAAGGACGCATAAGGCTATGGATTGAGCATTTCTCATGCCAAAATAGGCATCGAGGAAAGCTAGGCCTAGGTAAAACTAGGCCACGTACAATGCAAAACCTATACTATAGCCTAAGGTCTCGGAATCTAGTGTGTTATACACTATGCGCCGCCCATTCTTAAGTGTGCTATACACTATGCGCCGCCTATGCTATAGCATTAGGTCTCAGTATCTCAAATGCTATACACTATGCGGCGCATATGTCCCTAAATGCCATGACCTATGCGCCGCATATGTCCCTAAATGCCATACACTATGCGCCGCCTATACTATGACTATGCCAAGCATTATGCGCCGCATATAGGGCATTTTTTGTCTCCAAAACCGTTTGTTAAGGGGTCAAAACCCGACCCATTCTTTTCCTATATAAAGGGGACTTGGTCTTGAAACATAATCACATTAGGAATAGACCTAAAGGCGCCGCATACTCTCTCCAAATCATCTCAAACGTTTTCTTTTTGCTCTTCCAATTCACAAGAACATCTCCAAAGGCTTCAATCACGTAAGTACTCTTTTATTCTTCATCTATTTCTCGTAAGTACTACGTTACTATGCCTATTATAAATTGCAACATCTTGAAAGATTATTGGCGATGTTAATGTGTTTGGATTGTTGACACAAAACCATGTGCGTGAACATATACGTTAGGATAATCTTGACTTGTTTCCAACTTGAATTTGGTTTTAATAGCATTGTTATACTATTTGCGGAATTGTTAGGGTTATGACAATTGCTTAAGTTTGATACTTTGATACTTACATGATATACTATCCCGTTCATCGGGATAAGACTTATAGTTGCCTACCGACGTAGGAGGTTGTGATTGATGAAAGTAACTATACCATAATGTAACCCCTACGTGGTAGTGTTGTTATACCTAACATGAAAGTAGTGCAATGGCTGCAAGTAGTGATACATCGCTGATTTTCTTGTTGGAACATAGTTCCCAAAACGTATGAATTCACTTCACTGTTTTGTATTAACGAACCTAAGTGTGGGGTGGTACCCCGATGGCTGGTGTATAGATTGTTTCCTTTGAGTGGATGCTAACATGAATACTGTTTAAATCTCAGGAACAATGGCACCTAAAGCGCGACAAGATAAGGCTACCACTTCCCAAAAGGGCAAGAAGAGAGGTCGCAAGGAACAAAGAGAATCATTCTCAATGAAACCACCCCGACGAATGTTTGGAATAAAATGGGTTCTTGAGGAGGAATCCAAAGAATGGTACAAGAACAACAAGGAACGGAAATATGTTCACGTCAACTTGATCAACAAGGACACCATAGCGAAGAAGGAGCCGCGTATGTTGGCAAAAATAATGGCGTTGAAACTGGATTTCATCTTCCGCGACATGGGAGAATGTAATCTTGATTTGACAAGGGAGTTCTACGCCAACTGGTCGCCGAAAACCACAGGCAACGAAGTCAAGATTCGGGGCCAAGTGTTATAGCTCATCGCGGATTTGCTCAACTCCTTTCTTGGTTTACCTTCGGTCGACCCTGCACCATTCAAAGAGTTGTACAGCCGGCCTCCTTATAGAGCAATACAACACACACTTTGTGGAAGTAGATCGATGGCAAGGTGGGGCAGACACTGAGACACCGGACGACACAACACCTTCCCCTATGCTCCATTGAATAGGGAAGCAAGAATCTGGTTGCGTATTGTCAACTCATGCCTTATTCCTGGGACTCAATACACCAAAATATCAAGAGATAGAGTGTGTTTGGTCTACGCTTTGATGACGAATGTCCCTATCAACTTTGGGGCAATCATTCGCTCTACAATGCGGAAGGCCAGACTCCACAAAAGGTCCCACTTCACTTTTGGTAATCTGTTGACAGCACTCTTGCGGAAGGAGGATATCGAAGAGGAACCAGCTGATCACAAACTCCCACATAACCCGAAGAAGGTTGACCTCACAAAGGTCAAAGATGCTGAAACAACTCATGGTGTCAACCTTACTACTGCGGAGAGACATGCTCGTGATGAGAGTTTCTTCCGTCATCTTTATGGCATGACATGCTTCACAATGATGAGTGGAGGTCGTATTCCAACTGCTGAAGAGCTCCAACAGCTGGACCATGATTATCCAATGAACATGCATGCACGGGAGATGAGTGGAGTGGGTGTATACTTTGAGGAACCTCTAGACGATGATGTGCCAACCGATGACGATCGACGCTTGCCAGACTCTGATGAGGAGGAGGACTCTGATGACGACTCTTATGATGATTTCGACGAAGGGGGTATGACCCCCGACATTGAGGAAGAGTCCAATTGACTAGGTTCTTCGTATTTATTTTCCACTGAGGGCAGTGTCCCGTATAAGTGTGAGGTGGTGGTATCGCATGCTATACTTCTCTATCGCATCTATGTTTGTTATCTATGTTTGTTTACGTTGTTTACTTTGTTTTATTTGTTTCATTTTTTAGTTAAGTCAAGTTTTTAGGAATAAATTTTATGTTTTTTTTTTGCTTAGCTTCACATGAAATAATTCCAATAGGCAGCATAAGATTATAACAAGAGTATGTGCTAAAATTATGACTATTGAGACGTTTAGGCTCTAGTTGTGATTCATTATGTGACATTTTGTGGTTCAATTCCTTCACTTGTTGGATCGAGAGTCTATATTACTTCCAATTAAGTCGACCATGTGCCTTGTGTGTGTGAGATTAATAGTATATTCTATGTTTGTGGCTGATGCTAGAACTTGCCGTATGTATGCAAAGCGAAAATAAGGAGTGTAAGTTTAGGAGATGATTTAGGCATTTCTTTGACAACCTATATATGTTTACCATCGTTTTACCTACCCTTGGACATCATCCTAGTTAAACCCTTTTGAGCCTTTAGCCTATTTCTTTGACAACCTTGTATGTAAGCCTAATCCATTTTTTTCAAGACCGTGATTTGATCCAAATTCCTAAGTGCTTTAAAGTATAGAGTCATGTGACAATATAAGAGGAAATTGGGTAAGTATGATGCTTTAAAATGTAATGGTGCTTGAATGTGTTATGAAAAAGAAAAGTGCTAGCATAAGAGGTATGTTGTGAAAAGAAAAAAGAAAAGAAAGCTGAAAAGTGAGTTATGCTTAAAATGGAAAAACAAAAGAGGAGAACAAGGGTGGAAGAATAAAAGAAAGAAAGGGTTGAAAGAGAAAAGTGTCAATGATACAATGTGATGTATTAAAGTTCTTAGGAACTTAGTCACTATTTTTGGCAAAAATAGCTGATCCTACCCGACCCTTAGCCTACATTACAACCATCAAAAGACCTACTTGATCCTTAGCTTAGCATTCTGACATTTAGTGGAGTATTAAACTAAGGGCAAGCCTGTGGTCATCAATTGCTGCATACAAATTCTTTGTGAGAGCGAGAGCAAGGATATTTTGATACTCATGTTTGAAAAATATGCTATACTTGTGAGTGACTATGGGTAATATATTGTAAGACACACATGGTTTATGAGTTTTGGATAGTTGTACATGATTCTTTGTGCCTTAACTTTTGAATATGAGTTGACCACCATCACGAGTCTATGCTAGAGGTTAAATGGTTTCTACTAATGATCGGAAAACTACTCTTTGTTGATAACTGTCGTGCTTGTCTTGAAGAATGTTTTGTGTTGTTGCTGTAAAACCCTAAGTTGAAGTTTAGATGGACATGATATTTTGTTCGAGGACGAACAAAGTTTTAAGTGTCGGGTGTTGATGATAGGTGAATTTGTGCGCCTATAGTGCTATATTTTACCCATATTTTAGCCTAGTTTTGAGAACAAATTATATATTTCATGCACTTTTAGTCCTTTTTCCTGTAAGTGAGCTAACGAACATGATTAGCAAAGTTTCAGGTATAAATGATGCAGAATTCAGCATTTTATGGCTTACTTGACGCTAAAGAAAACTCACGAAGGAAGGAAAGGGAGCTGGGACGCCTAAAGGACCAAAAGTGATGCATGGAAAATCTGTCCCGGGCTAAAACAGCATTTCTGAAGACTTTGGTGACTTGCAGTAACTTAGTTAGATTTGGATAATGATACATTAACCTAATATAATTGGGTTAAGTATTTCATTAGTTTATTTGGATTTGGATAATGTTACATTAACCTAGTACAATTGGGTTAAGTATTTCATTAGCTTAATAGGATTTGGTTAGATATTTCATTAGCTTAGTAGGATTAGGATATGGGTATTATAAATACCCTATCATGCTAGAGATTTTTATTCATCTTCTTACAATCCTCCCTTAGTGGAGAGATACATTCTACTTCTCAATTACAACTCTTCTAATCTTCCCATTAATTCTATTTTTCTTCTTCTATTCATCTATTCAATTCTTAATTTCCGCAACAAGAGAAACGTTACTTTGCTAAGGAATTCACGCCTAACGCCTACCACTTTTGTGCTACACGAAATTCATCATTATTGTGGTATAACAACAATGTCAATCATGATCTCCTTCGCAATCATGGGTAACTAAACTTCTCTGTTGGGGTTATGGAAGCCAACTGATGTACTATCTATTGTGGTGAGTTTGTGAGTTCGTGACACGTATGATGCTTATATCATTATTCTCTTCATCTTAATCTAAATTCTTTGTGGTTGCAAATGCAAGAATACGCCAGTATAACATTTAACTTGTTCGAAAGAAAGGTTATTTGTCTGGAAAAGAGATAGTGTCAAGGTAGTAGGGTCACCCCCTAAAATTCCCTACTAAACAGTTAGTGCCGTAACTGGATTAACCTCTTGGAGAATTTGTACCGTTAGACACGCTTTAAGCTCAAAAGAGTTAAAGTGAAATAATCCTCGAATAGGTCTAAAGACGCCTGGATTTACCATCGAATACAATTCTCTATAAGCACATGCATGTCGGAATTCTACACACTCATAGTCAATAGAGACGTATAAATCAGGAGGTTGACATAACCCCAACGCTCCAATTCTCATTGTTTACAACTTACGTAAAAATCCTTTTCTTTTTACTTTGCTATTTTCAGCTTTTACTTTATTGTTTTGGTTACACATTACAATCCCCCCTCATTACGAGACTTGCACTAAAAGTCTAGTAATTCTGCTTACTTGTTGACCAAGCTATTCTCTGTGGGATCGATACCCAACCCAGTTGGGTTCTATATTGTTTTAGTGCAATATAGAGTCATGTGACAATATTAGACTTTTAGTGCAAGTCTCGTAATGAGGGGGGATTGTAATGTGTAACCAAAACAATAAAGTAAAAGCTGAAAATAGCAAAGTAAAAAGAAAAGAATGTTTCGTAGGTTGTGAAACAATGAGAATTGAAGCGTTGGGGTTATGTCCACCTCCTGAGTTATACGTCTCTATTGACTATGAGTGTGTAGAATTCCGACATGCATGTGCTTATAGAGAATTGTATTCGATGGTAAATCCAGGCGTCTTTCGACCTATTCGAGGATTATTTCACTTTAACTCTTTTGAGCTTAAAGCGTGTCTAACGGTACAAATTCTCCAAGAGGTTAATCCAGTTACGGCACTAACTGTTTAGTAGGGAATTTTAGGGGGTGACCCTACTACCTTGACACTATCTCTTTTCCAGACAAATAACCTTTCTTTCGAACAAGTTAAATGTTATACTGGCGTATTCTTGCGTTTGCAACGACAAAAAATTTAGATTAAGATGAAGAGAATAATGATATAAGCATCATACGTGTCACAAACTCACAAACTCACCGCAATAGATAGTATCTCAGTTGGCTTCTATAACCCCAACAGAGAAGTTTAGTTACCCATGATTGCGAAGGAAGTCACAATAAACATGATCATTGTACCCCAATAAAGATTTGCACGTTAGGTGTAAGGGTGAGGACGGCGTGAAGTCCTTTGCAAAGTAACGTCTCTCTTGTTGTGGAATTTAATAGAAGAATAGAAGAAGAATAAAAATAGAATTAATGGAAGAATTAGAATTGTTGGAATAGTAAGTGAATGAATCTCTCCACTAAGGGAGGAATGAATCTCTCCACTAAGGGAGGAATGTAAGAAGATGAATAAAAATCTCTAGCATGATAGTGTATTTATAATACCCATATCCTAATCCTACTAAGCTAATAAAATATCTAACCAAATCCTATTAAGCTAATGACATACTTAACACAATTGTACTAGGTTAATGTAACATTATCCAAATCCAAATAAACTAATGAAATACTTAACCCAATTGTACTAGGTTAATGTATCATTATCCAAATCTAACTAAGTTAATGCAAGTCCCCAAAGTCTTCAGAAATGTTGTTTTAGCCCGGGACAGATTTTCCATGCATCACTTTTGGTCCTTTAGGTGTCCCAGCTCCCTTTCCTTCCTTCGTGAGTTTTCTTTAGCGTCAAGTAAGCCATAAAATGCTGAATTCTGCATCATTTATACCTGAAACTTTGCTAATCATGTTCGTTAGCTCACTTACAGGAAAAAGGACTAAAAGTGCATGAAATATATAATTTGTTCTCAAAACTAGGCTAAAATATGGGTAAAATATAGCACTATAGGCGCGTAAATTCGCCTATCATCAACACCCCACACTTAAAACTTTGTTCGTCCTCGAACAAAATATCATGTCCATCTAAACTTCAACTTAGGGTTTTACAGCAACAACACAAAACATTCTTCAAGACAAGCACAACAGTTATCAACAAAGAGTAGTTTTCTGATCATTAGTAGAAACCATTTAACCTCTAGCATAGACTCGTGATGGTGGTCAACTTATATTCAAAAGTTAAGGCACAAAGAATCATGTACAACTATCCAAAACTCATCAACCATGAGTGTCTCACAATATATTACCCATAGTCACTCACAAGTATAGCATATTTTTCAAACATGGGTATCAAAATATCCTTGCTCTCGCTCTCACAAAGAATTCGTATGCAGCAACTGATGACCATAGGCTTGCCCTTAGTGTAATACTCCACTAAATGTCAGAATGCTAAGCTTAGGATCAAGTAGGTCTTTTGATGGTTGTAATGTAGGCTAAGGGTCGGGTAGGATCAGCTATTTTGGCCAGAAATAGTGACTAAGTTCCTAAACACTTTAATACATCACATTGTATCATTGACACTTTTCTCTTTCAACCCTTTCTTTCTTTTATTCTTCCACCCTTGTTCTCCTCTTTTGTTTTTCCATTTTAAGCATAACTCACTTTTCAGCTTTCTTTTCCTTTTTCTTTTCACAACATACCTCTTATGCTAGCACTTTTCTTTTTCATAACACATTCAAGCACCATTACATTTTAAAGCATCATACTTACCCAATTTCCTCTTATATTGTCACATGACTCTATACTTTAAAACAAATAAAACAAAGTAAACAACGTAAACAAACATAGATAACAAACATAGATGCGATAGAGAAGTATAGCATGCGATACCACCACCCCACACTTATACGGGACACTGCCCTCAGTGGAAAATAAATATGAAGAACCTAGTCAATTGGACTCTTCCTCAATGTCGAGGGTCATACCCCCTTCGTCGGAATCATCATAAGAGTCGTCGTCAGAGTCCTCCTCCTCATCGGAGTCTGACAAGCGTCGATCGTCATCGGTTGGCACATCATCGTCTAGAGGTTCCTCAAAGTATACACCCACTCCACACATCTCCCGTGCATGCATGTTCATTGGATAATCATGGTCCAGCTGTTGGAGCTCTTCAGTAGTTGGAACAGGACCTCCACTCATCATTGTGAAGCGTGTCATGCCATAAAGATGACGGAAGAAACTCTCATCACGAGCATGTCTCTCTGCAGTAGTAAGGTTGACACCATGAGTTGTTTCAGCATCTTTGACCTTTGTGAGGTCAACCTTCTTCGGGTTATGTGGGAGTTTGTGTTCAGTTGGTTCCTCTTCGATATCCTCCTTCCGCAAGAGTGTTGTCAACATATTACCAAAAGTGAAGTGGGACCTTTTTTGGAGTCTGGCCTTCCGCATTGTAGAGCGAATGATTTCCCCAAAGTTGATAGGGACATTCGTCATCAAAGCGTAGACCAAACACACTCTATCTCTTGATATTTTGGTGTATTGAGTCCCAGGAATAAGGCATGAGTTGACAATACGCAACCAGATTCTTGCTTCCCTATTCAATAGAGCATAGGGAAAGGTGTTGTGTCGTCCGGTGTCTCGGTGTCTGCCCCCCTTGCCATCGATCTACTTCCACAAAGTGTGTGTCGTATTGCTCTATAAGGAGGCCTGCTGTACAGCTCTTTGAATGGTGCAGGGTCGACCGAAGGTAAACCAAGAAAGGAGTTGAGCAAATCCGCGTTGAGCTGTAACACTTGGCCCCGAATCTTGACTTCGTTGCCTGTGGTTTTCGGCGACCCGTTGGCGTAGAACTCCCTTGTCAAATTAAGATTACATTCTCCCATGTCGCGGAAGATGAAATCCAGTTTCAACGCCATTATTTTCGCCAACATACGCGGCTCCTTCTTCGCTATGGTGTCCTTGTTGATCAAGTTGACGTGAACATATTTCCGTTCCTTGTTGTTCTTGTACCATTCTTTGGCTTCCTCCTCAAGAACCCATTTTATTCCAAACATTCGTCGGGGTGGTTGCATTGAGGATGATTCTCTTTGTTCCTTGCGACCTCTCTTCTTGACCCTTTGGGAAGTGGTAACCTTATCTTGTCGCGCTTTAGGTGCCATTGTTCCTGAGATTTAAATAGTATTCATGTTAGCATCCACTCAAAGGAAACAATCTATACACCAGCCATCGGGGTACCACCCCACACTTAGGTTCGTTAATACAAAATAGTGAAGTGAATTCATACGTTTTGGGAACTATGTTCCAACAAGAAAATCAGCGATGTATCACTACTTGCAGCCATTGCACTACTTTCATGTTAGGTATAACAACACTACCACATAGGGGTTACATTATGGTATAGTTACTTTCAACAATCACAACCTCCCACGTCGGTAGGCAACTATAAGTCTTATCCCGATGAACGGGATAGTCTATCATGTAAGTATCAAAGTATCAAACTTAAGCAATTGTCATAACCCTAGCAATTCCGAAAATAGTATAACAATGCTATTAAAACCAAATTCAAGTCGGAAACAAGTCAAGATTATCCTAACGTATATGTTCACGCACATGGTTTTGTGTCAACAATCCAAACACATTAACATCGCCAATAATCTTTCAAGATGTTGCAATTCATAATAGGCATAGTAACGTAGTACTTATGAGAAATAGATGAAGAATAAAAAGAGTACTTACGTGATTGAAGCCTTTGGAGATGTTCTTGTGAATTGGAAGAGCAAAAAGAAAACATTTGAGATGATTTGGAGAGAGTATGCGGCGCCTTTAGGTCTATTCCTAATGTGGTTATGTTTCAAAACCAAGTCCCCTTTATATAGGAAAAGAATGGGTCGGGTTTTGACCCATTTACAAATGGGATTGGAGACAAAAATGACCTCTATGCGGCGCATAGTGTAGTGCATTTAGGGACATATACGGCGCATAGTGTATAGCATTTAGGGACATATGCAGCGCATAGTGTATACCATTTAGGACATATGCGCCGCATAGTGTATGGCATTTGAGATACTGAGACCTAATGCTATATCATAGGCGGTGCATAGTGTATAGCATACATAAGCATGGGTGGCGCCTATGTCTTTGCACACTAGATTCCAAGACCTTAGGCTATAGTATAGGTTTTGCATTGTTCGTGGCCTAGTTTTACCTAAGCCTAGCCTTGCTCGATGCCTATTTTGTCATGAGAAATGCTCAATCCATAGCCTTATGCATCTTAATTCCTAACTTACCACCTTTACCATGCAATACGTCCAAATCGTCGGTTGAAACCAATCTCCTCATTGAATACCTCTTGCACCTACATTTGCTCAAAAACAATAAAAACGATTAGTACGATGGGTTGCCTCCCACCAAGCGCCTTGGTTTGGGTCGTGGCACGACTCTTATTTTTGGATTTTCTTTTATCAAAATCAAAACAAGTACTTAGAACGAAAGAAAAACAAAATGTAAAAGGATAAACAATAAACGATAAATGATGGGTTGCCTCCCATCTAGCGCCTTATTTATTGTCGCGGCACGACATAGTTACCTCGATTACTTATACTTTATCGAGATAGATGGGGCATCATTTTCTGAATGGATTCAGACGACGCTGATACTTACTTGTAGGCATGCAATCTTCTTCGATATGACTCTTGTGCATACATACCTCAGGAGGGATACCAATTATATCATCAATCTTCCTACCCATAGCTCTCTTGTACCTCATCAGAGCAGAGATGAGAGCCTCCACGTGCTGTTCACTTAAATCATCCGCCACACTTATCGGAAGTATAATTTCTCTTTCCAAGAACACATACCTTAAATAATCGGGGAGCTCTTTCGATTCTAGCATTGGTGGCTCTTCGCTGGAAGTCTTTGATGTTGGTGATGGTTGATTCGTAAGATCAAGGTCCAGCTGTTTAGGAGTATGAGAATAGGACCTTATTCCTATTAGAGCACCCATAAGTTCTTCATAATCTTCATCATCCTCATGCTCAACATTCAACAGTGCAGCAGCCGATGGCTCAACAGTAAGATGTTTCTTTACATATAATGCTTTCTTATCCTCATGATGAATATCAGCTACAGAGAGCACATTCATATCGCTGGGATGCTTCATTGCTTTGCATATATCAAAGCGGACCACTTCGTCATTCAATCGAAACAAAAGCTCATTATCCCTCATGTTAATAAGCACACTTCCAGTTGCAAGAAAGGGACGTCCCAAGATTATAGAAACTTCAGAATCCACCTCACAATCCAGAATAACGAAGTCTGCAGGAAAGATGAATGAAGAAACCTTCACCAACACATCATTCAAGATACCTACAGGTCATTTTACCGACCTATCAGCCATCACGAGCCTCATATTAGTTGGTGTCGGATCGCCTAACCCCAACTTCCTGTAGATGGATAGTGGCATCAAATTGATGCTAGCACCCAGATCGCACAATGCCTTGGCAAAATTCATAGATACAACAGTGTAAGGAATAGTGAAAGCACCGGGGTTGGCCTTTTTCTGAACTAGCGATCTTGTAGTAATTGCGCTGCAGTGATGAACATCATCTTTCAACTCATAACTTGCTGTCCGCTTCTTTATCAAAAGATCCTTCATAAATTTCGCATACCCAGGCATTTGTTCAAGTGCCTCCACCAATGGAACATTAATGGTCAGCTGTTTCAACATAGTCATGAATTTGCTGAACTTCGTGTCATCCGCCACCTTCTTCAATCTTTGAGGAAAAGGTGGTGGTGGGTATGGAATTGTTCTCTCCATGTCTTTCTTCTCCTCTTGCTTTTGTTTTTTAGCTTTTTCAGGTTGTAATCTGTTGGAGTCGACGTCATGTCCGTTGTGGCCTTTTTCTGTGGATGCTCCTTCTGTCGCCTTATCATCAATGTCCACTACTTCGTCAACCACTTGCTTGCCTTTTGCTGAAGTTTCCAGCACCATACCACTTTGGGTAGTGATGGCCATGCATGATCCTTCGTTCCTTGGATTTGGCACAGTGTCGCTGGGTAGTGTGCCGGCTTTTCTTTGATTAATTGCTGCTGAAAGTTGACTCAATTGCTGCTCTAGTTGTCTTATTGCAATGGAATGTGAGTCAACCAACTGATTCATTGAAGACAAATCGTTCTTCACCTCAGTTATGCCCATATTGGTTGCCTCCACTCCTTTCAGTAGCTTAGCCATCATATCTTCCATTGACATATTTCCAGAACCAGATGCAATGGTATCACGTCTTCTTGGAGGAACATACAAACCACTCCTGTCAGTCTTATCCTTCCAACTACCTTGATCACGGTCCTTATATCCTGAATTATCATAATAGTTCCGATCTTGGTTTCCTTGGGCATTGCCTCGGAAACCCCCTGATTGTTCAAGTAGTTGGCTTCTTCCTCTAAATCAGATTCGTTTCTTCCATGTGATACCACGGCCTTAACTTTTTTGGTCTTTCCTAATAATAAATGCTTTGTAAGAAGATCCATTTGTGTTTTTATGTGCGCCATGTCTTGATCACGTTCTTCTTCTCTTCTCCTTTGTTCAGCAGTCATGCCAATAGATATAGTAGGGCTTGCTACCTCAGAATCCCTGGTATGCCATGCTCTACTTTGCTTCATCATCCGATCTTGCATATTGCTTGCCTGCACAATGTGAGGTTCATAAATGATCCACCTGCTGCATTATCTACCACTGGCTTAGTCACCGAATTCAAAGATCTGTATAACATCTCCATCAAGAGGACATCGGTCATATGGTGATTTGGGCACCGCATAAGCTTCGTCTTGAACCTCCCCCATGTTTCATGGAGGGCTTCAGTTGGAAGCTGCCGAAAAATTGTGATCTCATCTCTCAACTGTGCTCTTTTGGATGGCGGAAAGAATCTTTCTAGGAAAGCGTCTTTCAATTGCCTCCAATTAGTAATAGAATCAGGAGTCAGGCCATTCAACCATAGAGTTGCCTCCCTAGACAGAGACAATGGAAATAAGCGCAGTCGAATTGCATTCTGTCCAACGCCAGGATTGTCGAATGACTTGCATGTAGAAATAAAGTTGATCAGATGCATATTCGGATCATCGCCTGCTAGTCCACCAAATAATCCCTTGAGTTGCAAAAGTTGAATCATGGTGCTAGTGATATTGAACTTTGCTCCGGGTGCCAATGGCGGAAGAATAATAGCTTCGGTGGTACCAGGTCCGTCCAGATCGTCCTCATCGTCATCAAAAGGAATTTGCATAGCTCGGCGATCAAGCCTCAATCTCGCTTGACGATCTCTCCTATGCATGGGTGCCGCCATCTCAGCAGTATGCCATGGGTTTAGTAGCTCCTCATCGCCCAGATCCTCATCATCAGGATTTGTTGCTCGCCCAGGGTCATCAATATTCTGTTGATGCACTTGAGCAGCCATCCTTTCAATTTCACGTTGTGCATCTATTGATGCACTAAACAAACCTGAATAAAACAAAAACAACAACTAAAAATAAAAGAACGAGAATCTTTGACCAAAGGGTCTAGTAACTATCACAAGAGTATGTGCTACAATTATGACTATTGAGACGTTTAGGCTCTAGTTGTGACTCATTATGTGACATTTTGTGGTTCAATTCCTTCACTTGTTGGGCCGAGAGTCTATATTACTTCCAATTAAGTCGACCATGTGCCTTGTGTGTGTGAGATTAATAGTATATTCTATGTTTGTGGCTGATGCTAGAACTTGCCTGGTATGTATGCAAAGCGAAAATAAGGAGTGTAAGTTTAGGAGATGATTTAGGCATTTCTTTGACAACCTATATATGTTTACCATCGTTTTACCTACCCTTGGACATCATCCTAGTTAAACCCTTTTGAGCCTTTAGCCTATTTTTTTGACAACCTTGTATGTAAGCCTAATCCATTTTTTCAAGACGGTGATTTGATCCAAATTCCTAAGTGCTTTAAAGTATAAAGTTATGTGACAATATAAGAGGAAATTGGGTAAGTATGATGCTTTAAAATGTAATGGTGCTTGAATATGTTATGAAAAAGAAAAGTGCTAGCATAAGAGGTATGTTGTGAAAAGAAAAAGGAAAAGAAAGCTGAAAAGTGAGTTATGCTTAAAATGGAAAAACAAAAGAGGATAACAAGGGTGGAAGAATAAAATAAAGAAAGGGTTGAAAGAGAAAAGTGTCAATGATACAATGTGATGTATTAAAGTGCTTAGGAACTTAGTCACTATTTCTGGCCAAAATAGCTGATCCTACCCGACCCTTAGCCTACATTACAACCATCAAAAGACCTACTTGATCCTAAGCTTAGCATTCTGACATTTAGTGGAGTATTACACTAAGGGCAAGCCTATGGTCATCAGTTGCTGCATACGAATTCTTTATAAGAGCGAGAGCAAGGATATTTTGATACCCATGTTTGAAAAATATGCTATACTTGTGAGTGACTATGGGTAATATATTGTGAGACACACATGGTTGATGAGTTTTGGATAGTTGTACATGATTCTTTGTGCCTTAACTTTTGAATATGAGTTGACCACCATCACGAGTCTATGCTAGAGGTTAAATGGTTTCTACTAATGATCGGAAAACTACTCTTTGTTGATAACTGTTGTGCTTGTCTTGAAGAATGTTTTGTGTTGTTGCTGTAAAACCCTAAGTTGAAGTTTAGATGGACATGATATTTTGTTCGAGGATGAACAAAGCTTTAGGTGTGAGGTGTTGATGATAGGCGAATTTACGCGCCTATAGTGCTATATTTTACCCATATTTTAGCCTAGTTTTGAGAACAAATTATATATTTCATGCACTTTTAGTCCTTTTTCCTGTAAGTGAGCTAACGAACATGATTAGCAAAGTATCAGGTATAAATGATGCAGAATTCAGCATTTTATGGCTTACTTGACGCTAAAGAAAACTCACGAAGGAAGGAAAGGGAGTTGGGACGCCTAAAGGACCAAAAGTGATGCATGGAAAATTTGTCTCGGGCTAAAACAGCATTTCTGAAGACTTTGGGGACTTGCAGTAACTTAGTTAGATTTGGATAATGATACATTAACCTAGTACAATTGGGTTAAGTATTTCATTAGTTTATTTGGATTTGGATAATGTTACATTAACCTAGTACAATTGGGTTAAGTATTTCATTAGCTTAATAGGATTTGGTTAGATATTTCATTAGCTTAGTAGGATTAGGATATGGGTATTATAAATACCCTATCATGCTAGAGATTTTTATTCATCTTCTTACAATCCTCCCTTAGTGGAGAGATACATTCTACTTCTCAATTACAACTCTTCTAATCTTCCCATTAATTCTATTTTTCTTCTTCTATTCATCTATTCAATTCTTAATTTCCACAACAAGAGAAACGTTACTTTGCTAAGGAATTCACGCCTAACGCCTACCACTTTTGTGCTACACGAAATTCATCATTATTGTGGTATAACAACAATGTCAATCGTGATCTCCTTCGCAATCATGGGTAACTAAACTTCTCTGTTGGGGTTATGGAAGCCAACTGAGATACTATCTATTGCGGTGAGTTTGTGAGTTCGTGACACGTATGATGTTTATATCATTATTCTCTTCATCTTAATCTAAATTCTTTGTGGTTGCAAACGCAAGAATACGCCAGTATAACATTTAACTTGTTCGAAAGAAAGGTTATTTGTCTGGAAAAGAGATAGTGTCAAGGTAGTAGGGTCACCCCCTAAAATTCCCTACTAAACAGTTAGTGTCGTAACTGGATTAACCTCTTGGAGAATTTGTACCGTTAGACACGCTTTAAGCTCGAAAGAGTTAACGTGAAATTATCCTCGAATAGGTCGAAAGACGCCTGGATTTACCATCGAATACAATTCTCTATAAGCAAATGCATATCGGAATTCTACACACTCATAGTCAATAGAGACGTATAACTCAGGAGGTGGACATAACCCCAACGCTTCAATTCTCATTGTTTCACAACCTACAAAACATTCTTTTCTTTTTACTTTGCTATTTTCAGCTTTTACTTTATTGTTTTGGTTACACATTACAATCCCCCCTCATTACGAGACTTGCACTAAAAGTCTGGTAATTCTGCTTACTTGTTGACCAAGCTATTCTCTGTGGGATCGATACCCAACCCAGTTGGGTTCTATATTTGCTAACGACCGTTTTACACTCCTTAGAGAGCTGTAGATTGAGCGTTATCACTGTGCTTCTTCTATTGCCTGTTGAGATTCTTCTTTGTCAAGACACCTCTGGAATAATCCCTCATAAGAACGACGAAATAATATTCCCTCATGAAAGATGAATCAAGGTGCTGATAACACTCAACTTACACGTCAATTTAGTGCAAGACGATCGTCGTCAATATATTTATCCAACTTTTTAGTCGGGGTTGAATCCACAGGGAACAATGTGAGTGGCGATTAAACTAGTTTGAAACTAAAGCTATAAGTTAAATTCAAACCAATGATATGAAAAGACAAAATGATTTTTTTTAATGATTTAACAAAAGTTATTAACACTTCAACTCACCTGAGAACTCAAATCTTAAACTGCAATATTTCAAATCAATGATATAGAGAAACCAGGATTGTGATAACTATGGTTAGTAATCCTCCATTGAATTATAGTTGTAGTATTGGATTCTCGTGACTTATGGGAAACACCAAATTATCAGTTTTGGCAGTCCATCTAAGTGTTTCTCAACCTACCTAGATGTTGAACTCCCTAATTCTCTCGAGCATAGGAAAGAATTCTATTCATACTAATTTTATCTCGAGTTGATCAATCTTGTTACAACATTAATCATTAGATGAGAACTTAACCTTCCCAAATCTCGTTGATAATTCGCTACCATTAGTTTATTTCTTAGTTTGAGCAAATCAACATAAGGTGGGATCTATTATTTGCAACCAATAAATAACAATCACACAATCACTTAAACCCTAGCCAACTATTAAATCCATAGAGGAATAATCATAGATCCCATAACCCTAGTATGGGTTTTAGTTCCACATGAAAAAGAAAGCAATAACAATAACTGAATTCATAATTCAAAGTGATTAAATTTACAAAAGATGTAGTCTGAAATTGATTCTCTTCCCAAATTCAAAAAGAATATCCCACAACTAAATCAGAGAATTGAAAATTGAATTCTAAGTTAAGAGACCAAAAAGAGGTAAACTGGCGTTTGGAATGAGTTCCAGCCGTTTCAAGATGTCCAAGATGATGAATGAAACCCTAGAACCTGTTATTTATATCCGTAACTTAAGAAAAATTTGAAATTAATAATTCAGATTTTCGCCCCTTAGGTGACAACCTGTGTGACGGCTTATCACAAATCTGATGACATATGTGATGACATGTGTGATGAAAAGTGTGACGACTTATCACAAATCTGATAACTTATCCGAGAATTTCGTCAGACCTTCTGCCCATGTGTGACGACTTATCACAAATCTGATGACTTATCAGAAAATATTGTTAAAGTTGCTTCACTTTTCTTGTTTTCTGCCTATGTGTGACGACATGGTCTGATAGCTTATCACAAATCTGATAGCTTATCAGACCAAGTCGTCAGATAAAATCTTTGAAACTTAATTTCTTGCTTCTTTCACCAAAAATCATCCTTCTTGACGTAGCTTTCATAGATTCTCGTGCATCTTGACTTTTACATGCAATATCAAAGAAAAAACGACAAAAGTTGCTTAAGACTTTGCAATTATTCTCAGTTAAAAGCCTCAAATGTGTTAGCATCTGCTCACACATCAACACCATAAACTTAAAATAATTGTTTGTCCTCAAGAAACTAAAACACAACCAAGAAGATACAAAGTCCATTTAGCTGTCAACCATCAATATTATCTTTAAACATCTTTACTATCTCTAAGGTCAATTAATTCAAAAACAACTGTATATTATTGAAGAATAATAATGCGACACACAGGAATCAAGATATGACATCAATTCAGCAATAACAACCATGCATATACCAAGTTTACACTATCCAAATAAGTTAGCGACTAGCAACGTAACCAGTGTTCACTCACTACAAAAAAGTCCCACTTCACTTATATCAGACATCACATATGCAATCATAGGGGCAATCAAAAGACGCTCACTCTCAGAATAAAGTTCCAATCAATGTATGTCAAATACCATAGGCTTGCCCTTATTTTCATTACCAAGATTTTCAGATAGGTCAGCTAGGATCACTATAGGTCTTCTCTTTGGCTTGTAATGTAGGCTAGGGGCTGGTATGATACTCGATATTTAAAGTGACTAAGCCTCCTTTACATTACACTAGCTTCTGGGGTCTCACTTATTAACGTTTTTCTATTCTTCTCTTTTCTTAATCACACATATTCAGGATGGGTGCGGTCTTTTCTACAATCGCTTTTTTTTCAACTTTTCTTTTCTTGTTCTTTTCCACTGCGCCCAGTTTTTTTTTTTATTCTACCTTTCTTCATACTCAGTTTACATCATACACCCCTATGACAACCACCCTCAACTTAGGCCATTTGCCTAAGTCAAGGTGCACAATGTCCAAAGAGGACCAGGTCCAAAATAGGTTCATTATGATATAAATGGGATGGTGATAGGTATCATAAAAAGAAATAGGTTATTCAAGCTCAAAATAGGGATCAAGGGATATTATGCATACTGGGAAGGTCATTTAGGCTAAAAGTGGGCTAATATCAAAACGGCCTATGATCCTTTCCTGATCGGCATCCTACAACCAAAAAAGACCAACTGGGCAAGTTCTGAATTTCACACACAATGAGAAATAGGTAGTGTTTCACACACAAATAGCACAAAGGTACATCACAAGCTACTACCCATTCGGTTCACGCAATTGTTAGCAGTGATTATTATATCCCTAGTACTAAAGCCATAAAAAGATTCACAGTAGTTACATATAGATGTTCATCACACAGTTACCAGATAGACAATCGGAGAGGTATTTATCATTTCAAGAAAAATCAACAAAAATAAGTAAACTGTCATAGATACTTATTTTTTTCCCTAGTTAACCATAACACATAACAAAACAAACACAATACGCCTAAACATGCCAGCTCTACTAGGAACAAGACTCCGAAGAAAAGAGGCACGGCAACAAAAACCCTAAGAGGACATTAACATACACAAGTAGCCCCACCCTCAACTTAAAATCATGCAATGTCCCCAATACGTCAAACCAAAGCAAGAGAGTCAGAAACATACTTGTGGCATCATGGGTAGGAAGATCTAATGTCAATCACATAATACGAATAGAAATACCAAAATACCTTGGGTTGCCTCTCAAAAATCTCCTAATTTAGTATCGCGGTACGATGCAACTCAGCTTTTTCCTCCACCTTGAAGATATGAATTTTACCCCCAACTTAGAGTCTATCTTCTTGCCTCGCTTATAGGGGTGGTACAAAAATTAAAAAGTCGAGTAATGGATTGAGCATGGTAAACCACTCGGCCTTAAAGTGAGGTATGCTTGTATGTTGCTTATCAAGTGTAAAATAAAGAATATAGGATTTTTGTTCCTCATCTTCACACTCTTCCACTATTTTAGATGATTAAACAGATAAGATATCATCTAAAAATAATGTGGAAAAATGCTTCGAGTGAGGCCCAACTAATTCTACTTCAAAATTTACACTGTCTACAACACACTCACTTTTATTCACCTTCTCAATATCAGTCTCAAGATCAATATGATAATCGAGCGGTTGCAATTCTTGAGTTTTCTCCTCAAATTGGCTAATGTCATCCTCATATTCCTCTTTGTTTAGCCACTATAAATATGGTGGGAGTGGTAACTCTTTTAACTCTGCCCACAGCTGTTCTTGATTCTCTAAAATTTATTTCATTAATTTGTTTTCTTGAATCGTGACAGCACACATATCTTCAGTATGATCACTTTGACCACAAACCAAACACCAAGTTATAGTAAGTAGGACAGTATCCGCATCATATTGTGAAGGTCCCATCCATGTAATTCCAGGTAAATCTGGACAGCAAGCCTCAAAATATGGTCCCCCACAATAATAACAAGAATCGTCACAAGAATCGTCATTACTCAAAAAACCATCTATCCAAGTTGACATCTCAAGAAAGGTGTGATAAAAATAAAAATAAAAGAAAATAAAAAAATAAACTAAATAAATATTTAGAAGTTTGAATTCAAGCAAGTAAACTAAAATTCCAAACCAACTCAATACGCCAAATTATTCCCCGACAACGCGCTATTTTTGATAACACTCAACTTACACGTCAATTTAGTGCAAAGCGGTCGTCGTCAATATATTTACCCAACTTTCGAGTCGGGGTCAAATCCACAGGGAATAATGTGAGTGGCGATTAAACTAGTTTGAAATTAAAGCTACAAGTTAAATTCAAACAAATGATACGAAAAGACAAAATAGAATTTTTTTTAATGATTGAACAAAAGTTATTAATACTTCAACTCGCCTGAGAACTCAAATCTTAAACTTCAATATTTCAAATCAATGATATAGAGAAACTAGGGTTGTGATCACTATGATTAGTAATCCTCCATTGAATAATAGTTGTAGTATTGAATTCTCGTGACTTTCGGGAAATACCAAATTATCAGTTTTGGCAGTTCATCTAAGTGTTTTTCAACCTTCCTAGATGTTGAACTCCCTAATTCTCTCGAACTTAGGAAAGAATTCTATTCATAATGATTTTATCTCGAGTTGATCAATCTTGTTACAACATTAATCATTAGATGATAACTTAACCTTCCCAAATCCTCATTGATAATTCGCTACCTTTAGTTTATTTCTCAGTTCGAGCAAATCAACATAAGGCGGGATTTGTTGTTTGCAACCAATAAATAACAATCATAATAAAGGAATTATCAAGATGTCTCCATAATCACTCAAACCCTAGCCAACTATTAAATCCATGAAGGAATAATCATAGATCCCACAACCCTAGTTATGGGTTTTAGTTCCACATGAAAGAGAAAGCAATAACAATAACTGAATTCATAATTCAAAGTGATTAAACTTACAAAAGATGTAGTCAGAAATTGATTCTCTTCCCAAATTTAAGAAGAATATTCCACAACTAAATCAGAGAATTGAAAATTAAATTCTAAGTTAAGAGATCAAAAAGAGGTAAACTGGCCTTTGGAATGAGCTCCAGCGATTTCAAGATGTCCAAGATGATGAATGAAACCTAGAAACTGCTATTTATATCCGTAACTTAAGAAAAAATTGAAATTAAAAATTCAAATTTTCGCCTCTTAGGTGACGACCTGTGTAACGGCTTATCACAAATCTGACCACATGTGTGATGACATGTGTGACGACAAGTATGATGACTTATCAGAAATTTGATAACTTATCATAGAGTGTCGTTAGACCTTTTTCCCATGTGTGACGACATATGTGATGACTTATAACAAATCTGACGACTTATCAAAAAATATCGTCAGAATTGCTTTACCTTTCTTGTTCTCTGCCTATGTGTGACGACATGGTCTGATAGCTTATCACAGATCTAATATCTTATCAGACCAAGTCATCAGATAAAATCTTCGAAACTTAATTTCTTGCTTCTTTCACCAAAAATCATCCTTCATGACATAGCTTTTATAGATTCTCATGCATCTTAACTTTTACTGCAATATCAAAGAGAAAATAATCAAAAACGATAAAAGTTACTTAAGACTTTGCAATTATTCTCAGCTAAAAGCCTTAAATTTTTTAGCATATGCTCACACATCAGGTGCCCTTCTCTTAATGTCTGCTCTTTTTTGTCGATCCTCAGGTAGCCTTCCATGCTAGGGATACTCAATTATTAATTTTTGCCAATCTTCTTCTTCTACCTCTCGGATAGTTATATGATAGATTTCATTTATTTGAAGATCGAGACAACCAGGAATAACCCATCGATGACATACTTGGACTTTTGTTGACTCATTCTCTTTGAGTGCCAATGTGGTGGTTAAGTTAGCCAGAGCATCCTCCATGCAATTTTCTTCTCTTGGGACATGATTTAGGAATACTTGATCAAACCTTTCAAGCAAAAGAATGGCATACTGGTGATATGGTAAAAGATCTTTCTTCTTCACCTCATAACTCTCCAAAAGTTGGTTTATGATCAACTTAGAATCACCATAGATATTCAATTGTGGAATCTTCATGTCTAATGTTATTTCAAGGCTAACGATTAAAGATTGGTACTCTACAGCATTATTGAAACATGTTTCACCCAAAAGAAATGAGAATGGCAAGATTAATTTTTCTGGTGGTATCAGTACAATGCCTGCTCCTACACCATATCGACGTGTTGATACATAAAAAAGCATTATCCAGGGTAGTAGTTCTTCAATAAATAGTACATCTTCATCAAGAAACTCATCTGAAACCTCTCATTCTGCTGCCAAAGGGTGATCGGGGAGGAAATTGGCAAGTGTTTACCCCTTCACAGCCTTTTGAGGTGTGTATATGATCTCATATTGATTAAACAATATAGATCATATTGCTAGACACCCTGAAAGAACTGGCCGTGTCATTATAAACTTCATGGGATCGGCCTGAGAAATTAGCTTGATGGTGTATGCCTTAAAATAATGCCTTAACTTCTTTATCGCATAAAGCAAAGCTAAGCACATTTTCTCAATGGGCGTATAATTTATCTCAGCTCCTATCAAGGTTAGACTTAGATAGTATAACGCTTGTTCCTTCTTATCTTCATTCTCTTGAACAAGAAGTGCTCCAAGTGATCATTCTTGTGATGCAATGTAGAGTATCAACGACCTTTCATTAGTTGGTGCCCCTAATACGGATGGGTTCAATAAGTATATTTTAATTATTTCAAAAGCATTTTGACAGGATTGATCCCAGTAGAAAGGTGTATCTTTTTTCATTAGATGGTTGAGGGGTTGGCACCTTCCAGCCAAGTTAGAGATGAACCTTCGAATGAATGCCAAATTTTCTTGTAGACTGTGGAGGTCTCTCAAGTTTTTTGGCTCAGGCATATTTTGAATAGCATCAATCTTTGTGGGATCAACTTCAATTCCTTGATGACGCACGATAAAGCCAAGAAACTTTCCTGAAGTAACCCAAAGGCACATTTGAGTGGGTTCATTTTCAAGTCGAATTTTCTTAACCTCTCAAAAACATTGTGAAGGTCTTCAAGATGGTCATCCCTGCACTTTGTCTTTACCACCAAGTCATCGACGTAACATTCCACCCTTTTATGTAACATGTCATCAAAAATGTTTTGCATCACACGTTGGTAGGTTGCACCCGCATTCTTTAGACCAAAAGGCATAACTTTGTAACAATATATCCCTTTTGGAGTTTGAAATGCAGTGCATTCTTCGTCTTTTGGAGACATTCTGATTTGATTATATCTGGAAGACCCATCCATAAATGTCATAGCTTCATGTCCAGTTGTCGCATCAACCATGAGCTCTATGATCGGTATTGTGAAATAATCTTTTGGACATGCCTTAATCAAGTCTCAAAAATCAACACAGAAATGTATCAGACCATTCTTCTTCTTGACGGGCTCAATGTTTGAGATCCATGATGGGTACTTCACTTCTCGGATAAATTCAGCTTCGATAAGCTTATTGACCTCTACTTCAATTTGTGTTACCAACTCGGGACGAAACACTCGTTGTGACTGCTTTATAGGACGTGCCCTCTTTTTTATCCCTAAATGATGAATAGCTACCCTTGGACTAAGGTCTGACATTTCTTGTTATGACTAGACAAAGACATCTTTGTACTCAACTAATAACTTAAAGTAGTCCCTTTCTTCTTGCGGTGTAAGAAGAGCACTATTGAACGTTAGGTGCGGGTCCTCTAAAGTGCCGAGATTAAGTTCTTTAAGTTCATCTACGGTTGATTGTATGCCATACTCCAGTTGGGGTGGAGACTCTTGAACATCATTATCCACACTATCCATGAATGGACCTTCTTCCACTGTTATATGGTAGGATGCATGTACAAGGTTGGAATCTTTCGATTGACTTCCTTCGAATGTTATGATGGCTTCTTCTTGCTCCTTCTTTGTCTCCCCAAAAAACTGGTTAGTGAAACAATGGTGATTCTTTTCACTTTTAGCGAACCATCTATGGTGATTGACAACACAACCTTTCTCTTCATACATGATGGGAAGATACTATGAATGTCTTTATCATCGATTCCTTCAAGAAAACCTTGCTTTTCACTCTCCAGCAACCCTTTTTACACTAATGACTTTCCTGTGGTTCCTAAACGCCGAAATACAGAACCTCTTGAGGTGTCGGCCTTTTTTTCATTTGTTTAGAGGCTCTACGTTTGCCCTTACAACCCAATCTTTCAAATACAAAAACACAAGGTGTCAATTTTCCTATGTGTTCAAAGATAGAAGTTTGTTGTGGAATTTTCTCATCCTTGGATTCCTTGTGTTTTTCTACTGAGGCATAAAGTGATGAAGTTGTTTCCTTGCCCTTCTTAGTAGAAATTCGAAGAGGTTCCGCTAACTTGAATCCTAGGCCAAACTTAAGAGTGGCAACATAATGACCTTGTTTTCTCAACTTCATTTGTACCTTTGTAAGACCATGTATCTTCTCACTAGTGACCTCATCTTTGAGATCACCAAGTCTCGTCGGCTTGGAAAAATTGTATCTCGATTTTTCAAGTAGCGTAAAGGATTTCTCACTAAACTGACCTTTTATTTTATGAGCCAAAGTATTGCTTGCTGGAAGCTCAAGCTTGATAGATGGGACCTGTATAACAGGGTTAGTCATAATATCCTTCAAATCTTAGAATGCCCTATGGATCATCTCTCTCATTGGAGGGTGGCTTTGTTGAGTACATAATTCCAGCAAGGGTTGTCCCTCCTTTCAACGGTCACGAGGGATGTAACGAAAAATAAAATGTTCTTCATCCACCTTCGTATGCATGTCTCCTTCAGATGATGAAAACTTAGTGGAAAAATTTTCAATTCTCTCCTTAGGCATCTTGACAGCAGCCTGTTGAACCTCTACTTCTTTTGGAACAACATTATTTGGGTTGGATAGTGTTGGTTTCTCCTTACCCAATTCACAAGAATCTAAGTAGAATTTTTCATCTGCAAAATACGACTCTATCTTAGTGAAAGGATTGAAATCCATATTAATTTTGACTACTTCACCATCCTTTACATACTTTATGCACTAATGCAAAGTAGACGACACCAATCTATTTTCATGCATCCAGGGGTGTCTGAGAAACAAGTTGTATGATGTTTTGGCATCAATAACATGAATCAAAATGTTCGATTTCATGTTGGTAATGGATAATCCTACACGAATCTTTCCCAAGGCTCGTTGTCCTCCTTGATTGAAGCCTTAAATTGTTATGTTGCTTTTGGAAAATTTATCAATGGAGATTCCAAGCCTTTTGAGCACTGTCTTTGGCATAACATTGACTATCGAACCATCATCGAGCACTGTCTTTGGCATAACATTGACTATCGAACCATCATCGATCAATATACTATTGAGATATTATTCTTGAATAGCCCCTACCACAAACAAAGGTCTGTTATGTAGTTTAGACCCTAACAATAAATCATCATTCGTGAAGGAAATTACAGCACAACATGATGCGACTTCTCTATTAGCATGAAGTTCTTATGCTATCGTTGGACAATGCCCTCCTTAGCTTTCATTTACTTTCTCTGTGCTGGAAATTACATGTGGCACTAATTTTACTATCTTCAAGGAATTTTTCCAGAAAGAACTCATACAATGTAACAGGCCTTTGGTCCTTCCGTGACATTGCGCCATCAATCATCTTGCTAGTATCAAACTTAACACTTTTAGGTGGTCGTAGATACTCCGCATTATTCTTCATCACTCTTGGCTTAGGAAGTCGTATTCTTAGAACCGCCTGATGCCTCCTTTTCTTACAAGAAACCAAGGTCCAATCATCATCATCATTGTTTAAATCTTTGTTGTCTATTCCCAATGATCCTTTAAGAGTCTTCCTTGGAAAATCTACTTCAACTGGATCGAAGCTCCCAAACTGCAAGAAGATTGAGCTTGACATGGTTTGCAACATTGAACACTCCTTCTTCTGGGGAATGATAATAGCATGATTTGCCTCTACTATTTCATCCACGTCGATGATGATTTTTCCTTCACTTACTAGCTTCATGATTTTCTCCTTCAAGATAAAGCACTTTCCCGTTGGATGGACAACGACGCGATGATACTTGCAGTACTTGGGATCATTGATCTTATTGATTTCCTCCGGCCTTTTTGATTCAGGAAGATCAATCATTTTTCTTAACTAGCAATTCATCCAGTATCATAGGTACATCTGAATCTGGGAACGGATAAACCTTAGCTTCTAATTCTTTTAAGGTTAGACGACGTTTATCCTCTCTTGGATATTGCCTTGAGCCTTCATATTCCTTTACCTTGTGCTTGGTTGTGACCTTCACAGAAGTTGCTTTCACTGCCATAAACTCTTTAGTCTTTTAGGTCATACCTTTCTTGAACTCTATTTTCTCTTTCTTCGGGTCAATAAAAGGGGATGCCTTCCCTTGACTTGCGATGCTTAACTCCATGTTGTGTGCCAGAATAGCCAGCTCTTTAAATATTCATGGTTCGATTCCTTATAGTATATATAGGAGGCTCCAATGCATTTCTTAAATGCACATTTCTATCGCAGATATTTCAGAAAGATGGTCTTTGCAGTCCAAACTCAGTGACCTTCATCGATTGATGTAATCCATTACAGGCTCATCCTTTCTTTGCTTAGTGCCCGTTAACTCTATCATGCTCACAGTTCGTCGGATGCTATAAAATCGATTGAGAAATTCCTTCTCGAGCTGCTCCCAACTATCAATTGACTCATGCTCTAAGTCAATATACCAGTCAAATGTGTTCCCCTTCAATAAAAGAACAAACTGTTTTACCAAGAGATTGCCATGTGTTCCAGCGTTTCTACGTGTTTCAACAAAGTGAGCAATGTGTTGCCTCAGGTTCCCCTTGCCATCAAATTATTGCAACTTTGGTGGTTGATAGCCCATTGGCATAGGTAGGCAATCAATTCATCATGTGTAAGGCTTGGAGTAATACAACAAAATCTATGGTGCTCCACCATATTGAGCCCTGATGGTGTTTCATATCATGTCTTGTAATTATTGGAAAGATAAAGCCGCAACCAAAATAGATTGTTTCTTCTTCTGAAATTTAGACTTAGCAGGTAATTCCTCAATATCTTTATCCTGTGGAATGAAATTGGGTGGATAGGTAGGGACATGACTCGACTCTCCTGGTTCATAGGCCTCCAATTTGTTTATGAGTTGAGCGATATGAAGATTTTTATCGTCAACTGACTTCTTTAGGGCTTCAATAGTTTGCTCCATCATTGCGAATTTCTTATCCATGTCAGTTGAGTCAGCTATTAAGGCATTGACCTTCATTGAAACTGGCGAATCCGTTGAATCTCCAGGTTCACCAAAGTTGGATCCGATTAGAGAAAGATCGCCAAAGAACATAGATGCAAGATTGCCCCTATCAGTCGTCTTATGAGATTTGTTCTTTTTCGCCATCTCCAAAGAGGTGAAGTATTCAAATTTATCCAAGCCACTATCCTTGAACTTTTGGCGAGTAATTGTTCCAACACAACTGAGGTCAGCGGATGCAGTAGTAGAACCCTTGGATGTAACACCGTTTGTTTTTTCGAAGTCCATCACAATAGTTGATTTTGTAGCTTCCGATTTGCAGAAGGAAGAGATGAAGAGCATAACCGGTCCCATTGGGCATGCCAAAATTTGTTCGCAACAAATTTTCGTCGTGTACGGAAAATCAACTGTAAGCAAAAATAAAAATAGAAAATAATTATTTTATTAATATGAATCTTGCGGGTACGATTTCGTTATTCTCTTGATTCTTCTCTTCTAAATTTAGTATGATTCGAGGGCCTTCAGTAGCATGTTTCTCAAATCGTTGGATGATTTGGACTCCTAGAAACGTATTTCAATCATTTGTGACGTCGAAAAGTATTTTGTCGTTTTGGAATAATCTCCGAATAGATTTCCGTTGATTGCTCCTTGCAAGAACTTGCTAGTCAATGCTGATGTTATCAATGCTTGTCAAAGTGTTCCTTTTTCCGGGCCCCTATAGCATGTCATGTTACTCCCTCTTTATAGTTGTAGGGGGTAGGTCTGGTTGCTTGTGATTGGGCGAAACATGTCACCTTGACACTTGGCAACTTTTGACTGGTTCTTGAATTTGAATGAGATTTCCACATCATTTGTACATGTGGTGGCGTCTCATTGGTCTTGGATTTGACTGGGATGCCACATCACTTGATAAGTTTGGGCTTTCAAGTGTAATGGACCTTGGGCTTGAATTTAACAAAATGGACTAATTAATTTGTAGGGCTCAAATTAGTTAATAAACTCAAATGATCATGATTTAAATTCAATTTTTGTATGAATTTGACCCGTTGAATTTTGTATGTCTACAAGGTGCACTAAAATATTCATTTTGTGTAAGATTCAAAATAAGCTAATCGAAACAGACATTAAGTCTATAAGTTAAAATTTTGTATTTTTTTGCAAGTTATAAACTTCGGTTGCAACTATTGTAATTGCTAATGTTGACGCATGTTATTCTCTTGCGTAACGGGTCCATTTATAACCAATGGGGCTTAAATGTATTGTCAGAGACAAATATCTATAGGTTAATCATGACTTTCAAAATAAAAAAGAGACATCATAACCATGTGTTTTATTTTCTAATATCTTATTTGAGCATTGATTATGTCAATTGATAAGCCAAATTGAAGTAATTAAAATAGAAAAAGGGCATCGTTTCCACCTTAAACTATACAAGAAAAGTCGAAGCCACACTTAAACTATACTAGTGACCTATTACACACCTAAACTATAAAAAGCGATACTATTTCCACCTTAGAAGGTGACATGTGGCAGATAAGGTATATTCACCTTCCTAAGGTGCGTGAAAGAAGAAAAAAAATCTTAAAATGACAGCTTTCATACACGTATCACTATTTCATTTATTATTATATCATTAAGTACTCCTAATATTTTTCTTAATATATACAATTAGATTAATTATTTTTGCAATTGAAAAAATATTAATAAATTTCTTTTTAATTTTTACAATCGAAAAAATGTTAATAAAATTAAATTTTTTATTTATTATTTTAATATGTGGGTCCCGCCTTCTTCAATTGCTTCTTCTCCAACAAAATTACCGTTAAAACACCACCATTAAATCACCATTTAAACGCCACCATTGACACCATCATCATCAAACTCAAATCTTCACCACAATAATTTTAAAAATCCAAATTTCATTATCGGAATCACAATACAACCATTAATATAACAAAAATCACAAACAACTACCGTAAAATTCAATATCCACTACTAAAATTGTCATCGGAATCACAATATGTGCAATTAAATCTTAGCTTTAAATCGTCAATAAAATTACCATCAAAATCACAATTGTCAATCCCCCTGTGCATACCCCGAAATCATAGCACTCCATGTTACAACATTCAATTCGTCAAATCCTCCATTAATTGACGAATCTGAGAATACCCAAAGCCCAAAGCCTTCCAAGAAATCTATGGTGTGATTTGTTACACCATAGATTTCAAAGAATACCACATCTTTCATCTCCAATCTATGGTGTGACTTTCAATTCGTCAAATCGTCCAATTTGAGAATACCCAGTTACCCACGCATTTCAAGAAACCACATCTTTCACCTCTATTAACTCAAAAACCTTATTAGCATCATCCAAACGCTTGCATTTCGGGTCTGTTGAAGGTGAAAAGGCCCCAATGATAACGAGTTTGGCTTTGATACAAGATTTGCATTGTTTGATTAAGTGAGTAAAAGAAGGAGGAGTTGTTGATAAAGAGAAGAAAGTAAAAAAGAAAGTGGATTTGAAGGAAAAGTGAAGTAGAGAATAAGTGAACAATTCAACAATTTCATATTTTTAATGTTGAATTGTTGAATATTTTCTCCCATCGAAATTTTCTTGTTGAATTTGCTTGGTTATTTGAAGGGAAAGTGAAGCAGAGAATAAGTGAAGAAGGAGGAGTTGTTGAATTAATGAATTTCCTTGATTATGTATTTTTAATCACAAGGGCTATTTATTAATTAAATTAAAAAATTAAATTAACACGTGTCAGCAGCACAGGGCGAGTGGAGTACACTCCACTCATTAAAATTGGGCATGGGTGTCGCGGGGAGGTAATAGTATCACTTTTTTATAGTTTATGTGTGTAATAGGTCACTAGTATAGTTTAGGCGTGACTTCGACTTTTCTTGTATAATTTGGGGTGGAAACGATGTCTTTTCCCATTAAAATATGCCATGCACCACACTGTAAATTCAAATAGGTAGACACTATTGTATTCATCATCTTTTATTTGATAATAAAATAAATATTCTCTGATGTGATATGAAAAAAAAAATACTCATTGAAATGTAGTATGGAGTTCTCTAAACAATAGTCAAAAAAGTTAACAGTAATGCATATTTGCTATTCTCAATGGCAGAAATAGAAGAAAGCAAAGGACAAAATGATAAATATATAGACAATTATCGTAAAAAATGCATATTTACAACTTGCTTCTGTTCTATGTAAGCTATATATTGTCATTTTCAAGTTGACTAAACAGGAAACTATAAAGAAAAAAAGAGACAATGGACACATCGGGTAAATGAATGAATGACTTTCCTAGAAGCAAGTTCAATTTTAGTGGATCTTATTGTTTAACCATCTTTCCACAATGTTATACGAAAATGAAGATGATCACTGTCAAGACACAAAAGATAGCACAGTGGACAAGTTTTTACCCGTAACTCAAGTGTGACGAAAAGCTCATTGCCTTCTTTGAGAATCTTCATTAATGTCTAATAATGTGTGATGATTTAATTTTTGAAGTGATTATATGGAGAAAGAATAAAAACAAGTCAATACACAAGGATGCGGCTAATAATATGCATATTGTCATGCACTCATGATGCATCAAAGCTATTCTATGTTTCTTCACTCTTTGTTCTAGATGAAAATTCAATGTATCCCGAAAACATTTCAAATAAATCTGGGCTAATAGAATATACGTAATTCAAAAAGGAGATATCAATCAAATACCAGCATAAACAAACAACAACATATCTCCAATGGCGGGGTATATAAAGGATAGAATGTCTGCACGCCTTATCCTTACCTCGTGGAGGTAGAGTAGTTATTTTCAAAATACCCTTGGCTCAAGTAAGTACCGAGCAAATATCTATCACTTGAAAAAGTATACACAATGAATTAAATCCACTTGAATTACAAAGGATGAGAGAGAGAGAGAAATGGTTCTACGTGTGCAATATTAATCAATACAACACAAACACAAAAGACTAAAGAGGAGAAAAAAATTCAAGCCAAACTCATCAGAAAGAATAGAACACTGCGAAATGGAGACGGAGGTGAGGTATAAATGATTGCAGAAGAAACTCTAGCGAGGGAAAGAACAAATATGCTACTGGATTTTATCGTTTAGAGAAACAAACAAATTTCAAAATATGAGGCTCTTGAATTTGAAGATACGATATCTTGACCAGTAAATTGTGCTAGTATGATATATATAAAATATAGATGAGTATTCAAGATACTTTCCCTTCTCTTTTACTCTTCACCTCTATGAAGCGATTATGTTCAAATTAGCTTTTGAGTTGTACCCTGCAATTATAAGGAGCAGAAAGTAAAAAGCTTAAAACAAGGAGTAAGAGGACTCACCACTAAGTCTATTGCTGATGGATTGGGCTACTAAGAATGATCGGGAGCCCGTGCTTCTGAACCTAAGTTATAAGACATCATAGCTCAAAAAAAAGGTATGCATCAGTACTTTGAATGTACTGGTATGCTAAGTGAGGTAGGCTGAGATGCATGGGTTCATATGCATGAACAATACTAACCGAATAACATGAGTATGACTGAATGAGAGTACATGCATGAATACATAAACTGTAATTGAGGTCATGATAACACCGGATACTGAGTTCTGAATTACTGATCTACTGATATCTAAGTTTACTGGTACTGATTTTGTGGAATTGTGATGAGTTCCGCACTGAACTGAGTTCTATACTGGGACTGAAACTGAAACTAAGACTGTGAGAGGTAATCATCTAATCGACATGCCTCTTTCTGAATAAATTGGGGTCCAAACTGTAACCCAGTTGGAAGGGTTTTAGTACCGTGCCATGGGTAAAGACAACTGTGAGTTAACCCACTCTGACAGGAAGCTCTTTCGTCAACCCTCGCTGGCAGGAAAACTCGTATGAGATGTATCAATCCTAGTCTAGCTTGAAGATACCTCAACCTACGCTGGCTACGAAGTTTTGTAACGCAGGGACTGCTACTAAGGGTCAAACCCTCTGCTGGCAGGAATGCCCTCATCCCTGGGTTCACTCGGTGTTGAATCCTACTCCCAACTGAATACACACTGGACTGATTTCTAAACTGTACTAGGCTAGACTGAACTATTACTGATCGTACTGTCTAACTGAACTGAACGGAGTTCAATGATTTTCATTAACTGACGGAGTACTACTGACTTCTGTTAACTGATGGGATACTACAGAGTTCTATTGACTAGCTGAATTTACTGAGGTCTGAACTGAATACTAAACTGTAACTATGACTGATTACTGGAGCTACTGTTTATGACACTACTGAGACTGTTCTGTAACTACCATAGCTCTAGGTAACAGCTAAGTTTTTGGTATTGAATACCCCCAGGACTCGATAGCATGAAAAGTAAATCATAGCATAAACTTAAAAGGCATAACTCATTCATAGAGACATTCTATTAAACACTTGCATGATATAACTTGCACATAAACTAACATAACATGATTTTGTTCCTTTCTGTTTGTTCGCATGAGCACTTTATCAAATACTTGGAGAACATAATCCATGCACATGACCCTAAACATCATATAGACATCATAATTCAAATCCCCATTTATAATTTCAAGGGTTTAGCATGGATTCACATGATTCTATACATATATCAAATAACTCCAGATGAAACTTGTAACAAAACATGGATTGGAAACCCAATTAATCATTATAATCATGAATATAATCAAACCCAACATGAGATTCATGAAATCAATACACTTGGAGTGTTAAAAATAGTTTCTTGGACTTCAAGGGTGAAAGGGACCCTTGGATGAACACTTGACATACCTTAAAGCTTGAATTCTGAAAGATTGATGAATTTCCTTGGAACTTGGATTCTTGAATGTGATGAACTAGGGTTTGTTCTTGAAAAATTCTATAGAGAATGAGTAAATTTTGCCATTTGGACGGCGTAATTACATGTTTTGGGGGATGATATAAGATGGGAAAAGACCCATTTACCCCTCTAGACGCGGGTTTTAATTATCGATGGGGTTGACGCTATGGCCGTCGCGCTGCGTCGAGTCTGCGTCGGTTCACTAGAATTTGCACTAGGAGCTAGAGAAAAATACTCATCGATGTGATGGGAAATGTGGTGCGTCGAGATCTCATTGATCCACTGGTTTGGACTTCCAAACGTGTCTCAAACGAAGTCCAAAAAATTCAAAACTTGTTCGAGAACACCTATTGATATTTCTGATCATGAATCAAACTAAAAATTGATATTTAAAGGTAATAAGGGTCATGAAAAAGGATCGCCTACTTACAAAGGCTAAAATAACTCTAAGTATGAACACTTAGCTAAAATTTCTAAGTCTGGGATCCCCTAACAAGCTTTAAAGGACTGAGTTAAGCTTAGGATTTTGCAGGGTCTTACATTATCTCCCCCTTGGGAACAATCATCCTCAAATGAGGTTGACTGAGCTGAGAATACTGATAGAGTGGATGTAGATACAGGACATGCACAACTGTAATATGATTTCATGACTGACACTACTGATATGCTGAAATTTCATACTGAACATGCATATCTGATGCATGAGTACATGGCCGAACATAATTCATGAATGCATAACTGGAATTGCTGATAAGCTAAGTTTCTCATGTTGAACATGCATATCTGATGCATAAGTACATAACTAAACTGATTCGTGAATGCATGACTGAATATACAACGGTAAAAGATACCAAGTTTATAACTGTAACTGATCATGGACTAAGCTAACCTAAGAAAGACTGTTACCTTAAGCTGAGAATACTGATGAACCTGAGATCAGTTACTAAACATGCATGGACGAAAATATGAGAACATAACTGAGACTGAAACATGATACACGAACTAAATATCATGAACTGAACTGAGCCCCTGAATACATGGCTTACAGCTGATATTGGAACTTGAGGGTCCACCTATGAGTACCCACTACTCTAAACTGGATTTGTTACATGAAGAAAAGATAGAAGCTTTAGGTCATGAAAGCTCGGGGAATTACGGTGCATCTCCCCCTTGGGACATTATATCCCCTGAAGAATACTGACTTAGCTGAGATACTGAGGAAAAATAAGATGATGCATGGAGCACCTACGAACTGAATTGTAATTGAACATCGGAGTTCTGAAACTGAGGCATGACATCAAAGCTGAGCTGAACTTGCAACCACATGGTTGCTCGACCTTGGAATAGTTACATTCATAAGACTTCATATAGTGTGACTAGATAAAAAGATGGGAATCCCAACCATACGAACATTATCCGCCTAACTGCTAAACTAAATTGCTAGTTTTGTGGACTAACCTATGCTGAAAACTTATATTCGATTGGACCCTTTCTTTGAAACTCTTTCTATAGAGTTCTAGTGACTTTAGGAAGCAAGGAATCTTTACATAGGCTGAATAGAACAACTGAATAAGAAAATCACATCCTGGCTAAAATTCTATAATATGAGTTGAGGCCTATGAAATATCATCTAGGATGGACTGACTAAGCCTTATGCACTGCAACTACAAATTTTTGAGCTTAGACATATCCCTTGAATACTCTCTTAACTATACTCTCCACCTTAGTAGAGAACATCACCTGAGACTACTGAAAATATTTACATAGGTGCTAAGTATGAGTGCATAAACTTACTAACATATCTGATAATATGAATGGTTGATAGCTGAATACTTGGTCATATAATATTGAACTGTACTTAGTCTAAATAACTGAACTGGAACTATAGAGTATTATACATATGAGGTAAGGACCGACTGAGTAACATGAGATAACTGAGCATGAATTCGTGAAACTATATTATTTAAGGATGCAAGACCAAACGTACAACATGATTCTAAAATAGTCTATAAACTAAGGTACTGAAATATTGATAGCTGAATAGCTGATAATTGTATGCTATGGTCAAGAAAACCTAAAATTGAATTGAGTTACTAATCTGATTACCGAACCGAGGTTGTACCTATGATGGTAATTGAGATTGTAACTGAGACTGTACTGGAACTGAATACTGGATTCTGATAACTACGCAATGGATACTAACATAAATCAAGGATCTGAATAGACACTCACACTCGATATTTTCTCAACTTATCATCTCATGAAAAAAATTCTGATTTCTCTCCCTTCAACAACTAAATACAACTTTTTGCAAGCCATTTACTTAGCACACTACCCTGACATTTAGGCCTAATTTCATAACTACAGCCTCGTGTAAAACAAGCATGCAAATATCTTTCCTTATCATGAAATATTTACTCTCTCCTATCTAAGCAATCACTCATCACTACATCATTTCATAAGGAGAGTTCACTAAAGGGTTAAAACACGAGGACCTGAAGCGTGAATGAATACTACGCCGATATCGACACTTAACTGAGTCCTGAGGAACAGAATAGCAACACCATGGATTTTTCAAAAGACCTAAACTGAGGATATACATGACATAATCTAAACTTAGCCGACCGTTAGAAGTGTAGCATAAGTCTTGGGAACTGGGCATACTGTAAAGCATGACATGAGTACATGAGTCATGAACTGCATGACCTGAGTCTGGAGTTTCTTTATTCAAGAAACATGATTCGTAATACCGAGTGAACTAAAACTCCTATACTAGGAACTATAAGCGTACATGATTTTCGCTAATATGCATAAATATGAGCTATTACCATAGAGTGGACATGTAAGACATGAATAGATAAGATACCATGATAACTGATAGTTTTTAAGAGCCTGAAGTACGATTTTGAGATAATCAACGGGTTCATCCTCATTACGGAAATAGACAAGAGTGTTATCTATGTAGACTATTACGAACATGTCCAAGTACTTCTTAAACACGCGGTTTATCAAGCCCATGTAGACGGTTCTGAGAGAACCGTCTTTTTTACGCATGAACATAACTAGTGCACCCCACAGGGACACACTGAGTCTGATGAATCCCTTACCTAAGAGATCCTTTAACTGTTCTTTTAACTCCTTGAGTTCTGTAGGTGTCATCCTGTATGACAGAATAGATATGGTTTGAGTATCTAGAACAAGGTTGATTCCCAAGTTAATTTTCCTTTCGGGAGAAACTCCAGGAAGGTCTTCGGGTAACACGTCTGGGAATTCACATGCTACTGAGACTGACTAAAGAGTAGGGGTTTCTAAACTATAGTCTTGGACTCGAACGAGATGGTATACATATCCCCTAGATAACATTTTTCTTGCCCTTAGGTAGGAAATAAGCGACCACTGAGTGCTGAAGTACTATCCCTCCACTCTAGGACGGGCTCATTCGGCAAATGAAATTGGGCAATCCTATTTCTGCAGTCGACTGAGGCATAGCAGGAATGAAGCCAATCTATGCCAAGAATGACATCAAAATTGGTCATCTCTAATTCGACTAAGTCTGCTGAAGTAACTTTCTGAGATACCATAATCGGACAGTTCCTGTATAGCCATCGGGATATGATAGATTTACCCACTGGGTAGATACTGAGAAAGGCTCTGCTAGAATTTTGGGACTGACTCCGAAGTTAACAGCTATATAAGGAGTTACAAAAGACAAAGAAGCTCCTGAATCTGGCAAAGCATAAACATGCAAATGATAAACTTATGACGTACCAGTGACCACATCAAGAGAATTTTCCTAATCCTGTCAGGACTAAAGTGCATAGATTCTGTTTAGGTGTTTCCCACTGGTGGCACTGAAAGCGGCACCATACTAATTTAGGTGACCAGACTGAGCTGAGAGACGGTTACGCTGCCTCTGGAAACCTGACTGAGGACAATCTGTGACTCTGTCACCTGGCTTGCCATACCCTAAACACACATCACTTCCAATCCTACAGATACCATAGTGGTTTCTGCCATATTTCTGGCAAAGGGGATTGGTTCGACCACTCTTTGGCCTAGACATTCTAGCCCTCTTATTTTTTCTCTATTTTTTCCTACGCCTCTCCTCCTTACTCTGCGGAGCATGAGCCATAAGCCTAAATAGGATAACAGCCAGTTGATTATTCTGAGCAACTATTGAATGGGCTAAGGCGGTGAAAGCAGCTCTAAACTCAACGTGAGAAACATGCTCATTCGGGGATCTTCCTGAACGTGCGGAGGGGCTGACTGGTTTTTGTTACTTCTTTCGTTAGCTTCTCTGAAAGACATATTCTGGAAGCATAAGGAAGAGTTGAATTAGACTGAGAGTTTATCTTGATCTCATGATCACTCACACGAAATGAATACTGAAAGGAGGGAAACTTTTCCTAAAATATCTAATAGCCTCTTGTCCATAAGTGTGACTCGCTACACACCCATGCACAAGACTTTACTAGATGTGGTTTTCAAACTTTCTAGGACTCTGTTGAACCTTAAGCTCTGATACCAAGTTTGTAATGCCCCGTGTCTATACCCCAGATGCTACACGATGCTCATAATCTCGAGGGACCACAAGTTAACTCATGACTGGTACCTTCTGCAATAACTGAATAATAATATTATAATTATACAAAAATTGGGCAAAACCTTGCCATAAGGTTCAAAACTATAAATAAATACTCAGTATGGTACATCAATACCAAAATTGAACATCTATCTATGAATACTCTAGTCTAAAAAGCCTTTATTGTCTGAACAAAGAGTTGATGGGATAAGTCCCCAACTGATTCCGACTACTAAAATAAATTGAGTACTAAAATATTGGAATTATAAATCTGTCCTCAAACTATGAGGACTCGTCACTAAGTCTGTTGTTGATGGATCGGGCTACTAAGTATGACCGGGAGCCCGTGCGTCTGAACCTATGATATAAGACATTATAGCGCAAAAAAAGGTATGGGTCAGTACTTTGAATGTACTGGTATGCTAAGTGAGATAGGGTGAGATGCATGGGTTCATATGCACGAATAATACTGATTGAATAACATGGGTATGACTGAATGAGAGTACATGCATGAATACATAAACTGTTATTGAGGTCATGATAAAACCAGATACTGAGTTCTGAATTACTGATCTACTGATATCTGAGTTTACTAATACTGTATAAATGATAGCTGAGTGACTGTATCTGACAGTCCTAATTTTGTGGAACTGTGATGAGTTCCGTACTGAACTGAGTTCTATACTGAGACTGAAACTAAAACTAAGGTTGTAGGAGGTATTCATCTAACCGATATTCCCCTTTATGAATAGATTAGGGTCCAACCTGTAACCCCAGTTGGAAGGGTTTAAGTACCATGACAAGGGTAAAAACAGTTGTGAGTTAAGCCTCTCTGACAAAAAGCTCTTTCGTCAATCCTCATTTGCAGGCCTAGTCTGGGGAAAATACCTCAAACTACGCTGGCTATGTAGTTCTGTAATGCAGGTACAGCTACTAAGGTTCAAATCCTCTGCTGGCAGGAATGCCCTCATCCCTGGATTCGCTCGGTGCTGAATCCTACTCTCAACTGAATAGACACTGGACTGATTTCTAAACTGTACTAGGTTGGACTGAACTGGTACTGATCATACTGTCTAACTAAACTGAACTGAGTTCACTGTGTTCTGTTAACTGATGGAGTACTACTAACTTTTGTTAACTGATAGGATACTACAGAGTTCTGTTGACTAGTTAAATTTACTGAGGTCTGAACTGAATACTAAACTGTAACTGTGACTGATTACTGGAGCTACTGTTCGTGACACTACTGAGACTGTTGTGTAACTACCATAGATCTAGTTAACAACTAATTTTTTGGGCATTGAATACCCCCAGGAATCGATAGCATGAAAAGTAAGTCATAGCATAAACTTGAAAGGCATAACTCATTCTAGAGACATTCTATCAAACACTTGCAGGATATAACTTGCACATAAACTAACATGACATAATTTTGTTCCTTTCTCTTTGTTCTCATGAGTAATTTATCAAACACTTTGAGAACATAATCATGCACATGACACTAAACATCATATAGGCATCATAATTCAAATCCCCACTTACAATTTCAAGGGTTTAGCATAGATTCACATGATTCTATACATATATCAAATAACTCCAGATGAAACTTGTAACAAAACATGGATTGGAAACCCAATTAATCATTATAATCATGAATATAATCAAACCCAACATAAAATTCATGAAATCAATACACTTGGAGTTTTGTAAATAGTTTCTTGGACTTCAAGGGTGGAAGGGACCCTTGGATGAACATTTGACATACCTTAAAGCTTCAATTCTGAAAAATTGATGGATTTTCTTGGAACTTGAATTCTTGAATGTGATGAACTAGGGTTTGTTCTTAAAAAATTCTAGAGAGAGTGAGTTAATTTTCCCTTTTAGATGGCTTAGTTACATATTTTGGGGGATGATATAAGATGGAAAAAGACTCATTTACCCCTCAGGATGCGGGTTTTAATTACTAAAAACTGGACTAGTGATGCACAGACCGACGTATCATGTCAATGGGGTCAATGCTATGGCCGATGCACTGCGTCGAATCTGCGTCGGCTCACTGAAATTTGCACTGGGAGCTAGGAAAAAATACTCATCGATGCAATGGGCGACGCGGCGCGTTGAGATAGCGTTGATCCACTGGTTTGAACTTCCAATCAAATAAAGTCCTAAAAATTCAAAACTTGTTCGAGAACACCTACTGACATTCCTGATCATGAATCAACCTAAAAATCGATATTTAAAGGTCATAAGGGTTGTGAAAAAGGATCGCCTACTTACGAAGGCTAAAATAACTCTAAGTATGAACACTTTGCTAAAATTTTCTAAGTGTGGGACCCACTAACAAGCTTTAAAAGACTGAGTTATGCTTAGAATTTTGTGGGGTCTTACACTATATTACCCTTAGATGATAAGAATATTATAGTATGCCCTTGGTCGTTTCATTGTTCATCTTTCTATATAATATAATATAATATAATATAATATAATATAATATAATATAATATAATATAATATAATATAATATAATATAATATAATATAATATAATATAATATAATATAATATAATATAATATAATATAATATAATATAATATAGTATAATATATACATAAATAACCAACTCCAATACTTCACCAACATGTTTGTACTAAGATGTTTCAAATTGGATACTCTCTAAGTTTCTAACTCCCAAGATTTATAAATAGGAAAAAATATTTTTCACCAATCACTATAGGAATGCATCACTGGATTCATCAACAGCTAGAACTAAGAAAAATCACACAATAATAAACCAGATGTAGGTACCAGACCCATTAAAATTGTTAAATATCACTTTTAAGTAATTTATATGTAGAAACTTCAACATTTGTTGTATATAGCTAAGGGTAAACATGGGTCACATTTCTTTTAAAGAAAAAACGCCCAAATTTTAGAGATCTATCTATTGTGACTTTTATTGAAGAACACTCGAAGGATGACAATGAAAATGATTTGAACCACGGACTATGTAAGCGTTTGGATCCCTAGTTGATGGAAGTGGTCTTTTCCAGATCTGGAGAGACAGAAGGTGTCACTTTTAAGTTTGGAGACTATTATGATGACCCTACTGTTTTAAGATATTTGGAAAGGTTGGAAGGTGCATCTATTGCAAGGATTGGAGCTGAAGCTATAGCTGTGCTGGATAGTGTTAAAGCTAGTGTAATTCAGGCATTACATAAAGTTTTTTCTGTTAATGATGGGGAAGGTCGTATAAGACGATATGGTGATAATGAAATGAATGAATTTGATATTGCTAAGCCATTTGAGGATCTTAGAGAGCTTCGTGAACAAAATAATTTTATCACGGTGGTTAAGGATCCTTCTAGAATGAGTTCTAACTATCAAGAGAAAAATCTGATAACGAACAAAATAAAACATGCAAGTGTGAAGATTACTTTGACATTCAAAACTTTTGGGTTACTGTCTTTGTCTTACCACAAAGCATACCGAAAGAAATTGAGAGAAGTTGCAGGGAATATTTGTGGGGATGCACTAACGGGAATAAAAGGACTTCACCGGTAGCTTGGGAAAAGATTTGTCTTCCTAATTGTAGAGGGGGTCTTAATGTCAAAGATTGTAGGACCTATAGCGATTATTTCCAAAAGACCCTCAATTCAAGTGAAGCATATCAAAGTAGTAATAAAAATGAAGAAAAAGAAAAGAAAAAAAATAGTAGTGAAGGAAAACATGAGAACTAATAGGAAAGTAAGGCGGAACCTATTGAGTAATAAAGGGAAATGTTCGTGCATTTGATGTAGAACAGGAGAATGGAAACAGTTTTAACTTATGATGTGCATCTGATGTATAACAGGAGAATGAGAACATTTTTTAACTTTGGTTCAAAATATATCATAATATTTTTTTACAACTAAATTTAACTTACCCTTGTATCTAAAGCTGGTGATGTATGCTTGGGGCCATTTAGGTTTAGAGGTCTCCACCCTTTTAAGTCAGAAAATTGTGCTATGCATTTGGATCTTATTGGTGTTATGTATGGTTGGGAAGCTGCAGAGTGCTCCTTTAATAACCTTACTAATTAACAGAAGAATGATAAGACTTTTGGTGCATTATTACACTGTTATATTAAACAACAAGTGTGACTTTCTAAACATAATAAATAATAGACGAAAATGAATAAAAGCTAAAGACTACATGAATAGGATAATACTACCACAAACTCGGAGTTCTAAGCAGCCACCAAATTTAAGATAGCAAGATTAGGTTAAGATATTAATACAACACTCAACCACCAACTATGTGTGAACTTACCAGAATACAAGGTTTTCTAGCAGCTAAAATCTTAGAGCAAATTATTACTCCAGCTCTACATATAATAAGGTCAGCAGTTGCATACACTAAATCCATCGAGTGCAAGAACCTTTACCAAGTTAGGATCAAATCAGATTAAAATGGAGAAAAAAAGACACTCCCTTCCTTAACTTAGAAGCCTGAAATGTTATTTAGCATACAATAAATACACAATTTCTTGAAACAAAACGGCACTCACGGGGTTATGTATAACTAGGGATGAAATTTCATGACGCTCTCCATCTCATCATATGCTAAGACCCTAGTTTTCCATATCAAAAACAAGTCTTTTCGTTCATTTAACGCCTCAGAATACAAATGCAAGACTGGAACATTAATTGTATTAGCACCAAATAAGCCCCCAAGAATCAACACACCTTACCATCTCCCTTCCCTACAATGGCATTTGAAAAGAGATGCCTTGTTCTCACGGCCTTAGATATTGCCTCAAAGATAATCTCACTGGATTCCCTCATACCACACGCTTGCTCTTTTGCCAAAAATGATTAACATAAGAGTTAAATGAAACAAACACTTTATAAGAAAATAAAGAAGGCACCCGGTTAGCTATCCCGAGTACAGAATTCTGTTCTTGAATTACAACCTTAATGCCTTCGAGACTTGCAGCTAAGCAAATTAGAAATGAAACAAACCCACCAGTTCCAAATCCTTTTAGAACTTCCTAAGATTCATAAAGAAGATGATACCTTACGTAAAAAATAAGAAAAAAACACATTCAAAATGTTCAGCTAGATTAGTGCCTCAAGTTCTAAACGGTCTAACCTAAATTGGGAGAGAGTGATATCAAATTTATAGATTCTCATCACAATTATATGGACTGATATTATATTTATAGGTTCAAATCCTTAAAAAAATTCTTGTAGATTCTTAACAACTTTAATAATTATAAAGAACATGTTATATACAAGATGGAACCACTACACAACATTGGTTTATCTTTTTACATTATCAGGCTAAGAAGAAGTCTTACTTGCACCTAGTGTAACTAAATGCATGACACATGTTATCCTTTTATATTATTTTTTCCATGGTTAAGTTAAGAAATATCTAAAGATTCGTGATTTAGGAAAAAGGGTATAAAGAAAAATGATATGAATGTTAAACCATAACCCATAAAAAGGGTGTTAAATCGTAACCCAAAAAATTAACTTTTGTTGAATTATTCAACATCATATACAAAATAACTTTCTAAATTGTTTAATTTTGGCTCCACGAGTTCAATAAAATCGTGCATGCACCAGATACAGAAAAGTTTTTTACAAACGAGAATCACTCTCCACGCTCATGTTAATTATAAAACATAATTCTTGAGAACTAAATGGTTAAAAATAGCATAAGTAAAAGGAGAGGCTGCAACAGAAAAAAACTATTGATCTAGCGGTTGTACTTAAAATGTCTTGGTTCCACTTCTTGAAATGCCAAGACATACAATACTACTCGAGTTCATGAACATAATTGTGTTAGTATAAAGCTCATACTAAGAAACTGATGTACTGATTACAAGTGAGCAAGAAACCAAAAGAAAAACCCCTTTCCAAACTTACAGGGATTTTAAGAGGCTAAGTACTACTTTTATAGAGTGAGAGTCTAAGAATAAGTATTAATTGTGCTTCATCTACAAATTTCTCTTTACACCAAAAAGACAAACAATCACTCACCAAATCACGACGATCCCGTTTAGTAATAAAAACTTGGATCCACCTTGACCGATGGTGATATTTTGTGGATCCACACAGTAATTACATCAAAATACATGAACATTTAACATAACATTTGGAAGCAAAAACTGTACAATGCATGAAATCTGAGCTCTTGTTAATATAGCATCGTGGAGAAATTCTTTCTAATCAAAATAAAGTTTAAGTTAATCCTTCACAATCTTAACAAGCAAACCTATGGGTGCCTCGGCAGTTTTGAGGTAGGCGGATCCTAGCAAATCTCTGAGATAAAATCTTATTTCAAGTGGAGCGAGTCTAACATGCTTCTTTTCCAAAGCAGACATCGTCATCTCGTTGTACTTTTTACGATTGAGAAAAGACGTAAGCTCCTTTCTTCCTTGATACAAATTGCCAAAATTCTAGTAAGAGAGCGCACATAATTGTATTCTTAGATGAAATTTGAAAATAGAAGGGCGTGTCAAACCTGTGAGAGGTCCTTAAGAACTCATCCAATATTTAGAATCGCAAACCAATATATGATCAATAAGTTGTAGAGTCTTACAGGGAACACAAAAGGAAAAACAACCAAAAAAATAGCATGAGAATAGAATTGTATTAACAAACAGAACTTTAAAGACAAAATTGACAAAATTTTAACCACTCGTCTTGACAAAATTGATTCAAGATACATATTCCTTTATGAATGATACCATATATGTTCGCACAGGCTTATTTACGAAAAGGCGTAGGAGATATCCTTCTTTACCAACTAAATATTGACATAGGTGAGCAGCCTTGGATGGATACTGTACAACACATCCCCAATAAACATTCTGATACTCTTCTAGACTACAGGTATTGGATTTATTACACAAATCTAAGCATACTATCATATACAATTCTATAATTTTTCATTGACATACAAACTATCTTCAAAACATTAACATAAAAAACTTGTCCATTAAGATGCACATCATGATTTTGATGGCTTGGTAAGTATGATCCAAAATTAAGATTATGGCTTAGAAAAGTATGGATCAAAACCATTTTACATGGTAATTTACTTAGAACAAGCTTTCCAAGGAAGAAAAATAAGGATGCCTGGGTGCTTGAACTTTAAAGTATGTGGCAAATTCATTGATGAATCTAAGTGTAAATACTTCACAAGAAAAGACAAGGTTAAATACTAAAGCATGTATCGAGGACAGGTAGAAACGTCGACCTTTGTACTCCAAACTTATGATTCGATTGAGTGATCATTAATTATAATTTGTAACCACTTATAATAAGATGTTATATGAAGTTATTTGACAGTTAATACTAATCAACTCGGGCAGTACCTAGAATAAAATACGAAAAATATTCAAAAGCTATTAAAACTAAAAATTCAATACGTAAATAAGCACAAAAGTGACTGCTTTGAGAGATCTGTAACGCTTGATAATGAGCTTGGGAATACATACCAATATGTATGTCAGGGGTAGCAGCAGTTGTGGTATTTATAATGACCGTCACACGTTGATATTCTAATGCTACAGCATCAAAGACAGACTGTCGTATGCAATTTGTAGTTTGAACACCTAAAAGAGAAACATCAGACATTTGAAATACAAACACAAAAGTTAATCCTGTCGCAAAGTCTATAGCTGGAGAAAAACTTTCTTATAAGTATCTAGTTACCTACAATGACCAAGTTAGTCACGCCAATGCCCTGAAGATACGAATGAAAAGAATACACCGAAGTGGGGTTTTCACCAATTTATAATCGCCTTCCTAAAGAAAAATCCCATCAACCAGCTCTGCCCCCACAACTCCCTTTGATGTCGTCTTTGGTTTGCTATCACCTTACAAATGCCTATAAAATAATTCGACATCTCTTTCTAATGGGTCATGCTTGCGGACAATCTATCATGGAATTTGTTGATCAGAAATGAGTTTAACTTCTATACATCAGTTATAAACTAACAATCAGGTCACTAAAGTATAAACTACACATAACCATCCATAAAATATAGGATTAGTAACCTTACACAGCTTAGCTTATATATCACGTTAAAATCCATTGCAGTGACAACTACTACAGGTGTGTTAGGTAAGAAGGATTTTAATTTTCTCATGTTCAGTTGGTCAAATATTTTATATGTTTCCTAATAAAAGTGGAAAAAATAAATCCTACATATGGAATTCTATATTAATTGTGTCCTCCCCCACCCTCGAACACACCTCATCTTCAACCCTCACTGCATAGCCCCCATCCTATCCTCCCTACGCCCACCCCCACCCTTGATAGTATTTGTCTATATTATTTACATGTGTTTTTACTATGATATTTTTTGCTTCCTTATCCAACACAAAAAAATAAATCAAAATTCATTTATTTCCCAAAAAGAATATTTTTCAAGAAAATATTTTCCTTCCTACCGAACACATCCTACATCTCAATCCCAAACAAGTTAAAATCGGCTATATGAATCCTCAGTACTTCATTTAAGCTCAAATTAATGTTATGTTAATATTAACAGTTTTAGAACTTCTTATACTGTTAGTGTATATATAAGCTAAATCCAGCATAAATTCCTATTAACCAAAAAAAGATCCAAACTTTACAGTTGAAATGCAAAAGACAAAGGGATATAACAAAGTTCAAAGCAAGATAAAAATATCCAAACAATGTGGTGGGTATACCAGTAACTTCTTGTACTGTCATTTGAACTGTTTTATCGATCACCGCTTAAAGACAGAGAAACAATGGAAAAATAGTGAACCACCAAGAATCCTCTTGAGAAGTTAGTGTTCTTATTGTTATTTAGATCCACGATTGGATTTGGTGTTTGATAGCTTGAGGAAGTAGAGTTGTATGATTGTGTGCGGAGAGAGACAGAGAAATATCTAGAAGGAAAAGGAAACTAGTGGTTTGGTTTTAAAACAAGCTTACCATTTTACACTTGAAAGTGAGCATATTTACGGCCATACTATTGGTCGTCCCTAACCGTCCTTCTATATAGTAGAAACTAGATAATGAAGACCCGTTTTACGAGTCCAATATTACAGTTTTAAATATATTTATCAGTATTTAATTAGTTTATCCAAAAGAATTAAATTAATACTTTTAAATAAATACGATATAAAATGAAAATAGAGATCACATTTTAAGAAAATTATATTTTTTTATTTTATAAAATCAAATAATAGCTTAAAACTTATTTAAATTGCCATAATTCTTCAATGTTTACCTAATATACTAATTTTAATGTTTTGATTTTTCAATTTTAATTGAAAATTATACAAAAGGATAAATTAAAATTATAAGTGTCAGTATATAAAGATTTTTAATAAAATCTTATGAGTAGTATTTTTTTAAAATATGGTCCTTTTACCTAATATACTATATAAATAAAAGTAAATAGCGTTGTTATATTAAGGAGATAAGAGATTGTTCTTATCCATATAAATATATCCTACATTTATTTTCATAATGAATAATATAAAAATACTAAGGATACATTATTGATAGCTTAAAATTAACTATAAAAAACACAAATCAAATTAATATTGATGGAGTTAAAATTTTCTTTAAAGAGATTAAAAAATTATATGTTATTTGATGTCATTTTAAAGTATTTTATATGCAGGTTAATTTATCTATTATATCGCACTCTCTTCATTCCTTTTTATTTGCTCTATTTGGGTTAGACACATACCTTAATCTCCTACTTATACAAAATTAAAACTAATTTCACTAATTTACCTCTATTTAAATTTAATACATCTTTTCAAATCAATAATGATTACATTAATTGAACTAGAGTATAATAGGGAGATTTTGTTCAAACTATTCTTGAAAGATTAAAGAAAACAATTATTTAAAAATATAATTACAACCCAAATGGAACAAATAAAAAGGAATGAATGGAGTATCATATGTCTTATTTTTTCTCAATTTTTATGAAATTTTACACATAAATATATTTATATAATATAGTAAAAGTTCTTTACACTGACCATTTAATGTACTTCAATCTTTTTTTTTAAATTTATCTTTTAAATATCTGTTTTGCGAGCTGACATCACGTCAATTGTGATTACACCTACAATCCATAAGTGAATGCAAAAATTATGTGTACGAAGCATTATATGAATATTACATATGTAATTCTTTTTTATTTCTAGTAAAATATTTATAGACTGATTTAATGATATTTTTTATAAAATTAGTTGATAATGGACAAAAAAATCTTTAAATAGGTAAACAACTTTAAATTTTACCCACCAAATTTATGTGTGATAGCATTTTTTTGAGAAAAAAACTAAAATATTAATAGCTTGGAGTATTAAAAATTTTGGCAGAGTCAAGTTTTCACTTAGAAAGTTTAAAATATAACAAAATCAATATATGAAGAAAAATTTAACATTTACCACATAAAAATAAATAATAATTTTAGTTTTATATAAACATTCTAATATTTCGTGAAAGGAGATTCAAATTATAAATTTAAATTTATTTAAAGTATTGCTTCGTAAATAATATGGTTGAATAAGTTGGGACTTGAAAGTAAAAATATTGTTAGCCACATAATGGGTCCACTTAGAAAATGTAGACACATAAACTAGAAAAAAAAATGGCTAATTGAGTTCTTTGTTGATATTACTATTGACTAATGATTGTATCATTTATTAGATGTAAAATAACAAATATACCCTTGATCGTCCTCCAACCCACTCTTCTATATAATAAAAATAAAACTAGATAATGAAAGGCTCATTTACGGGTCTAAAATAGCAATTTTAAATATATTTATAGCTATTTAATTAATTTTTCAAAAAAAATGATCATTAATATTTTTGAATAAACATAATGAAAAATGTAAGCAGACATCACACTATATAATAAAAATATAACTTGGTATTTTTATAAAATCAAATAATAGCTTGTAACTTATTTAAGTTTTCATAATCAACATTTAAAATATCATATACTCTAATGCTTTAAAATTATAAATATATATTTATTTATATTTTCTATAAATCATACAAAGCAATAAAAGATGCTAATCCATACATAAATTGATTTTAAATACATTTAAATTCATTTTACGGGTGTTTAACAAACGAAAATAAGGACCTACTAGATGAATATTTTTATGAATCATAATGTTAAAAGGTTTCCTTTATGTCTTGTCTTACATACGTCAAAAATAGGAGACCAATTTAATATAGTAAGCAAGAAATATTTTTTAAAGTGAGTTGTCAACCTGATGAGGAAATTTACTACCCCAAATAAAGAGAATCAAAAGAAACATAAAAAATCAACAAGATATATATAGTAGTAATTTGACATGAGGTGGTTAATATTACATTTTAAATAAGTTGTTTAAAATAATTTTAATAGTTGATTAGTAAATAATTATATTTTCGTAAATTATAAGTATTGTAAATGACCCGACCCGACCAGGGGCCTTGTCGTAATGAGCATCTCAAGTCCAACCAAGAACGTAGACCACCCCCGATACCCAACCCAACCATCCAGCATATATTTTGAGTTAGATGAATTTTGAACATATAACAAGATAGGTCTATGACCGAGATCGACCCAAATGAGTCTAACCATCCAAACCCAACCAATAACCATAACCAAAGCCATAAACCGAAACCATAACAATAACCAAATCAAGTTCCATAACATAATATAAAAGGATGGAACAACTAATAATACGGTCAACTAATATAACCCTAATATCAATGCCAATACCAAGGCTGACATCACTACTGATCCCACCAATTCTAACTGATAGTAGTTCCACAAAAGCCTCTAACCAAAAAAAATAAGACCCGGTTGGTACATGCTCCCAACCATAGCCAAAACCAATCCATAAATAAACTAAAGTGTGTAATAACATCCATGAAAATGAAATGGAGCCTTCCGGAAAGATGGAAGCTCACCACTTCAATCCAAAAGTTGATCTCGAAATCTAATCACTATGTAGGAGGAGTAGAACGGCTGGTTCCTGTATCACGTGGGGATATAGTAGCCCAAAGTTGGGTTAGCGGGTGAATGCTAGCATGAACTTAGGATAAGGATAAAATAATTTCATCTAGTACCAAGTAAATCAACCATATGCATACAAACCATATATATATATATATATATATATATATATATATCCATGCCAGGAAAAAAATCGGGTTTAGTATGCATTTAAAATCATTAACCTGGATATGTGTAGCTTAAACATCCTAAAACTACCCACGTTCTATATGGGTCCAGTGTAACCCCCTAAACAGGTCTCAATGCGTGTAGCTGCAACAATCGAAGATACCATAAGAATAGGGAATTCCCAAGTACCATTCACTCTCCATAATACAAATGTATAGTGTACTTGGAGGATTCCCGCTTATCTTATAGTATCATTTATGGTCACCATAACCAACCTCTTATGTCAGAAAATATGAGTTTCCAGTGTTCGTTTATTGAACTCCCACCTTCACGGTTAGTTATCAAACCCCGTCATTATTGCCCAATTAAAAACCATATCCAACCAACTAATACATTATTCCATTTATTATTAACCAAGGCTATTAATAGTATGAAACATCCTAGGTTTTGACCCTCAAAAATTTTTTTGGGATTTCTGTTCCCCGGACACAATACGACTCATGGATATGAGCCGTATGTTAGGGTACGAGTGGTATGATCCTATCATATACTAATCAGTGTTAGTTGGTGGGATGTTTTTGGTCACTGAAATAGGTACGAATTAGGGATATGAGTCGTAGGGGTTGGTACGAGTCGTACTAGGGACTCGTATGGTAGGCATTGTTTGATCCTCCTGGTATTTTATTCTGTCAGGGATACGGGTTATGGATATGGATCATATGTTATGGTTACAACTTGGTTGGATGATTAGTGTACTGAAAAATATTTGATCCAAAGGTTGAGGCTTAGATATGAGTGATGGGTACTGATCGTATTGGGAGGGTATGAGTCGTATGGGTCAGTTGTATCCCTATGATAAAATTTTAAGAGATTTAAGTAGGGGTACTCTGGATATTTACCTACTTACCTTAATTGGGACCCACGACTTCAAATACACTTTGGAGGTTATTTAACCTATTATTCTATTTATTAACACTTAGAAACTTTTCCAAAATACTTCATAATTTTCTCAAGAGCTTTTAGGGAAAGAGGGCTAGGGTTTCATCTTGAGGATTGCTTTAAGGCTTTTCTTGGTGATTTCTTTCCATCAATTCTTTGGTATAAGGAATGATTCTCTTCCCTCGTTGTAATTTCAACTAAAGGCACGGTTTATATGATTGATTTCATGGTTTTACTATTTCATGATTATAGGTTTCAACTATTATTTGGGGGTTTTGATATTAATTGTTTGGTCATGATTTCCTATGGTTTTATTTATGTTTTTATATGCATTAATGGTGGATTTGGACATGTGGATTTTTTATGGTAATGGTTTAAAGGTCTTTGGAATTAGTTTTGGTTATATTATGCCCCCAATGTGTTTGATAAAATGCTTATAAAGATATGTTCATTGCATTAACTTCTTTTAATGGAACTCTTGCACGTTTTAAACTTGGTAAAGGAATTATGCACGGTTTGAATGGTTTTAAAAAGCTAAAGGTTAAATGGTTATTCTTATGGGGAATATGAAAGTCTCCCAAGTGGTTTAATATAGTATATGGAAGGTCACTTGAAAGTTCTCTTAACCTAAATAGTTTGTCTATGGATATTACTTGCAAGTAAGGAGTGGTATGACGATATCACTAATATTGGACTTGGTTAATAAATGGTAAATGGATTGGTTAGTCATTTTGAAACGGTTTTAATTGGGCATTAATGGCGGGATGTGTAGCAAAGCCGTGGAAGGTGGCATCCCAGGGGGACCAAAATTGGAAACTCGTATTTGTCGATATGAGAATTGATCTTAGTGGACTGTGTGCATGATGTCACTATTGGGGGATATACTAGTCATCCCATGGGATATTTCCTTGGTCGTGCGGCTTTATGCACTAGGGCCCTTTCAGAAAGAGGAGCTGAACCCATATAGCTCATGGGTGGTTTAGGATGGCCAAGCTACACAACCTAGGTAAAGATTTTAAATGCATGCTAAACCCGAATCCCCTTTCCCGTCACTTCTATATGTATGATTCTATGCATTATGGATGGTTTTACTTGGTTTTATAACTATCATTAATTTATCTTTATCCTAAGATTCATGCTAGCGGTCACTCGCTAACCCATCTATTGGAGGCTATATACCCATACTATGCAAGAATAGGTTGTTCGAATCCTCTTATATAGTGATTAACTCAGAGATAACATTTAGAATAAACTGGTGAGCTTTCATCCTTTCAGAAGGCATCATTTCATGTTATGGATATTGTTAGACATTTTGACTTTATTTTGGATATTTGTTTCGGCCATGGTTAGGGGCATATCCCAATCGAATTAACTTACTCTTTTGGATAAAGGCTTTGTGGTACTTCTGGGGGTTAGAATGGGCGGGATCGATATTGGTGTTTTCCTTAGCATCGATATTAGTATTGGGTCTTACACCCATAGATAATATTGTTAGTTGTTACATCATATTACATTTTGGGATAGATTATCATATTATGTTTTGGTATTCTCTTTGGTTAAGTCCTGGTTTATGGCCTATGGCTTGGTCGGTATGGTTGGGCAGTTGGTGTGGTATGGGTGGACTCGATTGGGTCGGTCATGGTTGTGACCCTATATCAAAGTTTTCACGAGAGAATTTATGCTATCTTGTTATATTCTTAAAATTTAGCCCATTAAAGTCTGGATATAGGTGGTTGGGTTGGGTAACAGAGGGGGGTCCCCAATCCTGGTTAGACTTGGGATGGCTATTACGACAAGGCCCTTCGTGTCAAGTTAGTATCAAAGCGTAGGTTCATGGTCAACTCGGAAGTACACAAAGCCGTGTTGAGTAAAGTCTCTTTTAGGGGTGTGAAGCGTGCCATACTTATAAGAGAGAGGTTGCTAGACATTTAGGAATGTTTCATTTTCTTGGTATTCTATCTTTAAGCTTGAGTTCTAAATCCTAGAAGCTTCTCTAATCCTTTTTTGTTCATCTTTCAGATCATGCCTCTTAGATCTAAAACACAAGGAAATTCTACCATCCCATCTGGGGATAATGTTGAAAGGGTACGTCCTACATCTGGAGTACATCTTTAATCTCATGGTCTTATTCCCGATAGTGCTGGATTTGCTCCTATTCTGACTAGTTCAACTTAGGTCCCTAAGGGTAACATGACAAATACAGAATTTTGTCAGTCTATTCATGTTATTCCACAACTGCTTGCTGCTCAGGCTGAGTGAGGTGCGGATGGTGCTTTGTCTACTGAGGACACAAGGGTTGTCAATATATGAAGATGGGTTCTCCTACTTTTACTGGAGTGAAAGTGGAGGAGGATCCACTGGGCTTCTTGGATGAGATGGAAAAGATCTTTCGGGTGATGCAGTGTAACACCCTAAAAATATGTCCCGAGACATCACACAGTGATCAAGACTACAAGTAGCCTTAAGCTAACCCTTTGAGCCTACTTCTAATTCTGAAACTCATAATATAGGTAACTTAGGTATTTGAATCTACTGAAATACTTAAATACGACATTTATTGTATTATCGGATTTTAATTTAGATGAATATAATGTCTGAGAGTACTTGGCTTCAATATCTAAAAAACCAATACTAAAAAAAGAAATCTAAAATATTACTAATAGTTTGACAAGCCTCTACTTTTAATAACTAGAGAGTCGCTGGGACAGACCTCCAGCTGACTCAAACAGAATAGAAAATAACTGAGCAAATACTGCATAAAGCTGAAAGTCTAAATAAATGGGTCCTCGAACCATGAGGATTCACCAACTGCCGAAATGTAGATAGAGATGCCCGCGGTCAATTATGCTGCTGGGACTGAGTACCTGAACCTACATTATTAAACAATGTAGCACATAGATGTATATGTAGATCAGTACTTTTGGAATGTACTGAGAATATGGGGGTGAATTCATAAGTAAAACAAGAAATACAATAACTCAAATAAACTTTCAAGACTGCATGCTAAATGTGAGTGACTCACCTTGGTTTGAATAATAAAGTTGACGAATCATAAATCATGAGTTATGAAGCATAAAGACACTCTTGTGAGCCACTACACTAAGTTCTCTGAAAACTATTTTGACATTTTGATTTAAGAATTAGGGGATTTGGGAGGTTCTTCTAATCGACATAAACCATGTGAGCTGTCATGGAGTCCAACGTCATACCCACGTTGGGGAGAGTTGTTCTACTCTTGCCTTCGGAATAGAACTTTATCTTAACTGATCACTATCTTAGCCTACTATAGGAAAATCATAAACCTACGGTGGCACATAGTTCTAGGGCATGAGACCTTCGAAATTATACCTAACTTAGTGCAAAATAGACATAAACTCATTGGGTTTTGGTTTGTACGCTTGATAACAACGGTTTGAATTCTAATCAAAAAATGAGGGATATTATATTATCTCCCCCTTAGGAACATTCGTCCTCGAATGAGACTAGTTATTTGAGAAACTAGGAGATCTAAAAGTATATATAGAACATGACTACATAATGAAAATTAAGAACTGAAGAGAATTAATCTGGGGATAATCATTACCTTAGGTTGAAGCTGAACTTGTAGAGAAAAGATGGGGGTACTTGGATCACATATCTGCCTCTGCTTCTTAAGTGTCACTCTCAATGGATTGATTCCACCAAAGGACTTTGACCAAGGGAACTTCTTTATTCCTTAGCCTATGAGTCTGATGATCAAGAATTTCACTGGAATCTCTTCGTAAAAGAGGCTATCATGAATATCTATGCTTTCTAAGGGTACTACTACAGTTGGATCGCCAATACATTTCTTTAATAAGGATACATGGAACACAGGGTGAATGGATGACAAATTTGTAGGCAACTCAAGCTCATATGCCACCTTCCCAACACGGCTCAATATCCTATAAGGACCAACATATCAGGGGCTAAGCTTCCCTTTTTTACCAAACCTCTTCACCCCTTTCATAGATGAAACCTTCAAGTAAACTAAGTCATCCATTTTGAACTCAAGATCTTTTATCCTCACATCTGCATAGGATTTCTGATGACTCTGGGTTGTTTTCAACCTTTATAAAATTAACTAGACTTTGTCCATGGCTTCAAACACCACGTCTGGCCCTATCAAACCAACATCACCCCCCTTGAACTAAATGATCGGTGATCTACACCTTATTCCATAGAGAACCTCAAACGGGGCTATCTGAATGCTCGAATGGTAACTGTTATTGTAGGAAAACTCATTCAACGGAAAGTGGTCATCCCAATTACCTTTAAAGTCAAGGACACATGCCCTCAACATATCCTTAAGGGTATAAATGGTCCTTTCTACTTGACCATCTATCTGAGGGTGAAAAGCTGAACTTGGGTACCAAGACTCTTCTGAAAGGCTTTCCAAAAGTGAGAGGTAAACTGAGTACCCCTATCTGAAATGATAGACACAAGAATTCAATGCAATCTAACCAACTCTATAATATATAGCTTAGCATATTGTTCAGCTGAGTAGGATTTATGAACTGGTAGGAAATAGGCTGATTTGGTCAACCTAAATACAATAGCCCAAATCGAATTATGCTGACGATGTGAACAGGGTAACCCTGTTACAAAATCCATGTTCACCTCTTCCCACTTACAGGTGGGAATACTAAACTCCTACAAGGTGCCATCAGGCCTTTGGTGCTCCACCTTAACCTGTTGACAAATAACATACCTAGCCATAAACTTCGCAATATCTTTCTTCATGCCACTTCACCAATAGATTTCTCACAGATCTCGGTACATCTTAGTGGCACCAGGGTGAATAGAGTAACACACGCCATGCGCTTCAGCCATAATCTGCTGCCTCAAATCATCAACAGCTGGCATACATAATCTACTCTGGTATCTCAACACACCATCTCCCTCTTAGGAGAAAACCTTCACCTTCTAATCTCTAACCGACTCCTTCAACACAACTAGGATGGGATCATAATCTTGCTTCTTCTTCACCTCAAAAACCAAGGAAGATTTTGCACTACTCTGCACCCAAACGCTACCCTCAGCTGAGTCAACAAAATGAACGCCCAATCTAGCCAATTGATGAACTTCCCAAACTAGGTCTTTCTTATCACTCTCTACATGAGCAACACTACCCATAGATAGTCTACTAAGGGTGTCTTTCATTAGATTGGCCTTGCCTAGATGATACAAAACACTTATGTCATAGTCTTTTAATAGTTCTAACCACCTTCTCTGACAGTGATTCAACTCTCTCTATGTAAATACATATTGCAAGCTTTTGTGGTTCGCGAACACATCAACATGCACACCATAAAGATAGTGCCTCCAAATTTTCAAGGCAAATACAACAATAGCTAACTCAAGATCATGAGTAGGATAGTTCTTTTCGCGAGGCTTAAGCTATCCATAGGCATAGGCTATAATCTTACCTCTCTATATCAAAACACAACCCAGACCAACTCTAGAAGTACCACAATAGACAATGAATCCATCTGTACCATCAGGTAATACCAAATCTGAGGGTGAAGTGAGTCAAGCCTTCAACTCCTACAGCTCTTCTCACAGGAATCCGACCACTGAAACTTAACCTTTTTTTGAGTCAATCTATACATAGGGGACGCAATAGATGAAAATCCCTCAACAAACCATCGGTAATAGCCAGCTAAACCCAAGAAACCCCTGATGTCTGACAGAGAGATGGGTCTAGGCCAGTTTCTCACTGCTTCAGTCTTTTTGGGATCGACTCTAATGCCATCACCAAAAATAATATGACCGAGGAAAGCTACTGACCTTAGCCAAAATTCACACTTGCTGAATTTGGTAAACAACTGGTGATCTCTAAGAGTTTGCAACACAATTCTAAGATGGCCTGCATGGTTGTCCTCACTATGGGAATAGACAAAAACATCATGGATAAAGACTATGACAAACATATAGAGGTACTGTTTGAAAACTCGGTTCATCAAGTTCATGAAGGCTGCTGGGGCATTTATTAGCCTAAAAGACATGACTAAAAACTCGAAGTGATCATAACGGGTTCTGAAATCTATCTTTGGAATATCACATTCTCTTACTTTAAGCTGATGATAGCCAGATCTAAGGTCTATCTTTGATAAATAACTTGTACCTTGGATTCGGTAAAATAAATCATCAATTTTAGGAAGAGGGTACTTGTTCTTCACTGTGACCTTGTTAAGTTGATGATACAATGCACATACTTAAAGAACTATCTTTCTTTCGCATGAATAGGATGAGAGTGCCCTATGGAGAAACACTAGGCCTTATGAAACCTTTATCTAGAAGATCTTTGAGTTGCTCTTTCGGCTCTTTAAGATCAGCGAGAGTCAAACAATAAAGAGGAATAGAAATAGGCTGAGTATCTAGAAGAATGTCAATACCAAATTCTATTTCTCTATCGTGAGGTACCCCTAGAAGATCTTTGGGAAAGACTTCAAGAAACTCATTGACTATACAAACTGATTGAATATTTGGAGTCTCAGACTTAATGTCTTTGACTCAAACTAAATTATAAATGCACCCTTTTGATATCAACTTTCTGGCCTTAATATAGGAAATGAAAATGACTCTTTGGAGATACTGAATTACCTTCCCACTAAAAAATTGACTCATCGGGAAACTAAAATTTCACCAATCGAGTGCGACAATCTATAGATGCATAATAGGAATAAAGACAATCCATACCCAGAATAAGGTCAAAGTTAACATTATCTATTCTATTAAGTCTGCTAACATAATCTTATGAAGGACAGTGATAGGACACTTTCTATAGATATTTTTGTCATCAACTGACTCACTTACAGGGGTAGAAACTGAGAAGGTCTTCAAAAGTTTTTTGAGATCCATTCTAAAGTTTACTGCAACCATTAGAGTCACATAAGAAAAATTTAACCCTAGGTCTAACAACACATAAACCTCAAAATGAAAACATCTGGTGAACTCTTCTGCTCCTGGCAGGATGGTAAAGCATAAAACTAATTTTGGCACTGACCGCTACTGGTACTTGATGATGTACCCTGAAAAGGGGTTGGGCGACCTAGTGGAGCTAGTGCGCTAGTAGCCTGCGTCTGGGGATGAACATTCCTATTTTCTTGCTTAGCATATGGGCACTCTTTAATTTCATGACCCAACGTACCACAACTCTGGAAAACTTTAGTTCCTCTCAAACACTCACCAAGATTATCTTTACCACACTTAGCACATGTTAGATAATTGGGCCTTCTACTCATACTATTCTGAGACCTGGTTAAAAAAGTCTTACCTCACTTTTCCTGCTTTTTTATACATATGGGGGGAACTGGATAAAGATGGCACAGGCATATATAAGTGACTCTAAAACTGTGAGTGATTTCCCCCTCTGAATCTTGCTTAGCCAAACTCAAACTATCCAATTCTAGCCTTCTTATTTTCTATCTCTCTCTCCTTTAATTTCTCTACCTTAATCTGTTGAGCATAAATCATCAGCCTAGTAAGATTCATATCCCTAATAATCATGGAAGTCCTACACTCTTTGACTACCAATCCAGATACTTCAATAACAAACTTACTCATACTAGATCTACACTCAACTATTAAATCTGGAGCATACTTAGACAACTGGTTGAACTTAAGATATTACTCTTTCACTGTCATCGAGCCCTGCCTCAAGTTCATAAACTCCTCTATCTTAGCTTCCTAAATCTCACATAGAAAGAACCGATCTAGGAACACATCCCTAAATACCTGCCAACTTATGGGAGTTGTATCCTCACCTCTACCATTCTTCCACATCACTATCCAATCATAAGCAATATCTTTAAGCCTATAAGATACCAATTCTACACTCTCCTCCTTATTAACATGCATAATTTGGGTGATATTTTTAACCTCATCAATATAGAGTTGTGGATCCTCACCTACTTTTGACCTAAAAAATTTAGGTGGATTCATACTCATAAGGTCACGGATTCTAGCAATAGCTAAATTAGCATTCTGCTGAAGTGGAACTGCAGCCTGATAGTTACTCTGAGCATTGGCAGTCATAGCTTAGGCCAATGCCTAAAAAGCAGCTCAAAACTCAGCATGGGATACATTCTCATTCAGAGGGTCGGTGGGCTGGGGTGGCTGGTTATTATTTCTGAGTGCATTCACTCAGCGAGGCATATTCTATCATGTAATAGCATGAGTTAAAAATAGATAGAGACAACTAAAAGCACGATAGAGCATGAAAGAAAAAGATATTTTCCTAAAACATTTCGTAGCCTCTAGCTTATAAATATAACGCTCTTCACATCCATGATCAAGACTCTACGTAACACGGCTTGTCTGACTCCCTAGGAATATTTAAACCTTAGGCTCTGATACCAAGTTTGTAACACCTCAAAAATATGTCCCGTGATATCACACGGTGCTCAAGACTACAAGTAGCCCCAATCTAACCCTTTGAGCCTACTTTTAATTCTGAAACTCATAATATAGGTAACTTAGGTATTTGAATATACTAAAATACTTAAATACGACATTTAATGTCTTATCGTATTTGAATTCAGGTGAATATAAAGTCTGAGAGTACTTGGCTTAAAGATCTAAACAACTAATACTAAAAAAAAGAAATCTAAAATATTACTAACAGTCTAACAAGCCTCTACTTCTAATAACTAGAGAGTCGTTGTGACAGGACCCCAACTAACTCAAACTAAATAGAAAGCAATTGAGCAAATACTGCATAAAGTTGAAAGTCTGAATAAATGGGTCCTCAAACCATGAGGACTCATCAACTGTAGGAATGTAGATAGAGATAGTCGCGGTCAATTATGCTGTTGAGACTGAGTACCTAAACCTACATTATTAAATAATGTAGCACATAGACATATATGTAGATCAGTACTTTTGGAATGTACTGAGCATTTGGGGTGAATTCATAAGTAAAACAATAAATGCAACAATTCAAATAAACTTAAAAGACTGCATGCTAAATGTGAGTGACTCACCTTCGCTTGAATAATAAAGCTAACGAATCATAAATCATGAGTAATGAAGTGTAAAGATACTCTTGTGAGCCAACACACTAAGTTCTCTGAAAACTATTTTGACAATATAATTTAAGACTTAGGGGCTTTGGGAGGTTATTCTAACCGACATAAACCATGTGAGCTGTCATGGAGTCCAACGTCTTACACACATTGGGGAGAGTTGTTCTACCCTTTCCATCGGAATAGAACCTTATCTTAAGTGATCATTATCTTATCCTCCTATAGGCAAATCATAAACCTACGGTGGAATATAGTTCTGGGGCATGATACTTTTGGAATCATACCCAACTCGGTGCTAAATACTACTCCTACACTTATCGCTCAGAACTTTAGGTAATCCACCTTAAAATAGCACAAGGATTTGTAATTAAAACTAATTATGCTTCTCTTCTTTAGATCTCAAACTATATGAACAATGTGGATTCCTTGTCTAAAGATCAATCTTTGTTTTTGAAAGCACTTGGGAAAACTTGTCAATAAAACTTGAGCTCATAATCTCCTTATAAACTAATCACTTATACTTAGGACTCAAAATATAAAGCTTTAATGCATCAAAAATCATATTTAAACTTCATGCTCAACAATCATCTTAAATGCTTTCAACAATCTTAATCAAGATAGTGGAATATAACTCATAATATGAATTTCATGATTTCAAATATGGACAAATGTAAATCTTTTGTAATTGAAGCCTTAATTAACGTGATAATTTCGTAAACTAAAAATAACAAGAATTGGGTATCAACCCTATATTTAATTTATGTAAAATTTAACTTAAAATTAAGATTTGGGAACAAGGGTGGAAGAAAACCCTCGTTCATACCCCACATACCTTATTTGGCTTGATTTGATTGAACAAATTGACTTTTGAAGCCTTGAGAATGTTCTTGGAGGCTTTTCTTGAAGTTCTTGGCTTAGGAATCTCAAGTTCTTGATTATCGTGAAGAGAACATAATGGAATCTTGAAGCTCTTGGGAGATAATCTCAAGAAGAAACCCTAATCTTGTTCTTCAGGATGAATAGGATTAAGGGTTTTCAAAATTGATTTATGATGGCAATATACATATTTTTGATAATTTAGGTCATGGGAGGCAAAGGAAAAGTCCAAAATACCCTTATGAAAACAATCATAATTTTGCTGAGATTTTTCTTTTGATGACTTGGGTTGATAAGTCATCACTTAGGTGATGGCTTATCACCTCAAGTTATCACTTTTGATCAGTTTTGGGCCCTTTCTGGTTGTGGGTGACGACTTAGCTAATAAGTCATCACATAGTTGATGGCTTATCAGATCTGGTCGTCACTTAGGAGATTAATTTGATGGGTTTCTAGTTTGGGCTGATGACTTGGCTGATAAGTCATCACATAATTGACGGCTTATCAACTGACAGACGGACATGCTGAAGTAAAATAAGCATAATTGTTTGCTCTAATATCGAATTAAGGTGAAACCAAATGCGTTGGAAAGAATATTCAAAAACCTTTTAATTAATATAAGGTAGGGCTCATAACTCATTATATACAAGGAGTAATGATTGTTTAAATTTGACGCAAGATGAAATGTTTGCTTAAACTTAATCAATGGAAGCATCCTAAATTTATCTTTGAGTTGGGAGGTATTTATGACCTCGATTGATATAAAATGATATTTTAACACTATATAACTTATCATTATCCATATATAGACATAGAATTATTGGGTTTTGGTCTGTACGCTTGATACCAACGGTTTGAATTCTAATCCAAAAATGGGGGATGTTATATCCAGGCTACAAATGTAGAGGGGGTTAACCTTACAATTTATCATCACAAGGATATTTCTTATCAGTGGTATGAGGAGTGGAATAGGGATATGTAGAAGAGGAATGGTTGTGGGAGGCCTTTTCTAATGCCTTCTTGGATAGGTTTTTTCCTCAAGAGTTGAGGGAATCTAAGATGGAGAAGTTTGTGAACCTCTGGTAAGGAAGGATGTCAGTAAAGAAATATTCTTTGAAGTTCCATCATCTATCAAGGTATGCTCCTGAAATATCTCGAGGTTGACTATTCATATACAGTAGGTTAAGGATAAGAAGAGGAGGCAGGCGGGTTTCGGGGATAAGAATGAAAAGACGAGTAGGTTTTCTGATCATGGAGGTACTCTATCTCACAATGGTAAAGATGGTGGCAAGTGGTAGAAAAAGAAGTGAGGGAGTTCTCGCTTTTTTTTTGCTAGTGCTTCTTATCAGTTGGGAGACAGGCATCATCAAGGTAGCAACAATTCTTGGGCACAGGTTACCCAATCTCAAGTGAGCAAAGGTCATTCAATTTCTTCATGTCCTCCTTATCTATTCTATGGTTATCCCCATCAGGGTTATTGTGAGGAAGGGGGACAAATACATTAAGTATGGACAGGCAGGACATCGACTCAAGAATTGTCCAATTAATAAGGTTGCTAAAGGGCAAATAAGATTCATATGGCTTCATCTTCTGCTCCTACACCTGGTGGTGTTACATTTTCTTCTGTTACTGTTCCTGGTTCTAGTATTGTTTAGAACAGTTTGTATGCTTTAGCATCCTGGTAGAAATCTTTGGCATCACCTGATGTTGTTACTAGTACATTACAACTTTGCTCTTGTGACATATATTATTTGCTTGATCCTGGGTCTACTCTCTTCTATGTGAATTTTTATGTGGTTGTATCTTTTAGTTTTGATTTGAAAGGTATTTGGATCTTTTTCTATTTCTACCTTAGTAGGTGACTAGATTATTACTAAGAGAGTTTATAGGGGGTATGTGGTATCTGTTGGTGGCAAGTAGACCTTGGTGTATCTGTCTGAGTTGGATATGGTAGATTTTGATATCATTTTAGGTATGGACTGGTTACACTCTTGTTATGCGTCTTTGGATTATCAAAATTGTAGGGTTATCTTTAGGTTCCCTTATGAACTAGTTATAGAATAAAAGGGTGTTTCTTTAGCTCCTGGGGGGGAGATTTATTTCTTATCTTAGAGCGTGGAGGTTAATTTCCAAGGGTTGTCTTTATCAGTTGCTCTGGGTTCAAGATTTTAACTTAGAAGGTCCTTTTTTGTCTCCAGTCTCTATGGTTAATAAGTTTCCAGAGGTCTTTCCAGATGATCTTCCTGGTTTTCCTCTGGATAGGAAAATAGAGTTTGGTATTGATTTGCTTCCAAACACTCGTCTAATTTTTACTTCTCTGTGTAGAATGTCTTCGGCTGAGTTGAGAGAACTTAAGGATAAACTTAAGGATCTTCTGTACAAAGGGTTTATTCATCCTAGTGTATCTCCTTGGGATGCACCGATGTTGTTTGTGCGCAAGAAGGATGGTTCCGTTCGGATGTACATTGTCTACAAGCAGTTGAACAAGGTGATGGTGAAGAACAAGTACCCTCTTTCTTAGATAGATGACTAATTTGACTAGCTGTAAGGTGCCAAGTTATTCTCTAAGATAAATCTTCGATCTATGTACCATCGACTTAAGATTAGGGAGATGGATATCCCTCAGATGGCTTTGCATACTTGCTATGGGCATTTTGAGTTCTTGGTGATGTAATTTTGGTTGACCAATGCTCCGACAATATTTATGGACTTGATGAACGGAGTTTTCAAGCAGTATTTAGATCTCTTCGTCTTTGTTTTTATTGATGACATTTTAGTTTATTCAAAAAGCAAGGTGGATCATGATAATCACCTCTGTGTGGTGTTGCAGACCTTAAAGGAACAACGGTTGTATGCCAAGTTCTCCAAGTATGAGTTTTGGTTGAATGTCATGACTTTCTTGGGTTATATTATTTCTAGTGAAGGGATCACGGTAGATGAGCAAAAGGTTGTTGTGGTGAAGAGGTGTCCTAGGCCCATGACTCCATCCAATATCTAGAGGTTATTGATTTTAGCCGGGTATCATAGGCGGTTTGTGGAAATATTTTCTTCGATAGCGGCTCCTCTGACTAAGTTGACTCAGAAAAAGGTTAAGTTCTCTTGGTTGAATTCTTGTAAAGGGAGTTTTGAGAAATTGAAGGACAAGTTGACTTAAGCTCCAATCCTGATTTTGCCAGAGGGAAATGATGAGTTTGTGGTTTATTGTGATATATCTTGAGTAGGTCTTGGTTGTGTTTTGATGCAACATGGGAAGGTGATTGCCTATGTCTCCAGGCAGTTAGAGATACATGCGAGGAATTATCCTACTCAAGCTTTGAAGTTGTTGGCGGTTGTGTTTGCTTTAAGAATATGGCGGCATTATTTGTAGGGTGTTCACGTGGATATCTTTTCTGATCACAAGAGTATTGGTATGTGTTAACCCAGAAAGAGCTTAATCTCAGGCAAAAGAGATAGTTTGATCTTCTCAAAGACTATGATATGAGTCTTCACTACCACCCAGGTAAGGCTAACGTGGTTGTTGATGCTCTTAGCAGGTTATCTATGGAAAGTTTGGCTTATATGAAGGAAGTAAAGTGGGAATTAGTAAAGGATATTCACTTCTTGGATAATCTTAGAGTTTATTTTTTGGACTCTAAAGATGGTAGTGTGATGGTGCAAGAAGTGGTTCAATCATCTCTTGGTGTAGAGATTAAGGAGAAGTAAGTGATGGATCCTTTCTTGATGAAAATCAAGAGTGAGGTTGGTGGGTAAAAGGTAGTGGTGTTTGAGATCAGTGATGATGGTACATTATGGCACTAAGGGAGGTTGTATGTTCCTGATATCGACTGGTAACACCAAAGGGTTTTTGCTGAGGTAAATGAGTCACACTATGTTGTTCATCCCAGCCCGACAAAGATGTATCATGATCTCAACGAGATCTATTAGTAGAATGGCATGAAAAGAGATATGGTAGATTTTATGAATAGGTGTATGGTATGTCAACAGGTTAAGGTTGAGTACATGAGGCCTGGAAGGTTGTATCAAGAAATTACTTTGCCCGAATGGAAGTAGGAAGTGATCAATATGGACTTTATCATCAGTCTTCTTCAGTCACAGAATTAGTAAGATTCAATTTGGGTTATCGTGGATAGGATGACTAAGTCTGCTCATTTCTTGCCAGTGCGGTCTACCTTTTTTGTGTAGGATTATGCAAAGCTGTATCTTCAGGAGATTGTGAAGCTGCATGGGGTGCTTGTTTCAATTATTTCTGATCGTGATACACAGTTTACGTCTCACTTCTGGCGGTCTTTCCAGAAAGGGTTAGGGACTAAGGTAAGTCTGAGTACTGTTTTTCATCTGCAGTCGGATAGGCAAGCGAAGAGAACTATTCATACATTGGAGGATATGCTTTGGGCCTGTCTGATTGACTATGGTGGCAATTGGATTGAGCATCTACTTTTGGTGGAATTTACTTACAACAATAGCTATCATTTGATCATAGGTATGGCTCCTTTTGAGGCGTTGTATGGTAGGAGGTGTAGATATCCTATTAGTTGGTTTAAGCTTGGGGAGGAGGACATGTTTGGCCTGGATTTGGTTTATTAAGTGATGAAGAAGGTCAAGGTGATTCGGGATAGGCTTAAATCTTCCCAAAGTCGCCAAAATTCCTATATAGATGTTAGGCATAGAGACTTGGAGATTGAGGTCGGGGAAAGGGTGTTTCTCAAGGTGTCTCCCATGAAGGGAGTGGTGCAGATTTTCAAAAAGGGGAAACTCAATCCTCGATAAGTTGGTCCTTACGAGATTTTGTGAAAGGTGAGAAATATTTCTTATGAGTTAGAGTTGCAATTTAGCTTATGTTTGGTTCATCTGGTCTTTAATGTTTCTATGTTGAGGAAGTACATTGGTGATCCTTCTTCGGTTATTCCTTTGGAAGCATTGGGTATTTTGGATTCTCTTTCTTATGAAGAAGTCTTGGTTGCGATATTAGATAGGCAAGTTCATCGGTTGTGGATAGGGGTGTTCATGGGTCGGTTTGGATAGGTTAGTGGTTAAAACCAAACCAAACCACAAAAATAAAATAACCATCGGTTTGGTTCGGTCTTTTGGTTTTTTCGGTTATTAACTAGCCTACTCCAACCATCTCTAGAATAAACTCCTTTTTTTAACAATTTAACCCGAAGAAAAGAGTATCAAATTGAACAATTTCTCATGAAATATTTGTACAGTGATGGACAAATGACACTATAAACTCTTAAAAATTAGAACAAACATATTAAACAAATCCAACATTGAGATGAAAAGCACTAGCTTTGTATTGTAGGCACTAAGATTATCCAAAAACATACAAACACATACATGTACTATGTAAAACAGAGCTTTGTATTCTATTGCAGTGTACTGCAAGAAGAGACAGAGTTGGGGAAATTTGAGTTATCTGTTTACTTTATAGACTAGCTAGGTGAGCTAATCATATAGAGAAAAGATTGAATAAACAAGGAAACATAAAACTACCATTTGAACCAGGGACCATGGTAACTCGTTTGAAAGATTCTTTATTTATGTGACCGAAGATGAAGCAGCATACGGATTACAGTTTCAGTCATCATTCATTCCATCTCTCTTGGGTTATCCACAAACTATACATCAATAAAAATTTAGTAAAATTTAATAAAACCCCTCTGCACCAATGCCTGGCTAAAGTTCCATCCCATGAAACTCTGGGATTTTACCATAGAATTGAATTAGATTTAATCACCGAAAACATTCCATAAAAAATGAAGAGAAGACTATACTATGAAAGCGAGCATAAACGAGATATAGGTGGTTAAGAAACTAAACAAGAAAATATTACAATTTCTGAGCTAGCCAAGACTCTAGAAAACATGGCACAAGTATAATCAGCAGGAAGAAAGTGAAACACTTGTAGTTGCATGGACCATCAATGCAAAACAAATGAGAGGGAAAACCCCTTCACTTGGTAACTCTTAGCCTAGGACTATAAGAGCCCCCCTCTTCCAAATTTAGTTCAATCTTTCATAATCCACTTCTTGTAAACAAATAAACAAAAGAACGACAATGATTTATACAGTTGCTCATAATTAAAGGTACAGATGGCAGGAAATAGAAGAAAAAATCATTTAAAAAAATTAATTGCATGTCATGCACTCCTCTAAATTCTTGTATAAAAATTAGCTAAGGTAGCTAGAATAAAAAAAACTAAAAATTACCTTCCCAAGCTTTAATAATCTTGTATTTAAAATTTTCACTTCCTAAGCTTAAATCTTTATTTTTGCTTTTCCTTGTGAGATGAAAATCTGAAAAGAATTTTTTTTATCGTCTGCTTTCAATGAAGAACAACAGAAGCTAATGCGGTGCTGCCTTTCAATGAAGAACAAAAGAAGCAGCAGTTGATGTACTACGTATTGTGAAAGCTGAAGTAGAAAAACTGAGGTAGGGACCTTAGGGTTAACTTATTAGTAATAGTAGGTAGAGTTGGGCTTGGGTTGGAGCTTTGGGCAATTGAGCTAAAGTATTGGTTGGGCTAGACATAAATTAAAATTTAGTTTAAGATTAAATTTAATAAAATATTTATATTTATTTATAAATTATATATAAATAATTATATAATATATATATAAAATTTATCAGTTCGATTTGGTTATTTTCACAGTTTTTTTAAGTAAAACCATAACCAAACCAAATAGCATCAGTTTTTTAAAATTTAAAATCAAACCTAACTAAACCAAACCAAACATCAGTTTTTTTAATCGGTTTACGATTTGGTTTGGTTTTTAACCAAACCCATGAACACCCCTGGTTGCAGACCAAGGATGTGACTTCGGTTAAGGGTCTATGGCCGAACCATAAGGTGGAAGAAGCTACTTGGGAAGCTGAATAGGACATGAAGTTCAAGTATCCACTTTTTTTTTTGCTCCTAGGATTCGTGCGAAAGGTATGTGTCTTAAACACATCTTTATTCTTTGAGTTGTTAAAGAAAAGATAAACATCTTTGCCTATTTGTTTTCAAACTTTGATACAAGGATGTTTGATGATGCAAATGACTCTGTGTGTAGTTACCCCTAACTTGTCTGTCATTCAGAGACGAATGTTCCTAGTGGGCGAGACTGAAACATCCTGGGTTTTGACGCTTAGAAAAATTCTTAGGATTTCCATTCCGCAGACCCAATATGACTCATGGGTACGAGCCATATATTGGGGTACGAGTGGTATGGTCCTATCATATGTTGACCAGTATTAGTTGGTGCGATGGTTTTAGTTATAGGAATAGGTACGACTTAGGGATATGAGTCATAGGGGTTGGTATGAGTTGTACCAAGGACTCATATGGTAGGAAGTGTTTGATCTTCCTGGTATTTCATTCTGCCAGGGATACGGGTTATGGATACGAATCATATGTTGTGGTTATGAGTTGGTTAGATGAGTCATATAATGGATAGTGTTTGATCCAAGGATTGAGGCTTAGATACGAGTGATGGGTACTGATCGTATTGGGAGGGCATGTGATAATGCTCAAATCACTCCCATAATTAAGGGGTGAGGCAGTCGTTATCAATAACCCAACTAGAGTTAGGGTAGAATCCATAAAGAGCGAATTATAAATTTTGAGTCTTATGGGTGCTTTAATCACTAGAAGGGAACCCGTAGTGTCTATAAACACGACATGTAAAATAAAATGGGAGGAATATAATTTGAGGTAGGTTTGAAACAAGCTTCAACTACAATACACCAAAGTAATACTATTGATTTGAAATCAAGATTTGAAGAGATCTTGGGATTATGTCTACCTAAAAGTAAAGCATATAGGTTGTTGATGGTTTAACATGAAACTTAGTTGTTAAGTAAAGGATAGTCTAGGTCTATAGTTGTTATAGCCAATCTTCCAATAGAACCACAACGATTTCACCCATTGACTCTTTCGAGCACCTAACAAGTGTAAAAGTTATAATCACTTAAAACCTCAATCAAGCATCCTTATTTCTAGGATAATGCTCTTGACATGTCTTACACTCCATTCACACTTATTTCTAAGATTGCAAAAGATAGTAAACCACAGATTTAACTGTCCACCATTATCTTGTCCCCCTATAACCCTCTTTCAAGGTTGTTACGGGTTACCATATATTCACCCTCATCCCTCTTTCAAGGATGATGAAGGGTTTCTAGAGTTTGGGGTTTCCACTTATCAAACCCATTTGAAGATTTGAGGTTCTCACCCATCAAATTCTAACTCTCTAACCCAAGCAATGGTGGAATCCATACTCAACAACTAAAAATCATGCAAACACAATAACATCCACACACAATTACACTTTAGTTTAATATAATCCCAATACTAAAGAAGTTAGCTACTCATGAGATGGGATAAAAGACTTTTACCAGATAATTCATCCATGGTGATCATGATAATAGAGGGTAAAATAATCTTCAATTCCACACTCCAATTTTACTAATTTCCTCTTGGAATAATAATTACAATAACTATGAATAATTAATTTTTCACTCTCATAATTCTAGGGTTTTCCTCCTTCCTTCTAAAGTGTTTTGAATCCTTAATTTATGTGTCTGATTCAGCTGTCCGGATTGACTATAATGCCTTTTACTCATTTGTCCCACTATGCCACGGTTGCAGATCTTCAACTGCATCTTGCAACCGTGGTCATTGTTATGACTGAGCGATCGCAGTATGTTGGAAGATTTAACAGACAACAATCACGTTCTTCTCTGATCATGATTGCGTTACCTAAGACTAGATATGCTCCTTGCTTAACTGGATACGATCATAGTTTCATACTGCGACCGCAGTAACTGAGGACACTTCTGCTCTGAGTCATTAGCAATATCTTCTTAATTCCTTTTATCATTTCAAACCCCAATCCACATCTTTTCATCTTCTCAACTTTATGCCTACATGGAGTGGAGATTTAGTTCAAATTATTATAGTTATGTCTCATTGGCTTCTTCAAAACAAGATAATGTGTACACATAATGAGTGAGAATAAGTGGTAAAATCACCACTCATCAATGTGACTCATATGGGTCAGTTGTATCCCTGTGACGGGTTTTTTAGGGATTTAAGTGGCGGGTTTCTGGATATTTCCCTACTTATCTTAATTGGGACCCACGACTTCTCATATTCTTTGAAAGTTATTTACCCTATTATTATATTCATTAACACTTAGAAACTATTTCAAAACACTCTGTAATTCTCTCAAGAGATTTTGGGGAAAGAAGGCTATGATTTCATCTTGAGGATTTCTTTGGGGCTTGTATTGGTGATTTCTTTCCATCAATTCTTTGGTATAAGTCATGATTCTCTTCCCGCATTGTAATTTCAACTAAGGGCATAGTTGATATAATTGATTTCATGGTTATACTATTTTATGATTATCGTTTTCAACTATTATTTGGGAGTTTTGATATTAAATGTTTGGTCACGATTTCCTATGGTTTTATTTATGCATTTATATGCATTAATGGTGGATTTTGACAATTGGATTGTATGGTAATGATTTAATGGTCTTTGGAATTGGTTTTGGTACTATGCCCCCAATATGTTTGATTAAATTCTTATAAAGATATGTTCATTGCATTAACTTATTTTAATGGAACTCTTGCATGTTTTAAACTTGGTAAAGGAATTATGCATGGTTTAAATGGTTTGAAAATGATAAAGTCTAAATGGTTATGCTTGTGGGTTACATGGAAGTCTCCCAAGTGGTTTAATATAATATATGGAAGTGCACTTGAAAGTCCCTTTAACCTAAATAGTTTGGCTATGGATATTACTTGCAAGTAACGGGTGGTATGATGATACCACTAATATTGGCCTTGGTTAATAAAATGGTAAATATATTGGTTGGTCATTTGGAAATGGTTTAAATTGGGCTTGAATGGTGGGATGTGCAGCAAAGTCGTGGAAGGTGGAGGTCCCCGGGGGACAAAAACTAGAAACTCATATTTGCCGATATGAGGATTGGTCTTAGTGGACCGTGTGCATGATGTCACACTATTGGGGGATGTACTAGTCATCCCATGAGATACTTCCCTGTTCGTGTGGCTACACGCATTGGGGCCCTTTCAGTAAGGAGAGATGAACCCATATAGCCCATGGGTGGTTTTGGACGGCCAAACTACACAACCCAGGTAAAGGTTTTAGATGCATGCTAAACCCGGATCCCCTTTCCTTGAACATATATATGTATGATTGTATGCATTATGGATGGTTTTACTTTGTCTTATTACTCTCATTAATTTATCCTTATCCTGAGATTCATTCTATAGGTCACTCACTAACCCGTCTACTGGCGGATGTATACCCATCTTAGGCAGGAACCGGTTGTTCGACTCCTCCTACATAGTGATTGACTCGGGGACAACATTTAGACTGAAGTGGTGATCTTCCATCCTTTTGGAAGGCATCATTTCATGTTATGGATATTGTTAGACATTTTGACTTTATTTTGGTTATTGGTTTTGTCCATGGTTGGGGGTATATCCCAACTAGATTTTTTTACTCTTTCGGATACAGGCTTTGTGGTACTTCTGGAGGTTGCAATGGGTGGGATCCATATTGGTGTTTGCCTTGGCATTGGTATTGGTGTTGGGGCTTACACCCTTGGATGATATTGTTGGTTGTTCCAATGTATTACATTTTGGGATAGATTATCATATTATGTTTTGGTAATCTCTTTGATTAAGGCCTGGCTTATGGCCTATGGTTTGGTCGGTATAGTTGGGCAGTTGGTTTGGTACGAGTGGACTCTATTGGGTCGGTCACAGTTGTGACCCTATCCCAGAGTCTTCAAGAGAGCATTTATGTTATCTTGTTATATGCTCAAAATTCAGCCTATCTAAGGCTGGATATAGGTGGTTGGGTTGGGTAATAGGGGCGGTCCCCGATCTTAGTTGGACTTGGGATGCCCATTACGACAAGGCCTGGGGGTTGGGTCGGGTCATAGTGGTATTGTCTCACTGACTATAACTTACACGATTGTCCTAAGACAAACCTTAAGAGGTTAAGGGATTCTTATGTACCCATTTACCAAGTTAATTTGGGGGAGTCCCATGTACCGCATAAGTGTTCCATTATTATGTTGGCTTGGGGAATTCCCATGTACCCCACAAGTTGTTCATTAACATATTTACTTAGGGGGTTCAATTGTACCCCACAAGAAATTCAATTAGCCACAACCATGACCATCAAACCATTTCATTTAACTATTCCAAACCATTTAAACCACTTAAGGTTCCATTACAGAACCATACCATGCAACAATTTCATTACAAAGTCCAATAATATAGTAAAAGCATTCTCATCGGTATTTTATCAAACATATAGGGGGCATAGTATTTTCAAAGCCAGAATCAAATACCAATTAACCATTCCCATGCAACCAAGTATCCAAAACACCATTAAAACATAATTATACATAATTAGAACATGGAAAACTATAACCAAGACATTATAACCAAAACCCCAAATATATATTTGAAAACCCAAAAGAATATAACAAGTATGCCATGAAAAATAATTTAAAAAATATGCCTTTAGTTGGAACTAACAATGAGGGAAGGAGTACATGTAATTGATTAGATGATGGAGAGAAATCACAAACACAAGCCCCAAATTGATCACCTTAGTAAAATCCTAGCCTTTCTAGATCCAAAAGCCTTAGAGAGGATTTGAGAGTGTTTTTTAAGTATTAATGAATAGAATAATAAGGCAAATAACCTCCCAAGTGTGTTAGAAGTTATGGGGCCTTAATAGGTTAAGTGAAGAAATATCCAGCTTGCCCTCACTTAAACTGCATGATATTTCCATCAAGGGGTATGACTAACTATACCAGTTGTACCCTTCAATACGAGTGGCGTCCACCAATCATACCCTAGACCTTCCCCTTGGACCCAGCAATGTCCAAGGTACGACTTACCCAAACCAAGTCATACCCAAAGCATATGACCCGTACCTTTGACCCATACCCCTGGTAGAATAGAATGAAAATAGATTTAGCACTATTCACCATACGATTCCATGGTATGACTCGTACCCCTACTTATGACTCATGGTGAGCCATTCATACTCAGATCCAAGTTAAGCTACCAAGTCTAAGATTAAGTGAAGGAAAAAACCCAAACTAGATGACCCGTATCCACCAATAGGACTCGTATCTAACAGTTCTAATCTATTCCAAAAACCAATCCTATTTACCAACCAACATTGGTCAGCATACGAACAACCCATACAAACCGTACCCCAACATACAACTGGTACCCCTTAGTCGTATCTTGTCCAGAAAAAAGAAATCCAGGAAATTTTCTAAGGTTCAAAAATTCAGGGAATTATAGTCTCTCCCACTAGGAACGTTCGTCCCCGAATGACAGACAAGGAAAGGTAAACACAAGCACAATTCATTTGCATTATCAAATATCAATCCAACCTTTAACCAAGTCAAAAAATAAAGATGCAATGATATTAATCTTTCCTTTTAAAAAGTTTGAAAACAAAAGTATGTTAAAGAAAACATACCTTCCGCACGAATCCCAGGAGTAGAAAATAGATGCGGATACTTAGACTTCATGTTCTCCTCCACTTCCCATGTAGCCTCTTTCGCCTTGTGGTTCTGCCATAAAACCTTATCTGAGGGCATATCTTTGGTCTGTAACCGATGAACCTGCCTATCTAAGATCTCAACTGGGACCTCTTCATAAGACAGAGAATCTGAGATACCTAATCCCTCCAAAGGAACAACCAAAGAAGGATCACCAACGCACTTCTCCAACATAGAGACGTGAAATACCGGGTGAATGGAGCTTAAACTAGAAGGCAACTCTAATTTATAAGCCACATTAACAACCCTCCACAAAATCACATAAGGACCAACAAACCAGGGACTGAGCTTTCCCTTCTTACTAAACCGTATTACTTCCTTCATGGGAGATACCTTTAGGAACACCCTATCCCCAACCTCAAATTCCAAGTCTCTACGCCTTGTATCTGCATAGGACTTGTGGCAAAATTGGGTAGCCTTAAGCCTATCCCAAATCACCTTCACCTTTTTCATAGCTTGATAAACGAAACTTTGATTAAACATATTCGTCTCACCAAGCTCAAACCACCCAATAAAAGACCTACACCTCCTACCATACAACGTCTCAAAAAGGACCATTCTAATACTAGAATGGTAACTATTATTATAAGCAAACTCTACAGGAGATAGATCCTCAACCTAACTGCCACCATAATCAATCACACATACTCGAAGCATATCCTCCAACGTATGAATAGTCCTTTCTTCTTGCCCATCCGGCTACGGATGACAAGTAGTACTCAGACTCACCTTAGTCCCCAAACCTTTCTAAAAAGACCTCCAGAAGTGAGATAAAAATTATGTACCCCAATCAGAAATAATCAAAATAGGTACTTCATGTAGATTTACAATCTCATAAGGATATAACCTTGCATAGTCCTCAGCCATAAAGTTAGTCTGCACCAGCAAGAAGTGAGAAAACTTGGTCATCCTATCCATGATGACCTAAATCGAATCAAATTGATTCCAAGACCGACGAAAACCAGTAATGAAATCCATATTGATCACCTCCCATTTTCATTCGGGTAAATCAATTTCTTGATACAACCTACCAAGCCTCATATGCTCAACTTTGACTTGTTAGCACACTAAGAATTTGGACATAAAATTAACCATATTCTTTTTCATGCCATCCCACCAATACATTTCCTTGAGATCATGATACATTTTTGTCGAACCGGAATGAACAATGTAGCATGATTCATGCGCCTCAGCCAAAACCCTCTGTCGCAAATCATCGACATCAGGAACATACAACCTTTCTTGGTATGGTAAGATACCATCACAACTGATCTCAAAGGCCAACACTTTTTGCACACCAATATCACTCTTGATTTTCATTAAGACAGGATCCAAAACTTGTTTTTCCTTAATCTCCATACCAAGAGACGAACAAACCACTTCATGTACCATCACATCACCATCATAGAATTTCAAGAGATGAACTCCAAGATTAGCCAAGCAGCGAATATCCTTCACCAATTCCTACTTCTTCTAATCCACATAAGCTAAACTCCCCATGGACAACCTGCTAAGAGCATCAACAACCATGTTAGCTTTACCTAGGGTGGTAGTGAAGACTCATATCATAATCCTTGAGAAGCTCCAACCATCTTCTTTGCCTGAGATTTAACTTATTATTAGTGAAAACATTCTGTAGACTCTTATGATCAGCAAAGATGTCCACAGGTACTTCATACAAATAATGCTGCCAAATTTTCAAAGCAAAAACCACTGCTAAAAGCTCCAAATCATGAGTAGGATAATTCTTCTCATGAACCTTCAACTGCCTAGAAGCATAGGCTATAACCTTCCCATATTACATCAAAACACAACCAAGTCCTACCCGGGATACATTACAATAAACCACAAACCCCTCATTACCTTCAAGCAATGTCAAAATCGGAGCCAAAGTTAGCTTATCCTTAAGATTCTTGAAATTACCTTCACAAGCTTTCGACCAAGAAAACTTTGCCTTCTTATGAGTCAACTTCGACAATGGGGTAGCTATTATCGAGAAACTTCCAATCAACTGCCTATAATACCCAACCAAACCCAAGAAAATCCAAATGTCAGTTGGAGTCATGGGTCTAGGCCACCTTTTCACCACAGCCACCTTATAAGGATCAACCATGATCCCCTCACTAAAAATAATATGGCCCAAAAAAGTTACAGCATTCAACCAAAACTCATACTTGGAGAACTTGGCATACAACTGCTGCTCTTTCAAGGTCTACAACACCACACAGAGATGATTACCATAGTCCACCTCACGATTAGAATAAATAAAAATGTCATCAATGAACACAATGATAAAAAGATCCAGAAACTACCTAAAAACCCTATTCATCAAATCCATTAATTCCGCCGGGGCACTAGTCAAACCAAATGACATCACCAAGAATGCAAAGTGCCCATACTGAGTTTGAAAAGTCATCTTACGGATATCCTCCTCCCTAATCTTAAGTTGATGATACCCAGACTGAAGATCTATCTTAGAAAAGAACTTGGAACCTTACTACTGATCAAACAAGTCATCTATCCTTAGAAGAGGATACTTGTCTATCCTTAGAAAAGGATACTTGTTCTTAACAATTACCTTATTCAATTGTCGATAGTCAATCTACATCCAAAGGGAACCATCCTTCTTGCGCACAAATAATACCGGTTTACCCCATGGGGATACACTAGGATGAATAAACCCCTTATCCAAAATATTCTTAAGTTGCTCCTTGAGCTCTCTCAACTCAGTCGAAGTCATTCTATAAGGAGGAATAGATATTGGACTAGTGTCCAAAACTAAATCACTACCAAACCCAATCTCTTTATCCAGAGAAACGCTAGGAAGATCATCCAAAAAGACCTCATAAAACTTATTTACCATCGGAACTGAATGTAAAAATGAACCTTCTAAGTTAGAATCCTTAACCCGTACCAAATGATAGAGACACCCTTTGAAGATTAATCTTTAAGCTCTAAGATAAGAAATAAACCTCTCCTTAGGAGCTAGGAAACCACCCTCTCACTCAATAACCGATTCACCAGGGAGCCTAAATATAACCTTATGGGTCCGGAAATCTAAGGACGCATAACAAGAGTGTAACCAATCTATCCCCAGAATAACATCAAAATCCACCATATCCAATTCAAACAAATCCACCATAGTCTAACTACTACGAACAAATACCACATACCCCCTATAGACTCTTTTAGCAACCAAAGAGTCACCTATTGGGTAAAAATAGAAAAAGAACATGAAATATCCCCAGGATTAAAACCAAAACATACAGCTACATATGGGTCACATAAGAGATAGTGGACCCTAGATTAAGCAAGAATACACGTCATGAGAGAAGAGTTGTAATGTATCAGTCACGACATCAGGTGATGTCTCAGAATTATGTTGAGATATAAGAGAATATAACCTATTCCGACCAGTGCTGACACTAGAAACAGGAGCAGACGTTGAAGTAATACCACTAGGTGTAGAAGCAGAAGATAAAGAAACCAAAGCTTTGACCGCTCTCGAAGCACCCTCACCTACCAGACATTTTCTGAGTATATGGCCTAGCTGACCATATTTAAAATACATGTCCCTCCTTTTATCACAAAATCCTCGATGAAGATAACCATAGAACTAACAAAGGGAGTATGAAGAAGTACTCGCTCACCTGAGATTGGGCACCCTATGCTCGAAAATTATCACCACCCTATTGACGCCTATCACTTGAAGTGTTTGAGAAAGGAGCACTAGCAGAAGAGAAGGAACCAGAACTCCCCCACTTCTTCTTTAGCCACTTATCGTTATTTTGACTACTTTGCTGTTGCCCACCACTTTGTTCAAAAGACCTAAACTTCTTACTCTGCCTTTCCCCAAATTCAACCTGCTTTCTCTTTTCTTCCTCCACCTATTGTATATGAACCACCAACCTAGACATATCTATATCCTTGATCAGCAACGTCGTCTTGCTTTCAAGGATCAAATCCTGAGAGAGTCCAGAAGTGAACTTTCTTATCCTCGCCCTCATATCAGACATCAATTTTTGAGAATACCTTGATAGATGATGAAATTTTAAGGCATATTCCTTGAATGACATTTTTTCTTATCTCGTATTAAAAAATTCCTCCGCCTTTACTTTCCTTGGCTTCTGAGGAAAAAAGCGATCCAGAAAATTATTTGAGAAAGTCTCCCATAAGGAAAACGCCTCAACATCATATCTATATCTATCCCACTCTGTGTACCACTGGTACACAATATCCTTGAGCTGATAACCTACAAAATTCACCCCTTTTATGTTCATGGCCTACATCACCTTAAATATCTTCTCCAGTTTATCCAAGAAACCTTATGGATCCTTTTTCACCTTCACACTAGTAAAAGTAGAAGGATTCATCTTTATAAAATGGCCAACTTTTATGGACTCAGCATATGAAACACCAGATGCATCCCGCTTAGCCTGAGAAGAAACCAACTGAGCAATAGTATGAATCGATTGATGAAATTCTACATTCGTTTCTTCACCCTGAAGAGGACTAGAAAAAACCTGTGAAACTCTAGAAATATCAGGGAATGTACCCCTAGACCGAGTATGGATCCCCTGTGTCCCTTACACATTATCCCTAGATGAGACAAAAGAGTTTCCTTGTGTTCTAGATCATCGAGGCATGATCTGAAAAGCAAATAAATCAGGATTAGAGAAGATTCCAGGACTTATACTCTAATCTTGAGAATAGAATACCAAGAAAGTGAAACATTCCTTAATGTCTTATAGCTTCTCCCTTCTAAGTATGGCACGCTACATACCCTTAAAAGAGACTCTACTAGACACGACTTTGTGAACTCCTAACTGACCATGAACCTAAACCTCTTATACCAACTTGACATAACCCAACCAGGGGCCTTGTCATAATGGGCATCTCAAGTCCAACCAGGAACGAAAAACGCCCCCGATACCCAACCCAACCATTCAGCATATGCCCTGAGTCAAACAAATTTCTAACATATAACAAGAGAGTGTGTAATAGCACTAATCCAGACTTTGGGATAGGTCTATGACTGACACCGACTTAAATGAGTCTAAACATCTAAATCCAACTAATAACCATAATTGAAACCATAACAATAACCAAACCAAGTTTCATAACATAATATAAAAGGATGGCACAACCAATAATGGGAGCATGGGATTATAGGGGGGACATGGATAGTATGTCGAATAAGGATGTCAGCTATATCAAGGAGACAGCTAGAGAGGTGTTAGGTGTCTTGAGTGGTCGAAAAGGTCGACATAAGGGGGGCTGGTAGTGGAATGAAGAAGTTAAGAAGAAAGCAGAGACTAAAAAGGAGGCATATATTAAGATGATCGAGAGTAAAGATGAAGAGAAGAAGCGCGTGAATAGGGAGGCTTACAAAGTGAAAAATAAAGAGTCTAAGTTAACTATTACAGCTGCTAAGACAACATTTTTGAGAGCTTGTACGCGGGGTTAGAGGAGAAAGGCAGGGAAAAAAGGTTTTATAGGCTTGCTAAGGCTAGGGAAAGGAGGGGTTGGGACCTCGATCAAGTGAAGTGCATTAAGGGGGAGGACGAAAGAGTTTTGGTGGAGGATGTTCACATTAAGAAGAGATGGAAGGAGTATTTTCATAGACTTTTAAACGGGGAGGGAGACAGAGGCATTGTGCAAGGGAAGCTAGAGCGCTCAGAGGAGAGCCATGATTTTAGCTACTCTAGATGTTTTAAGGTTGAAGAGGTCAGATAGGCGATTCGTAGGATGCGAAGGGGTAGGGTAATGGGGCCGGATGAGATTCCAATAGATTTTTGGAAGTATGATGGTGAGGCGGGTTTATGGTGGTTGACAGATTTATTTAACATTATTTTCAAAATTACAAGAATGTCTGAGGCTTGGAGATAGAGTACGATGATTCCGTTATATAAAAACAATGGTGATGTTCAGAGTTGCAACAACTATAGGGGTATTAAGTTATTGAGTCACACTATAAAGATTTAGGAGAGAGTGGTCGAGCAAAGATTGAGAAGAGTAGTGTCTATTTTGGAGAATCAGTTTGGTTTTATGCCTAGTCGCTCAACGACAGAGGCAATCCATCTGGTAAAGATATTGGTAGAGCAGTATAGGGAAAGAAAGAGGGATTTGCACATGGTGTTCATCGACTTGGAGAAGGCGTATGACAAAGTCCCTAGGGAGGTTCTTTGGAGATGCTTAAAGGTAAGAGGTGTTCCAGTAGAGTACATCAAAGCTAGTAAGGACATGTATGATGGAGGGAAAACTTGGGTGAGGATGGCGGGAGGTGACTCAAGGCATTATCCAGTTGAGAAAGGTTTGCATCAGGGTTCGACTGTTAGACCTTTCCTTTTTGTGGTGGTGATGGATGTGCTGACGTGGAGTATTTACATGCCTTAATGTATGTTATTTATGGATGATGTAGTACTGATTGATGAGATGTGGGGCCGGGGGTAAATGAGAAATTAGAAGTTTGGAGGCAAACCCTAGAATCTAAGGGGTTCAGGTTGAGTAGGTCCAAGACGGAGTATTTGGAAAGCAAGTTTAGTGATGCGAGTTAGGAGTATGAAGTGGTGGTGAGGTTAGATACCCAGGTTGTTTGTAAGAGGGATAGTTTTAAGTATCTTGGGTCTATTATCCAGGTGAATGGAGAGATTGATGAGGATATCTCTAAACGTATTGGAGCAGGGTGGATGAAGTGGAAGCTCGCTTTGGGAGTGTTGTGTGATAAGAAGGTTCACCTTAAGCTTAAAGGAAAATTCTATAGAGTGGCGGTCCGTCCGGCCATGCTGTATGGAGTGGAGTGTTGTCCAGTCAAGAACTTCCACATCCAAAGACTAAAAGTGGAAGAAATAAAAATGTTGTGATGGATGTGTGGACTTACTAGAGGGGATAGAGTTAGGAATGTGACTATTTGAGAGAAGATGGGAGTGGCTTCGGTGGAAGATAAGATGTGAGAAGGAAGGTTGAGATGATTTGGACATGTGATGAGGAGGGGCACGGATACCCTAGTTCGGAGGTGTTAGAGGTTGTCCTTAGATGGCTTTAGAAGGAGTAGAGGTAGGCCAAATAAATACTGAAGGGAAGTGATTAGACATGACATGGAGCAGTTGCAGCTCACTGAGGACATGACCCTAGATAGAAAGGTGTGGAGGTCGCGGATTAGGGTAGAAGGTTAAGGCGAGTGTATAGATTGTGGCTAGGTGTTAAGAGTGCGAGTGTGTATCCGGACAGTAATCCCAGGCCTGTGTCCTTGAGTAGGAGACTTTAGGCAGTTGAGTTCGGGTGGGGTGGGTAAGTGGGTGTCCTAGTTCTTCTTTATTATTTTGTATTGCTCGTATTTCTCTTATTTCGTACTTCACTGATATTTATTTCTATTATTTCTTATGTCTGCATGCCAACCTTTCCTGTTATATGTTCCAATACGATCTTGGTGTTTTATTCAAGATTCTGAGCCGAGGGTCTATCAAAAATAGCCTCTCTACTTCTTCAGAGGTAGTGGTATGGACTGCGTACATCTTACCCTCCCCAGACCTCACTTTGTGGGAATACACTGGGCCTGTTGTTATTGTTGTTGTTGTTTCTAAGTTCTGTAACTGACTGAGTCCTGTTGATCATGGCACGACTGAGATTGTCTTAAAAACTGACTCCGCTCTAGGCATACAGCTAAATTGGCGGGTACAAGTACCCCCAGAACTCGATAGCATGTAAATAATAAGACATGACAATTCTTGAATAGCATACAATAGTCTATCATTCACCATACAATCAATAAGGCATATCTTCAAGCACTTGAAAATCATAAACTTGTACATGCATAGGAATACATGCAATATAGAATAATCCATTCACTAAGTCCTTTCAACAAACACTAGGCATGCATTAACTTATACATAATTGGGGATTTCATACTAACATGCTATAATGACTCTATTTTCTTCACATAAGCATTTTATCGAACATAGGGATCCTGCTTTAGTTATACAACAAATTCTACACCTAATTATCATGGATATATCAATCAACATGCAACTTGAAGGGGTTTTATCATGAGTATCACATAAATATGACATAGTAGGATCAAAGCTTGGGACTTTGTAATCACAACATGAATTAAAACTCAACAACAACAAGAACTTCAATTTCAATTCACATGAATCTTGAAAAACTCAAATATATATAATCTTTGAATTTAGAAAAGAATTCTTGAACTTCTTAGGTGGAAGGTACCCAAGAATCAACACCTAACATACCTTAGTTCTTGATTTTACGAAGATTGAAAGAGTAATTTTCTTAAATTTGGATCTCAATTGAAAACTCTAACTTGTTCTTGAGAGAAATTGTGATAAACCACTATGTTTTGGGTATAATAAGGCTGAATTTCTATGTATGGATTTATATAGAGGTAGAAAATTGACCGTTTTGCCCTTGAAAGCACGGAGGTGGAATGCTGAAATTTTTGGCCCAAGGGAGTACCCAGGGTGGCGCCCTGCCTATCCCAGGGGACTAGCCAGGGCGGCACGGTCTAATCACCCCGAGCTACTATTTTAGGCAACCAAACATGCCCTTACACTATCCGAAAAATTCCAAAACTCACTCGAGATATACTATTTACTTTTCCCATCGTGAATCAACTTAAAAATTGGCAAACGGAGGTCGGGAAGGTCACAAAATAAATTATCAAAGTTCGAAGGCTTATCAAATGAAAAAGTTCCAACACTTCGTCAAATTTTCTTAGTGTGAAGCTTCTCTTATCATGCTTTAAAGAGCTCTAAGGACTAATAAAATTTGTGGGGTATTATAATATCTCCCCCTTGAGAACATTCATCCTCGAATGAGACTGACTAAGCTGAAATTACTGATAGACTAAACTTACTTGGGGGACGTGAACATCTGAAACATGACTACTTAACTAGAACTACTGATATACTAAAATTTCATACTGGACATGCATATCTGATGCATGACTATTTGACAGAATTCTTATGCTGAGCATTCATATCTGATGCATGGAATACATAACTGAGTTGATTCTCATGAAAGCATGACTGAAATATGCAATGATAACTGATACTAACTTTGTAAGAAATCTCTGAACATACAACTGAATGGCTTCAAGGACATGAAAGCATCAGAGAAGTATAAGGTATCTCCTTCTTGCGATACTATGTCCCTTTAAGAATGCTTACTTTACTGGGATACTGGGAAAACTAAGGCGATGCACAAGGCACCTACGAATTAGATCATAACTAAACATATGGGACCTGAAACAATGCACGACTCATAAAATGAGTTGATCTTGCAACTACTGGGACTTTCTATCTTGGAATAGTTTCATTTCTGAGATTTCTGATAGCATGACTAGATGGAATGATGAGAAAACAAACTATACGAATCTGACTGTCTAATTGACAGACTGACTTGCTGGATTTACTAACTAACTCATGCTAAAAACTTAAGCTCAAATGGGAGCAAAGGATCTAATAATACGTATCATGAAAATGAAGGGATTAAAACGTACCCGAATTTATGTTAGGGAAATTTCCCTGATCATGGCGAGTCTAGAGTGCATAAAATCTGTTCTGACACTGAACACTAGCGGTACTGGAAGTGGCGCCCTGTTGACGTAAATATCTACCCCTCTAAGCCATTACTCTACACTCGCACAACCTATGGCCTGGCTTACTACATCCAAAACATACCTCACTACCTGCTTTGCATACACCTAGGTGATTTTCGCCACACTCTCTCTAAGTAGATAGGTACAATTATTTATCACACTACCTGGGTTTTAGAGCCTAACATCCCATCATGACTGTCATCCTTAAACTTTGGTACTAGTGTACTAGCTGAGGATAAAGCTTGAACTGAAAACTTCTGACTATGCTGAGAACGGTTACCACCCTGTGACCCTGGCTGAGAAAAACTAAAACTACCTATTCTGGCTTTCTTATTCACTCTCTCTCTATCCTTAGATTTCTCTGTCTCAATCTATTGAGCGTGCATCATCAACCTAGAAAGATCCATGTCCCTGTTGAGCATAGCAGTCCTACACTCCTTAACCACCAACCCCAACACACCGGTCACAAACTTACTCATGCTTGACCTAGTGTCAGCCATATGCTCAGGGACATACTTAGACAAGTGATTAAACTTAAGGCAATACTCTTTCACTGTAATGGAGCCTTGCCTCAGGTTCATAAACTCTTATACCTTAGCTTCCCTCATCTCAAGTGGGATAAACTTATCTAAGAACGCATCCTGAAATATCTACCAAGTCATATGAGTCGCATCCTCCCCTCTAATCCTCTTCTATATCACTACCCAATTATGAGCAACATCCTTCAACCTATAGGATGCCAATTTTACACTCTCCTCTTTTAAAATATGCATAAATTGGGTATTCTTCATCTCATCAAGATAAAGCTATGGGTCCTCACCTGCTATTGACCCAAAGAATTCTGGCAGGTTCATTCACATGAAATCTCAGACTTTGGTTGAGGCTAAATTTCTATATTGCTGAGATGGGTCTACAGCCTAATAGTTACCCTAAATATTAGTTGTCACAGCATAGGCTAGCGCCTGAAAAACTGCTCAAAACTCTGGATATAACACATTTTCATTCAAGGGATCTACGGGCTGAGGTGGCTGGTTATCCTCCCTATGGGCATTAGCCCTGCGGGGAGCCATATTCTGTAAATGAAAGGAAGAAATGGATTAGACTGAGAGTTTAACTTAAGCTCATGCTTACTCGCACGACATGAATACTGAAAGAGGGGAAATTGTTCCTAAAACATCTCATAGCCTCCTATACATTAATATGGCATACAACACACCCATGCACAAGACTCTACTAGATGCGGTTTTCAGACTTCCTAGGATGCTATTGAACCTTAGGCTCTGATACCAAGTTTGGAACGCTCCAATTCTGGTACCCCGGACGCTACACGGTGCTTATGATCTTGAAGGACCACAAGCTAACCCTTTCTTATCCCTGTAACTGAGCACTGCATAATATATTATAAAAATGCGTAAAACAACTGGCAAAAACTTACCATTAGGTTTAAAAACTAAAATATAACTAAATAAAGTATCAAAAATACTAAAGCAATTGTCTGAACATCTAGTCTGAAAAACCTCTAAACTGTCTGAACTGGGGAGTTGATGGGACAATCCCCCAACTAACTCTGTCTACTGAAATACTGAATCTAATGCAATACTAAAATAAGAGAATATCCTCGGATGATGAGGACTCGCTGCTAAGCCTATTGCTGCTGACTGAATCTAAACTGCTGAGGATGCTTGGGAGCTTGTGTTTTTGAACCTATGGTATAAAACACCATAACACAAGAGAAACGTATGTGTTAGTAGGTGAGAATACACTGGTATGCTAGATGAGGTAAGGCTAAATGCAAGGGCTCATATGCATAAACTAAAACTGACTGAATAACATAAATATACTAAATAATGAAGACATGCATGAAAGCATAAATTATAGCTAAAATCATAGTAACACTGAATAAAGAGTTTAAACAACTGGATTACTGATAACTGGGCTTGCTAATGACTGCTATCTGAATTTATTGATACTGAATTTTGAATACTGATTCACTAACATTTAATTTTACTAACATTGGGATACTGAATAACTGAGTCTGCTAATATTGATATTTGAGTTTTCTGATACTAATTGACTATATCTGAGATCAGTCCTATTTAGTGGGTAATCTCTGAATTCTATGGAACTATCTAAGTTCCTTACTATATTGAGTGACTGTATTTGACAGTCCTGAATCTATATAACTGAACTGAGTTCCATCACTGGGACTAGATCTGAAACTGAGACTGTGGGAAGCAGTTATCTAACTGACATGCCCCGAATCTGAACTAGTAGGATCCAACCTTTAACCCCATCTGTAAGGGTATTAGTACCACGCCACGGGTAAAGAAAACTCCTACGGAGTCAGCCCTAATCTAGCGGGTGACTCCTGAGATCAGTCTTACTCTAACGGGTGATCCCTGAGTATGTCAGTCCTATCTAACGGGTGAAATCTCATACCTATGTTGGCTACGTAGTTTTGGAACTTAGGGATTTCTCCAGGGATATTAGTCCTATCTAGCGAGTGAGCCCTCATCTCTAGGCTCGCTCGATGTTGAATCTTACTCCCAACTGAAAGAAACTGAACTGATTCTTAGACTGAACTATTACTGATCGTACTGGTTAACTAAACTGGAATGAGGTTACTGAGTTTTGTTGACTAACGGAATACTACTGAATTTTGTCATATAATTGAATAATACTGAGTTCTGAGCTGAATACTTAAATTCTAGTGAGGTCTGAATCGCATACTGAATAAGAATAGACTGACACTGAGATTATTGAGTCTTTCTAAGTTCTGTAACTGACTGAGTCCTGCTGATCATGGCACGACTGAGATTATCTTAAAAACTGACTCAGCTCTAGGCACACAGCTAAATTGTCGGGTACAAGTAACCCTAGGACTCGACAACATATAAATAATAAGACATAACAATTCTTGAATAGCATACAATAGTCTATCATTCACCATACAATCAATAAGGCATCTCCTCAAGCACTTGAAAATCATAAACTTGTACATGCATAGGAATGCACACTAATATCTCATAATTCATCCAATAAGGAATGCACATGAATAGGAATACATGCAACATAGTGTAATTCATTCACTAAGTCCTTTCAACAAACAATAGGCATGCATAACTTATACATAATTGGGGATTTCATACTAACATGCTATAATGACTCTATTTTTTTCACATAAGCATTTTATCGAATATATAGGGAGCATGCTTTAGTTATACAACAAATTCTACACCTAATTATCATTGATACATCAATCAACATGCAACCTGAAGGGGTTTTATCATGAGTATCACATAAATATCACATACTAGGATCAAAGTTTGGGACTTTGTAATCACAACATGAATTAAAACTCAACAACAACAAGAACTTCAATTTCAATTCACATAAATCATGAAAAACTCAAATATATATAATCTTTGAATTTAGAAAGGGATTCTTGAACTTCTTGGGTGGAAGGAACCCAAGAATCAACACCTAATATACATTAGCTCTTGATTTTATGAAGATTGACGGAGGAATTTTCTTAAATTTGGATCCTCAATTGAAAACCCTAACTTGTTCTTGAGAGAAATTGTGATAAATCACTATATTTTGGGTGTAATAAGGCTGAATTTTATGTTTATAGGTTTATATAGGGGGTAGGAAATTGACCTTTTTGCCCTTGAAAGAAAGGAGGTGGAATGCTGAAATTTTTGGGCCAGGGGAGTACCCAGGGCAACGCCCTGCCTAGCTCGGGCGATTATCCTGGACGGCACCCTTCCTATCCCGGGGGACTAGCTAGGGCGGCGCGGGCTAATCGCCCTGAGCTACTATTTTGGGCAACCAAAAATGCTCTTACACTATCCAAAAAATTTTGAAACTCACCCGAGATGTACTATTGACTTGCCCCATCATGAATCAACTTAAAAATCGGCAATCGAAGGTCGGAAAGGTCACAAAATAAATTATCAAAGTTAGAAGGCTTATGAAATGAAAAATTTCCAACACTTCATCAAATTTTATAAGTGTGAAGATTCTCTTAGCATGTTTTAAAGAGCTCAAACGACTAAGAAAATTTACGGGGTATTACAGGAATAAAAAAGTTTCCTTGGTCAAAGTTCTATGGCTAAATCAATCCATTGAGGGTGCTACTTAGGAAGCAGAAGCAGACATGTGTACCAAGTATCCTCATCTCTTCTCCACGAACTCAGATTCAGTTGAAGGTAATAGTTTTCCTTTATTCAGTTCTTTTTCAGTTTCAGATTCAGCTATATATAGTTATTTTCATAAGAATTCATGCACTTACAGATAAGTTCAATAGCTCGTTATATTTGAGATACGGTCATTCAGTTTATTTTAGTTGTGCATGATAGCTTATAGCTTCAGATCCCTTAGTATTCTTAGCTTAACTAGCCACATTTGAGGATGAATGTTCTCAAGGGGGAGATATTGTAATACCCCATACTTTTCCTAGCATGAATTCATCCTTAGAATGTTCAGAGATAGCTTCCTAAATGAAAAACATCTATTTCATATAGAATTTTCCAGACTTAGACTTCCCATTGTGTGGTAAATTTAATAAGTTTTCCATCAATACCAAATTCGCCCAATTCCGATACTCAATTGAGGAATTAGAACATTTTTAAGTTGACAATGTGTCACCTGGGCACTTGGCGCATCGCGGAGGTGGGTAAAATGATAATTGTCAAATTCCAGTGGCCCTCCGTGATAGCCACGCATCGCAGAGAAGCACAAATTCCCAATTGTCCCATTCAGTAGACCGACGCAATATTGGCACATCGTGGAGAGGGTTAATTTCCCAGTTATTGATTTCTAGTAGCCCGACGTGATATTGGCATATCGCACCAGTGGAAAAAATGGAATTCCAAAGGGGCACCACGATGGTGGTGTGTCGCGGAGTCAGTCCAGTTCCCAATTGTCCTATTTTTAGTGAGCCATCGCGATTGTGGCACGTCGCAGTGGCTACCCAAATCAAAAAATTGTTACATTTTCCAGCTCCGCTTAGAAGTTTAAAAAGAATATTTTGGTCAATTCCCAAGCCCCCAATCCATTCAAAACACAAGATTTATCATATTCATAGCACTTTGTGCTCATTATTCATCATTCTCTTCAAAAGCAAAACCCTAGAGCTCTAAAACCTCTTCTCCAAGAAATCAAAATCCTCCATTGATTCTCTAAGAAAGCCTAAGATTGAGGATTCTCTTGGCAAGATAATCAATAATCCATCTCCAAGAACTCAATTAAGAGTCAATAATTCAAGTTTCTTCATCTAATCGTCTATCAAGGTATGTGGGATTTTTGAACAAGGATTTTCTTCCATCCTTGAGCCCAAAACCAAGATTTTAATTACAAATTCATATGATTTTGAATGTTTATACATGATTTTAAATTAGGGTTCATACCCCTTGTTCCCACTTATAAGATTATGAGTTTTTGAATGATTTTAGAAGTTGAATTGCATGTCTATGTTCATATTTTCATGCATATTACAGAAATTTCTAGATTTTAAGTTGATCTATGAATGTTTACATTACCAAGCATGAATATTATGATGTTTTAACATGATATTGAAGCATGAATTACTATCCCAGTATTGATTATTATGATTTCAAGAAAGATGATGCTTTGAGCATCTTATGAGCAGATTTTTTATAGTTTTTTAGTAAATATTTGATCTTTCGATCACTGGTTTAACTTTGGAATTCATTTTATAGATTATTTCAGTTTATAGAACTCAGAACAGCTTTATTTACAGATTTACTCAGATAAATGCATAACTAGGTTTTTATATAAACCCTTATGCTAGTTTTAAAAAGTGGATTTCCAATGGTTTGACCATACAGATTTAAGAGGGAGTAGTATTTAGCACCGAGTGAGAAGTATAGGATTTGTGTGCCCTATCTTCTACAGAACTACGAGCCAACGTAGGTACTAATTGAGATTATTTCTATTTCTATATGAATGACAGATTTAGCTATTGATCGATCACATGGAAAGTACGTTATACTCCCTGGCAAGAGTATGACACCTCTCCCCAGTGTGAGGTTTCATCCTTAGGAGGACGAGCTATTGGACTCCATGTAGCTCTCATGGTTTATGTCGGTTAAGAGAACCTCCCTTGCAGAATAGTTTTTTCCTAATAGTAAAGTTTAACAGAAAAGATTTACGAAAAAGCTTTTAGAAAACTAAGTGTAAAGGCTCACAAAGTTTACTCAGATTATGCTTTACAGAAAGATAACAGTTACAGACTTCAGCTTTTAGATTTTAGATTTCTGAAGTGAGCTCTTTCTACACTTAGACAGTATGATTTACAGATAGAATACAAGTATAGCTTTCAGAATTAAATGTTATGACTCACTAGATTTATAAAGTATGATTGATTTATTATTCATGATCTCAGTATTTTAGATATTCCAGCTTATGTGAGTCATTTACATTTAGAATGCTTTGTTTTATAAATTATGATGATGAGGTAATGTTTTTACTGATGCATTTCACCCCCATATACTCAGTACATCCTTAAAGTACTGATCTATATATATATATGTATATGTGCTACATTGTCTCATAATGTAGGATTAGGTGCTCAGCATCAGCAGCATGAGTAGTCCAAGCATCTACATATACATCCTACAGTTTGTGAGTCCTCATAGTTTGGGGACTTGCTCACTCAGATTTTGCAGCTTATCAGTTTACATAATTTAGTATTCTTTTCAGATAGTGCGAGTTAGCTGGAGGTTTGTCCCAGTGACTCTCTAGATGTTAGTAGTAAAGGTTTGTCAGACTACTTGTTGTGATTCAGCTTATTCAGTATTGATGTTTCATACATTATATTCAGATTATTCTTTGTTATTTCAGATAGTGTCCGTATTCAGTATGACTTTCATGTCTATATTACCTTGATTATGAGATTTATATCTAGTAGAAGGCAAACAGGGTTAGCTTAAGGCTACTCGTAGTCTTGAGCATCGTGTGACATCTCGTGATCAGATTTCGGGGTTTTACAAGAGATCACACTTTAAAAAAACTATATATTTTTATTTTTATAAAATCAAATAATAGCTTACAATTTATTTAAATTGCCCTAATTAAAATTAAAATATAATATTCTTCAATGCTTATTTTAACATCAGGTTAAACACATTTTTTTGAATTAAATAAATAATTTTAATATTTTTATTTTTCAATTTTATTTGAAAATTGTACAAGAGGATAAATTAAAATTATAAGTGTCAGTACATTACCATTTTTTATAATATCTTACGAGCAATATTTTCTTAAAGTATAGTCCTTTTACCTTATATGTCATATAATTAAAAGAAAATAGCGTTTTTATATTATGGAGATAAGAGATTGTTTTCATCCATATAATACATTATATATTCGTTTTCATAATAAATAATATAAAAATACTAAAGATACATTATTGATAGTTGAAAATAATATATAAAAAAATAGAGCACAAATAAAATTAATACTGATGGAGTTAAAATTTTATTAGAGAGATTTAAAAAAATATATGCTATTTAATGTTAGTTTAAAGAAATTTTACATGCAGGTTAATTTATCTATTATATCATACTCTCTTCATTCCTTTTTATTTACTCTATTTGGATTAGACACACACTTTAATAAATCTCTTACTCACTTTAATAAATCTCTTACTCCTATAAAATTAAAAGTAATTTCACTAACATACTCCTAATTAAAGTTTATACCTCTTTCCAAATCAGTAATGATCTTATTTATTGAACAAAGGCATAATAGGGAGATTTTGTTCAAACTATTTTGATAGATTAAAGGATCAAATATTTAGAAATATAAGCACAGCCTAAATGGGGCAAATAAAAAGAAGGAAAAAATACATAGAGTAGCATAACTAAGAATTAAATTACAAAAAATAGCAACAGTTATATCAAATTACACTGTGTAGCATCTATAGCATTATTTTAATGTAGTCCTCTACTTTTGCCGCCTAAGAGAAGTAACCGTGCATATTTTCCCCTTTTCACGCCACTATTTTTCTCTTTCCTTATTTTAAAATATTTGTTCCATTTTTTTGGCCATTAACAATCTCTTTCCGCTTCAATTTTATTTCAATTTGCACAATTTTAGCACCATCGATAAAGATTATCTTCCTCTATTTCAGGTAACTCTTAATTCAGTTATTGCATGTTAGCGGTTTCTCTTTTTTTCTACTGTAATACATCTCAAAATCAGATTTTGAAGTTTTTTTGTTTTAATGGTTGAACAAACACCAAAATCACGAACAAATGGTGATATACAAAATATTAATTTGGTGTCTGATTATGGACCATCTTTTAGTCTTGGGTTAACTCAAGAAGATGTAGTTAAAGTTGGTTCAAATCCTCTACAGTCGAAGAAATCTGAGAGATCTAAGGAGATTAGGTCAAAGTTTCGCAACGACCAGGTGAAGATGACAGAAATTTTGAAAAAAAACGTTGAAGAAAACTCCTACTCCAAAGGGAAAAAAATTAAAAAATAGGAGAAAAAAATGAAAGCTAAAGAAATTGAAGAATTGAGTAAGGTTGATAATGATATTCAGAACTCTTTTGCTGGTGATTCTAAAGAAGATAGTGAGGAAAAGGTATTTTTTATTGTAAATGTATTTTTTATTTTAATTATTGAGTGTTAAGTGTTGTTTTGCTCTAAGTAAAGATGTTATCAAAGTTGGAAGTTATATGTATTTTTTTGAAGTACTTAATATGTATTTTATGTTCTGATGATATTAGGAGGGCAAAATTCAATAGAAAGCTTATTTGTGAAGATGATAGCATAATTATGAAAATATACTGTTATATTAACCACTCATGAAAATTCTTTTGTCTATATGTATTTTTAGTATAATTGATATGTATTTTTCAGTATCGGTTGTATTTTCGGTCTGATCAAAATACATATGCATGTTATATATAGTGAGGAAGAGGTTTCCTATTTTTTTTGTTGTAAATGTATTTTTTATGATAGAATGTTAAGTGTTGTTTTTCTCTAAGTAAAGATTTTATCAAAGTTGGAAGTTATCTATATTTTTTCAAGTAGTTACTATGTATTTTATGTTCTGATGATATTAGGAGGGCAGAATTCAGTAGAAAGTTTATTTGTGAAGATGATAGTATAATTGTGAAAATATATTGGTATATTAACTATTCATCAAGAGTCTTTTGGCTATATGTATTTTTAGTATAATTGATATGTATTTTTCAGTATTGGTTGCATTTTTGGTTTTATCAAAATACATATGCATGTTATATATATTTTTTTACTAATTTGAATTTTTTTTACAGTTAAGAAGTTGTAGTTTTACTTTGTACAGGTGAAGCGTGACGAAATATTCATTGTCAGAAAACTTCCAAAATTTGCACCACATATGTGCTCGTACAGTGATAATGATATTGATGGAAGCATACGCTCCATATTAAACAAGCAACAGTATAAAAAGTTTTGTGACAATACCATTTTTTGATTTTCATGAAGAAGACGCACTGTGTAGTTCAAGTACAGTTGTGCAGATGTGTTATGACGCTTGAGGTTAAGGGTAGTTCTTCTTCTTGAATAGTTATTCAGGCTAATGGCACCTTTCTTAATTTTACTCCAAGGGAATGTCATTGTTACTTAATTAAATTGTGTGTCTAATAGGTACGACTTTATTTTTGACAAGGGTGTACCAAATAGAATTATTGAGAAGTATTTCAATGGTGCAGAATTTATACAAAAAAGGTAACTGTTCCTAGAATTCAAGGAGAAAGTTTGGAGGGAGAACAATGACGAGGATGCTGAGAAGTTTGCTATTCTGTATTTTCTGCATTCTTTTATATTATCTAATGTTGATACTATGGTTATACCCCGACTATATTTTGATTTGGTAGATAGTGGAAGATATAAGGATTTTCCATGGGGTACTTTATCATTTGATGATCTTGCGAGAAGTTTGAAAAACAGGTTGAAAGCTGGTGGTAAATTTTATTTGATTCAGGAAATTCCACTGGCTATTCAAGTGTGGCTTTATGAGTATTGTTCAAATGTCCCACGAGAGATTGCATCAAAGGTTGATAATCAGATTTCCTGATTATAAATTGGAAGACAAATGCACCTCGACCACGTTTTTGAGTATTTGATGGATTCTATGTTCGATGATGATGGTAATGTTTATTGTTAATAAATACGTATGTATTAATATGTTTTTTATAGTATACATATATACATTTTCATCTACAATTTTTTAACAGATTCTTCAACATATATCTATATTCCTAGGTTGTATTTAAGAACATAGAGTCAACTCAAATGGAATTGGCACGGTTTCAAATACCATAGAAGGATGTAATTGAAGATGAACGTTCAGTTGATTCGGATGATGATTTCCAGGATCTGCCACAAAAACAGCTTAATGAATGTTCAAAAAATAAAGAAAAGGTTGATTCATCAACCCTAGCTTCAAAGAAACCATCAAGGAAAAATCCAATCAATATTGTTGACGATCATACCCAAAAGAGGACACCAGCTCCTCGTGCTACAAAGGCTGATGGTATGAAGACACCAGTTTTTAAGCCAATTCAAACACGACAGACAACTTCTTCAAAAATGAAAAAATTAAAGCAAAAATCAAGGGCTATTTTTCCTCCGGTACAGTCAAAGACAAAGGGTCCTGTAGATGTAGAAGTTGTGTCAAAGCCGGATAGTCCTGTAGAGAAAGAAGCCTTCATTTCTAAGAATGTTTTTGATGCATTTCGCGATGAGGTAAGTTATTTGTCAAATACTAGTTTTACATTAAAAAAAACTATTTTTAATGATTTTGTATGTAAACAGGTTCGTCAAGAGTTTAAAGAAATTCGTAGATTAGTGAAAAAAAAGTTCAAACCGATGCTCAAAGCAATTGAACAAACCAAGGTAAAAAATTTATTATTACATATGCAGAGTATTCAAAAATACATATGTTGTGTATTCAAAAATACATATGTTGTGTATTCAAAAATACATATGTAGTGTATTTAAAAATAAAAATGTATTTGTGAGTATTTTGTTATAAGAACATGTATTCTTAGGTTGATTGTAAATATTTTAATCTGTAAAATAGTTTGCTTTTAGTTCTGTATATTATTATGTATTTTGTGAATGATGTTGTATAGCAATATATATTTTAAGTGGGTTGGTATATACATATTCAGTGAATTCAAGTGTTAATAGTTTATTGAACTTATATTTGTAGCAACAATATGAAGATAAAGATTCTGAACACCAACATATGGATTAGGCTGGTGCTGAAATATCACTACAATGATTCAATCTGAATGTTGATCAGAATTTAGGTGAAAATCAGGATGGTACAAAGGTAAATAATAACTAACACACATTTTTTCCTTTGAGTGCACATGTGTAATTTTGTTTGTTTAGCAATTATATGTTATTTTATATATAGACTTATATAAACATACACAATTGGATTTTTGTTTAATGTTGTTTTAATTTTTCTTACTTGTTTGCAAGGGGTGCACCGATTTGCATCCAGATAAAACAAACGTTGAAATTGATTCTCAACTTTCAATCCCTGATGAACTTCTCCAAAGTATAAATTTGGATTATATACATTCTAAGAAGATTGTTCATCATGATGGTCGAGTATGTATAATGATTTAAACTTTGAGTTTATGTGATGTAACAATCCTAATTATCCTCTGTAACAATCCTAACAATCCAGAGGATAATTATCTATTTTTTTCATTTCTTTTGCAGATCAGCGATGATAAAATGGATGAAAAAAATTTGACTGATTCATAGTTCACAATCCCAGATGAGTTATTACCAAGTCTAAATGCCTACCGGAAAGAAAGCATCACCACATCTCCATCGGCAACCCACGAAGAACCTACTGATGAACATTTGAATGATAAAAAGTCTGAGTTTGTTGTTGAAGATCATTTTCAAGTATGTATAATGAGCATATTTTTGTGTTTATGTGGGTTATTTTGGACAAAACAAACTAAACTTTTTTCTATTTTTTAAAGACAAACAAAGATATTGTTAGATTGAGTTCAAAATCAAAGTTGCATGTAGAGGTTGATCTTGTTACGGAGGATAAAATTATGACACCTCCTAAAATACAAAAACTAACCACTGATGAACAAAGGGATGAACCAGCTAGGCCTAATTCACAAAACACAATCCCTGATGAGCTGCTTCCTAGTCTGAATATCTGCAGTTGTAAAAGCATCATGAACGTAAAAGCATCATTGTTCATCTCTCTGCTAATCATGAACTTTAAACTCCCGTTCAAAAGTTAAGGATTAGGCGACCATCCAAATTCAAGGAGTCACCATACACAATTAAGTTTGGTTCAACAGTCGGTAAGTACACTAAGTTATATATATAGTTTTTAATATAATATGTTATGCAAATATATTTTTATTAATTACATTTTTGTATTCTATAACTATATAGGGAGCTCAGCAGGGCACATACGTATATTCCCCCAGAAACATCCATTTGTTTATCACCCGATTGATGAGATAGTGGATACGAAGATTGTCAAGAAGTTCATGGATTGGATTTCTGTCGACCTTCTAAAAAGTCATGCAAAAAGGTATTTCTTTTGAACTGTTTCAACTTTTTTTAAAAAATTTCATTATATTTTCATGACTTAACATGTACTGATAAAAATAGACAGGAAGGAAATGTTGATCATTACAAAAAGGGCAAATAAACCATTCCAATGATGTATTTCGGAGTTGAGACAGTTGAAGATAAAAACGGGTTCTACTCAATGGGGTTTCCTGACCATTCATGGACAGACTCGGTTAGTATATTATTTTGACAATTTTTCTTTTGCAGTTGTAACACTACTTAAAATACATGTTATATTACTTGTAAATACATATGCAGGTACACATATGTATTTTTACTATATTTTTTATTATTTGGAGAATGATGTGTTAAAAGTACATATATAACTTATTAATATACATTTGAATTTCTATCAAATCACATACTGTTCAATATTCATTTTTCATGCATTGTCTGTATATAAGTGTAGTTTACAAATGTAGTTATACATACGTAATTGTAGTCATTAAACTATAAAATGCATATGTATTTTACTAAATTCACACATGCTAATTTAGTATACAAATTGATTGAATGTTCTAAGATTTCTGGTGTTAATTACTGCAGCAAATTGATGTTTGCTTCTACTACTTGAGGAAGAAGTCAAAGTATGACCCCAACAGGTCTTACAAATTCAGCACAGTAGATTGCAACTTTATGAACATAATTAGGTCTGTTCATGATGTTTATTCTGTGGATGATCCAAACCTTGATACAGGAGGACAGGAGGCTCATCTTAATGAATACATCAATGAGTTCCGTATGAATATTGTTATGCCATGGCATACAGTAGAAGACATTTATATTTCAGTCTAAAGAAAAAACATCATTGGGTACTAGCAGTTTTATCCTTCTCAGAGAGGTGCATATTCTTATATGATTCATACGAATCATCTGGTCATTATCCGACTGTTCTTGCTGAGATTGAGAAATTAGCTGATATTATCCCTTTGTGTCTCCAAGCGTGTGATTTCTACGATAAGAAAGGAATTGATCTTCAAAATCATCCAAGAAACAAAGACAAAGACTCCTCAGATATGTTTGATGTGTTATTTGAAGGAAATTTGCCTCAACAACCGAGTGGAAGCTTGTAAGTATTTTAATATACATATACCAAAATTGTATGTTTGTACACAATATATTTTAGTTATTAATTAATTTTTTTTCTTGTTGTTGGGATTGTGGTCTCTATATGGTTACATGTGCAGAGTGTCTTTCTTATGGTCACAAAGTTCTTTCGAATGAGTTTGACCCCTACGCACTCCGTACAAGATATGTTGCACTTTTGTGGAACTATGGGATCCGAAAACAAGAAAAAAATGCTCATAGTGACATTGAAGCACCCTTGAGGCCTGCAAGGCAAAGTAGCATAACTAGTCTCACTAAAGTTTTTAATGTATAATGGTTGATGAATTGATTACTTTGTATAGTTCAGAAACTGGTTTATAGATGTAGGTTCTGATTATACAAATTATTTTTTATGTTTTGAAGTGGCTCTAATTATAGGTTATAATAGTACTTATTTTGAACTAAATGAAATTAATTCAGTTTTGAAATAGGTCTAATTTTGAATTGAAGTAAAGATTAATTTGAGTACTTTTTGCAGTTCTACCTTTTCATGTGAGATTTAGTTAAAAAATTCATATGCAGTGTTCACATTATGCTTAAAAATACATATGTAGTATACAGCAAATGTATTTAGTCTAAAAATACATATGTAGTGTTAAGATTAAGCATTTCAAAAATATATCTTCAGCATAACTAATATGTATTTTAATATGTGTTCATTTATTATCAATATAAATGACTATTTGAATTAAAAATAAATTTGAGTATTTCATGCAGTTTATCTTTTTACTTCGAGATTTACTTACAAAATAAATATGCAGTGTTCATATCTTGCTTAAAAATACATATGCACTATACATAAATTGTATTTAGCCTAAAAATACATATGTAGTGTTAAGATTAAGCATTTCAAAAATACATCTGGAGCATACCTAATATGTATTTTAATGTGTTCATTTATTATCAATATAAATGAGTACTTGAATTAAATATAAATTTGAGTATTTCATGAAGTTTTACTTTTTATTGGTAGATTTAGTTACAAAATACATATTTGGTGTTCTTATTTTTCTTAAAAATACATATGCATTATACATCAGATGTATTTAGCCTAAAAACACATATGCAGTGTTAAGATTAAGCATTTCATTTATATATATGCAGAATATGCCATATGTATTTAAATCTTTAATCATTTAAGACCTAAATACATGTTTGGTTAATCAAATTTACTAACTTTGCCCTAAACTACATATTCAATGTTAAAAATACATATGCAATATTCAATTTTTGCAACATATGCATATACAGTATTCAGATCTAACTGTATTCAATTATCAAATGATGCTTTAATGTATTAACCCAAAAAAAATAGTTCATTATTACAAAAAATGAAAAAGAAAGTTTTAAGAAATAATACGGAAGAACAAATGTATCATTTGCGATATTTCCTACAAGAAAGCCTATTGTGACCCCTATCCCCACAACCACCGCATGAATTGATGTTCTTTTTTCCAAACATATCCCGGTCCGATTTTTCACAATCCTTCTTTGCAGGTCTTCTTGGAGGTCTTTTGAACTTCGGAGGCAGTACCATTTCACTAAGTACGCTTTCTGAAATTATCCAGTCATCTTGGTATGGAAACGGATAGATTGGAACATCAAATGTCTTCAACACAATCTTGATTTAAACAAATCACAACAGTATGGCCCTTTCTGAAAATTCTTGTTGTCCAACACCGCACAAGAAAGTGCACATGGTATCTCATCAAGTTGAAATGCATTACATGAGCACTTTCTTTTCTTAAGGCAAACAATGGAATGCTTTTGTTTTTCGTGTACCGTATACACATATTTTGTGGCTAGTACAACCTGTTATCAAAAGAAAAAGTTAAATGCACTGCTACAAAAAGATGTAATCCATATTCTATGATATGTTGTAACCACACCAGCATTTTGCAATAAAAATACATATAAAAAGTACATCATTTTTACTAAGCATCTAAATACATATGCACTGTTAAGAATTTTCAATACGTAAAAATACATATGCAGAATACAGAATATGTTTTTAAATGTTCATATTGTTTATGTTGTATATCTTTTCATTAATTTACAACAAAATGGAAGGTATATTCTTACTTATGTTTTCATAATTATAAATTCCACAAATCTAAAAGGTCATACCGTTATACGAGTACATAAAGCCTCATTCTCTTTGAGTATGTCATTAAACTTTTCAATGAGTATTGTGAAGGTATATGAAGCCCCCTATCTATTTTTACAATTCCATTTTGCAAACAGCAATCGAACTTCTTCAAGAAAATCATAAATTGGCAGTTCTCTAGCTGATACAAGTACTCTATTTATTGACTGCACAATGTTTGAAGTTATAGTTCATCCTCAGTGAACTGTTGCATAGGACCTAGCCCATTTTTTGCAACTAGCCAATTCCAAATATTTCTTCACCCTAATATCAACTGCCTCAACCTTTTTCATTAACGTGTGTAATTTTGACTTTGAATATGCTTTGGCCATTGTATAAAAGATCTCCGATAATGCATCGTGTGAATTTCTGTAAAGTTTTTTCACATTTCCCCATAGATGCCACATGCATGCATAATGTGGAACATCTTTGTACACATCACCAACAGTTTTTATGATGCTTGAATTCCAATCAGATACAACACACATGTTTTATCTTTTTCCGTACACTTTCTTTAGATTCTCAAAGAACCAGGTCCAAGATGCATCATTTTCAGAATCAAGTACACCATATGCCAAAGGGAATATATGACCTGTTTATATAAGAAAAAAATTGCGCAGTCAGATATAAATACATATAGCAACTACATATGTATTTATTAAAAACACAGATCAATAAAACTATATATTTTGTCAAAGAAATGGTATCAATTACATATAATAAAAGGTAGATGCACATCACTATCAAACATAATCAATTTGACATGTTTCATTCATGAAACTTTGAAAATATATGTAATTTCATACAGATATGAATATATCAAGTAGAGATATATATTTTCAAGTGATGCAGAAATACATATAAAAATACAACCAGTTATACAATGTAATTATAAAATGATACTAACCTGTTTCATCCATCATACATACTGTTACACATGCCTCAGTATAAATTCCTCTCAGATGACTAGCATCAACAACTGCGACTAGTCTACAATGATCGAATCCTTTAATGAATGCATGTAGAGCGATAAATACATACAAGAACTCATTCTCATCCATCTTCTTCATTCTTATATGTGACTCAGGATAGGTAGTATTCAATACATATAAGTATGATGGCAATTTCTCGTAAAATATTGATGGCTTACCCCTCAACCCTTCTAACGCTCTTTCCTTGGCCCTCCAACATAAAGTATATTTCAAATCCATACCAAACTCTTCCTTCATGTTATTTTTTATTTTCGTCGCACTGTATTTTCGTTTGTGGTTTTTAAATTTCTATTTAACCATACTACCTACCAACATACTAATAGCATGCACCTTTGGATGGATCTTGTCCTTCACTGAAAAAGTATGTTGGGGTATGAATTCTCTTATTCTAAACATTCCAGAATCTCCCATGCCTGATGCACGCATTAAAAATTCGTTATTCCTTGATTTACAAAGCAATGTATAACTGCATCCAGCATAATTTAATACATTCAAAATACATATTCAAAGTCATTTTAAACAAGATCAAAGTGATATAGAATATACGTACGTTTTCTTACTTGACCTTTTACTTCGCATTTGAAATTTCTCCTGCATTGTATAATCCTTTATCACTGACTTCAAAAAAAAATTCGTCAAGTAAACCTGGCCTTCCTCAATATACTTATGATGTGGGTCTGAGATAATGCCTCAACAGTATCCATCTCAAATACATCTAATGCTGGTATATCTTCAGAAACCACCAAAGCTCCTTCATTAGATGTATTTATCACCTTATGCAAGCTGTTACAGTCTGCTCTTCTGTCAGCAACACACACAGATGAACTTGCAAAAATGCTCCCTACAACTTTCTCCAATATGCTTACATATAAAGGAAGATAATTCATGTCTTGTATCTCTTTTTTTTTTGCAATATAAACACCTTCAAACCCATATCATTATGTATTTGTATTTGACCTGTATTACCACTGATTTGATATTCCACTAGAATACATTTGCTGGTTAAGTCCACACTTAAGTGAGATGCCAAAACATCATGTAGCTCAATGAATGATGTTGTTGTGTCAACAATATAGCATCAGTGACGTAATCTTCATAGTTATTTTTGTACGTCCACCTACCAGAGTGCTGAACAAGAACTGGTATGCTTCCCATTTCTAAGTGATAAAATCAAAAATAAATAAATATACATATTTTTCAGATGTCAATTGTTATAACATACACTTTTTCAGTTTTAATCGCAAACAAAGTTACACAGCCAACATCTAAAATCAAAAAATACATTCACACAACATTTGTTTAGAGTAAAATACAAATATAGCAAAAGTTTTTAGCCATAAAAAAGTTTCAGAAATTTATGTTGAAGGTTGCATAAAATCAAATTCAAAACCACTAGAATCGCACACAACCAAAACATTTGTTCTATCACTTTGAAACCCAACAACAACACTAAAAAATATATTTATAAAACTTTTGTTACATAAAACTTAGAACCAAATTAAATTATTTCAAGCTACATACAATGACAGTATCTGTTCAACATCAAATATAACCAGATACAGAACCTCCAAATTTGAACACAACTGAACATTTATAAAACATCTTTTCATATATGATGTTATACTCTCAAATTCCGACAATCAAAAATATAAAAAATTAGAATTTGATCAGCTTGGAAACCTAAATTCGATCATTACTTGTTCTTCGAGTTCAAAAAATAATAAAATAAAGTTTAAAATCTAGATTTGTTTACATATATTCATAATCCATTATATAGCAACGTGAAAAATTTGTACAAAGCATCATAATTTGATCAACTGAAAAACATATCAAAATAAAAAAAAAATCTGTAAAAAAAATATATTAAAAAAATTATTTAATACCTGAAACAATAATTAAGCAGAAATTTGCAACAGATACTTGAATTTCAAAGTTTTATCGAGAACAAGGTAATGTTTATCGTTGAACTTAACGAAACTGATATTGAATAGCAACAAATACAATTGAATTTTAATTGTTCAATTAGAGCGAAATTGAAGATTCAACTTAATTTGAATTGATTTTTTTTAAAAGGATCACGTGTTATGAAAGGAAGGAAACTGTTTTTTGAATTTGAATAGGTTTGTTAGTATATAACGGAAAAGGCGTGATTGAGGAGCTTATAAATGGGAAGAAAATCTTTAACAGTTTAATTTATGGAATTATTACCATATTTAAATCAGTTAATTAAGGGTAGTAAAAACAGTTGTATTTGCATTTTTATAGCAATAGTTTGCAAAAATATAAAATACAACTTCTTATATTATGTAATTACGAAAGTGATTCTATGAAACTTATAATTAAGGGGATAAGTATGCTATTTCTGAATTTTGCCCTAAAAAGAAATGAATGGAGTATTAAATATCCTATTTTTATGATCACGGATCTTAATTTTTATGAAAGCTTACATATAAATATATTTATATAATATAGTAAAAGTTTCTTACACTGACCATTTAATGTACTTCAATTCCTTTTCAAAATTTTATCTCTTGAATATCTGTTTTGTGAGTTGACATGCATGTCAATTGTGATTACACGTACAATCCATAAGTGAATACAAAAATTATGCGTTCAAAGCCTTATAGGAATATCACATATGTAATTCTTTTTCATTTCTAGTAAAACATTTATAGATTAACTTAATGATATTTTGAAAAATTATTTGATAATGAACAAAAAAATTATATTTAAATAGGTTAATAACTTTAAATTTTAACCCACCAAGCTCATCCGTGGTAGTATTTTTTGGGTACAAATTCAATATATTAGAAGCTTGGAGTATTGAAAATTTCGAAGGAGTTAGAATTTTCACTTAGAAAGTTTAAAATATAAGAAAATAAATATATGAAGAAAAAAAATTCAACATTTACCACATAAAAATAAAAAATAGTTTAGTTCTATATAAACAATTTAACATTTAGTAAAAGGGGATTCAGATTATAAATTTCAATTTATTTAAAATATCATTTCATAAATAATGTGTTTGAATAAGTTGAGACTTGAAAGTAAAAATGTTGTTAGCCACATAGGTCCATTGAAAAAATGTAGACACATATGCTAGAAAAAAAATGGCTAATGAAATTCTTTGTTGATATGATTATTGACTAATGATTATACCATATAGATGTGAAATGACATTTATGCTATTTAGGAATATAAGCACAACATAGATAGAGCAAATAAAAAGAATAGATGGAGTATTATATATCTTATTTTTATGATTATAAATCTCAATTTTTATGAAATCTTACATATAAATATATTTATATAATATAGTAAAAGCTCTTTACACAGATCATTTAATGTACTTCAATCTCTTTTAAAAAATTTCTCTTTTGAATGTCTATTTTGCGAGTTGACGTGGTTGTCAATTGTGATTATACCTAGAACACATAAGTGAATACAAAAATTATGCATTTGAAGCCTTATATGAATATCACATACGTAATTATTTTTTATTTCTAGTAAAACATTTATAGAGTGACTTAATGATATTTTTTGTAAAATTATTTGATAATGAACAAAAATATATATTTAAATAGGTTAACAACTTTAAATTTTAACCCACTAAGTTCATGCGTGATAGTATTTTTTGGGCAAAAAATTAAAATATTAAAATCTTGAAGTATCAAAAATTTCGACGGAGTCAAAATTTTCACTCAAAAAGTTTTAACTATAAGAAAATAAATATATGAAGTAAGAAAAATCAACATTTACCACATAAATGTAAAAATATAATTTTAGTTCTATATAAACAATTTAATATTTTGTGATAGGAAATTTAGATTATAAATTAAAATTTATTTAAAATATTGCTTCGTAAATAATGTGGTTGAATAAGTTGAAACTTGAAAGTAAAATTATTGTTAGCCACATAGTGGGTCCATTGAAAAAATGTAGGCACAAAAGCTAGAAAAAAAATGGCTAATGAAATTCTTTGTTGATATGATTATTGACTAATGATTGTATTATTTGATAATGAACAAAAAAAGTATATTTAAATACGTTAACAACATCAAATTTTAACCCACCAATTTCATGCGTGTTAGTATTTTTTGGGCGAAAAACTAAAATATTAGAAGCTTGGAGCATTGAAAATTTCGATGGAGTCAGAATTTTTATTCAAAAGTTTAAAATAAAGAAAATAAATATATAAAAAAACATTCAACATTCACTACATAAAAATAAAAAAAAATATTTTTGTTCTATATGAACAATTTAATATTCCGTCGAAGGAGATTCAGATTATAAATTTAAATTTATTTAAAATATTACTTCGCAAATAATGTGGTTGACTAAGTTGAGACTTGAAAGTAAAAATGTTGTTAGCTACACAATGGGTTCATTGAAAAAATATCTGACACATGAGCTAGAAGAAAAAAGGCTAATAAAGTTCTTTGTTAATATGATTATTTACTAATTATTGTACCATTTAGATGTGAAATGACATTTATGTCCTTGATTGTCCTCCAACTCACATTTCTATATAGTACTAGATAAGTATGTCCGTACTTTGCACAAGCCCAACGTTGAAGTTAGTACATAATTCTTATGTTTGTCTCAAACAATAAAATTAAAGAACATGAACCTAATGATAATAATATGATACACTAAATGGGTTATTATATTGAATGCAATAATTTGAATAAAATGCGAACTGACTAAATGAAATGTTATGCTTTTAAAATAAAAAAGACAGATAATTTCATAAAGTTGTGTATTTCATTCAAAGAGAATTGCTATACTACGTTAGTGTCTGAAATATACTTGGCATGTTTGATAAAATAATTAATCTCAAAATATTTGATATGTTTAAGAATAAGTGATAACTAACCACTTTTTTCAACTATAGCATATTAATTGAAGAAGATTTATCTAATTAAAAAGTAAATAAGATCATATTATTCAATTTATACATAAGATCATATTATTCAATTTATACCTCTTATTAATTTTTCGTACGAGTTGTGCGTGTCAAACAAATCCAATTCAATAGGAGGTACTGGAATTTTTTATTTTCACAAGCAGGGAACATTTTGTATTAAATAATAATATAATTTAGACAAATACTTTATGAAAGGTCTAGAATAGTGTAATTTAAGTACAAAGAAAATCATTCATTCGGTAATATACGATCATGATGTTTAAATGCAAACATTTTGACTACATTCTATATAAGAATAACATGCTAAGTACAATTTCATGTAACTACTCTCTACATAAAGAGAGATCATATTGGGCTCCCAGTAACCATTTTTTTTTTTTTTCACACCAAGTGTCACAAAATTCTTGCAAGTACATTCAATTTAGTTTTCTGGTTAATCTACAGGTTGGACCCCATTAATATCACAATATGCCAGAGATGCTGGTTTGCTGGGATTGCCCATCAGTTATCATATAATACAAAATATTAAACAGATTGCTCTTGAAAAACATCCTACACAAATACAAAATCATAAATTAGACAGCAAAATTCAAATCATTGACCAGGATCTTTTTATGACCGAAAAATTGGTCTGGGCCCATTCATAACCTTTGAAACTCGGTACACAACCTTCGAAAATTGGGGTAATGGGCCCACCCCTCTACCTTTATCCACTTAAATTCAGGCTTAGTTCACATGATGCGAGTCTCAATCATCCCTCAACCTTTGCCACTTGAGCTAAGCCCTGAGCAGGACTTGTTAGCTGTTTCAGATACATCACTGTTTACCTAGGCAGATGCTCCACAAAAAGAGCTTGTTTGGTTGAGGCCTGAGGGTACCAGATACAAGAAAAAAAAGTGAATTGCTCCCAGTTGTTCAATCATTTGATAGCGATTGTTGCACCAAAAGAAAAGACCAACACAAAATTTAAGGGTTCAAAAATGTAGACACTAGTTGTGTAAGCTATTTAAGCATGAAACACTTCTAACAGGTTTAACATACTCAACACGACACAAATGGGATTGTTTGACATCAACCCCGTGATACTAACATATCCACAAATTTTCACTTGATCAGAAAAAAATGTCTTTAACATGTCCCTGAAAGGAATGCACGCTGTGAATCAGGACATTAACTCTAATTTTTGGATGTATGATTTGAGAAAGGAAAAGAACAAATAACATAGGAAGAGATACATGCAATACACGGATGATTTTATTAACTTGGAAATTGCTTACTGGAACGTATCTTGGTATAAGAGCCATGACTTCATCTTTCTCCTCCATCACTCGACTCACTTCCTCTTAGTCTTCCGTGTGACTTCCAAATCCTTCATAGTTCAGTCTAACCTCAAGGTTTCATACCTATTAAACTTATGTATTTGAATTACCCAACTTGGAAGAAATCCCCCCCAGCACTTTCTGCAGCATCACCTTAGGGAAAACAAACTCATTTACTCTACCAACACCGCTAGCCTTGCATCCGTACACCCCATATTTCTTAAATTTCTACCTAGGATTGTATGAGTAAAGTCCCCTTAAGTGTTATTTAGTAGGTTATAGTTGAAAATGGGGAGAAAGAGGAAGCCTGGCGGAGATGTGCTAATTCACAAAAAGCTTGGCAAGAAAAACACAAAAAGCTATTGCACCAATATTAAAATGAAACAATCCGAGCATTCAATTCAAAACCTTAAGCTAATGAATGGGACCAGACATTATAAAACCTTTTGAAAATTTTTACACTCTCGATGAGGGACACATGCTCTAACACCCTCTTACATGTTAACTGAGTTCTTGAGCTTACACATGGATTAAAAATCCTATTTTAATCAGATTGTAGAGCAGACATGATATAGAGACACAAATATCTGCCCAACTGGCTGAAGAATAGGCCTGGACCTGAGAGTAGGCTCAACTGGCTGAGTGGGTCTAGATAAGCTGAATTGAGAGAGAGAAGAAGCTCAGAGCGGCTCAATGGACTAAGCTGAGAAAAAGCCCAGAGCATTACAGTAGGTCGAGAGAAGATGATTGTACAAACTAGTTTACCAAAGTTCGAGTTTCCAATACCATTATAAGAAAATGGACACAAGTATAACTCAACCCTCAAAAGTTACCTCAAGAGGTGACGATGGTCTAAGACCATACAAGGAGACTAATTAACTATCTCACTACTGGTGTGGGACTTTTAACACCTCTCCCCCCTCCTTGCATTTCCCAAGATGAGATATTTAAAGCGTGGACAATATAACATGAGGTCTAACGTCGGATAAACCAAGAATTAAAATAGGTCAGACTCTAATACTATCTGAACATTGGTTGAGGAAATGGGAGATAAAATTGGCCCTAAGGTAACAGTCAAAAATCATACATCATATACGCTTGTTAATAACTTCGTGTAAAAGAATTCATGTAAAGTAACACTCATCAAGCAATCATATGACAAGTCACCATAAGGTCTCCTTACCGAGAAGGGTTCAAGCGAGCAATGTCATTCTAGTCCCGAATTCTCAACATAAGTCCAATACACACCTCCAGCACTGCAAACATGTACATTTCACAACTTAAAAGAGCATATGTTGGTAGGAAACTACAAAATATGCCATCAAAGATTCAACATTTTAGCACAATTAACAGAGAAAATAGTAGACCAGGGAGAATAAAAGAAAAGAATCAGTCAAAAGTAATTATCAACTAAAAATTTATAATCAGCCATTCAATATTATGTCCCATTGACTAAACTATGGCTAGTATATCAAAGGCATACCGAAAGCCCAAGGGAAATCTTTCCTAAAAACTATCATCACACTTACGTTGGTTGACTTGGTTCTCAGACTGACCAAAAGGACACTCATCATCTGGCCACTTATCGACAGCAGAACTTTGAGCCTGCAAGGGATCTATATCCCACAAATCTGACAAACCAGAGCTAACACCAAAGTCTGGGACATGGCTGCTAAGACCACCCCATAACTCGGTGCCGGTACATGACATGCCGGCAATGGCTTCAAATAACTTACCAAACAGGATATTTAATAATAAGCAATATCTAAGAAGAATGCAAACCTACAAAATGATCAAGTCTGAATAGGGCGAGCTGCTTCAAACTCAACTTCAACTCTGTTTCATATCTACAAGAGTCAAAGCACATAGAATTTGAAATTCATACAGTAATGCAATGAAACAGAAGATTAAAATAATTAACAAATACCTACTAAAGATTAAGAAGAGGTTTTACCCCATAAAATTAATTTATAGATAATAGATGAAAATGGTAAGCCAGTTGAAATTAGAGAACTCACAAAAATAAAAGTAGAGTAACCAAAGAACATCCTAGAATGATACGGAGAAGATTAGATTGCGGAATTACGTAATGGGAAGAGACTTGTATGGCTTAAACAAACATTCAATTTGAGTCATATGATAATTCACAGGAGTTTATCAAGAAAAAATGCACAGGAAATTTGGAATCGAAAAGTGAGAAAAAAAATTTAGAGCAAAAGAGAAGCAAACTGAATTTCAAATGATCAGCACAACATCTGTCACTATAAAGTTGAATGCAATTAGTAGTTGTACCTTTTATGTATTATAGAAATGTAGCCATATTGGTGGAGGATCAAATTCGAACAGTTGTATCAGCTCACAAGGGTAAAAATACAATTAGTCGTGAGAAACTAATAGCATCAAACTTTGGGCTCACTTGAAAAAAATGTCACAATGATACAAAATGTGTTTTGGAGGGAGTAAATAGTTGAGTATCTCAAAGTAGCAAAATAATAACAATCACTTTACAATGCAGTTCTTGATAAAATAGAGTTGAATTCAAGAACTTCAAGTACTTGTTCATATTCGAAAGGCCCAAAGATTTACTAAATGATTGGAACAATAATATCGCATTGTTATTTTATAGTTCAAATTTTGACGGAAAGTACCACATTTAATTAAAAAAATAACAAATTTGGTACTTCAAACTATTTTGAAACAAGAGATAGTTATAGAAAGATTACCATGCATGAGATGTTGACATCATTTGTTGCAAGAAGAAGATTCTTGCCTCACAATTTTGAAAGTGGCGTTGCCACAAAAGTGCTTTTTTCTTGGACATTGTCACATGATCATAGAATTTATTGTGTTTGGCATTCTCATCATGAGACTTTTTCTATTTGTGAGAGATCCACAAATATGAAATCCATTTTCACAAGTGTCCTTACTACAATTGTCTTGAAAACCTGCAACTAACAAGTGAATGAAATAAAAACATTACACTCAAATTGGATAAATAGCAGCAAAATGAAAGAATCAGATTCAACACTAAATTGATTGAACTTTATTTTAGCTATAGATGGACAATAGGTAGATAAAATTGATAAAAGAAAATAAATCCTTTGTAAGAGCAGAAATCCATAGGTGTACAGATGGCACATTTTTTGAACAAATTTAGTTTCGAATAATCAAAGCTATTATCCTTGGAGAGAGCCAATTATTAGTGCAACACTAATAATGAAGAGGACTATGGCATAATTAAAAAAAATTATAAGCTCAAGCTTAATTTTAATGGGTCTTCTCATTTTGTAGTCCATCTCTTGAGCTAACTTCTAATACGTTTTGCTTCAGACAGAGATTTTAAGAATATACACATTAATTCATATGATGCTAAATTTATCTTGTTGCCAGATACACTGGATATGTTGTTGTTGTAACTTTTTCCACCAAGTCAATTGACTAAGATTCTACATGCAACTTAAAAAATTTAACAATTCAGATATCTACGTCTGAAGAGCAGAGAGAAGTCCACACTGTGAAAACCCGAGGAACAAAATAACCTGAAAATCAAAACAACTTAAGAAGAGCACTTGTTAGTCCCATATATTACCAGGTTGAGCACCAACTTACTTTTTAAACCACAAACTTTGTTAGGTCCTATACTTATGCCTTATATTCTAATGCTAGATTAAATACATAGTTAGATACAGGTCATTTTTGTGTTTATACATCAATGCTGGACATATAAATTATAGTTCATACATGAATATGCACCAAACTTGATAAAATATTCATAATAAAGAAATACTAAGCTATATAGTTCAGCAACAAACAAAATACTCAGTGTGTTTCCACAAAGTGAGGTCTGAGGAGGGTTAAATTTACGCAATTCATACCACTGCCCGAAAATAAAAGAATAGTCATAAATTTTACTATGAACGTAACAATAATAAATATATTAATAATATAAATGAATGATTAACCCAAAAAATAAGCAGTAACTTGGGAAAAAAAAGAGCCCGAATTTTTTGATGAACATCATCCTATCATATATTTAAGATTATTGTATTTGCAATAAAACAACATTTCCTCGCTAGCATTTGTAAATGGACAAGTAACAAACTGCAAAAAGCTTGAATCAAACAACTATCTTCTTCCAACTTTTTCTTTGGTTAAAAAGTTAATGTTGCCCTATAGCTGAAGATAGCTCATGATGAACTTACTAATGAGTCGAAGATATAAAAATTAATTTAAGAACTCAAGTATTAACACCAAATCATTAGAACATACCTCCGCAAATAGGTGCAAAGAACGACAATGGAAGAATTTGACAAGAGATGGAAGCAAAAATTGATTTTTTTTCGCGGCTGGACACAAAAGGAAGAAAAATATAACAAATTGGATATAAACAGAATCTGAATGAACAGAATTTGAAATTTGAAAAGAATTTTAAAGAAAATAAATTACAACCATGATATGTTTTAACTATATCCTTCAACAACAATGAAATAAGTCATAAAATAAAATTTCTGAAGAGAACTTGAAAAGGCAAAAAAGAAGAATAATGCTGAAGACAAAAGGGTATAAAATAGAATAATTGACAAAAGATATAATCAAGATGAGAAGAGAATTAGGATAAATATGCTAGAAAACATACCTGAACTTGAAATCTAGATGAGGTAATGGAAATCAAAAGTGTGAAAGAAACTCAAAATATGGCAAAAGAAATAACTTAAGAAGGAAGGAAGGAAGCATCAGTTCATGAAATTAAAAAATCAACAGAAGATTAGGGTGCTGATGAACGTATAATTAATCTAGCCTGATGGAGAGAGAAAAGATCTTTTTCCTTTTGGAATGAGTTAGATGAAGTTTGAAGATGCTTCTAGTGTTCTATAGCTTTGTTCAATATATGTACAAAAAGCCACATATAAAACAGAACTTTCGGGATATTTAATGCGGTTAATTTACCATTTTAACCTTACATATTGAATTTAATTTTAATGTTGCCATTGGTCGTCCCATGCTCAGATTTCTATATAGTAGAAATAGATAAAAATATAATTTTGTAGGCATGCTGATATTTAAATTTTTAAAAAATCTCATATAATTTTCGGTTTCAATTTATGTGTCATTTTTTAAATTCTAAGATTCAAAGAAATTTATCTTTGATTATAAATTTTCATATATATTTTGATATTTTGAATTGTCAATAGCTATAACTTATTATACTTTTTACGTAGTTTTCAAGTATATAAATTTTATTTTTAAAAAAATTAAAGATTTTATCTCCAAATTTACGATCAAATTTAAATTATTTGATACTTGAAAAAAATAAAAAGTAACACAAATTAAAATAGAGAAAGTAATACTGATTTGATATGATCCGAGCAATCTAGCAAGTACACATTCATCATACCAATCTCAACTTATTTGTATGTGAGATATTGTTATCGTTATTGTTTTCTGTTACATTTGTCTATGAGTGGGGTAATAGGTTAATACCATGAAGAGATTTTTGAAAGGGGCAGAGCGTCTTATGAGTGGGTTTGTGTTTTCGGGGAAAGTGACAAGGCCGTGATAGTTTCTACCAACTTGAATTTGAGTTATGCGCAGATATTATGTATATTAGTATACGTGCTCACGCGATACGCGAAATTTATTAAAGAATTTTAATAGAGAAAATGGTCAATTGCTCCTTCAATTTTTAGTCGAAATTCTAACTACACACTCAATCTTTATTAGAGTCCCATTACCCCTTAAACATTTTTTAACTGTATTTTATACTCCTCTCATTGCTGACCTATCATGGGAGGTGAGAATACCCCCAATAGGCGCGTGAGTTGAAGCATTAACCCTTTAAAATTATTATTTTAAGTGTCACGTGTATAATACACGTCATTATAACTTTTAATTATTAATAATGTTATCTTCTCCAATTAATAAAAGACTCCAAGTAATCCTTCTTCTCCAAGACTCCAAACGTCAAATCTCATCTCCAAACGTCAAATCAAATTTCACCTTGAATCAAACATCACAATGAACGAATTCGGTTCTTGTCTACACCTATCTCTGTTCTTTAATAACCCATGCCTAAACCCACGAAATCGAGAACAAACTGTACCAAATTTCACACGCAAACAGATCTGTTCCGTTCATTTTTTGGTGAATTTCGACAGAACTGGTGGATTTATAGCGAAATGGGTTTGTTTCATGCATTTTCGTCGCTAATTTGATGTTTTCGATTGTTTTTTTATGGGATTTGATAAAAAAAATGAGAAAAATAAGTTGGTAATTTGGATTTATAAGGTGATTTCGCCGGAGTAATTTCGGCGAAATTTCGCCGGCGAAAGTTAATAGGTCAAGGAGGAGTCAGCCAAAAGTACTTTGACAACACGTAACTACAAGTTGGCCTATAAATTTTTTGATCCCCTTACGTTATTGATCTTATTTTGCTTTGACAATTCAGCATCAGTTGTTTGTCTTCTTCTGGATAAGTCTTCAAAAGTGACTCAATTTGGCACAACTGATAATGACTTTTGTGATTTTTTTTATTTGGAGCTCAATATTCACATTGAAATTTAATTGATTAAATTTGGTTTTAAGCATTATAAACAGCCTCACTTTTAGAAAAGAAAAGTTGTTTTTTTCCCCGATGAATCTCCCATCTCTGTTTTTCCCTCTTTCTTTCACTGTTTCTCCCATCTCTCGCGTTTAGTTGTGTAGTAGTCTGTGTATTGTGTGTGTTTTTCTGTGTGTTGTGTTGTAGATGTGTTGTGTTGTGATGGTGAGTGGGTGTAGAGAGCTGAGAGATGTGTCATTTGTGTGTTATCCATGAAAATTGTCTATTTCGTTTTAGGAGGAAGTGAAAAAGTAGGAGGGGGGTCCAAGCACGTATATATACGCATGTGTTATTGTTTGGTTTATATTGACCGCTCAGCAATTGGAGGGGTATAAAATACAGTAAAAAAATGTTTAGGGAGGTAATGGGACTCTAGTAAAGATTGAGTGTATAGTTGGAATTTTAATTAAAGGTTGGAGAGGTAATTGACCAGTTTCTCAATTTAATAGTTTCAGCACATCACATAGTTTTGATTTTATTAAAATATAATTGTAATCTTATTTTTCAATGCAATGTACTTAATAACATACATTTCATAAAAAAAAAATACATATGAACAGTCATCGAATAACATCTTGATACAACACAAATACTATAATTATACAATCTTTTAATACCACCATTTCAGAATATACCATGGTTGTGACAATTTAAAATTTTCATTGTCAGTGTCTTCTAATTTTATTCGAATTGAATTACATGCACTCTTGAGATGAAGTTCATTTTGTTGAAAACAATTAAGAATGTATCAAATTTTAAAAAATATATGTGATCATATGACATGAGTACTCTCTGTAGAATAATGTTTTAGTACGTGAGCTTGAATTGTTCAACTTTTAGCCACTTTTAAATTCACTGTTGTAATTAATTGCTAGTTATTGTCAATTTACTGAACTTTTTAGCTATCCGAACAACCTGCAGTACAATATTCCGAAATACACACAATTTAAAAATAAGAATCTCGTGTTTATAGTGATCTATCATAATATAATTATTTATTAATAAATAATTACTTCTTAAAATAATAAAATGATTAATTAATTAATACTAATTATTCTGTTTTTGATTAACAAATAAATCGATGAAGTATAAACTAACGCCAATACTTTCTCAGAAGCAGAAAGTGCATAATTGTCCATCTAACACATACGAAAATGAAAAAAAAAAAACTTTGGTTTCATAAACTAATCAACAAACAAAAAAGTGCTAAGAGTAGATAACACCTGAGTTCTGAGAGAATTTCGAATAGAGGTTTTGAACTTACAGTCGTTTCTAGTACAACTGAATAATAATTTCGATCCCTTTTCTATAAAAGCTTATTGATTCGCATATTTGATGGAAACTAAGACTTTAGATCTGCAAACCTCTGTCAGTTATAGATTTCGAATAAAAAATATATCTCCATCTCATCATCAAATACAACTCCGTCTTATGAATCCAGAGAAAACAGATGCATGAAGTAAAATACATGTATCATAATGGTATTATTTGGAATGGCAAAGTTTTTCTATTATATAGAAGAGGTGGTTTCGACCACCTCATCTAATTACCAAAACATTCATCTACATTCACTTAATTAGATATCATACCCCAATATATAATAATTTCATTATTTCATTATAATGGTTTAAATATTTAATATATTCTATTAATTAACTATAACTACATATTGAAAGTAAATTTTTTTCATTTATTTAATTGTCTATCATGTTCAAAACTAATTTGTTACCACAAATCACAATAATTAATAACTTAAAATATTTAAAAGACATATAGAAATTTTATTAACTCTCATTATTTTAGCAATGCCACATAAATTGAGACAAAAGAAAAAGTACTCCAAATCATAATAATTAACAGCTTAAAATATTTAAAAGAAATTCTTGCAATTGGTTCCTCTCCTCTCTCTCTCCTCTCTCTCTCTCTCCCTCTCCCTCCCTCTCCCTCTCCCTCTCCCTCTCCCTACCTTCTCTCTCCCCGGTCCCCGGCCCCGTCGCCGTCGCTGACCTTCGGAGCCGACCTCCGGTCAACCGGCGTCGTTGACCCGACCCGATCTCCGGCTCCGGTCGCCGGCCACCGGCGCGACCTTCGGCGTCAGCCCGCCGGCCCCTCCCTCCCTCCCCCATAGCCGGATCCGGCGAGATCCACCCCCCCAACCCCCCCTCGGTCTCCAGCAGCCGCTGCCCCCCCAGCAGCCGCCGACCGACCCCCCTCAGCAGCAGCCGATCGACCGACCCCCCCCCAGCAGTCGCCGATCGATCGACCCCCCCCAAGCAGCCGCAGCTCGGCCCCAGCCAGCCGCCGCCGCCGCAGCAGCTTCGCCATCACCCGCCAGCTGCTCGGTCGCCAACAGCCGCAGCACACGGACGCCGACCAGACGACGCCGACCAGTTCAGCCGGCCTCCAGCAGCCGCAGCTCCATCTCAGCACCGGAACTCACCAGAACCCGGTCAACGCTGGGTTCGGGTTTTCCGGCTTGGTCTACAAGCATGACCCGGTGATCTCTAACCTTTGTTATTTCATTCCTCTCTATTTCATTTTATTCCCCATTTCCTGCTAGTTTTATCCGACTTGCATTTGATTTACTGATATTGTCCGTGTCTGTTGTTGCTGTCGCTGTGGCTGTGGTTGTTTTCTTGCACTGCTTTTGATTGGGTATCTTCCTGTGATTTGTTGATATTATCTGTTGTCTATTGTTGCTATTGTCTGTTGTTTGTTGTTGTTGTGACTGTTGTCTGTTGTTGCTGTTGTTGTGGTCGTTTCTTACCTTGAGTATATTTTCTTATATTTTCCTGTGTAGTGGCTGTGAGCGGTAATGGTTGGATAGGGTCATGTCTGAGGGGGTTGGGGTATGGGGCAGTTGTGGGGGCGGGGGATGCGGTAAGGGCGGGAGTGGGAGGGAGGCCAAGGTATGGCTGCGGGGGCGGTAGGGGAGGGCGGGGGGATAGTGTTGGTAGGCTGAGGGTTGGTTCTTGGAATATAGGGACCCTTCAGGGTAAGTCTATAGAGCTTGTGAAGATTCTTAGGAAGAGGAGGATCAATATCGCGTGTATTCAAGAGACCAAGTGGGTAGGGTCTAAGGCTAGGGATGTGGATGGTTACAAGCTGTGGTACTCTGGGAGCGAGAGGCGGAGGAATGGAGTTGGCATCTTAGTAGATGAAGAGCTTAGAGGCCAGGTTGTAGAGGTGAAGAGGATCAACGATAAGTTGATGACTATTAAGTTGGTCATTCGGGGGTTTACCCTGAATGTGTGTAGCGCCTATGCGCCGCAAGTGGGCTCGGAAGGGGAGGAGAAGTTGCGGTTTTGGGAGGCTTTGGAGGAGGTGCTGAGAGGCGTGCCTAGCTCAGAGAAGATTGTTGTAGCAGGAGATTTCAACGGGCACATCGGCGCGTTACCGGGAGGCTTTGGTGATGTGCATGGTGGTTTTGGTTTTGGGGTGAGAAATGAAGAGGGGGCTACCCTTTTGGAGTTCGCTAGGTCCTTTGGGCTGGTGGTGGTGAACTCGGGCTTCCCGAAGAAGGACGATCACCTCATCACCTTTCGAAGCACGATGGCCAGGACCCAGATTGACTTTATGTTGATCAGGAAAGGGGATAGGGTGTTGTGTAGGGACTGTAAGGTCATCCCGAGTAAGAACCTTTCGACCCAGCATAGGCTCTTGGTCATGGACTTGGGTATAAAGACGAATAGTAAGAGGCGGAGTAAGGAGTGTAGACCTAGAATTAAGTGGGGCGGTTTGACGCCAGTGAATGCGTGGGAGATAGGGGAGAAGTTGGCGGGAATGGGGGTGTGGGAGTGTAGGGGGGATGTGGATAGTATGTGGGATAGGGCGGCTAGGTGCATCAGGGAGAAGGCAAGTGAGGTGTTGGGTGTTTCTAGGGGCCGGGCCGGGCACCATCAGGGGGATTGGTGGTGGAATGAAGAGGTGGAGAAGAAAGTGCGGTCCAATAAAGAGGTGTATGCTAAGTTGGTTGAGAGCAGGGACGAAGAAGAGAAGCGGGTAAACAGGAAAGAGTACAAGCTAGCTCGGAAGGAGGCTAAGTCAGCAGTCACGACAGCTAAGACGGCCGCGTTTGAGAGCCTGTATGCGGGGTTACAGGGAAAAGGAGGGGAGAAAAAGTTGTTTAGACTCGCTAAGGCTAGGGAGAGGAATGGCCGTGACCTCAATCAGGTGAGGTGCATTAAGGGGGAGAACGACAGAGTGTTGATGGAGGACAGCCATATTAAGAATAGATGGAAGTCGTACTTTCATAGGCTCTTGAATGACGAAGGGGATAGAGCTATTGTGTTAGGGGAACTGGAGCATTCAGAGGAGTGTCGGGAGTTTAGTTATTGTAGACGTTTTAGGGTAGAAAAGGTTAGAGAGGCTGTTCGCAGGATGCGGAGGGGTAGGGCGACGGGGCCGGATGAGATACCGGTGGAGTTTTGGAAGTACGTTGGAGAGGCTGGGGTAAGGTGGTTGACTGGTCTATTTAACGAAATCTTCAAGACGGCAAAGATGCCCGAGGCATGGAGGTGGAGTACCATGATCCCTCTTTATAAGAATAAGGGTGACATCCAGTGTTGCAATAACTATAGGGAGATTAAGTTATTGAGTCACTCTATGAAGATTTGGGAGAGAGTGGTCGAGGGGAGGCTGAGACGGATAGTGTCTATTTCGGAAAATCAGTTTGGATTTATGCCTGGGCGCTCGACGACGGAGGCAATTCACCTGGTACGGAGGCTGGTGGAACAGTATAGGGAAAGGAAGAAGGACCTGCACATGGTGTTTATCGACCTAGAGAAGGCTTACGACAAAGTTCCCAGGGAGGTACTTTGGAGATGCTTGGAGGTAAGTCGAGTCCCGATGGCTTATATCAGAGCAGTTAAAGATATGTATGATGGAGCGAAAACTCAGGTAAGGACGGCGGGAGGAGACTCAGAGCATTTCACTGTCTTGACAGGATTGCATCAGGGATCTACTCTTAGTCCTTTTTTGTTTGCTTTGGTGATGGATGTATTGACGCGGCGTATTCAAGGGGAGGTGCCTTGGTGTATGCTTTTTGCAGACGATGTAGTTCTGATTGATGAGACCCGAAAGGGTGTGTATGACAAATTAGAGGTGTGGAGACAAACTCTTGAGTCTAAAGGGTTCAGGTTGAGCAGAAGCAAGACAGAGTATTTGGAATGCAAGTTTAATGACGTGAGGTTGGAGGACGAGGTGGTCGTGAAGCTGGAATCATAGGAGGTATGTAAGAGGGATAGTTTCAAGTATCTCGGGTCCGTGATACAGGGTAACGGTGAGATTGACGAGGATGTCTCACACCGTATCAGGGCGGGATGGTTGAAGTGGAAGCTCGCGTCGGGGGTGTTGTGTGATAAGAAGGTGCCGCCCAAGCTTAAAGGCGAATTCTACAGGATGGTAGTCCGTCCGGCCATGTTGTATGGAGCGGAGTGTTGGCCAGTTAAGAACTCCCACATCCAAAAAATGAAGGTGGCGGAAATGCGGATGTTGCGCTGGATGTGTGGGATGACTCGAGGGGATAGAGTTAGGAATGAGACTATCAGGGAGAAGGTTGGTGTGGCTCCAGTGGAGTGCAAGATGCGGGAAGTCCGACTGAGTTGGTTTGGACACGTGAAGAGGAGGGACACGGATGCCCCGGTTCATAGGTGTGAGAGGCTAGCGTTGGATGGTTTTAGGCGGGGTAGGGGGAGGCCGAAGAAGTACTGGGGTGAGGTGATTAGGCGGGATATGGAGCAGCTACAGCTCACCGAGGACATGACCCTAGATAGGAAGGTCTGGAGGGCGCGAATTAGGGCAGAAAACTAGGGCCAGTTTGGGGCGTTAGGGTAGGGAAGTATTTGGTGGGGGTTTTATTCCTGTTATTCTTCCTATTCTTATTTTTATTCCTATTCCTATTCTTCTTCTTGTTATGCTTTTGGTGTTCCATGTTTTATTACGAATCTGGGTGTTTTCTGATGTTTCCGATGTTTCCTACTACTTATGGGTGCCGTATTTACGTTATGAAATCCTGTTCTGTGTGTTACTTTATATTTGTGTGGTGTCTCGTGGCTTGAGCCGGGGGTCTATCGGAAACAGCCTTTCTACTTCTTCAGAGGTAGAGGTATGGACTGCGTACATCTTACCCCCCCCCCCAGACCCCACTAGGTGGGAATACACTGGGTTTGTTGTTGTTGTTATATAAAAATTTTAGCTGACTCTCAAAATTGTATCGAAGCCACATAAATTGGGACACAAGGAGTAAATATATTATTCGATAATTACGTAAAAATTATTATAAATCACAATAATTAACAAGTTAAACTACCATTTTAATAGATAAAAGTTCTATTCAACTCTCAAAATTTTATCGGTGCAGCATAAATTATGATAAAATAAAAAATTATCTTATTTAATTGCAACTAAATATTTAAAGTAAATCAATTTTATTATTTTAATTGACTTTTATATAGAAAATTAATCTTTTTATTTATTTATTTTAGTAAAATTTAAATTTTAAAATTATTTTTTTCTTATATAAAAATACTAATATTTAAACTTAACTTTAAAATTTTAAAGTACAAAATTAATAAATTCACTTTAATAAAATAAATTTCTAATGAATATTTTCTTAGAATTTGTGTTGGGTCAATATGTATCAAGTTAAAAAGAAATAAAGAAAATATATAGTAAAATTTTATTATTGCGAAAGATAAACATAATGCACTATCCAATAATGTTTAATAATATCATATTTTGCATATGCAAAATATAGCATCCCGTATTTAATTAATATACTACTCCGATGAGTTATCGATGATTACTATTGGATATGATAAAATTATATTAATTTTATAGTAATAACATAATCAATCGCTCTTAATTAATTATTATGAATCATCTAGGCATTAAGAAAATAAATAATATTTAATAAAAAAATAAAATAAACATAAAATATAAAATTAACTCTTGATGTTTTAAATTAAATTGTCGTCTTTCAAACGATGATTTTACTATATCACCCCTTATTATAAGTTATTTATGTATTAGAAAATTAAGAAGAATAAAATGATATGTCAACATAAAATATTTGATTGACTATCAAAATTATATTAGTGTCACATAAATTGGGACGGGACAGAAAAAAATATAAAGCAACATATATTATTTGAAAATAAAATAAAAAGTACTGTAAATAACAATAATTAACAAATTTTTGTAAAAAAATTGATTGATTTCTGCTTCAGCTGCTTCAATCGTGATTTTAATGTATCACCCGTCATTAATTATTATAAGTCACTTATGTATTGAAAAAATAATAATATTGAATCCATGATTTTACTATATCACCTATAATTAATTATTATAGGTTATTTATGTATTAAAAATAAATAATATTTAATTAAAAATATAAAATAAACATTTATGACATGTCTGATTAAGTTACTTCAATCATGATTTTATTATATCACTCCTAATTAATTATTATAATTTATTTATATATTAAAAATTAATAATATTTAATAAAAAAAGTAAAATAGACGTTTATGACATGTCTGCTTCAGCTGCTTCAACCATAGTTTTACTAAATATCACCTCTAATTAATTATTATAAGTCATTTAAGTATTTAAAAATTAATAATATTTAATAGAATAAAATAGATATAAAAATAATAAATTAACTCTTGATGTTTTAAATTAACTTGACGCCTTATATGAGGTCCACTTAAATTTTTCAAAAGTACTATTTAAAGTAATTTCACTATGTCACTTCTAATTAGTTGTTGTAAGTCATTTAAGACATTTATGTTTCGCTGCTTCAGTCGTGATTTTACTATATCACCCCTAATTAATTATTACGGTCATTTAAGTATTGTACCACAAAAGTTGAAATAGAAAAAATATTATAAATCACAATGATAAAAAATTTAAATTATTTTAAAAATATAATTGGTTATCGTCGACACAAAACTCTGGACAAAGAGAATAGCATATATTATTCAAAAATTATATAAAAAGTATTATAAATTACAATAGGTAACAACTTAAAATATCTAAAAATAATTTAATATGTTATATATTTCAAAATAATTACATGAAAATTACTAGAAATCACAATAATTAACAACTTAAAAAATTTAGAAGATATAAAATATTTGGTCGACTCTTGAAATTATATTAGTGTCACTGAAATCGGAATAGAAGAAAAGTATTATAAATCATAATAATTGAAAATTTAAATTATTTTTAAAATAAAATTGACTATCAATGCCACAAAAATTTGGACAAGAAAAGTAACGTATATTAATTTGAAAATTACATACAAAAATATTATAAACTACAATAGTTAACAACTTAAATTATCTAAATACATATTAAAATAACACATGTTGAACTCATGCTAGATTCCGAATGAATCCTAGAAAACATATGCAATCCTTTTATTAAAAAATTTATTTAAATATATTAAGATTTAAAAAATAAATAAATATCTTAATGTTGAGTCCGTGCTAACACGGGTCAAGCTCCTCTAGTAGTAAAATACATGTAACATAATGGTATTATTTGGAATGGCAAAGTTTGATGGAAAACGTATGAATAGGGAGAGCATTTTTCTTAAAAAAAAATAAAATAAAAATTGAGCATACTAATTCAAACTGGCAAATTTTAACTTTTCAAAAAATAACTGCAACTAAATTCAAAATTTGTTGATTTTGCTTTTTTATTTTTAATGTGTCATTTTTATAGGGATTATGCATGTGAGAGTTAATGCTTTTTAAATTATTATTTTTATATTTAAATTTTTAATTATGATAAATACTATTTTTTTATAGTGTTGATATATGATAGTTTTTGCCTCTCTTATTAGATATAAATAGATAGATATTTAAGTTATCAGATTTTATTTGTCATTATTACTCAAAAATAAAATATTTTAAAAGTGTAATACAAAAATCTTGAAATATTATTGAATAAACTGTGCAGTGAAGAAAACTGTTTTTCTCTAGTGAATGTTTTGTTGTTGTTTTTGTAATTGTCCTCCGAAAAATCTCTTCTATACCTCTTGAATGTGTGCGTGATTATATATGTGCATTTGTGTGTAGTGTATCTTGTGTTTGTTTGTGTGGTTAGTGGGTGAGAGATTGATTAGTTATCTTAATCTTAATGAGTAATTGTCTTGAATTCAAACTCAGAAGATTCACTCCAGTTCAAAACTGTAGTCTATAGCAGGGGCGGTTCTACGTGGCAGTGAGGGAGTTCACCCGGGCGGATCTACGTGGCAGTGAGGGAGTTCACCTGAGCCCCCTCAACCGAAAAATTTCACTGTATATATAAAGTCAAATTTAAATTATATGGATATAAAGACATTAATGAACCCCCTCAACATAGCTAAACTGCGTAGCTCAATGACCAAGGGGGTTCATTTCAGTGCTTGAAGTTGTGAGATCGATTCTCACTTCAAGCAGGCTTTGGTGTTATTTTTGGAAAGCTTTTCTCTTTCTCACTCTTTTTATTTAATGTGTAACGGGCTTGGCCTTTTTCACCCTACCAATTGGGCCTTGATTAACATAAATTAATTAGCTCATTTAATCTATTTATGTGCATGTATTATTTAGTTAAAAATTATTTATTTTTCATTTTTTCTAGTATAAATATTGATCCTAAAATATTTTGTACTCTATATAGTTGGAATGAAATATATATATATATACACACACATACTATGCACATTTTTTTTTATATATTTCATGTTACATTTGTTCAAAATAATTTAATATATTTGACTAATTTTATATAGTATAATTTTTTTTTTGAATTTGTCAACTTTTATAGATTATTTTATCGAATTGCATAGTTCGTTCTTTTAAACTATATTTTCTCATTCAATATATTAATATTGATATTGTTTAGTATTTTTTTATTGAGTACTAATTATATATTATAATATAAATAATTCAAAGCTTACACATTTTTAAAATCTTATTTTTTGTAGAGGGAAAGAATTTTTTTTTGAAATAAAATAAAACTGCAAAGTGAAAGTAAGAAAAAGGCATATTATTTAAGAAGACTCACAAAGCAAACTGAGAAGAAATGTTAAAAAGGCAAGATAAGGCAGTTCAAATTTTAGCATTGTCCACTTTACTTTATAATGTAATTTTGATCGATCCTGCATCCGCCACTGGTTTATAGTCCTTCAAAATTGTAAAATTTAAAATAACTAATTAAAGAATTTTAAAAATCAATATATATAATTAAAACAATTAAAAAAGTAACTAATATAAGGAAATATAAATTCAGAAAAATGATTTTGAAGATAAAAAATTATCCTTGAACTGAATATCAATCATTTCATATTTTTAATTATTTAATTTTAATTTCTACATTTTCATTTTTCATGTTTGACATTCACATGTGCGTAATTTACGTGTATTTGTTAAATATAATTTGAAGATAAATTTTTATTGAACTGGTATTAATATTGTTTGAAATTTTGTTTGTAGTTATCTCCTAAACAAATTTGGTGGAAATGTGGTTGTAACTACTAATTTTATTTTATTGGGAAAAAATTCTTTATTTAACAGTTTTTTTAAATTTAAAATAATTTTAAAACTTCCAACTTCAACTATATGACTTTATTTATATAGTATATGAGTTTAAATCTTATTGTTTATATTTTTAAAGTAAAATTTTTACTTATTTTTGTTTTTATCTATCATCATTATATTATTTTTATTTTGTATTATTGTCCTACCAAATGAAATTTTATTAATTTGATATTTGCCTGATTGTTCTTTCTTACTTTTTTTTTTTTTTGACTTAAAGAAACTCTTAATACGTGTTATAGTTGTCCAATTGCAAAAGCATTCTTTATTTTATTTTTTTAAAGCAATAAAATTCTACATACTCAAATGCTTCCATATTTGTTTTAGAATAAATAAAATAAGAAAGAAAGAGAGTAGATAGCTTTTGAAACAACAATGTTATTTAATATAAAATTTTAAAAATGACATAATATTGCAGCAAAGAAGTCAACCTAGAACCAAGAAACATTCTACAATTGTTGTTCATTAAATATATATATCAATCAATATATATATATATGTAAAGGAGGATTAGAGGCATGCTGATATGGCATGCCTCACAAGCCAAGAAAAGTACTTATCTTTTTTCTCCTATTTTAATCTTTTTTTTTAAATATGTTTTTTTATGTTTTCTCTTTAATCTTTAATTATTCTTTAATTTTTAATTATTCATTTATGTACTACATTAATTACATATTTATCAAAAACAGTTTAAGAAGGAGACGTTTGCCTTTTCAACTCAACTACAAATGAATCATTCTCATCCTCATCATAATAAAATTCTCTTTTTTTGCATTCTCTTCATAGAGGTTGCACTATTATACGAGCAAAACCTCTAGCATTACTAATTTTCTCTCTTTATCTCTCTTTCCACCTAATTGTTGTGCTATACTGATTTCCTCAATTTCTCGCTCGAATTTCTAGGGGTACTTCTATCACTGATTTCATTCCTCTTTCGATGAGTTTTCATATTCGTCACTGAAAAAATGATAAGTCAATTTATCCCACACAGTTTAGATCTGATTCGATTTTATTGGGATAGTTGACCATAATTTTTGTCTCCTATTTATGACTTTTATTATTAGGTTTATGATTATTTGTTTAACTAAGATTTGTTACTTCATTTTTACTAAATGTCATTTCCTGTTTGTGTTTTTTGTTAATTTAATTTTGAATTCAAAGTGAATCATTTCAGCCTCTGAGGTTGGAGATTAAGGTACGATATTTTTGGCGTACTTGAAAATTTTTCTACGAAATATAAACGCATTTCGTGCTGATTGTAATTATTTGATTTAGAGAAAACTTGCTCAAAGATGAGAAATGGTAAATTGTGTGGATCTACATCATACCAAGCCATGATAATCGGACTTTTATTTTTAATTTGATGTGTTTATTTTTCATTTTAAATTGTTTTATGTCGGAGATGTCACCAAGTCAATCTTGAGAAACAGTGTGAATGATATTACAATTTTATTCCTGAATAAATTGTCACCACCATTATCTTCTTCTTCCCATATTCACAATAAAGTGCATCTAAATGATAGTTTACTTCGTAGGCAGAATTGATTGAGTGGTACAAAAGTGCAAATGTGTCGCATATATTTCTGAACAAGAAATTAGATTTCTATGAAATAGCAGAATGCTAGAGAAAAAAATGGAGGAAATACTAATCGAAAAATTATCGGAGAATGCACCGCTGCCACTTATTTATGTGTTTGAAGACGATTACAAGGAGCGGACCGACGTGATGCTTATTTGATGATGATTAGAGATAAAAAGACTGTATGAAGTGAGCGAAAAGAGAAAGAGAAGTCAACTTGCAGAAATCGATGAACAATCAACTTGGACATGCTGATGAATTTGTGAACAGAATTGAGCTGTAAATCATTTGTAATCGAGTCATTGCTAAGATGTATCAAGGTGGTATTGCTGGATATACTATTGATGAAGACGGTCCACCATTTGCTATGTTGCAGAAAGTAGGAGCTTTGTTACTTTGGATAAAAAATTTAGGAAGTGCATTAGCAATTTTTGTGCAAATTGTCTTTTCGTTTGCTGTTAAAATGTGTCTTCCAGATTAGTTAGTTGCTTTTAACTTATATTTCAGTTGTTTGCTTTGTGTACTATGTACATTTTCAAGAACTTGCATTGAAATTTATACTACCAAGTAGTAGATGAGTGGGCTATGTCACACCATTCTTGAAGTAAAAAATTGTACTCCAATTAATATGTGATTTTCTCGTATTTTTCTTTAATGTCCTTCTTTGTATTTCTTCTTCCTTTTTATATTATAATAAAATGACATTTTCTAGATCGAAACAAATTAAAATGTAGATATTTGCACCTTTAATTAAGCTAATATATGTTTATTCAGGATTCGTATCTAATATAATAATTTTGCCTCTGACTAATCCCATTTAATAACAGATTATCAAAGAATTTGGTTAGTTATGACTATTTAACATGATCCAAATCAATATGTATATAAAGGATGGATTAAAAAGAAAAATAATTCTAATTTTCAAAATTAAAAAAATCAATATTTAATGAAGTTTTTTATGACCGCGCAAAGTGTGGATAAATTCACAAATTGAATGTGTAAATCAGCCTTGAGGTAACTAAAATCTTTTATTTAATATATACTTAATAAATAATGAGTTGATTTTTTACTTGGTCATTAACAACATTATATCACTTTTTATAAACCTTTCCCTATTTTCTATTTCTAAGGCCTAGAATCCTATTTATCTATTTGTGATTTTTTTGAGATTTTTTCTAATTTTAAAAGACACTGAATTTCACCTTAAATCAACAACCATCATTAATGCTATTAATGATCATTATATTATTTCCTTAATCACCTCTTTTCCTTTCTTTGTTCTTTTTATTTCCTTTTATTTATTCAATCAAGAAATTAATTATCATATATAATTTTTTTGTGAGTTTTTTTTTCTCAAGTTTTTAATATATTATATTAACTAAATTATTATAAAATTGTAAAAGGAATGATAAACATTAGTTTGACTTTAAATTAGGCAACGTGTGAATTTTTGTTTTAGGAATTTAAAGAGGCTGCAAAAAGAATTATTAGCATTTATCATAACATAGATAAGACAATACTTATTGGAGCAGTCAATGTAACCTTTCATATTTATAACATTTAAAATTGATGTATAAATTTATAATACTTCTCTCTATAAATAATTGACAACCTTTCACTAAAACTCTTAACTTTCATTTTTAATTATTTTTATTAGTTTTGTTCTTAATAATAATCATAATTGCTAGCGTAATCTTTCATGTTTATAACCTCCGAAAATTGATGTATAAATTTATGATATCTTTATCTATAATTGTCAACCCTTCACTAATTTAGATGGTTCGATTTGAAGCTATACGTTTATTCACCTATTTAGTTTTTAAAATATTATTAAAAATTACTTTTTAGTTAATATTAAAACTTAAATTTGCTTCTTTGCATATTGCATTTATAGAAAAAAAATTGTGAAATTAAATTTTCTTTCTCCTTTGTTAAAGAGAAGTAAGAAAATATTTTTATCATGTATTATGATTAGAAAGATGTAAAATGCGTAAGAAATAAGTAACTATAGAAGAAGAATAAAAAGTAGAATTAATGGAAGTATTAGAAGAAGAGTTGTAGAAGAATAGAAGAATTGATTGTAACTAATGGAAGAATTAAAAGTAGAAGTGAATGAATAAAAATCTCTAGCAGAATAGGGTATTTATAATACCTATATCCTATTCCTACTAAGCTAATGCATTACTTAACCCAATCCTACTAGGTTAATGTATTATTATCCTAATCCTAATAAGTTACTGCTAGTCCCCAAAATCTTCAGAATTGTTGTTTTTGCCCGGGACAGATTTTCCATGCGCCACTTTTGGTCCTTGGCGTCCAAGATTCCCCTTCCTTCCTTCGTGAAGCTTTCTTTCGCGTCAAGTTATCCATAAAATACTGAATTCTGCATCATTTATACCTGAAAACTTGCTAATCATGTTCGTTAACTCACTTACAGGAAAAAGGACTAAAAGTGCATGAATTATATAATTTGTCCTCAAAACTTAGCTAAAATATGGGTAAAATATAGCACTTTAGGTGTGTAAATTCGCCTATCATCAACACCCCACACTTAAAGCTTTGTTCGTCCTCGGACAAACTATTATGTCCATCTAAACATCAACTTAGGGTTTCACAGTAACCACACAAAATATTCATAAAGACAGGCATAGCAATTATTAACAAAGAGTAGTTTTCTGATCATTAGTAGAAACAATTTAACCTCTAACATAGACTCGTGATGGTGGTCAACTCATATTCAAAAGTCAAGGCACAAAGAATCATACACAACTATCCAAAACTCATCAACCATGTGTGTCTCTCCATATATTACCCATAATCACTCACAAGTATTGTATATATTTCGAACATGGGTATAGGATTATCTTTGCTCTCACTCTCACAAAGAATTCATATGTTGCAACTGATGACCATAGGCTTGCCCTTAGTGTAATGCTCCACTAAATATCAGAATGCTAAGCTTAGGATCAAATACGTCTTCTACAGGTTGTAATGTAGGCTAAGGGACGGGTAGGACTATTTTGGCCAGAAATAGTGACTATGTTCCTAAGCGCTTTAATACATCACATTATGCCATTAATACTTTCTTTTCAAACAACCTTTCTTCTTTCTTTTATTCTACCACCCTTTTTCTCCTCTTTTGTTTTTCAATTTTAAACATAACTAACTTTTTTAGTTTTCCTTTCCTTTTTGTTTTCATAACACACCTCTTATGATAGCAATTCTTTTTCATAACAAATTCAAGCACCAATACATTCTAAGGCATCATACTCATCCAATTTCCTCTTATTTTGTCACATGTCTCTTTCAATTTAAAGCACTTAGAAATTTGGATCAAATTATAGTCTTGAAAAAAATGGATTAGGCTTACATATGAGGCTGTCAAAGAAAATAGGCTTAAAGACTTAAAAGGGGTTAACTAGGATAATGTCCACGGGTAGGTAAAAAGAAGGTACATAAGTATAGGTTGCCAAAGAAATGACTAAATCATCTCCTAAACTTACACTCTTTATTTTCGCTTTACATACATACCAGGCAAGTTCTAGCATCAGCCACAAACATAGAATATACTATATACTTACACACACAAGGCACATGGTCGACTTTATTGGGAGTAGTATAGACTCTTGACCCAACAGATGAAGGAATTAAACCAAACAATATCACATAGTGAGTCACAATTAGAGCCTAAATGTCTCAATTGTCATGGTTTTAGCACAAACTCTTGTTATAATCTCATGCTGCCTATTAGAATAATTTCATGCAAAGTTAAGTAAAAAAAATTTTAACTACGAAAAACGGAAAAAAAAAACTAGGCTATTAAAAAAAAATAGCTAAGCAAACAAACAAACATAAATGCAAATGCGGATAAAGGAGTATAGTATGCAAATACCACCACCCCACACTTAGACGGGACACACTGCCCTCAGTGGAAAATAAATACGAAGAACCTGGTCAGTCAGACTCCTCCTCTATGTCGGGGGTCATACCCCCTTCGTCGGAATCATCATAGGAGTTGTCGTCATCAGAATTCTCCTCTACGTCAGATTCTAGCATTCGTCGATCATCATCGGTTGTCACATCATCATCAAGAGGTTCCTCAAAATATGTACCTACTCCACACATCTCCCTTGCATGCATATTCATTGGATAGTCATGATCCAGCTGTTCGAGCTCTGCAGCAGTTGGAACACGACCTCTGCTCATTATTATAAACCGAGTCATGCCATAAAGATGGCAAAAGAAACTCTCATCCCAAGCATGTCTCTTAGCAGTAGTAAGGTTGACGCCATGTGTTGATTCAGCATCTTTGACCTTTGTGAGGTCAACCTTCTTCTGATTGTGTGGGAGTTTATGATCAACCAGCTCCTTTTCGATGTCCTACTTCCTCAAGATTGCAGTCAACAGATTACCGAAGATGAAATGGGACCGCTTGTGTAGCCTAGCCTTCCGCATTGTAGATCAAATGATTGCCCCAATGTTGATAGGGACATTCGTCATCAATGCATATACTAAGCACACTCTATATCTTGTTATTTTTATGTATTACGTCCCTGGAATAAGGCAAGAGTTGACTATACACAACCATATCCTTGCTTCCATATTCAAAGGAGCATATGGGAAGGTGTTGTGTCGACCGGTGTCTTTATGTCTGCTCCATCGTGCCATGGATATTGTGCCACAAAGTGTGTGTCAGATGGCTCTATATGGAGGTCTACTGTACAGCTCTTTGAATGGTGATGGATCGACTGAAGGCAAGCCTAGAAAGGAGTTGAAGAACTCCGCATTGAGTTGTAAAACTTGGCCCCGAATCTTGACCTCGCTTCTTATGGTTTTCGGTGATCAGTTGGCGTAGAATTCTCTTGTTAAATCGAGATTACATTCTCCCATGTCTTGGAAGATGAAATGAAGATTTAATGCCATGATCTTAGCCAACATGCGCGGCTCCTTCTTCGCTAGGCTTTCTTTGTCTATCAAGTCCACATGAACACATTTTCTTTCTTTGTTGTTCCTATACCATTCCTTTGCTTCCTCTTCGAGAACCCATTTTATTCTGAACATGCGGCGTGGTAATTGCATCGAGGATGATTCTCCTTGCTCTTTTCGGCCTTTTTCTTGCCTTTTTGTGAAGTGGTAGCCTTATCTTTGCCTTGTCTTGCTTTGGGTGCCATTGTACGTGAGACTTAAAACAATGTTCATGTTAGCATTATCTCGAAGGATACAATCTATAAACAAGCAGTTGTTGCACCACCCCACACTTAGTTTGTTGGCACAAACTAGTGAAGTGAACGTGGTCGATTAGTCAGACTTCATCAACATATGTTTTAGGTGCTATATTTCAACAATAAAATCAGTGCAGTCATACTTACTGTAATCTTGGCAATACTTTCATGTTTGATATATCAAGACTACTACATAGGGATTGAATCAAGGTATAGCATCTAACAATAATCACAACCTCCTATGTCGGTAGGCAACTATAATTCTTATTCCGATGAACAAGTCATTCCAACATGTAAGTATTCAAGTGACAAGATTATGCAATTTTTGTGACAATATCAATTCCACAAAAGTATGATAGTGCATCAAAATCAAATTCAAGTTGGAAATAAGTTAAGATCATCCTTACGTATTCATTCACCCACTTGGTTGTATCACAATAATTCAATCACATTCAAATTATCAATACTACTTTCAAGATTCAACAATTCATAATGGGCGTAGTAGTGTAGTACTTACGGAATATAAATGAAGAACAAAGTAGTACTTACTTGATTGATGTCTTTGGATGATGTTCTTGTGAAGTAAGAGAGCAAAAGGAAAATTTTTGAGAGGATTTGGGGACTATAGGCGACGCTTAAGCTAGGTTTCCAATGTGTTTTTTGTTCAAGGCTAAGTATCATATTTATAGGAGAAGGTTGGGTCGGGTTTTGACCCACTTAAAATTGGATTTGGAGACAAGAAGTGACCATAGTCGGCGCCTTTTGCTTTGCCTATGCTTGGCATAGGCGGCACCGTTTGCAAAGCATTGTTTAGCATAGGCGGCGCCTATGACATGGCATTCCTAGGCATAGGCGGCGCCTTTCACATGGCATATGAGATTCAGAGACAAAAGGCATTAGCATAGGCGCTATGGCATACTTGGGCATGGGCGGCACCTATGCTATGGCACACTAGATTCCGAGATCTTAGGCCATAGTATAGGCCTTGCCTTGTTTGTGGCCTAGTTTTACCTAGACCTAGCCTTGCTCATTGCCTATATCTTCATAAGCAATGCCCAATCCATAGCCTTTGGCTTCTTCATTCCTAACTTACCACCTTTAACATGCAATACGTCCAAATCGAAATTTGAAACCGATCTCCTCGTTTTGCACCTCTTGCACCTACATTTGCTCAAAACCAATAAAAACGATTAGAACAATGGGTTGCCTCCCATAAAGTGCCTTAGTTTTGGTCGTGGCACGACTCTTATTTTTGGATTTTTATTTATCAAATGCAAACACTTAATAGAACGAAAGAAAAAAATGAAAAACAATAAACGATGGGTTGCCTCCCATCTAGTGCTTGATTTATTATCGCGGCACGACATAGTTACCTCGAGTACTTAGACTTCGTCGAGATAGGTGATGGCCATATAATTTATCAAATCAAGAGGACTGATATAAGGTTTCATTCGTTGTCCATTCACCTTAAAGACAACACCATTATTGTCTTCTAACTCAACTACTCCAGACGAGTAGACTTGATTAACTTTGTACGGACCAGACCACTTGGACTTCAACTTACCTGGGAATAGCTTCAATCTGGAATTGAAGAGAAGTACCATATCATTCTTTTGAAAATTTCATTGAACAATCCGTTGATCATGATACTTTTTCATCCGCTCCTTGTAGAGGTTCGATCTCTCATAAGCATATAGACGGAATTCATCCATCTCGTTTAGTTGCTCCAATCTCAGCTTTATTGCATTATCCCAATTTAAATTCAATCGCTTCAACGCCCACAATGCCTTATGCTCGAGCTCAATGGGTAAGTGACAGGCATTCCCATAAACTAGTTGGTATGGGGACATGCCAATTGGTGTTTTGAATGCAGTGCTATAGGCCTATAGTGCAACGTCCAACTTCCAAGACCAATCTTTCCTATTAGCATTTACCGTCTTAGCAAGGATTTGCTTGATCTCTCGATTTAAAACCTCTACCTGTCCACTAGTTTGTGGGTGATAAGGTGTGGCTACCTTATGTTGCTTGACACCATATTTTGCCAACACAGATTTGAATAGCTTGTTGCAAAAGTGAGATCTACCATTGCTTATGATAGTACGTGGTACTCTAAAGCGAGAGAAGATGTTTCTCTTCAAGAATGCTATAACACGCTTTCCCTCATTGTCGGCCAACGCTACTGCTTCAACCAATTTCGAGACATAATCTACAACAACTAGGATGTACTTCATTCCAAACGAATTTACGAATGGACCCATGAAATCAATACCCCATACATCAAAGAGCTCTACTTCAAGAATTTTCGACAAGGGCATCTCATGGTGCTTTGAAATAGCACCTTGTCGCTGACATTGGTCGCATCTTCTCACAAAGTCGTAGGCATCTCTAAAGATCGAAGGCCAATAATATCCACTTTGCAATACCTTTCTTACTGTCCGATTACCTGCGTGATGTCCCCCAACTTGGGAGGTGTGGCATGCTTCCAATATAGTATGAACCTCTACATGGGATATACATCGTCGGATAACACCATCCATGCGTCGTCGAAACAAATATGGCTCATCCCAAAAGTAGTATTTTACATCATGCATAAACTTCCTCTTTTGATGGTAAGATAAGTTTGCAGGTATCACATTACTCACCACAAAATTTGCAAAGTCGGCATACCATGGTAACTTTTCCATTATCGTTACTAAGACCTCCTCGTCAGGGAATGCATCATCAATCTCGATTTCAGGTTGCTCCACATGCTCGTTCTCGAGTCTAGATAGATGATCATCCACTTGGTTCTCGCAACCTCCTCTATCTTTAACTTTGAAATCAAATTCTTGCAGTAGCAACACCCATCGAATTAGTCTTCATTTTGCATCCTTCTTCGTTATTAAATATCTCAGAGCTGCATGGTCTGTATGAACGATCACTTTGGTTCCCAACAAATAAGCACGAAACTTCTCAATCGCATACACAACTGCTAGGAGCTCTTATTCTGTGACAGTATAGTTCTTTTGGGCTTTGTTTCGGACCTTTCTAGCATAGTAGATAGGATGAAATAATTTCTCCTTCCTCTGGCCAAGTACAGCGCTAACGGCTACCTCACTAGCATCACACATGACTTCGAACTGTAAAGACCAATCTGGTGCTACCATGATAGGAGCTTCAATTAGTTTTCCTTTGAGGCATTCGAACGCCTTCAAGCAATCTTCATTAAAGTCAAACTTAGCATCCTTCTCCAAGAGTTTGCACAATGGACTAGTAATTTTGGAGAAGTCTTTGATGAACCTCCGATAGAAACCTGCATGACCGAGGAAACTACGGACTTCCTTCACTGAAATTGGGGGCAGTAGCTTCTCAATAACTTCAATTTTTGCTCGATCAACTTCAATTCCTCTTTCGGAAATTTTATGCCCAAGAACGATTTCTTCTTTTACCATGAAGTGACATTTTTCCCAATTCAGCACTAGGTTAAATTCTACACATCTTTGCAACTCCATACTTAGGTTTGCCAAGCATGCTTCAAATGACTCACAAACAACTGAAAAATCGTCCATGAATAACTCCAAAGTGTCTTCAACCATATCATAAAAAATGGATATCATACAACGCTGAAAGGTGGCTGGTGCGTTACATAGCCCGAATGGTATACGTTTGAAGGCAAACGTGCCATATGGACACATGAACGTTGTCTTTTCTTGGTCTTCGGGGGCAATACAAATCTGATTATAGCCTGAATAACCATCTAAGAAACAAAACCATCCTTTCCCTGCTAATCAATCTAACATTTGGTCCATAAATGACATTGGAAAGTGATCTTTAAGCGTCCATGAATTTAGCTTTCGGTAGTCCATGCATACTCTCCATCCAGTGATGGGTCTGAGTGGAATAAGCTCATTCTTTTCATTTGCGACTACCGTCATGCCTCCTTTCTTGGAAACACATTGTACCGGGCTTACCTATGTACTGTCAGAGATTGGATACATAACTCCTGCGTCTAACCACTTGATAATTTCTTTCTTCACCACTTCTTGCATAGGTGGATTGAGACGCCGTTGATGCTCAATGGTGGGTGTGCACTTTTCTTCAAGCTGAATCTTGTGTGTACAAATCCCAGGTGGAATACTAATAATATCCACGATGGTCCAACCAATGGCTCTTATATACTTTCGTAGAATAACAATGAGAGCTGCAACTTTTTGCTCACCCAAATCTGCTGCCACAATGACTGAAAGTGTGTTTCTGCTTCCTAAGAATGCATACTTTAGATGGCTAGGCAGCTCCTTCAATTCTAACGTGGGTGGCTCTTCAATAGATGGATTTGCTGGTGGTGTGGGTCGATTTTTGAGATCAAGGTCCAGCTTCTTGGGAGCATGGCGATATTTCCCTAATCCTGATAGAGCACAAATAGCTTCTTCGTAATTTTCAGCATCCTTACTTTCTCCATTCATGAGCACAGTTGCCAATGGGTCATCAATAATTTGCTCTTCTTCAAGTAATTCTTTCTCATTATCAAAGTAAACATCAACCACTGAAAATACGTTTATATCTTTGGGTTGCTTCATTGATTTGCACACATCAAAGCGAACTACTTTATCATTTATTCAAAATGAAAGCTCATTAGCTCTCAAATCAATAAGCACACTTCCCGTAGCAAGGAAAGGGCACCCCAAGATTATGGGAACTTCTGAGTCTGCCTCACAATCCAAAATAACAAAGTTTGTCGAAAAGATGAATGAAGAAAACTTTACCAATACATCACATAGAATACCAATAGGTCATTTTACCGACTTATCCGCCATTACGAGCCTCATATTGGTTGGAGTAGGATCTCTCAACCCCAACTTTTTATAGATAGATAATTACATCAAATTGATACTAGCTCCTAAATCACATAATGCCTTGGCAAAATTCAAAGATCCAACGGTGCAAGGAATAGTGAAAGCACCGGGGTCAGCCTTCTTCTGAACTAGTGATCGGGTAGCGATTGCGCTGCAGCGATGAACGTCATCTTTCAACTCATAGCTGGCTGCCCGCTTCTTTGTCAAAAGATCCTTCATAAATTTTGCATACCCAGGCATTTGTTCAAGTGCCTCTACCAATGGAACATTAATGGTCAGCCGCTTTAGCATAGTCATGAATTTGCTGAACTTTGTATCATCCGCCACTTTCTTCAATCTTTGAGAAAAAGGTGGTGGTGGATAAGGAATTGTTTTCTCCACGGCTTTCTTCTCCTCTTGCTTCCATTTTTCAGCCTTTTCAGGCTGCAACAAACTCGGTGTGATATCATGGACGTCGTGGGTAGCTTCTGCGGATCTTCTCCTTTTGCCTTGTCATCGACGTCCGCTACTTCGTCAACCACTTGCTTGACTTTTTATGAAGTTTCCAGCACCTTACCACTTCGGGTAGTAACAGCCATGCATGACCCATCATTCCTTGGGTTTTGCACAGTGTCGCTAGGTAAAGTGCCAACCTTTCTTTGATTGAGTGCTGTTGAAAGTTGGTTCAATTGCTGCTTTATTTGCTTGATTGAAGTGGAATGAGAATCAACTAATTGCTTTATGGAGGACAAATCATTTATTACCTCCGTTACTCCAGCGCTCGTTGCTTTCACTCCTTTCAATAGTTTAGCCATCATCTCTTCCATATTTCCAGAACCGGATGCAGTGGTGTCACGTCTTCCTGGGGGAACGTACAAACCACTTTTGTCATTCTTATTCTTCCAACTACCTTGGTCCTTGTTTCCAGATTTGTCATAGTAGTTCCGACCTTGGTTTCCTTGGGCATTGCCTCAGAAACCCCCCTGATTGTTTAAGTAGTTGGCTTCTTCTTCCGAATCAGATTCGTCTCTTCCTTTTGACGCAATAGCTTTGACTTTTTTGGTCTTCCCTGATAATAGATGCTTTGTAAGAAGATCCACTTGTGTTTTCATGTGCACCATATCTTGATCACGTTCTTCTTCTCTTCTCCTTTGGTCTGCAGTCATGCCAATAGATAAAGTGGGGCTTGCTACCTCAGAATCCCTGGTATGCCAAGCTCTACTTTGCTTCGTCATCCGATCTAGCATATTGCTTGCCTGACCAAAGGTGAGGTCCATAAATGATCCTTCAGCCTCATTATCTACCACTGGTTTAGTTATTGAATTCAGGGCTCTGTATAGTATCTCCATTAGGTGAACATTAGTCATGTGATGGTTTGGACACCTCATTAGATTCGTCTTGAACCTCTCCCATGTTTCATGAAGGGCTTCAGTTGGAAGCTGACGAAAGTTGCTGATTTCGTCTCTCAATATTGCTCTTTTGGATGACAGAAAGAATCTTTCTAGGAAAGCGTCTCTAAATTGCCTCCAATTTGTAATAGAATCAGGAGTCATCCCATTCAACCATAGAGTTGCCTCCCCAGACAGAGACAATGGAAATAGACGTAATCGAATTGCATTCTGACCATTGCCAGGATTGTCAAACGACTTGCATATAGAAATAAAGTTGATGAGATGCATATTCGGATCATCGCCTGCTAGTCCACCAAATAATCCTTTGAGTTGCAATAAATGAATGATGGTGCTCGTGATGTTGAACTTGGCTCCGGGCGCTAATGGTGGAGGAATTATGGCTCCTGTGGCTCCGGCTCCATCAAGATCATCATTATCATCATCGAAAGCTGGTTGTATAGCTCGGCGTTCAGGCCTAAACCTAGCTTGAAGATCTCTTCTATTGGCAGGTGTTGCGATCTCAGCAGCATGCCTAAGGTTTAGTAACTCGTCATCACCTAGGTCCTCGTCGTCGGGATTTATTGCTCGCCCAGGGTTGTCAATATTTTGTTGATGCACTTGAGCGGCGGCAAGAGCAGCTAGTCTCGCCTGTTTCTTTTGAGCAGCCATCCTTTCAATTTCGTGTTGTGCCTCCATTCTGCCAATACGTTATGGTTCAGGATTGATAGGTAATAACGGTTGACCAGAACTTCGAGTATGGGGCATGTACTGAATAAAAACCTGCAAAAAATAAAAACAAAAACTAAGAGTAAAAGTACGAGAATCTTTGACCAAAGGGTCTAGTAATTATCACAAACTTAATTAACACTCGTATTCCATGGCAACGGCGCCAATTTTTGATAACGCTCAATCTACAGCTCTCGTAGGAGTGTAAAACAGTCGTTGTCAAATATATAACCCAACTGGGTTGGGTATCGATCCCACAGGGAATAGCTTGGTCAACAAGTAAGCAAAGATTACTAGACTTTTAGTGCAAGTCTCGTAAAACGGGGGGAGTTTTGTCATGCAAGTAATGTAACCAAAGTAATAAGGAAAAAACATAAAATATCAAAGTAAAAAGGAAGAATGTTTAGTAAGCTGTAAACCAATGAGAATTGAGAAATTGGGGTTATGTCCACCTTATGAGTTGTACGTCTCTATTGGCTATGAGTTGTGCGAAATTCAGACATGCATGTGCTTATAGAGAATTGTATTCGATGGTTAATCCAAGCGTGTTTCAACCTCAACAAGGACTATTTCACTTTAACTCTTTCGAGCTTAAAGCTTATCTAAGGGTACAAATTCTCCAAGAGGTTAATCCAGTTACGACACTAACTTTTTAATAGGGGATGGGACCCTATTACCTTGACATTATCTCTTTTCTAGACATATAACTTTTCTTTCGAACAAGTTAATGCTATACTGGCGTTATTCTATGCGTCTGCAGCCACAAGAATTTGCATTAAGATGAAGAGAATAATGATATAAGCAGCATACGTGTCACGAATTCACAAAATCATAGCAATAGATAGTATCCCATAAGGCTTCCATAACCCCAACAGAGAAGTTTAGTTACCCATGAGTGCGAAGGAAATCACAATAGACATTATTATTATACCACAATAAAGATCTCGTATAGTAAGGTGTGGTATGGCGTTAGGCGTGACTTCTTTGCAAAGTAACGTTTCTCTTGTTGCGAAAATTAAGAATTGAATAGATGAATAGAAGAAGAATAAAAAGTAGAATTAATGGAAGGATTAGAAGAAGAGTTGTAGAAGAATAGAAGAATTCATTGTAACTAATGGAAGAATTAAAAGTAGAAGTGAATGAATAAAAATCTCTAGCAGAATAGGGTATTTATAATACCCATATCCTATTCCTACTAAGCTAATGCATTACTTAACCCAATCCTACTAGGTTAATGTATTATTATCCTAATCCTAATAAGTTATTGCTAGTCCCCAAAGTCTTCAGAATTGCTGTTTTTGCCCGGGACAGATTTTCCATGCGCCACTTTTGATCATTGGCGTCCAAGATTCCCCTTCCTTCCTTCGTGAAGCTTTCTTTAGCGTCAAGATATCCATAAAATGCTGAATTCTGCATCATTTATACCTGAAAACTTACTAATCATGTTCGTTAGCTCACTTACAGGAAAAAGGACTAAAAGTGCATGAATTATATAATTTGTCCTCAAAACTTAGCTAAAATATGGGTAAAATATAGCACTTTAGGCGTATAAATTCGCCTATCATCACCCCCTAGTATTTTTTCATCTCTTCGATCAGGTTCAAATTTTCTACTCAACTTGGAACGAAAATTGAGAAATGATTTTGTATTTTCTCTTCGTCGATCCTTGATGCTCTTCAAATTGGGTTTGTCGATTCATATTCTACCCGAATGGATCGAGTTAGGGTGTATTAATTTGGGTTGGGTTAGGGTCTAATATTTTAGGTTGAATCGAATTAGGGTCAAATATTATGGGATTGGGTTAGGTTAGGGTTAAATTTGATAGGAATATATTGAATTAAAAATGTGACATCACCCCAGGCCGAGTGTACTCCACTCCTCTCATTAAACTTGGGCATTGGTGTCACGGGGAGTAAATAAAATTTCGTTTATATAGTATAGGTGTGTAATAGGTCACATCAATAGTTTAAGTGTGTCTTCAACTTTGAGAATAAAATTCAGGATTATTTTATTCAGCATTTTGGTAGAGGTATTAGTTAGTTTTAAAATTATTTATCGCACTATTTATATCACGGGGATGGGATAAGTTACCATAAATACATGTTGGTACAACTTATTTCGGGATATCCAATCGTGAGATACCTTGTTGCAACCAAGCCACCCCTAAGTGTGTGTATATGTATGTACATGCATGTGCATATATTTTTTGTGTTTCACCATTTTCTTACTAAATTTGTTTCATATTACTTGACTTTTATTGAAATGATACAATCCTTAAGAAAAATTTATTTAGAGGTGTATTTTATTGAATTAACCTTATTAATAATACTTTGAAACTTTTAATTTGTCTATACTACTACTTTATGTAGTTGTTTAATACTAAGAGGGTAAAAAGGAAAAAAACATAAAATTCTCTTAATTTTATATATTGGACAAGTAAATTAAAGAGAAAATGCACTATTTCCACCCTGAACTATAAACGAAATTGTTGAGACACACTCCAACTTAAAGGGGGTCCTATTACCCCCCTTAGATTAATTAAAATCATGTAAGGCCTACGTGACACATACATGGCACACTGCGTGAGTCAACATACTGAAGGTCCACGTAGGCACACGTATGTGTCTTGTAGGCACTTAAGGTTGCCAAAAATATGATTTTAATTAATCCAGGGGGTAATAGGACCCCATTTAAGTTGGGGTGTGTCTCAGCAATTTCATTTATAGTTCAGGGTGAAAACAATGCATTTACTCTAAATTAAAACAACTATTTTAAGTATGAGCGTCAAGTGATAAGAGACAAGTATTATCTATTGTCTATATAAATAATATAAGTTGTGATTGTCATTAATAGAATATTACATAAATTATAATTTACAATATAAAAAATATAAACTATAAAAATTTGGCCTTATTTTTAATCATTATTTTATATTGAAAAAATGCTTTGTTTTCACCTTGAACTATACACGAAATTGCTGAGATACACCCAAACTTTAGGAGGGTCCTATTACTCCCCTGGATTAATTAAAGTCATATTTTTTGCAACCTTAGTGCCTACGTGCCACATATGTGTGCCTATGTTGACCTTCAATATGTTGATTCACTAATGTGCCACGTATGTACCACATAGGTACTAAGGTTGCCAAAAATACAATTTTAATTAGTCTAAGAGAGTAATAGGACCACCTAAAGTTCGAATGTGTCTCAACAATTTTGTTTATAGTTCGGCGTGGAAACTGAGCATTTTCTCTTTTATAATTTCTGCATTGAAATATATTTATAAAATTAATATTACTTATTATTTTCACTTGTATAATAAATATTAGAGTTTTGATTACTATTAATAAAATTAATTTTCTTATTATGATAATTTCTTTGTAATAGATCATCATTAGCTTATATACTTAATTAGTATTTCACTTTTTTCACCCAGAAGATAATGTTCATGTTTTTATGAAAAAAATTGTTACATGAATTCGAAAAAAATAAAAATATAATGATTTTAAAAAAGAAAGAAAATGAAAAAAGTTGACGATGAGAGGGTATAATAGGCATTTTGAAAATTCAATTAAGATAAAAGGGGAAATATGATCATTGTTCAAAGTTAAGGGGGAGTTTGATTTTTAAGACAAAGTTGGGGAGGGAAAATGATTTTCACCCAATTTATATTAAATTTTAATAGTTGATATAAAAATCTGATAACTTCTAAATAATAATAAAAAAAGGTCTTCATAAATCTGTTAATTGATAAACATTTCCTTTTCATACAAAGCGATAGTGTGTTAAAGCAAGTATAATTTGTGCATATTTGTTATATTATTAATAATTTTAGTCTTAAAAGTAAATAATTAAGGTATTCCTTAGGACGTAAACGTATAGCTAAAGTAGAGGTGGGGAGCAAACCAAAATATTAAAATAGACTTTAGAAAATTGTGTATCCAAACACAGAAAACAATCAAATACAGTCGAGTTTAAAATAAAATTTATAAAAATGTAAATAAAGTGTACTAATGATTTTTTTTTAGGTAAACAATGTATATATAGTGATGATAAGCAAATTAGTTAAGGAAATCAATTAAAGGAACATTTTTAAATAATAAGAGTAAAGAGAAGAGAAGAACGTGGAATAGAGTGCTGAAGAAAAAGAACAAAATCTAATTAGTAGCCATAACAACATAAACAAAATTCACAAATTCATCAAATAGGAGAGTAAAAGATAGGATACGAATTTAAATTTGACATTAAAAGACACGAGGACAAATCAAAGTATTTTAATAAAAATGAGAGAAAATGGTCAAATGCCCCTCCAACCTATACTCGAATTCTAACTACACACTACAACTTCATGGGGGTTCTATTACCCCTGAACTGTTTAAAAATAGAATTATTATCCCCTTAAAAACTCACATCTAAATTTATAGTAAGAAATGTTATGCACGCACCATGCCACGTCTCGCCACATAATATTACTTTTTTTGATATAAATAAATTGATTATTTTTGTGTATTATAATTTTTCCTTTGTTATTTCTCTTTTTTTTTTTTTTCATTTTCATTTCATTGTCTTTTCTTTGTTATTTGCCATTTTCATTCAATAACAACTTTTTCGGTGATGAACAAAAAAGTGAAGAAGACGACGCCGGGCAACATCTCTCAAATTCAAAATTGTGGGATGAAAATCAGGTTTATCCGATCTGAATCAAGAAAAAACTAAGATCCAAATAGATCGAAGAAGAGTTCTAATTTTTATTTTCTTCTTAATCTGAAATGGAGGAATTATATATATATTTATTAATTTTATTTTAGCTTTGCTTATCCTCGTTATTTATTTTAGTGATAATTACTGCAAAGTTTGGATCTTTATGTTATTTTTGACTAACATTTTTTGTTGAAAGTTGAAAAACAATTTTTTTGAAGTCGGCGGTGATAAATAGTTAAAATAATTTCTTGACATCATCGATGGTGAAGGCAACAATTATGAAGAGTCTGTAGCGGCAATTTTGAAAAAGGGCGAGAAAGACGATGGTCGAATGATGTCATTGATGATGGTTGAATGACTTCACCAAACAAGATTTGAGAAGATGACAACCAACAAATTAAAGATGATGGTGGGGATGAAGATGTAGTTAGTGACGATGACATTCCGATATTGAATAGAACATTGAATTATTGAATGAAAATGGCAACAAGGAAGATGATGAAAAAGTTAGCTGTGGATGTCATTAATGAATTTATTTTTGAAGATCTTTATTCTTTGAGTGTGTTTTTGGGATGAGAATTGAGAAGGATGCCTGTTGATGTGAAAAAGAAAAGAAAGAAAACAAATATCAATTTTTTTAATTTATACACACACACATACACACACACACACACACATATATATATATATATATATATATATATATATATATATATATATATATATATATATATTATAGGAAAAAGGGTTTTGACATGGCTGGTTAATGCCATAACAAATCTATCTAAGGGTAAATTGTCCATTTCATGTCAAATCCTGATAACTCTTTGCCGATATTAAATACGTGTAGCCATCATAAATTTGCTATCAAATACGTGGCACTTTATTGGCATTAGCAAATTTTCTGCTAAATAAATACGTCTAGCCATCTTTCTTCTCAGCTCTTTGCAGGTCTTCAATATTAACGCTTTCTCTGTTAAAAAAAATCTCAATTCTTGAGATATTCTCTCTGTCGGGTATGTTTACTGATTCCTAATTTTTTTTTGCGATATTGAAAATCAACAATTTGTTGGACTTTTGATTTAAACTATTTCATCAGATATACAACTTCCAGTGTTATGATTATTGCTTCTTTGCTTTCTGATTTAGATTTTTTTTGAGTTTTAATTGGGGATTTTCCATTTTAATAGTAGAAAAAACAAAAATTTCTTATTTGAGGTTTCATTTGAGGTTTCTTCACTCTCATTCGATAACAAGACCCAATTCTATTGGATTGAAATTGTTTGGATCTAAAAAAATATGATCATTTTCTCTACAATTATTTGAATTGCAAAGAAATATTTTCTTAAAGTAGATGCTGCAGCTATTGTTTAAATTTTATGTTATACAGTGATGATAAGGTGTTCTTAGCGAGGAATAAATATCTACTAGAATACTGTTTTCAATTCAGAATCACTATTAAATCTCCTGCAATCTTTCAATGTTTAGTAAAAGGATTAAATGTATATTAATGATCTTCTCATATAGCAAATACATCAGGATTATCTTATCTTCCTACCACGAAGTCCTTTTCCTTTGAAATAATCTCGGATTTTAGTTTCGTAGGCATTTTTTATACTTGCCACCTCTCATCAACAGATAAAAGCTCGATTGTAACTTCTATGAGGAGTCTAGTAGTTGTCCGTAAGCTGAGCTTATAGTGTTAGTTGCGGTGAAAGAAACCATTGACAAGTATCAAAGTGCACCTACAGAGCTGCTGAAACTGTAATTTCATGAATTCTTCATTGGGGTAATTTCTCAAGCGCTGCTGGTTCCACCGCCACATCCATTTTTCTAGCATTAACAACCACTGTCTTCTTGTTCAAACCAGCATCAAATATCTTTACGGTTTGAACCAGTGCTCCATAAAAAAGATATTTTGGTGATTTTCTGGCGTATCTACGGTAATTTAGCTCATCGTCCGGTCATACTTCCGTAGTTAACGAACAACAATAAGAAGAACATAGACACCATCATCATCATCATCTCAAAGAAGAAGAACGCAAATTGCATTGAAATTCGGTGGCAGGAACACTTTTTCGGTGGCCAATTTCTACCGCAAATTGCCAAAATTCAGCGACTCAATCAAGTATAAGGACACAACCCAGCTTCGATCAGATGCACTCAATCCATCTTTTCTAGTTGTGTATAGCTTTCTTGATTTTTAGGGGTTGCTACTGGTAGTGTTTTGCACTATTCTTGTTGTGATTCTTGTTTCGTAGCGTCTTGGCTGATTATCTGATTGTGGGTGTCAAATTTCTTGTTGATTGGTTACTTTGTAGTCGTGTTGTACATGTGAATCTCTTTATTATTCTTAGTAGTTTTGGAGTGTGTTACCTTGTCTGATTACTATTAATTGATTTAGTAGCACATCCATTAAGTGTGGTAGTATTAGTTCCCGCTATTGACTATTGTGTATCAAAATTTGCGTTAAATTATTGGTTTTGTTGCGCCCTATCTATTATAGATTGTTGTATTTGTCCCTAGCTCCTTTATTGACTTTATTTTAACTAGTGTGCCTTTTACCTTATCTTGATCCCCCTTTGTTATCTTTCTTTCCTTTTTTTTCTTTCTTTTCTTTGTTGCATAATGGTTATGATTAGCGAGGGTAGACTAGGGGCATTCATAGGTCGGGGTCGGGGTCAGGTGATGTTGGGTCTGGGTCAGGGTTTGAGGGGGTTGGGTCTGGGTTGGGTCTAGGATTGAGTTTGGGGTTAGGGGCTAGGGGTAGTAAGGTTAGGCGGGATAAAAGAGCTTCTAGGTTACAAGTTGAGTATTGGAACATTGGTATTTTGAAGGGTAAGTCTATAGAGCTGGTGAAGATTCTTAGAAAGAGACGGGTTAGTGTAGCGTGTGTCCAGGAAACTAAATGGTAGGCACTAAAGCGAGAGATGTGGATGGATATAAGTTGTGGTACTCAGATAGCATGAGACATAGAAATGGGGTAGGTATCTTAGTAGATGAAGATCTCAGGGAGCAGGTGGTAGAGTTAAAGAGAGTTAGTTATAGACTGATGTCAATTAATTTGGTCATGGGAGGGTCTACAATGAACGTTATTAGTGCCTATGCCCCGCAAGTAGGTTTGGACGAAGAGGAGAAGAAAGAATTCTGGGAGGTTTTAGATGAGGTAGTGAGGAGCATCCTGAGCACTGAGAAGCTTTTCGTGGGAGGGGATATTAATGGGCATATTAGGTCTTTGTCGAGAGGGTATGATGATGTGTATGGCGGTTTTGGTTTTAGTGAGCGGAATGAAGGAGGAACTTCTCTGTTGGATTTTTCTAGGGCTTTTAGGTTGTGGATAGCAAATTCGAGCTTTCTGAAGAAGGAGGATCACCTTATTACGTCTCGTCGTTCAGTGGCCAAGACTCAAATAGACTTCTTGCTTCTTAGAAAAGGGGATAGAGTTCTATGTAAAAATTATAAAGTCATACCTAGTGATAACGCTCAAACTACAGCTCTCGTAAGAGTGTAAGCGGTCGCTGTCAAATATAGAACCCAACTGGGTTAGGTGTCAAATCCCACAGGGAATATTTGGTCACTAAGCAAAGATTAGTAGACTTTTGGTGAAAGTTTCGTAATAAAGGGGGGATTGTAGCGTGAATTTAAGAGTATCAAAATAGTAACGTAAGAACGAAAAACGGCAAAGTAAAAAAGAAAGAATGTTTAGTAGGATTGTAATCAATGAGAATTGGAAGTTATGGTTATATCCACCTTATGCGTTTCACGTATCTATTGGCTATGAGTTATGCAGAATTCAGACATGTATGCGCTTATAGAGATTCATATTCTATGGTAAATCCAGGCGTCTTTCGACCATCAAGGATTATTTCACTTTAAATCTTTCGAGCTTAAAGCGTATCTAATGGTACAAAATCTCCAAGCGGTTAATCCAGTTATGGCACTAACTTTTAAACAGGGGTTGGTGCCCTATTTCCATGACATTATCTCTTTTCCAGACATATAACTTTTCTTTTGAACAAGTTAATGCTATACTGGCATATTCTATATGTTTGCAACCACAAGAATTTAGATTAAGATGAAGAGAGTAATGATATAAGCAGCATACGTGTCAAGAATTCACAAACTCATAGCAATAGATAGTATCTCATAAGGCTTCCATAACCCCAACGGAGAAGTTTAGCTATTCATGTGCGCAATGGAAATCACAATAGACATTATCATTATACCAAAATAAAGATCTCACGTGTGGTAAGGTTTGGTAGTACTTGTGGCGTGAATTCCTTGCAAATAGCGTTTCTCTTGTCGTGAAAATTAAAAGTTGAATAGATGAAAAGAAGGGAAGAAGAATTAACTGAAAGAGAATTATATTGAAAGTGTTGAATAAAAAGTAATTAATGATAGATGAAAGATGTAATGAATTAGAATGTGAATAATAAAAAGCTTCAGCAAAATAGGGTATTTATAATACCCATATCCTATTCCTACTAGGCTACTGCGTACTTATCCTAATCCTAATAAGTTACTGCATCATTATCCTACTCCTAATAAGTTACTGCTGATCCCCAGAGTCTTTAGAAATACTGTTTTTGCCCGGGACAGGTTTTCCATGCGTCACTTTTAGTCCCTAGGCGTCCAACTCTGCTTTCCTTCTTTCGTGAAGCTTCCTTTGGCGTCAAGTTATCCATAAAGTGCTGAAATCTTCATCATTTATACCTGAAAACTTGCTAATCACGTTTGTTAGCTCACTTACAGGAAAAAGGACTAAAAGTGCATGAATTATATATTTTGTCCTCAAAACTTAGCTAAAATATGGGTAAATTATAGTACTTTAGGCGTATAAATAAGCCTATCATCAACACCCCACACTTAAAGCTTTGTTCGTCCTCGAACAAAATATCATGTCTATCTAAACCTCTTCTTAGGGTTTCACAGTAACAACACAACATATTCATCAAGACAGGCACGACAATAATTAACAAAGAGTAGTTTTCTGCTCACTACTAAAAACGATTCAACCTCTAATATATACTTGTGATGATGGTTAATTCGTATCCAAAAGTTAAGGCACAAAGAGTCTTACACAACTACCCAAAACTCATCAACCATGTGTGTCTCACAATATGTCACCCATAATCACTCACAAGTATTTCATTTATCAAACATGGGTATAAAATTATCCTTGCTCTCACTCTCACAAAGAATTCATATGTTGCAACTGATGACCATAGGCTTGCCCTTAGTGTAATGCTCCACTAAATATCAGAATGCTAAGCTTAGGATCAAATAGGTCTTTTACAGGTTGTAATGTAGGCTAAGGGACGGGTAGGACTATTTTGGCCAGAAAGAGTGACTAAGTTCCTAAGCGCTTTAATACATCACATTATGCCATTTATGCTTTCTTTCAAAAAACCTTTCTACTTTCTTTTAATCTACCACCCTTTCTCACCTCTTTTGTTTTTCAATTTTTAAACATAACTAACTTTTTAGTTTTCTTTTCCTTTTTCTTTTCATAACACACCTCTTATGATAGCAATTCTTTTTCATAACAAATTCAAGCACCAATACATTCTAAGGCATCATACTCACCCAATTTCCTCTTATTTTATCACATGACTTTACAATTTAAAGCACTTAGGAATTGGATCAAATTATGGTCTTGAAAAAAAATGGATTAGGCTTACATATGAGGTTGTCAAAGAAAATAGGCTAACGGCTCAAAGGGGGTTAGCTAGGATGATGTACATTGGTAGGTAAAAAGAAAAGAAGGTAAATAAGTATAGGTTGCCAAAGAAATGTCTAAATCATCTCCTAAACTCACACTCTTTATTTCGCTTTACACACACACCGGGCAAGTTCTAGCATCAGCCACAAAAACAGAATATAATATCACCTCACACACACAAGGCACATAGTCGACTTTATTGGGAGTAGTATAGACTCTTGACCCAACAAATGAAGGAATTAAACCACACAATTATCACTCCATGAGTCACAATTAGAGCCTAAACGTCTCAATAATAATGATTTTAGCACAAACTCTTGTTATAATACCATGCTGCCTATTATAACAATTTCATGCAAAGTTAAAAAAAAATTTAACTACTAAAAAAAAAAAACAAACATAAATAAATGCAAATGCAGATAAAGAAGTATAGCATGCAAATACTAGCACCCCACACTTATAAGGGACACACTGCCCTCTGTGGAAAATAAATAAGAAGAACCTGGTTAGTCGGACTCCTCCTCTATGTATGGGGTCATACCCCCTTTGTCAGAATCATCATTGGAGTCATCGTCATCAGAATTCTCCTCCACGTCGGAGTCTGGCATTCTGCGATCATTATCAGTTGGCACATCATCATCAAGAGGTTCCTCAAAATATATACCTACTCCACATATCGCCCTTGCATGCTCATTCATTGGGTAGTCATAATCCAGCTTTTGGAGCTCTGCAGCAGTTGGAACACGACCCACACTCATCATAGTAAACCTCGTCATGCCATATAAATGGTGGAAGAAGCTTTCGTCGCGAGCATGCCTTTCTGCAGTGGTAAGGTTGATGCCATGCGTGGATTCAGCATCTTTAACCTTTGTGAGGTCAACCATCTTCGGGTTGTGTGGAAACTTATGATCATCCGGTTCCTCTTCAATGTCCTCCTTCCTCAAGATTGTAGTCAACAGATTGCTAAAGCTGAAGTGGGACCTCTTGTGCAACCTAGCCTTACGCATTGTAGATTGAATAATTACCCCAATGTTGATAGGGACATTTGTCATCAATGCGTACACCAAGCACACTCTATCTCGTGTTATCTTTGTATACTGTGTCCCTGGAATCAGGCAAGAGTTGACTATGTGCAACCATATCCTAGCTTCCCTATTCAAGGAAGCATATGGGAAGGTGTTGTGCCGACCGGTGTCCTTGTGTCTACTCCATCATGCCATATATCTTGTTCCGCATAATGTGTGTCTAATGGCCCTGTACGGAGGTCTGTTATACAACTCCTTGAGTGGTGATGGATCAACAGATGACAAACCTAGAAAGGAGTTGAAGAACTCCACATTTAGTTGCAGAACTTGGCCCTGAATCTTTACTTCACTCCCTATAGTTTTCGGTGACCAGTTGGCATAGAATTCTCATGTTAAATCGAGATTTCACTCTCCCATATCTGAGAAGATGAAATCAAGATGTAACGACATTATCTTAGCTAACATACGAGGTTCTTTCTTTGCTAGGCTCTCCTTGTGTATCAACTCCATATGAATATATTTTTTCTCTTTATTGTTCCTATACCACTCCTTTCCTTCTTCCTCTAGGACCCATTTTATTCCGAACATGCGGTGAGGTATTTGCAGTGAGGAGTATTCTCCTTGCTCTTTTCGTCCCCTTTTCTGGCTTTTTTGTGAAGTGGTTGCTTTTTTTTTCCTTGTCTTGCCTTTGGTGCCATTGTACCTGAGATTGAAATAATAGTCATGTTAGCTTCATCTTGGTGGATACAAGCAACAAACAAGCAGTAGTAGCACCACCCCACACTTAGTTTGTTGGCACAAACTAGTGAAGTGAACGATGTCGATTACTCAGACTTCATCGATATATATTTAGGTGTTATGTTCCAATAATATAATCAGTGCATTCATACTTTTCTTGTCATCTTAACTATCCTTTTTGATTCTATTTCATGAAATTTTGGCAATACTTTTATGTTTGGATTGATGTATCTTTTGAGCAAAACTACTACATAGAGATTGAATCAAGTGATAGCATTTAGAAATAATCACAAGCTGTCTATTGACAAGATTATGCAATTTTCTTGACCATGTCAATTCTGCAAAAATATGACAGTGCACCAAAATCAAATACAAGTTAGAAACAAGTCAGGATCATCCTTACGTATTCTTTCACTCACTTAGTTGTATCACAACAAATCAACCATATTCAAATCACTAATACTACTTTAAGATTTAACAATTCATTATAGGCGTAGTAGTGTAGTACTTACGGAATATAAATGAAGAACAAAGAAGTACTTACTTGGTTTATGGCCTCGGAAGATGTTCTTGCAAAGTAAAAAGAGCAAAAGGAAAATTTTTGAGAGAATTTGGAGAGGTAGGCGGCGCTTAGGTATGATTTGCAATGTATTTTTGGTCTAAGACTAAGGTTCTTATTTATAGGGCAAGTTTGGGTTGGGTTTTGACCCATTTGGAATCGGATTTGGAGACCAAAAGTGACCATAGGCGGCGCCTAATGCTTTGCCTATGCTTGGCATAGGCGGCGCCTTTTGCAAAGCATTGTTGAGCATAGGCGGCGCCTATGCTATGGCATTGTTAGGCATAGGCGGCGCCTATGCCATGGCATATGACATTCAGAGACAAAAGGCTTTTGCATAGGCGGCGCCTATGCTATGGCATTGTTGAGCATAGGCGGCGCGTATGCTATGGCATTCTAGAATCCGAGAGCTTAGGCCATAGCATAGGCCTTGCCTTGTTCGTGGCCTAGATTTATATAAGCAATGCCTAACCCATAGCCTTTTTCTTCTTCATTACTAACTTACCACCTTCAACATGCAATACTTCCAAATCAAAATTTGAAACCAATCTCCTTCTTTACACCTCTTGCACCTACATTTACTCAAAAACAACAAAAATGATTAGAACGATGGGTTGCCTCCCATCAAACGCCTTATTTTTTGTCGTGATCGACTCTTCTTTCTGTATTTTTATTTATCAAAAGCAAACACTTAGTAGAACAAAAGAAAAAAAAATAATAGAAAAAATGATGGGTTGCCTGCCATCTAGCTTTTGATTTATTGTCGCGGCACGGCATAGTTACCTCAAGTACTTAGACTTCGTTGAGATAAATGGTGACCATGAATTTTATCGAGTCAAGAGGACCGATATATGGTTTTACTCATTGGTCATTCACCTTATAAACAACACCATTATTGTCTTCTAGTTCAACTACTCCAGACGAGTAGACTTGGTTAACTTTGTACGGACCAGACCATTTGGACTTTAACTTACCTGGGAATAACTTCAGTCTAGAATTGAAAAGAAGTACCATATCACCCTGTTGAAAGTTTCGTTGAACAATCCGCTGATCATGATACTTTTTCATCCGCTCCTTGTATAGGTTTGATCTTTCATAAGCATGTAGACGGAATTCATCCATCTCATTTAGTTGCTCCAATCTCATGTTCATAGCATCATCCCAATTCAAATTCAGTCACTTCAACGCCCACAATGCTTTATGTTCGAGCTCAATGGGCAAGTGACAGGCCTTCCTATAAACTAATTGGTACGGGGACATGCCAATTGGAATTTTGAATGCAGTCCTATAAGCCCATAGTGCATTGTCCAGCTTTTGAGACCAATCTTTCCTATTAGCATTTACAGTCTTAGTAAGGATTTGCTTGATCTCTCGATTGGAAACCTCTACCTGTCCACTAGTTTATGGGTGATAAGGTGTGGCTACCTTATGTTGCTTGACACCATATTTCACTAACACGACTCTAAATAGATTGTTACAAAAGTGTGATCCTCCATCGCTTATGATAGTACGTGGTACCCCAAAACGAGAGAAGATGTTTTGCTTTAAGAATGAAACAACACGTTTTCCTTCATTATCAGCCAATGCTACTTCTTCTACCCATTCCGAAACATAATCTACAGCAACTAGGATATATTTTATTCCAAACGAATTTACGAATGGGCCCATGAAATCAATACCCCATACATCAAATAGCTCTACTTCAAGAATTTTCGACATGGGCATCTCATGGTGTTTCGAAATCGCACCTTGTCTCTGACATTGGTCGCATCTTCTCACAAAGTCGTAGGCATCTTTAAATATCGAAGGCCAATAGTATCCACTTTGCAATACCTTCCTTGTTGTCCGATTGCCTGCGTGATATCCCCCAACTTAGGAAGTGTGACATGCTTCTAATATATTAGGCACCTCTATATGAGATATGCATCGTCTGATCACACCATCCGCACATCGTTTAAACAAGTATGGCTCATCCCAGAAGTAGTGTCTCACATCATGCATGAATTTCCTCTTTTGATGAAAAGATAGATTTGCAGGCATCACATTACTTACCACGAAGTTCGCAAAGTCTGCATACCATGGTAACTCTTCATTCATCGTGGCTAAGATCTCTTAGTCAAGGAATGCATCGTCAATCTCGATTTCAGGCTGTGCTATATGCTCGTTTTTGAGTCCAGATAGATGATCAACCACTTGGTTCTCGCAACCTCTTCTATCTTTTACCTCAAAATCAAATTCTTGCAGCAGCAATACCCATCGAATTAGCCTTGGTTTCGCATCCTTCTTTGTCATTAAATATCTTAGAGATGCATGGTCTGTATGTACTACTACTTTGGTTCCCAACAAATAAGCACAAAACTTTTTAAAAGCATACACAATCGCTAAAAGCTCTTGTTCTGTGACAGTATAGTTTTTTTGGGCTTCGTTTAGGACCTTACTCGCATAGTAGATTGGATGGAATAACTTTTCCATTGTCTGGCCAAGTACAGCACCCAAAGCTACCCCGCTAGCATCACACATGAATTCAAATGGTAGAGACCAATCTGGTGCTGCAATGATAAGAGCTTCAATTAGCTTCCCTTTGAGGCATTCGAATACCTTCAAATATTCTTCATTGAAGTCAAACTTTGCATCTTTCTCCAAAAGTTTGCATAATAGACTAGAAATTTTGGAAAAGTCTTTGATAAACCAACGATAGAAACCTGCGTGACCGAGGAAACTACGAACTCCCTTAACAGAAATTGGAGGTGGTAGCTTCTCGATAACTTTAATTTTAGTTCGATCAGCCTCAATTCCTCTTTCAGAGATTTTGTGCCCAAGAACAATACCTTCTTTGACCATAAAGTGGCACTGCTCCCAGTTTAGCACTAAATTGAATTCAACACACCTCTGCAACGCCATACTCAGGTTTGCTAAGCATGATTCAAACGACTCACCAACGACTAAAAAATCATCCATGAACACCTCCAAGGTATCTTCAACCATATCAGAAAAAATAGACATCATACAACGCTGAAAAGTGGCTGGTGCATTTTATAGCCCGAATGGCATACATTTGAAGGCAAACGTACCATATGGGCATGTAAATATTGTCTTGTCTTGATCTTTGGGAGTAACACAAATCTGATTATAGCCGGAATAACCGTCTAAGAAACAAAACCATCCTTTCCCTGCCAGTCGATCAAGCATTTGGTCCATAAATGGCATTGGAAAGTGATCTTTAAGCGTCCACGAATTTAGCTTTCGGTAGTCCATGCATACTCTCCATCTTGTAACAGGTTTGAGTGGAATAAGCTCATTCTTTTCATTTGTAACTACCGTCATGTCTCCTTTCTTGGGAACACATTATACCAGGCTCACCCATTTACTATCAGATATTGGATACACAACCCCTGCATCTAACCACTTAATAATTTCTTTCTTCACCACTTCTTGCATAGGTGGATTGAGATGCCTTTGATGCTCAATAGTTGGTGTGCAATTTTCTTCAAGCTGAATCTTGTGTGTACAAATCCCTGGTGGAATACCAATGATATCAGCGATGGTCCAACTGATGTCTCTTATGTACTTTCGTAGAACCGCGATGAGAGTTGCAACTTGCTGTTCACCTAAATCAGCCGCCACAATAACTGGAAGTGTGATACCGCTTCCTAAGAATGCATACTTTAGATGACTAGGCAGCTCCTTTAATTCTAACGTGGGTGGCTATTCAATAGATAGTTTTGCTGGTGGTGTAGGTCAATTTTTGAGATCAAGGTCCAGCTTCTTGGGAGCATGAGGATATGACCCTAACCCTGTTAGAGCACAAATATTTTCTTCATAATTTTCAGCATCCTTACGCTCAATGTTCATTAGCATTATCAATAAGTTGCTCCTCTTCAGGTAATTCTTTCTCATTATCAAAATAAATATCATCTACCAAGAATACGTTCAGATCTTTGGGTTGCTTCATTTATTTGCACACATCAAAGCAAACTACTTCATCATTTATCCGGAATAAAAGCTCATTAGCTCTTAAATCAATAAGCACACTTCCTGTTGCAAGGAAAGGGCGCCCCAAGATTATGGGAACTTCTGAGTCTGCCTCACAATCCAAAATAACGAAGTCTACCAAAAAGATGAATGAAGAAATCTTAACCAATACATCACATAAAATACCAGCAGGTCATTTTACCGACCTATCTGCCATTACGAGCCTCATATTGGTTGGAGTAGGATCGTCTAACCCCAACTTTCTGTAAATGGATAATGGCATTAAATTAATGCTGGCTCCTAAATCGCATAATGCTTTGGCAAAATTCAAAGATCCGATGGTCCAAGGTATAGTGAAAGCACCGGTGTCGGCCTTCTTCTGAACTAGTGATCGGGTAGCAATTGCACTGCAATGATAAACAGTATCTGTCAACTCATAGCTTGCTGCCCGCTTCTTTGTTAAAAGATCCTTCATAAATTTTGCATACCCAGGCATTTGTTCTAGTGCCTGTACCAACGGAACATTAATGGTCAACTATTTTAACATTGCCATAAATTTATTGAACTTGGTATCATCAGTTTTCTTCTTTAATCTTTGAGAAAAAGGAGCTGGTGGAAGGGGAATTGTTTTCTCCACGACTTTTTTTTCAAATTGCTTTGGTTCGGTGATTTTTTCAGGATGTGGACATCGAGGAGTGACGTCATAAATGTCTTCATCAGCTTCTACGGCATCATCATCTTCTGTATTACCTACGATATCATCGGCCACTTGCTTGATTTGGGATGAATTTTCCAGCACCTTACCACTCCTGGTAGTAATAGCCATGCATGATCCATTATTCCTTAGATTTCGCATAGTGTTGCTAGGTAAAGTGACAACTTTTCTTTGATTGAGTACCACTGAAAGTTGGCTCAATTGCTGCTCTATCTATTTTATTGAAGTGGAATGTGAGTCAACCAATTGCTTTATTGAGGACAAATCATTTATTACCTTCGTTACTCCCGTGCTGGTTGCCTCCACTCCTTTCAATAGTTTAGCCATCATATCTTCCATGGACATATTTCCAGACCCAGATGCAGTGGTGTCACGTCTTCCTGGGGGAACATACAGACTACTCTTGTCAGTCTTGTTCTTCCAACTTCCTTGATCACGATCTTTGTTTCCAGATTTATCATAATAGTTCTGACCTTGGTTTCCTTGGGCATTGCCTCAAAACCCCCCCTGATTGTTCAAGTAGTTGGCTTCTTCTTCAGAATCGGATTCTTCTCTTCCTTTCAACACAACAACTTTGACTTTTTCGGTCTTCCCTGATAATAGATGCTTTGTAAGAAGATCCATTTGTGTTTTCATGTGCGCCATATCTTGATCACGTTCTTCTTCACTTCTCCTTTGTTCTGCAGTCATGCCAATAGACAAAGTAGGGCTTGCTACCTCACAATCCCTGGTATGCCAAGCTCTGCTTTGCATTGTCATTCGGTCTAGCATATCGCTTGCCTAAACAAAGGTGAGGTCCATAAATGATCCTCCAGCCGCATTATCCACCACTGGTTTAGTTATTGAATTCAAGGATCTGTATAGTATCTCCATTAAGTGGACATTGGCCTGTGATGGTTTGAGCACCTCATAAGCTTTGTCTTGAACCTCTCCCATGTTTCGTGGAGAGCTTCAGTTGAAAGCTTCCAAAAGCTGCTGATTTCATCTCTTAATTGTGCTCTCTTGGATGACGGAAAGAATCTTTCAAGGAAAGCATCTTTCAATTGCCTCCAATTTGTAATAGAATCAGGAGTCAGCCCATTACCCTATAGATTTGCCTCACCAGATAGAGACACTAGGAATAAGCGCAGCCGAATAGCATTCTGTCCAATGCCTGGATTGTTAAATGACTTGCATGTTGAGATAAAGTTGACTAGATGCATATTTTGATCATCACCTGTAAGTCCACCAAATAATACCTTGAGTTGCAATAACTGAATCATGGTGCTTGTGATGTTGAACTTTGCTCCGGGTGCCAATGGCGGAGGAATAATAGCTCCTGTGGCACCAGCTCCATCAAGATCATCATCATCATCATCGAATGGTATTTACATGGCTTGGCATTCAGGCCTAAACCTAGCTTGACGATCTCTTCCGTTGGTAGGTGTCTCCATCTCATCATCACGCCTAGGGTTTAGTAACTCATCATCACCTAGATCCTTATTGTCAGGATTTGTTGCTCGCCTGGGGTTATCAATATTCTATTGATGCACTTGAGCGGTGGCTAGAGCAGCTAGTCTAGCCTATTCCTATTAAGCAGCCCTTCTTTCAATTTCCTACTGCGGCTCCATTCTGCTAATACGATGTGGTTCAGGATTAAAAGGTAATAACGATTGACCAGAACTTCGAGTATGGGGCATGCACTGAATAAAAACCTGTAAAAAGAACAAAAACAACAACTAAAAGTAAAGTACGAGAAGCTTTGACCAAAGGGTCTAGTAACTATCACAAACTTAGTTGACAACCATATTCCCCGGCAACGGTGCCAATTTTTGATAACGCTCAAACTACAACTCTCATAAGAGTGTAAGCGATCGCTGTCAAATATAGAACCCAACTGGGTTGGGTGTCGAATCCCACAGGGAATACTTGGTCACTAAGTAAGCAAAGATTAGTAGACTTTTGGTGAAAGTTTCGTAATAAAGGGGGGATTGTAGCGTGAATTTAACAGTATCAAAATAGTAACGTAAGAACGGAAAACGTCAAAGTAAAAAAAAAAGAATGTTTAGTAGGATTGTAATCAATAAGAACTGGAAGTTAGGGTTATGTCCACCTTATGAGTTTTACGTATCTATTGGCTATGAGTTATGTAGAATTCAGACATGTATGCGCTTATAGAGATTCATATTCTATGGTAAATCCAGGATTCTTTCGACCATCAAGGATTATTTCACTTTAAATCTTTATAGCTTAAAGCGTATCTAATGGTACAAAATCTCCAAGCGGTTAATCCAGTTACGGCACTAACTTTTAAACAGGGGTTGGTGCCCTATTTCCTTGACATTATCTCTTTTCCAGACATATAACTTTTCTTTCGAACAAGTTAATGCTATACTGGCATATTCTATATGTTTGCAACCACAAGAATTTAGATTAAGATGAAGAGAGTAATGATATAAGCAGCATACGTGTCAAGAATTCACAAACTCATAGCAATAGATAGTATCTCATAAGGCTTCCATAACCCCAACAGATAAGTTTAGCTATTCATGCGCGCAACGAAAATCACAATAGACATTATCATTATACCAAAATAAAGATCTCACATGTGGTAAGGTTTGGTAGTACTTGTGGCGCGAATTCCTTGCAAATAGCGTTTCTCTTGTCGTGAAAATTAAAAGTTGAATAGATGAAAAGAAGGGAAGAAGAATTAACTGAAAGAGAATTGTATTGAAAGTATTGAATAAAAAGTAATTAATGATAGATGAAAGATGTAATGAATTAGAATGTGAATAATAAAAAGCTTCAGCAAAATAGGGTATTTATAATACCCATATCCTATTCCTACTAGGATACTGCGTACTTATCCTAATCCTAATAAGTTACTGCATCATTATCCTACTCCTAATTAGTTACTGCTGATCCCCAGAGTCTTTAGAAATGTTGTTTTTGCTCGGGACAGGTTTTCCATGCATCACTTTTAGTCCCTAGGCATCCAACTCTGCTTTTCTTCTTTCGTGAAGCTTCCTTTGGCGTCAAGTTATCCATAAAGTGCTGAAATCTTCATCATTTATACCTGAAAACTTGATAATCACATTTTTTAGCTCACTTATAGGAAAAAGGACTAAAAGTGCATGAATTATATATTTTGTCCTCAAAACTTAGCTAAAATATGGGTAAATTATAGTACTTTAGGCGTATAAATATGCCTGTTATCACCTAGCGAGAATATTTTGACTCAACATAAGTTGTTGGTGATGGACTTGGTTATCAATAAGGGTAAAAAGAAGAGAAGTAGGGAGGCACGACCCAGGATTAAGTAAGGGAGCCTAATTTTGACTAGTGCTTTGGAGATGGTAGAGACGTTAAAGATTGGTGGGGGGCTTAGGAGAGTAAAGGTGGGGTGGCTAATATATGAAAGACGACTGCTAGTTGCATTAGGGAGACCGCTAGAGAGGTGTTGGGTGTCTCGAGAGGTTGATCTAACAAACATCGAGGAGACTGGTCGTGGAACGAAAAGGTCAAGAGAAAAGATGAGTCTAAGAAGGTAGATTATGCTAAGTTGATTGGGAGCAAGGATGGTGAGGAAAGACAGAAGAATAAGGATGAGTATAAGGTTGCTAGAAGAGAGACTAAGTTAGTGGTTACGGAGGCTAAGTTGATTGGAACCTTGAAGTTTTGATGAATGACAATATGAATGAAACAAGTTGAATTTGATTCAAGCATGTGATGATAAGGGAAAGCAAGTTGAGTTGAGAAAGGAGTCCTATGTGAAGAAGGGGTTTCACTTCTAAGCATATCCTTAAGAGTCCAATGTGTGGAAGAAGAAAGATTCTGAAAATTGAAGAATTCAAAAGAGTTGGAGTTTTACTATAAGACTAAGGAGACAAGAGTTGGAATTGAAGAAAAAGTCTCACTTGAAGTAGAACTCTATGCAGTGAGAGTTCTAATTAAAGTAAGAGTTGAAATAAAGAATGAATCTTTGGAGAGTTTTACTTAAATAGAAGATGCAGTAGCCTGAATAATTCACACACCTAAGAAAACAGAAAGCTCAATCGACAGATTGACTTCATAAAGTGCTACTCAATCACTGAAGAAACACTTTGAAGAACCTGGTCCTCAGTACAGAATCCAGCTAGGAGTTTTAGCGTTGATTTTTAGAGTTGTTCATTATGTTTGAGCTATTTATGTAATATTAGTTTCAGTGTGCTATAAACTATTAGGAGCTAGTCTTCGAGTTGGGAAAATATACCTTGGGAGGTGTGTGTGTAGTTAGGAATTAGAGTTTATAATTTCTAGTTATTGAGTTATAGGGATTAGAGTTTATAATTCCTACTTGTTGAATTATAGGAATTAGAGTTTATGATTCCTATTTGTTGGTTATAAGAGTCTTGTAATTAGTCGTTGTTGAGGCTCATTTTTTTAAGTGAAGTTGGGATTAAATCCTGTAGAGGTGTAGGTCATGGTTTTTTACACCTTTTGAGCTGGGTGTTTTCCACGTAAAAATCAATGTGTTCTTTAGTTTCTATTTACTTCTTCCTTGAAACACATCAGGAAAGACGTTCCATCGATAAGCAAAAGTTAGGCGAAAATAAGAAAATTAGTATGGCACAAATTCTTAACAAGTGGTTTGAGAGAAGGTTATCTTGTGAAGGCAAACACCTTAATATAAGATCCAAGATGAATTCTACACCACCAATTGGATACTATGAAGGACAAGATATCAGTAGGCCTCGGTTGTTCAAGGGACAATACTACTTAGGATGGAAAGAAAGGATGAAAGATTTTCTTCAGGCTGTGGACTAAGAACTATGGAATATAATTATCGATGGATCTCAATACCCCATAAAGAAGGATATTGAAATGAAGAAAGTATTAAAGGATAAGAACGAGTATGATGAGGCTGACTTTAAGATGCTTGGAAAGAATTCTAAAGCCAAGTATATTCTTACTTGTGGACTTGGAATAGATGAATACAATAGGATCTCAGGTTGTACCTCCGCAAAACAAATTTGGGATACTCTTGTGGATATATATGAGAAGAATATGGAAAACTTCAAAAATAATGAGGGAACCAAGGATAAGTCACCAGCATTAAAGGCATCTGACAAAGAAGAATCAGATATGGATGATAAAAAGCTTGTCAAGAACTTTAAAAAACAATTTAAGAAAGACAAATGCCAGAACAAGAAAGGAACAAGTAGAAGGTGTCGTTCCAATAATAAGTATCAAGTTATTGCTTTAGGTGTGAGAAGATAGATCACATGATCAAAGATTTTCCATTCTGGGAAATAGAATGGAGAAAGAAAAAGGCTGAAAAGGAATTGAAAAAAAAACAAAAAGAGAAAAGAATATGCAATGGTAACAGCTTGGGTATTAAACTCAGATGATGATAAAGTTGATGAAGCAGCACTCATGGCTCTTAGAGATTTAGACTTATAGGAAGAAGATGATGCTTCTGAGGTAAGTATACTTGAACTTAAAGAAAATTTGCATTTGTTTTCTAAAACAAAACTTATTTTCTTGATGAGTGCACTAATTGATGACTTCCAAGAATCAAATTCTGATAGGGAAGAACTATTCAACAGTCTTGCAAGAATAAAATTTGATTTTATTGATTTAGAAGCTTGCAAGAACACTGTTGAACAGGAAAATTGCTCTCTCAAGAAACAGGTTGAGCAACTTGATTCTTCTAATAATTATCTTAAGTCTGAAGTTCAAAAATTGACAATCTCTGAAAAAAATACCAAGAGTAAAGAACTAGAAAATGATGAACTTGAATTGGTCAAGTGCAAAGAAGAGTGCAATAATGCAATAGAAATGGTGAACAAACTGAGTCAAGAAGTCTTTAAACTAAAACTTGACCTTGAAAGAGCAAACAGGTGGAAAAATTCCTCAAGAATTGTTCATAAGTTTAGTAAAAGATATCACAGTGAAAAAGTTGTCTTGGGTTTTCACAAAAGTCTTGATGCTTATCAAGACTTGTGCTATATCTGTGGAAACCTTGGACATCCAACTACTGAATGTCCAGTTGCTGCCAAAAGCAGATCTAGCAGTCTAAATATGGCAAATAAACTATCTCAGGCCAAGAAAAGGATAACTAAACCTGGTTAGAGAAACAGGTCACGTAACCTGTTGCCTGCATGGGCTAGAAGAAATCTGATTCATCTATTTTCTTATAAGAAAGGACCCAAGCTTGTCTGGGTGCCTAAAGTTAACCCCTAATTTGTTTTGCAGGTGAGAGTGAAAGGAGACAAGAAAAATTTATGCATAAATAAAGCTTGCTCAAGGCACAAGACTAGAAGAAAATGAAGTTTCTTTCACTCACCACATTTAAAGGGGGAATGGATCATTTGAAAGATGGTCAGATTTGTAGTACTCGTGTAAAGGGGAAGCAAGTGAGATTTAAAAAGAAAAGATGACAATGAAACTGATGAGCATGCTCAGTAACATGCTGTACTACCTGTTTCAACTGTTGTATAGACTGAGGGCATATTGACAGGGGGAACAACAAATAAATAAATGGATGCATCAATAAAACTAACACAAGTTGTTGGTAATTTTGTTGGTAGTTTATAAGAATTGGTGTTATCAAAAGGATCTTGAGATGACCCATGGAAATCAATGGCTTGAGAATGATATCCAAAGGAAAACAATTTCACTCTTGAGGGCTATAAACAATTTCACGCATTCTTTTTTTGATTAATGCTCTGTTGTTTTTCCCTGCTCAGTACTAGCTTAGGTTTAATAAGGAACATGCTCTGACAGTTAAATGGAATGATTATCTTTGCTAAATTTACTCATATTTTCTCTCTCTTTAATACATTACTATGTTAGCTAAAGTCTTTGTCTGATTGTTTTGGTGATTGCCCCAGTGGCTATGAATAACATAATAAATCACTTTAGCTAGTATATTATTGCATTGAAATGGTTTTAGATAATGCCAAAAGGGGGGAGATAAGAGGGTTATGCAATGTTTGTAACCCATTGACTAACTTGTTTCATTTTAGTGTTTTAAACTTTAGTGCCAACATGTGAAAATGTTTGAATATACAAAGACAAAAGGTTTGTATTATCAAAAAGGGGGAATTTGTTCCTTGAAGTTTTGATGAATGACAATATGAATGAAATAAGTTGAATTTGATTCAAACACTTGATAATAAAGGAAAACAAGTTGAGTTGAAAAAGGAGTACTATGTAAAGAAGGAGTTTCACTTCTAAGTATATTCTTAAGATTCCAATGTATAGAAAGAGAAAGATTCTGAAGTAGAACTCTATGCAATGAGAGTTCTAATTAAAGTAGGAGTTTGAAATAAGGAATTACTCTTTAGAGAGTTGTACTTAAATAGAAGATGCAGCAGCCAGAATAATTCACGCACGTACAAAAATAGAAAAGCTCAATCGATAGATTGACTTCACAAAGTGCTACTCAATCACTAAAGAAACACGTTGAAGAACCTGGTCCTCAGTAAAGAATCCAGCTATGAGTTTTAGCGTTGATTTTTAGAGTTGTTCATTGTGTTTGATCTATTCATGTAATATTAGTTTCAGTGTGTTATAAACTAAATTGGGAGCTAGTATTCGAGTTGGGGAAAACTAAGAGACTTTGGGAACACATACCTTGGGAGGTGTGTGTGTAGTTAGGAATTTGATTTTATAATTCCTAGTTATTGAGTTATAGGGATTGGAGTTTATAATTCCTAGTTGTTCAGTTATAGGAATTAGAGTATATAATTCCTATTTGTTGGTTACAAGAGTTTTGTAATCAGTCGTTGTTGAGGCTCAGAGTTTTTTAGTGAAATTGGGGTTAAATCCTGTAGAGTTGCAGGTCGTGGTTTTTTACACCTTTTGAGATGGGTGTTTTCCACTTAAAAATCATTATGTTTCTTACTTTCTGTTTACTGCTTCCTTGAAACACGTCAGGCAAAATGTTCCATCGATAGGCAAAAGTTAGGCAAAAATAATAAGATCAGTAGGGAACGAATTCTTAACAAGTTGTATCAGAGAAGGTTATATTATGAAGGCTAACACCTTAAGATAAGATCCAAGATGAATTCTACACCACCTACTGGATACTATGAAGGATAAGATATCAATAGGCCTCCGTTGTTCTAGGGACAAAACTATTTAGGATGGAAAGAAAAAATGAAAGATTTCCTTTAGGCTGTGGACTACGAACTATGGAATATAATTATAGATGGACCTCGATACCCCATGAACAAGCATATTAAAAAGAAGGAAGTACTAAAGGACAAAAACGAGTATGATGAGGTTGACTTTAAGATGCTTGGAAAGAATGCTAAAGCCAAGTATATTCTTACTTGTGGACTTGGAATAGATGAATACAATAGGATCTCAGGTTGTACCTCTGCAAAAGAAATTTAGGATACTCTTATGGATAGATATGAGAAAAATATAGAGAACTTCAAAAAGAACAAGGGAACCAAGGATAAGTCACCGGCATTAAAGGCGTTTGACAAAGAAGACTCAGATTTGGATGATAAAATGCTTGTCAAAAACTTTAAAAAGTAATTTAAGAAAGACAAGCGCCAGAACTAGAAAGGAAAAAGTAGAAGGTCTTGTTCCAATGATATGTCTCAAGGTGGTTGCTTCAAGTGTGACAAGATAGATCATATTATCAAAGATTGCTTAGTCTGGGAAATAGAATGGAGAAAGTAAATGGCTGAAAAGGATTTGAAAAAAAAAAGGGAAGAATATGCAATGGTAGCAGCTTGAGGATTTGACTCAGATGATGATGAAGTTGATGAAGTAGCACTCATGGCTCTTAGAGATTCAGACTTGGAGAAAGAAAATGATGCTTCTGAGGTAAGTATACTTGAACAAAAAGAAAATTTGCATTTGTTTTCTAAAACAAAACTTGTTTCCTTGATGAGTGCACTAATTAATGACTTCCAAGAATCAACTTCTAATACGGATGAGCTGTTCAATAGTCTTACAAGAATCAAATTTGATTTTATTGATTTAGAAGCTTGCAAGAACACTGTTGAACAAGAAAATTGCTCTCTCAAGAAACAGGTAGAGCAACTTGATTCTTCAAATAATGATCTTAAGTCTGAAGTTCTAAAATTGACACTCTCTGGAAAAAAAATACCAAGAGTAAAGAATAAGAAAAAGTTGAACTTAAATTGGTCAGGTACAAAGAAGAGTGCAATAATGCAACAGAAATGGTGAACAAACTGAATCAAGAAGTCTCTAAACTAAAATTTGACCTTGAAAGTGCAAATAGGTGGACAAATTCCTCAAGAAATATTCATAAGTTGAGTAAAAGATATCACGTGAAAAAACTGGTTTAGGTTTTCACAAAAGTCTTGATGCTTATTAAGACTTATGCTATATCTGTCAAAACCTTGGGCATCCAACCACTAAATCTGGCAAATAAACTATCTCAGACTAAGAAAAGGATAACTAATCCTGGTCAGAGAAATAGGTCACGTAACCTGTTGCCTTCATGGGCTAGAAGAAATTTGATTCATCCATTTGCTCATAATAAAGGACCCAAGCTTTTCTGGGTGCCTAAAGTTAACCCCTAATTTATTTTGTAGGTGAGAGTGAAAGGAGACAAGTAAAATTTGTGCATAACTAAAGCTTGCTCAAGGCATAAGACTAGAAAAAAATAAAGTTTCTTTCACTCACCACATTTAAAGGGGGAATGGATCATTTGAAAGATGGTCAAATTTGTAGTACTCGTGTAAGGGGGGAGAAAGGGAGATTTACAAAAAATGACAATGAAACTGATGAGCATGCACAGGAACATGTTATACTATCTGGTCTAACTGTTGTACAGACTGAGGGCATATTGACAGGGGGAACAACAAATAAAGAAAGGGATGCATCAATAAAATCAGTACAAATTACTGGTAATTTTGTTGGTAGTTTATAAGAATTAGTGTTATCAAAAGGATCTTGAGATATCCCATGGAAATCAATGGCTTGAGACTATGGTATCCAAAGGAAAATCAATTTCACTCTTGAGGGCTATAAAAATGTTGACTATGTAAGCACCAAAGTCACTAAGTAGAGAGCATTTTGAAAGGAATAGATTAGACTTAGGGATGATTAAAATTGCATGAACTCCCCTCAATGATTGACTAGAATAATCATTTTCCCCCTTAATCTTATTAGCTAAAAATTTATTCTATTCAGTCTTGCATATTTAGTTGTGTGTCCCAATTCCAGATTTTTGACTTTTCTAACCTAATGTTGTATTAGATTGTGTAGAAAAATAGGTACAAACAAGCAATTATGACCATAAAGTTCTTCTTAGCAGGTATGTTCTTCACTGACATAAGTATAGGTTGTCTAAGTTGAAATAGTTGAGCACACCTATTCAATTCCTCACACTTTATTTTCCCCTTGTCTTATAAAGCTGACAAATTGATTGACCAAACTTTCTTTGATTCTCTCCAAATGATTGTGCACAAATATATTAATCCTACACCAGAAATTCCTTCTTCTCTCTCAACTAAAATATCAGTTGTTTACCATGGATTTGCCAAGTTTGATCATTAATCACATGGAACATTAGTTTTTTGAGAAATGAAAAGTGATATGATCTCCCTTATAGTTCCTAATTGGTTATTTTTTTTGGATTTCTCAGTCCTAGTTCAGGTTGACTTAGAAAACAACAATAGATTTTTTTGCACAGATGAATTATATTGCTATACCAGTTTCAATAAGGAGGACTAACACAAAAAAAAATAAAAAAAAATGATTTGGCTAAAAAAAAAATCTGAACTTGAAGCTGCACAAGACAGTCATGAAGTGGAATAAGTGGTCTTTCAGGCTTGGATCATGACTTTGAAGCTTGACCTTGATTAAGTGAGGGATGAAAATGTTGAAGTCATTCGTCAATTGACACAGTTGATATCACCTGTTCCTCCTTTCTCTTCACTATTTGTATCCTTAGTCATGTCTCATTTTTACACCATATTCTTTTTTGATTAATGCTCAGTTGTTTTTCCCTGTTCATTACTAGCTTAGGTTTAATGAGGAACATGCTCTGACAGTTAAATGGAATGGTTATCTTTGCTAAATTGACTCATATTTTCTCTCTCTTTAATACATTACTATGTTGGCTAAAGTCTTTGTCTGATTGTTTTGGTGATTGCCCCAGTGTCCATTAATAGCATAACAAATCACTTTGGCTAGTATATTATTGCATTGAAATGGTTTTCGATGATGCCAAAAGGGGGAAGATAAGAGGGTTATGCAATGTTTATAACCCATTGACTAACTTATTTCATTCTAGTATTTTAAACTTTAATGCCAACATGTGAAGATGTTTGAATGCACAAAGACAAAAGGTTTTGTCATCATAAAAAAGGGAGAATTTGTTGGAACCTTGAATTTTTTATGAATGACAATATGAATGAAATAAGTTAAATTTGATTCAAACACTTGATAATAAAGGAAAGCAAGTTGAGTTGAAAAAGGAGTCCTATATGAAGAAGTTGTTTCACTTCTAAGCATATCCTTAAGATTTCAATGTGTGGAAGGAGAATGATTCTAAAAATTAAAGAATTCAAAAGAGTTGGAGTTTTACTACAAAACTAAGGAGACAAGAGTTGGAATTGAAGAAGGAGTCTCACTTGAAGTAGAACTCTATGCAATGAGAGTTCTAATTAAAGTAGGAGTTTGAAATAAAGAATGACTCTTTGGAGAGTTGTGCTTAAATAGAAGATGCAGCAACCAGAATAATTCACGTACTTAAAAAAATAGAAAAGCACAATGGACAAGTTGACTTCACAAAGTGTTACTCAATCACTGAAGAAACACGTTGAAGAACTCGGTCCTCAGTACAGAATCCAGCTAAGAGTTTTAGTGTTGATTTTTAGAGTTGTTCATTATGTTTGAGCTATTCATGTAATATTAGTTTCAGTGTGTTATAAACTGAATTAGGAGCTAGTCTTTGAGTTGGGGAAAACTCAGAGACTTTGGGAACACATACCTCCTGAGGTATGTGTGTAGTTAGAAATTAGAGTTTATAATTCCTAGTTATTGAGTTATAGGGATTAGAGTTTATATTCCTAGTTGTTGAGTTATAGGAATTAGAGTTTATAATTCCTATTTGTTGGTTACAAGAGTTTTTAATCGGTCATTTTTTAGTCTCAGAGTTTTTTTTAGTGAAGTTGGGGTTAAATCCTGTAGAGGTGCACGTCGTGGTTTTTTATATCTTTTGAGTCGGGTGTTTTCCACGTAAAAATCATTGTGTTCTTTGCTTTCTATTTACTGCTGCCTTAAACACATCAGTGGAACACATCAGGTAACACGTTCCATCGATAATCAAAAGTTAGGCAAAAATAAGAAAATCAGTAGGGCACAAATTCTTAACAGTTTGTATACGACTTTAGAGGAGAAATAAAGAGATAAGAAGTTGTATAGGATGTACAGGGATAGGGAGTGAAGGGATCGTGACCTTGACCAAGTGAAGTGCATCAAAAGAGAGGATAGTATAATGTTGGTTGAGGATGCCCTCATTAGGGAGAGGTGGCAGTATTATTTTTATAAACTTTTGAATGACGAGGGGGACAAAGATTCTGTGTTGGAAGATTTGGAGATATCTGAGGAGGGTCAGAATTATAGTTATTTTAGGCATATTGAGGTTGAGCAGGTCAAGAGAGCTATTCGCAGGATACGGTGGGGTAGGGCGACGAGGCCGAATGAGATTCCAGTAGACTTTTGGAAGAGCACTAGTGGGGAAGGTCTAGAGTGGTTGACAAAATTGTTTAATATTATTTTTAGAGCTGCTAAGATGCCTAAAGTGTGGAGGTCGAGCACGATGGTTCTTGTGTATAAGAACAAGGGAGACATTCAGAGTTGTAACAACTATAGGGGTATTAAGTTGTTGAGTCATACTATAAAGGTTTAGGAAAGGGTGGTAGAGTTGAGGATGAGGAGGATCGTGACGATCTCTAATAATAAGTTTGGTTTCATGCCTGGTTGTTCGACCACTGAGGCCATTCACCTTGTGAGGAGATTACTGGAATAGTTTTGAGAGATGAGAAAGAACCTGCACATGGTGTTTTTTGATCTGAAGAAGGCATATGACAGAGTTCCCAGAGAGATTCTGTGGAGGTGCTTGGAGGCTAGAGGGGTGCTCGTGGCGTACATTAGGTCGATTCAGGATATGTATGAAGGTGCAAAGACTCGTGTGAGGACTGTAGGTGGAGATTAAGAGTACTTCATAGTTTTGATAGGGTTACACTAGGGATCGACTTTTAGCCCATTTTTATTTGCCTTAGTGATGGATGTTTTGACCCGACATATTCAAGGAGAGGTGCCTTGGTGTTTGTTATTTGCAGATGATGTGGTTATGATTGATGATACTTGGGGTGGAGTTAATGATAAGTTGGAGATTTGGAGACAGACGCTTGAATCTAAAGGTTTTTGGTTAAGTAAAATAAAGATGGAGTACTTGGAGTGTAAGTTTAGAGATATGTCGCAAGAAGATGGAGTGGTTATGAAGCTAGAATCTCAGGACATCCAAAATAGAGAGAGTTTCAAGTATCTGGGGTCTATAATTTAGGGTAATGGTGAGATTGACGAGGATGTCACACTTCGTATTGGGGAAGGGTGGTTGAAGTAAAGGCTTACTTTAGGAGTCCTTTGTGATAAGAAGGTGCCCCCGAAGCTTAAAGGTAAGTTTTACAGAGTGGTATTCCGGATGACTATGCTGTATGGAGTAGAGTGTTAGCTAGTTAAGAACTCCCACATCCAAAAGGTGAAGGTGAAGGAGCTGCGAATGTTGCGATAGATGTGTGGACATACCAGGAAAGATAGGGTGAGGAATGAGATTATTCGGTAGAGGGTGGAAGTTGCCACGATGGAGAATAAGTTGTGATAAGTGAGGCTACGTTGGTTTGGGCATGTGATGAGGAGGGTCCCTGATGCTCCAGTACGGAGGTGTGAGACTCTTGCTATGGATGGTTTTAGGCGGGCTAGAGGTAGACCAAAGAAATATTGGGGGGAGGTGATTAGGAATGATATGGAGTAATTACAGCTTACAGAGGACATGACCCTTGATAGGAAGGTGTAGAGGACGCGGATTAGGGTAGAGGGTTAGGGGGTGGGAGCACGGCGGTAGTAATAAGGGAGTGCTCCTTTGGGTATGGAGTTTCTGGTCCGTAGTGTTTGGGCTGTAGTTTTTGGGGTTAGTGGTGTTGGCTTTTTTGTATCCCGTACTAGTTTATTATGCACTTATCTTTTGGGTTTGTTATACTGTTAGTTTGTTTTATGTACCATACTACTTTGTATCCACTTACTTTTTGTATTTGTTATACTGTTATTGGTCCTAAGTTGGGGGTCTATCGGAAATAGCCTCTCTACTTCTCTTGAGGTAGTGGTATGGTTTGCGTATACTTTATCCTCCCCAGACCCCACTAGGAGGGAATACACCGGGTATGTTGTTGTTGTTGTTGTTGCCACCTCTCATCAACAAGAGATATCATGTAATTCTATCCACCAAAGTTAGGACACTTTGCTTACTTGCTACAGTCAATTAGGAGCCTAGAAGTGATTATTTACATTTCCATCCTTCTCAAATATTAAGTGAGGGGCAAGCTACTATTTAAAATCCTCCACCATCCAATATCCATAAGGCACCAAAGTAGGAAAAGAGTAAACATTATTGGAGAGAAATGATACATTTTTTTGGAAAAATTGAGTTTTTTTATTATTATTGAAAGTTTTTCAATTTCAGGTAGTACTTTGCTTTCTCTGGCAATGAGTATGCCTACAAAATTTGAGACATGATGTAGCAACATTGACATATCCTTGTGAAGTTATTGAATATAGTTTTCGTAACATGACAAATTATCCTGCTCTTTCTGCAATTAGTCAGTTTGGCACTATCGATAGTGTTGGAGCTTTTTGGAAAAGGCTCATTTAATCCACTACTGTAGGATCAGCTTGACAAGATGCTTGAATTATTGAGTACAAAACCTCATCATGTGTTAACAAAGAAATATCTAAAAGCTCAGCCTCAGGTTTCTTTGAGAGATCATCAGTAGCCTTGTTCTAATAGCCCCTCCTATATTCAATAGTGAAATCAAAAGTCATTGCGCAAGACAACTGTGCCTATCGGCTCAGTGTGCCTTGCACATTTGTATATTACTTATAAAAATTGCTTGCACCATATTTAAGTAGTTTAGGATTAATTTTTTTTGTAGTTTATATAATTATATCATTTACATGGTATATTTATATTATTTTTTATTGACAAATATAAGAGTTGGTGATTAGTAGTAAGTTTTGAATGATTACAGGAGAAATATGTGATTGTATCTTAGCCTGAGGGATTTTTTTGGGAAACTGGATACTTGAGAATATAAAGGAAGCAAAGTCAAATATATGTTTAGAGAAGGTAGTGCGATGGTTCACTATCTGCCAAGTTTTGAATTGTGCGGCCATTGGCGCTCAGGAGTCGGTTATTAAAGAAGTTAGATATTAGCTTATTAATTTTTAGTGTAAATAATTTTTCCCAAACCATAGCTAGAATCTAGATTGTTGAGTACCACCATGCTTGTATCAATGTGTCCCCTTTATTTGGATGTATTCAGAAATGGTCTTTTCATTCTTTTTTCATTCATATTCAAGAAGCATCTGAGATGTATATTTTTCTCTGTCAAGTTCTATTTAGGAGGATTGAATGTGTTAAATTTTGAGGCAGTTTTGTTATTGAAAAGGTTCACTAAATTTCTCAGTGTATACTATTTTTTAATAGAGTAGAAATGTAAACATTAGTTGATTCACTAAATTGCTCAATGTATACAATTTTCCAATAGAGTAGGAATGTAAACATTAGTTGAATAAAACTGCTTTCTGATTTGCAAACTGCATTGATATTGGTAAAACATTGACGGGGAATGTCTATTGTTGTTTTTTCTGATATGACATAACAGTGAAATATAGACATCTTAGTTAACACTTTTTATCATTTGAGAACAGGTAGTAGAGTGTCACTGTATTATTTACTTGTTGAAGCAATGTTGCAACTCAGTTCAGAAGAAATTTATGAAATTCGTTGTGTCAAGGTGCGTACTAAAATTTATTGCTTCAAAAATCATGTAATCATGTAGGATCAACTGTCTAGAATAATTCTAATAAACGTGAGTAGAAATAATTTAGGATTTTTAGTATTCATTTGTTCTTTTCCTATTATATATATGATGTTTGGATGTATAGTTCTATTCTCTGCCTATGGGACTATACTGGTTTGTTTGTTTTTGTTCTTATTGATAGTTTTTTTCTAATGGTCTATGATAGACCTAATAGACATTTACTTCATAGTAAGTTGACCTCAAGTATTGCAGAGTTTTATGTAAATTTCCAACTATTAAAAGAAATGACAAAAGTATTTCCTCTGTGTTCATAGTTAGTCAATGACAAAGTATTTCCTCCGTGTTCATAGTTAGTCTTGCTGTCCTGAGACTGTGTTACTTTTCCCTAACCAAATGAATCATATTTGAGATTTAGCAGAAGTGTTATGTCTGCTACATTATGAAAGACAAAAGTTTTGGGTACTATGAGGTGTTAAGTGTCACTCTGAAAAGTTTTATTATTTTCAGGTATTATCTTTCTTAAAGTTTTAAAAATATTTATCAACGATAATGTTTATACATCACATGTGGAATGTAAGATGTTAGTCTCATTTATAATGCTTAATATAACCTGTTCCTACCACTCACAACTATCACCAAGCATCAGAAACCTTCTACTAGCAGTACATGAGTACCTAGGATACACTTAACTAATCATGAAAATGATTCTAAAGAGATTTTGCATGTAAATAAAAATATTATACATTTGGCCAACTAAAGCCTCTAATCATATAGATAATAACATTGGGTTTTTTTTGTTTCCATCCATCTTTCTAAAAGCACTAGGTTACTTTTCTAATAAAAGATAATGTTCACACATTCATGGTCGGGGAGAGAAATCATCCAAGCATTGTAGAGGTTTATTCAAGATTGCATGAGTTGTTGATAGATATGGAGAAGTTAGGTTACAAAGGTGTGTTTTATTACAAGCTTACGATCCAAAAAATTTACAAAAGATAGATTTTCAATGCACAAAAAGTCTTAAATAGTTTCAGTAAAGTAGGACCTCAAAATTATATAAATGCGATCACTTATAATTTGGTTTAGCCTTATACCATCACTGAGAAGCTTGTTTTTACATTTGGGTTGATTTTTTTGCCAACAATTTATCGTGGAGAAGTTTATTATCTGTTATCTCAAATAGCTACTGTATATAGAATTAATGGCCAAAAATAAACCTAAAATATTTTCTTTTTCTGAGTTCCATATTTAAGTATCATGTGTGGGAATCACCATCATTATGAATTTTACTTTTATTTTGCATCATCAATGGTGTTCTGCTGACTAATACAACTTATCCAACTACACTTGGATCATAAATTTGGTCTGATATAGCTTTAACACTGATAAGTTTGGTTAATTATCATTTGTAAGATAGAGAACGGTGATAAAAGTATTAGTATTTATAAGGGTATATTTCCTGTTTATTTCAACACTTTGAGTAATTGGTGGTTGTAACTTGTGATGATAAACTAGTCTAACATCTCTTGAAACAGTAGATAATCAGCTCCTCCATTAACATTAAAATATTTTATTCTACATAAATCTAAAACTCTTCGTCACTTACTTTTTGCAGAAACAAATGTTGCCTCTTGCGAACATGAAAACACAACTAACTGAAAAAACATTCAATATCCAAGACAAAAAATCATTTTCAAATACTGCAGATGCAAGTTCTAGAAAGCTGATCATTGTATCTTTCATAGAAAAGGAGAACACACTCAACGCAGGACCCTCAGACATTGAAATGGACATCGCAGAAAGTAATAAAGAAAAAATTCACAATACTGGTACAAGCACAATAGACAATCAGTGTACAACAACTCAAGCAACTACCTCATATGTCAGACATGCTTCATAGGTGAAAACTCTACCTCTGTAAAAGTACTACAAGGTAATTTTCCTTTTTTCAAAAATTATTAACAAAAGTCAAATCAATACAATTTTATTTTTCTGATTTACCTCTCTTAACTTAATTTCATTTATCAGTGAAACATCTTTTATTTTCTACTTTTGGACTATCGTTGGGAGCCATATTTTTCTACATCCTAAAGCATACACCTAATGATGCAATGTATCATGTATATACTAAAGATGACTGCTCTCTCCGTTCTCCTACATAGATGCGTAACTGTCAATTTATTTTTGTTTTTCCTTCGATATTTTGTGTCTTAGAAAAAGATACAGTAGCATTAGTTAAATGCTTGAAAAAAGTTTTTTTTTTAATTTAAAACTATTAAATCCTATTTGAACTCTGAATAAGTGCAATATCAAAATATACATGAATTGTTTGAAGGAACTATGAAATAAATCTTTATAATCTCGCAACAGGGGTTGAAAGAGGATAAATTTACGCATAGCCTATCCTTAATTGAAAGGTTGTTTCCAAATTATCGTCAGTAAATTTTGAAAGTTTTATTATCTCCTTGTAATGTTTATTGTTATTTTGAATATTAATAGTTCATAATATTAATGATTATTAATACCTTAAATAGTATTACTCACTGTTCTAACACAAAAAGTATAGTAGTACAGCTAAATAATGCACTTAATTACCTGAGTTTAGAACTTATTAAGTCTGAGAGTATGGAAATATATTCTTGTCAGTGGATTATACAAATTTTAATAGAGCATGTTTAACAGTTAAGTTTCTTTTCTACTTTAAGTTTGATTGGGAAAAGAAACTAACACTAGAGTTTCTACTATTTTACTGAAGGACCTAAACAACTTATTTATAAAAAAAGACACACAATCCATCAAGCCTAGAGCTTGTGTTATTCCCTTAAGAGGGGTTAGATCCTACCTCAGTGATACTTATTTCTTATTTCTTAGTAGATCTTTTTCATGCTATAAATAAAATGATTACACAAATTGGGGAATGGTAGTTATTGATATGATTGGATGACTTAGTTGGTATGATATTTTTATAGAAGTAAATAAAGTTTTCAATTGTACCAAGAGAAATATCCATTTTCTCCTTCACTGGGATGCTTCAAATTCAAAGAGAGATGATATATGAATTTTCATGATGTATATTAATATTCTAGGAGAATATTTCTTAAAATGCTCAAATGTGTAAGGTATGTGACAACAATTGCTTTCTGTTGAATTGATCAACTGATAGCTAATATTTGTTATTATTTTTTCTAAGTAAGTTTGCTTACCGTGGTGTGCCAGGGTCGGGGGTTCGAAACGCCCCTCCAGCGAAGCTGGGGTGAGGGCGCGTAGGTCAGGCCCGGAGTGGTCCCCCCTCCCCGACACCTACGGAGTAGGTATGAACCGGGTCGTCTCCCCTTCTTGCAATGTTCATCATAAACTTCTAATAATTTGCTTGTATTCTTTCATACAACAGGTCTCAATCATACATTTGCAGAGCTCAGCCTGAGGATGCATCAACTCTTATTTTGTATCTATGTAAATAATATGTGCAGTACTGTTTTGCAAAACATGGCTCCTTAACGTTTACATATATATGTATATATGTGTGTGTGTGTGTGCGCGCGCGTGTGTGTATGTATGTATATATATAAATGTGTGTGCTACAAGCTTGTGATCCCCTGAGCTCAATCGTACTAATGAATACGTCTCACTGCTCAAGCTTCCTACTCCAAGATAAATTCTAAAACTTAAAAGTTGCAGTCCACATTTTTTATTGTTGGGCTCGTGCTAACGTAGACCTTGCACTTCTAGTATATATATATATATATATATTATAAATAATATTTTAATTTTTTTTGTGCTCACTCTCTCAAAGAGAGTGAAATACACCCAGTTTGCCACATAGGTATTTAAGAGGGTAGTTATTTCATTTTTAAATAATTTATGAGGTAATAGGACCCCCATGAAGTTGGAATATGTAGTTGAGAATTCGAGTATAAATTGGAGGGGCATTTGATCATTTTCTCCAAAAAGAATATAAACATACATCCCAACTTTGATAACAATTAGACATGATAACTAGATGATAAAATTATCTTACATATACAATATTACATTTAAATAACAATGAATATTTTATAATTAACATTAAATATTTAATTTCTGCAATCTCTTTTGATGAAAATAAATAACTGAACATTATATAATTTTTTCGTTATATTTCTCATGTAAATACCATTCAGATTCATTGGTGAGCTAATTTGAAACTTTTATGTTGAAGGCTGAAAAGAGTTCCTTATCTTTTGGGTTTTGAGGCTTCATATTGCAGATGATATTATACATCTCTCATCCAGCACATTGTGTGTACTGACTCTCCAGGTCTGAGGTAAGGTCCTCTATTTGTTTTTCCTCTGCTTGATTTGTACAGGTCTTTGAACTTCTAACATCTCTCTGAACTTTTGATTTTATGGGATCTAGGTATATTTTATGATGTCTACTTTCATGTATCTACTTGATGACTTGTGTTTCTGAGTCGACTGAGCCAAAGTATTGAGATGATTGTAGGTGGTTTCGGACCTCATATGTATTGTTCCTGCATTTTCTTATAATCAACATAAAAGTTTTAGCAATTATCAAAAGTGTAACGTAAAATGAAAGAGACCTAGGTTTCAGTACATTTCATTGAGCAGCAATTTTATTGCACTTTGAATCAACAATCTGCAAATAAATGCAAGAGAAATCAGATCATAGAAATGGCAAGAGAAACATCAATTAGATGCTAAGAATTCACATTAGATTGTAGGTTCTTAAGAGAATCTTCTTTGAAGTTATGATGTGTACGTTATACTTATCAACCACACGAAATAAGTTGACCAAAAGTATACTTGCATATGTTTGTGTAGAAAGTTATTTTTTTCATAAGCTAAAAACATATTAATATAAATACTTAGGAATAGCCTTGAATTGAGTTAAAAAGATATTGAACTACCTATATCAGCAGACTATTTCATGTATAGATGAATTGGTGGGATCAAATAATGCAGATATAATTTTATCGAGAGTTTTGATCTAAACAAATGAAAAGTTAACTAATTAATATTGCATTTCTTTGAAACGAATCACAACGCACAGATGCTTAGTCAATTAATTACAAACATATGCAGGCTCTTTTCAAAAGAACTACAAAATTTCCTATGCAGAAAAGGAATTCGAACAACATTGAGCCTACTGTGAATATGCATATAAAGTTATAGTATGAGATAAATCAGCATAAACTATTGAAGAATTAAAGTTTTAAATGTGAACTCTAACACATATTATTTATTTTTTTGTTTGAGATATTTTTTGTCGATTTTTTTCTCTTATAGATTAAATTGGGTGCATTCTCTTACAACTTTTGCATCAACTTTGAAAACTTCCTGGTATTTTGTCAGGCTTCAAATATTAATTCATCCATTGTACTTCCTTAATTTGTATCATTATTTGAAGGAAACTATGGATGTGTCCTTCAAATTATTTTACTTTTCATATTTCATAATAAAATTTATATTTTCCATTATGAGAGAAACATAATACTGCAACAACACAATCAATGTAATCTAATAAATGGGCTAAAAAAGAGTAGGATGTTCACATATTTTACCCCTACCTTTATCATTATAACCATTTATTAAACATACAAAAATAAATATTACCATATTTTAAATAAACTCTAACTGGGATGTCACGACCCAAAAATGAGGGTCATGATGGCACTTGTTGCAGCGTACCTTGACAAGTAAGCCTATCACCCAAACTGATACGAAAAGAAGAAAAGACAGAAACATTCCACGGTAAGGCTTCTAGAATGAAGCCAAACCATATAAGTAATCATAACAATGCGGCAAGAACTTATCCAAAACGTCAATCATACCCAAAATCAGGTGTCAATAGTGTAAGAACTACTAATACAATCGAAGAGTCAAATATATCGGAAAAATAATCACAAAAGGAATAATATTTATCTCCGAATACTAATAAAGACATAACTATTTTAGAAAGATAGAGGTGAACTTCGAACGCATGAATATCTAACCGCTACCTTGGAAGCTCTAACAATCGTCCAAGTCAAGAAATCTGAGGTGCACTCGAGCTAGGACCTGCACCGAAAGGGCGCAGTAAGCATGAGTACGGTCCACTTGTACTCAGTAGGTATCATAGGTCAACCAAACAAAGTAGTGAATAAAGCATACAAAATATATACTAAGGGCACGTCACTTGCAATTAGAAAATGTCCCATAATGGTAGCTCACACCGCTTGCACTAACAGTTCTTATATATATCGCATATATTACAACGACACACCAAGATATAGAACACAAGTATACATTATGTCACATATAAATAGAACAATAGAGATACAAGATCAACAAACACAATTAAAGAAAGATAAGACAAATACATAGATGACAAGTCAATAAGGCAATAAAACACAACATAAACACAATAAAGTAAATGCAATGTATGTGATGATGATGATGATGATGCACGAGGTCGTCACACAACCTCCGGGATCATCGCACAATCCCCATATACATCTACGGAGCTAAAGCTTCCTGACGTAGGACCCATAAGGTTCGTTAACCCATATACAATCCACATATCTCATATCTCCTTTCTGGCACATCCCTTAGAAATGGTTTTATAAGGTGTTACAATATTTTCTTAAAAAGGTATTGCCAGCGTTTCCCAGATGTTGCCACGGTGGTACCAATATTTCATGAATGAGTATGATATGAAGATGTAATGCTCACAACCAATCACAATGAGTATTTCTACAACCAATCACATGATATATTTTCATAACCAACCACAATGATACATTCCCACAACCACATGAGCCAATATCCACTTATTATTTTCATTTCATCCATGAATTTCCACGTCTCATATGCCAATAAGGTATGAATATAATCACAATACACCAATGGTACCATATTAAACAACACAATACAATTATTCACATTTATTCAAGGCTATCAATATCTTATAGGACCCCACACGGTTAATCATATCACATAATATCTCAATTTCGACAATTACATCACATATAGGCCCCCACACGGGCACAACACATAGATAGCCATTTTTCATGATTAGTTCTCACCCTTAACATTCATTTTATACCATCATTTACTACCCAACCCAGTCTGAAGAGTTAAGTCATAACCTACCTTGAAGCTGAAACCGATCCGCTATACGTGAACCCGCGACCTTACTTTTCACGAACAATCTCGAACTCTACTAAAAATATCAAATATGAAATCTACGCGTCAAAATAAAACCAACGACACTCATATTGACTATTTTTTATTCGAGGTCAAAACGAACCCCCAAAATGGGTTTCCAAAAAAAAAGGGCAAAATCAGAACTTTACTTCAAAAACATGTTCCCCATATTTTTAGAAACCTACAGCTGAAAACCCAAGTTAAATCGAGTAAAAAACAGGGTTCAAATCGAAGAAAAATTATTTTTGAGCTTTACCTCATAAAATCTTTGAAGTCCAGGTTAAAATCAAGAATCGAAGTTATTTTGAAAGTTAAATTGATGAAAAATTAGTAATTATGAGATAAAAATATTATTCAAGTGAAAAGAGAGAAATTTTGGTTTAAAATTATGCCCTAAGATTTTTGGGGTTTTGATGAATTTATCAAGAAATTATTAAGAAAAGGGGTGAATTCTTACCGTTAATCCGTAATAAAACCAAGAAAAAAAAGTGTTAATCTATCTTCTCAAGCTCTCATAAACTTTACTTTTAAGCCCCCCACTATTTTAGGATTTAACTCCCAAGAGCCAAGATAAAATGAGTAAAATGGGCCAAAAAGGGTGAAAGATTTGCTATTTATTGCAGATTTTTTGCAATAGCTGTGCAGATTTTTTTCCTTTAAATTGAAATGGATTTCAACGGGGTGCTCGAAATTCGTTCGGAGTCTGATTTATGCAAACGAACTATGCAATCACACTAAATTCAATGTTCCAAGCGCGATGACGATATCAGATTTTCACTAAACGTCATTTTCACAAAGTTGACCTCCGAAATCCGAAATTATAATTTTTCAAATCGAGGGTCGAAATGAGATTTAAAAGTCATAAAATCATACAAAATATGCTAACACCCTAAAATCAACATTCTGGATCTGCTGGAGAAGTCGGATTTTCCATCCGAGATCGTTTCGATCAAATTTGGGTCCCACACCCATATTTTCAATTTTCCAACTTTCCAACCAATAGGTCGAAATGAGCTCGGGTGCACCGGGACCCGAACCAAATGTCTACCTAGCCTAAAATCGATATTCCAGAGCTGCTAGCGCAGTATGCTCGGCCATCCATCGCACGGATCAAAAGACATCCACGTAAGTCCAAAATAAGGCTCTCGAAGCTATCAAAAACTACATTATTGCATAAATGATACCAAAATGCATCGAAAATCATGCAAATCACTCTCACACCCCAGAAATATCATAATCCAACTATGGGAAGGCGTAAAGCAGTCAAATCACACAAAATCATAAATTTTTAGGTCTTTACATAGGAGACCAGTGATACGCATAATAGCGAATAGCAAAGTATATCAGTGTTGCATTGATGTTGCTCTCTTTAAGCGCAATTAATTTTTTATTGAGATAGTGTAGTTAGAATATGAGGAAATTAGAGAAGATTAAGGTACCATATCAACTTAGAACATTCTATAAGTTTTTAAGTTGATTTTAAATTTCTTATCGTTTTAATTTTTTTTACAGCATATTACTCTTTATCAATAAGCATAGATACACCACAAAAAAGAATCTTGCAGATATTTGCAGTTAGATGAAAGTCGTGAGAGAACCTCAAGAAAATTACCTTGAAATTGGATCAACCGAGCATGGAAGTGCACCTATAGTGTTTGATCCCTTGAGCAAAAGTGACACACTACTGAACAAAAGATAAAATTCCAAACCTTGAATAGAGTTTCTGCAGACTATCGACCTTTAGCGCTTGAACATGTTTATGCAGTAACCATATATCTTTCAATAAAGATATAAGGTATTTCAGTCTTTCTGATTAAAATAAATTTTTCTGGTAGATTATTCCAAAGTACAAAACTTGTTGAAACAAAATCAAATGCTTTTCTGCAAAGGCACTTAATTTATAATGCGTAAGAATTTTAATTGTGGGATTTCATTCTTAGAGAAGACAAGCTTCATAAAGCAGCAGTGTGTGAAAATAATTTTGTTTATCTATATAGTGTAATATCTGATACTGATTTTTTTCTTTATTTAATGTGTTTACTATGATTAAAATAATTCTACAATTTCTTCTCAATTTTTTTATAAATTCTTTTTTATTTATTATTTTACTCAAAATTATATTAAATAAATATTTAATTATTGCTTTGTATAGTAAATGTGATTTTACGTATTGTTTAATTAGTTTACGAATCAGATTTTAAGTAAATGTTTCTACTTGAATAATTAAGATATAAATTGAAATATGTTAATTAAATTAAAATTTATTTTTAAGTTTAATAGTTGATGAAAAAATCGGATAACTTCTAAATCTATATCTATAATCTATATCTATAATCAATATCAATAATCAATAATATATTAAAAGTGTGAAGACCCATAAAAAGTGATTTGAACTTTTTGTCCTTCATTAGAAGACCCTTCTTTCAACAAAACTGTCTTTTCACTATTTTCTTCAATTTATTATTTAATTATTTTTATTTTATTAACTAGACTCCTAAAATATATGTGATTTCTAAAATATATGGAAGATGAATCAATTAATATTTTTCTTTTGTTCTGATCAATTAGAAAAATATTTCTAAAATAGGATACAAAAATACTCCTAAAATAGGACTCTATTAAGGAAATACTTCTATAAATATTGAGATGCACGTTAAACTAGCGAAATTTATTTATTTAAAAAATACGATTGATGTTTATCTAATTTGATTCGGTTGCATGTCTAGATTGATGGATGCTTAATTTTCTAACCCTCAACTTCTTCACTATTTTTGTCAACATAATAGAATTCAACATGTGTATATATATATATATATATATATATATATATATATATATATATATATATATATATATATATATATATATATATATATATATATATATATAAATCTTCTTTGTTTTCATTCAAGTCATTCTTTAGAGTCAAATTTTTGGCTCAAACAAGAATTATTTTTATCAAAATTGAAGCATTATGATCACTATTATATTATTTTATTGTAGTTTACAGGTTGTAGATGAATTTACAGGTGGTAGATGAATGTCAGTCGGCTTTGAGAAATTTTCTAGATAAATGTTAGATTTAATTATATTGTATTTATATCTCTATTTTGAGAATATTTTTGTACAAAGATTAAATTTAGTTGCATTATTTTGATATCTCTATTATCGTATTAAAAGTATGAAGATCTTTAGAAAAGTGATTTGAACCTTTTGCCCTTCATTAAAAGACCCTTCTTTATACAAAATTATTTTTTCACTATTTTGTTCAATTTATTATTTCATTAATTTTACTTTATTAACTAGACTCCTAAAATACATAGGACTTCTAAAATATATAGAAAGAGAATCAATTAATATTTTTCTTTGTACCGATCAATTAGAAAAATACTCCTAAAATAGGATAGAAAAATACTCCTAAAATAGGATTATATTAAGGAAATACTTTTATAAATATTGAGATGTACGTTAAACTAGAGAAGAAATCAATTTATTTATTTAAAAAATATGATTGATGCTAATCTAACCTGATTCGGTTGCATGTCTAGATTGATGGATGCTTAATTTTCTAACCCTTAACTTCTTCACTGCTTTTGTCAACATAATATAATTCAACGTGTGTGTGTGTGTATATATATATATATATCTTCTTTGTTTTCATTCAAGTCATTCTTTAGGGTCAAATTTCTTGCTCAAACAAGAATAATTTTCATCAAAATTGAAGCTTTCTGATCACTATTATATTATTTTGTTGTAGTTTACAGGTTGTAGATGAATTTACAGGTGGTAATGAATATTAGTCGGCTTTGAGAAATTTTCTAGATAAAGGTTAGATTTAATTATATTGTATTTATATCTCTGTTTTGAGAATATTTTTGTGTAAAGATTAAATTTAGTTGTATTATTTTGATATCTCTATTATCGTATTATTTTATTATAATTTATAGGTGTTAGATAAATGTCGGTTGACTTAAAGAAATTTGGTAAAGGTTAGATTTAATTAAATAAATTCTTCAAAAGATGTTGAATTTAATTATTATATTCATCTTTATTATTTAAACAAATATTCTATTTAGTGTAACATTTTAACCCAATAAAGTGAGCTACACGCGTGAGGTGATACACTTAAACCAGTAATTAGAAAGGTCTTTATAAATATCGTAAATAATGATTGCACGTTATTCTTATGATGTAACTTCCCAATTTTTTTTTTAATCTGAAATGGAAACCATTTATTACTTTTAATTTTATATTTATTTCTTGTAATAATAATGTAAGTTTATAATAATAGTAAATATTATAAATTTAGGAGATGTTAAGAAGTTAGAATTTTATTGCCATCCATATTTAAGTTCAAATTTAAATATTATATCATAATCATATTAATTTGTTATAAGAAGATTATTTTATTATTCTTTCCTTATCCTTAATTTTTTTCAAAAAATTTAAATATTTTGGAACTTTACCTTATATAGATTTTTGAATGTATGATAATTCCTTTCATTGAATATGGGCTCCTAAAAGATATAAAAAGCTCCTAATAAAATAAATCTATAACCTATAATATACTAAAAGTGTGAAGGGTTTTAGAAATATCGTTTGAACTTTTTGTTCTTCATTAAAAGTCTTTGCTATATACAAAACGTCTTTTTTTTATAATAATAAATATTGACTATAATAAATATATCCCTATTTGAAAAAGATTTTAAATTGTATTATTATGGTTAAATTTCTAATTTTATAGTGTTGTTTCTTCATTTGCGTTAGTACGTCCAAAAAAAAAGGTAGAAAATGTTTTCCCAAATAAACTAGCTTTGTTGACTTTGATAATTGTTTACATTTTTTTTTCTGTTTTTTTAGGTCGTGTGTTGGGTACATCCCAAAAAATTGGCAAAATCAGTTGTGCAATATTTTATTGATTGCTTTTTACATACAAAAAATTTGGCAAAAATTGTTGTGCCATTTTTTATTGGCTGTTTTTTTAATAAAAATTAAGCAAAAAGTCCATTTTCATATTTTATTGGTTGTTTTTCCGTACAAAAAAATTGGCAAAAACAGTTATGCAACTTTTTATTGGTTCACAAAAGAAGTATCAAATTTTTAAAAGTTTTAAGTAATCAAAGATTTAGTACTGAAAACTTTATACTCTTTCCATCCCATTTTAAGAAAAATATAAGAACTAACAAATTTTTAAAAGTTTTAAGTAAGTAATAAAAGATTTTTTAAAGATTTAACTTTAAAAATAAGGAAAGATTTTAAATATAAAAAAATAATTAATTATACTACAAACATGGTTCAAATCAATGCGTCTCTCTTAGCCTCTATCAGTAAGTAAAAGAGGTACTACATCACAAACGCAAAAGTTAAGTTCCAATAACTACTTGAAACTTCTCGTGATAAAATATATATGTGCTTACAATAAATATATTATGTTTACATTATTATATTAAAGTGTGGAGGATCTTTGAGAAATGATTGAACTTTTTGTACGTTATTAAAGACCTTCGCAATAGACAAAATCATCTAATATCAAAAATTACATGTGCGAGACACGTAAGATTACACTAGTATATCAAATTAAGGAAAGAATAAATACGTAGAAAAAGGGAAAACAACTTTTGTTTTATGTATATATAAGAATGAAACAACCTGTTGGGATCGTGTGTAACTCCGCATTAGTATGATATTGTCCGCTTTGGGCCAAGCCCTCACGGATTTGCTTTTGGGCACCTCCCAAAAGGCCTCATAGTAGTGGAGTTGGGTGACACTTTAAATATTGGACATATTCCCTCTATTTTTCCAATGTGGGATTGTGCTTGCTACTCAACAATCCCTCCTCAAATCAAGACCACATCACTTGTGACCTCCCCATACTATCACTACCAAACCAGTGGGACACGCCGCTTGACCATCACTTGTTAAGAAGATTTTCAACATGAGGAATCAACCGTAGATCTCAACTACTAGGTCACTTCACATGATCTGCAAAACATTTTGTACCTCCGTTATCGCCAAACGGGACACGCCGCCTGACTACCATTCACCAGAAAGACTTTCGACACAAGGCACTACCTGCAGATCACCAATCTTGTCGTTACACCGGGAACTTTTCACCAACCGAAGTCATCACTCCGACACACCCGAACCTGGGCTCTGATACCACTTGTTGGGATCGCGTGTAACTCCGTACTAGTATGATATTGTCCGCTTTGGGCCAACCCCTCACGGATTTATTTTTGAGCACCTCCCAAAAGGCCTCATATTAGTGGAGTTGAGTGATACTTTAAATATTGGACATGTTCCCTCTATTTTTTCGTTGTGGGATTTCGTTTGCTACTCAACAATGGTATCAGAGCTTTGTTTGATTCACTCTTGCTTTGTCAAATAAAGTTTCTACCAAATACTTGTGGAAGATTATTTTTTGGACTTGTCAAACAAGATTGCTACTTATTCAAACAAGCTGCTACTTGTTCAAACAAGGTTGCTACCTGTTCAAATAAATTGCTTCTTATTCAAACAAAGTTGCTACTTGTCTTAATTTTCATCTCTATAAATAGAGGCCTTCTTTCTCAATTGTAATACACATCAAATTACAAGAGTTCTCTTTCATTCTCTTGTATTTATTCTTCCTTCCTATTAGAGTGTTAAGTTAAGAGAGTTGGTGTTGGAAAATACTTTGTGTGAGACATTTCTTTTGGAGTGATCTTGTGAGTTTTTTTCTTGGGATATTTGGTCTAATTAGAGTGACTACTCTAATTTTGTAATCTCTCTATTGTACTCTTGTTGATATAGTGAAGTTGTTCCTCTCCGCTCGTGGACGTAGGTCACACTGATCGGAATTTGTGCCTCCTTTATTTTTTCTTTAAGTACCATTACTATCAACTTGTTATTGTCTTTGTTATTGTCATTATAACATTATTTGACTAAATTCTGCAATTACCGGGGTCTCGATCCTAACAAATTGGTATCAGAGCCGGATCTAACCAGGTTATTTTTCAGTAGCCAAAATTACTATAACAAAGACTTACGTTGAGAAATTTGATCGAAGTGCAAACTTCGGGATGTGGCAATTAAAGATAGAAGCTATCTTAAGTCAGGATGGCTTAGATATGACACTAGAAGTAAAGGAGAAGAAGTCGAAAAAAATGACTGACGAAGAATTTGTCATCATAGATAAAATGGCAAAATCAGGTATTATTCTAAATCTCTCAAATGAGGTTTTATGTGAACTATCTGCAGAAACCACAGCGAAAGGCATGTGGAAAAAACTAAAAGCCTTGTATATGAAGAGGACAGTGGAAAATCGACTTAACCTGAAGCAAAAGCTTTACACATTTCGTATGGTAGAAGGTACCTCTATACTCTCACATCTTGATGATTTTGATTCTATTCTTATAGATTTGAGTAATATAGACGCTAAAGTTAATGATGAAGACCAAACCGTCTTATTACTTATTTCCTTGCCCCAATCATCTTTATGGAAAGGATAATATCTCTTACAAAGAAATCAAATCTATCTTAAAAACAAAGAAAAATATAGATAGAGATATTACTAGGGAAATTAGCGCAACCCATAGAGAAGGATTATTTGTAAGAGGTAGATCTAATAAGAAAGAATCAAATAGTGAGAGGTCTCAATCAAGGTCAAAGTCTAAACCTAGAAATGTTGTGTGCAAGTACTGTCATAAAAAAGGTCCTCTTATTTCTGAATGCTATAAGTTGAAAAACAAAGAAAAACATAAGGAAAACAAAAATGAGCACCAAAATGCTGACTCAGCCGAAGCAAGTGTAGCTGCTGATGAGTCTGAAGGAACAATATTCTTAGCACCTAATAATAGTTTTAAATCTAACGATGAGTGGATTTTGGATTCTGGTTGTTCTTATTATATGTGTCCCAATAGGGATTTGTTTAACATATTTGAATCTGTTGGAGGTGGAGTTGTCTTGATAGACAACAATACTCCCTGCAAGGTTTTTGGTAAAGGTACAGTCCGAATTAGAATGCATGATGGTGTGGTGAGAACTCTCACGGATGTTAGATATGTTCCCGACTTGAAGAAAAATCTCATTTCATTGGGCACTCTAGAATCTCTTGGGTGTAAATACACAGGTGAAGGTGGAGTTTTGAAAGTATATTCAGGAGCTCTTGTGATCATGAAAGCACATAGATTAGGTACGTTGTACACTTTATTGGGATTCACTGTTACAGGTGCTACTGCGGTTTCCACTTCAAATCAACTTGTTCCCAACATCACCAAATTATGACATATGCGATTGGGGCATATGAGTGAAAAAAGTTTTTCATCCTCAGCAAAAGAGGTCTACTATGTAGACAAAGTATTGGAAAAATGGAGTTCTGCGAACACTATGTGTTTGAAAAGCAGAAAAGAGTCAGCTTTAAATCTCCAACAGTTCATCGAACAAAAGGTACTTTGGCTTACATTCATTCAGATCTTTGTGGTCCTTCCCGTACCCCCATCAAAAGGTGTTGCCAGGTATATGTTAACTTTCATTGATGATTATTCAAGGAAGGTTTGAGTTTATTTTCTGAAAAACAAAAGTGATGTTTTCTTAACTTTCAAACAATGGAAAGTTTTGATTGAAAAGCAAACAGGAAAACAGGTCAAGCAGCTTAGAATAGATAATGGCTTGGAATTTTGTAATGACGAATTCAACAAATTTTGCAAAAAATAAAGAAATTGCTCGACATTGCACTGTGAGGATGACACCTCAACAAAATGGCATTGTAGAAAGGATAAACAGGACTCTTTATGGAAAGAGCCCGTTGTATGATTTCAAATGCTGGATTGACAAATGCTTTTTGGGTTGAGGCTATCTCTACAGCTTGTTATATTATCAACCATGCTCTTTCTGCACCTTTGAACTTCAAGACTCCGGAGGAAATATGGTCAGGTACACCTGCTAATTATTCTGACTTAAAATTTTTTAGTTGTCCTGCTTACATGCATGTAAATGATGGAAAATTAGAGCCAAGGGCTAAAACATGTATTTTCCTTGGTTATGCATCTGGGGTGAAAGGATACAGACTTTGGTGCCCTGATCCCAAGTCACCAAAATTTATAACTAGCAGAGATGTAACTTTTGATGAATTCTCCATGTTACATTCTAGAAAAGAGTCTTCTAGCTCTTGTACCAAGAACAAAGAGCATGATGTGTATGAACAGGTGGAGGTTGAGCTTGGAATACCTTCTGAGCTAAGCTCATCATCAACTGTGGAACAAAATACAGTTGAAAATCCAGAAGTTGAGCCAGAAGTTGTGACTTCTGAAGTTGAACCAAATGAGTATTCCATAGCAACACATAGACCAAGAAGACAAATTCTCAGACCAGAAAGGTATGAAGATTATGTTGCATTTGCTTTTTCAATTGCACAGGAAACTGAAGAAATTGGAGAACCATCAAATTATTCAGAAATAATTTTTGGTGTTGATTCAGTCAAGTGGCTGATTGCAATGAATGAAGAAATTGGATCTCTTCATAAGAATGGTACTTGGTCTCTTGTGAAGCCGCCGTCAGGAAATAGAATCATTGGTTGCAAATGGATCTTCAAGAAAAAAGACGAAATTCTAGAAGTTGAAGATGCAAGGTATAAGACATGATTAGTTGCAAAGGGCTATAGTCAGGTACAAAGAGTTGATTTTGATGATATTTTCTCACCTGTTATTAAACATAGCTCTATTCGTGTCTTGCTTGCCTTAGTTGCCATACATGATTTGAAATTAGAACAACTTGATGTTAAGACAACTTTCTTACATGGCGAACTTGAGGAACAAATACATATGCATAAACCTGAAGGATTTAAAAATGAAGGAAAGGAAGATCATTTTTGCTTATTAAAGAAATCCTTATACGGATTAAAACAATCTCCAAGACAGTGGTACAAGAGGTTTGATTCCTTTATGTTGGGTCATGGTTATTCAAGAAGCATGTACAATAGTTGTGTTTACTTTCGAAAGTTAAATGGTGGTTCATTCATTTACTTACTATTATATGTTGATGACATGCTTATTGTTGCTAAAGATTTGACAGAAATTCATAATTTGAAAAGTCAGCTGAAAAGTGAATTTGAAATGAAAGATTTAAGAGTAGCTAAGAAAATCCTTGGCATGGAGATCAGAAGAGATCAAGAAGCCCGCAGGCTATTTTGACCCAGAAGAAGTACTTGGAGAAGGTTTGGCATAAAAGAAGCTAAACCAGTAAGTACTCCTCTTGCTGCTCATTTTAAGTTATCAGCTGCTCAATCACCGCAGTCAGAGGAAGAAGAAAGTTATATGGCACCGGTACCGTATTCTAGTACAGTTGGTAGTATTATGTATGCAATGGTATGTACACGTCCGGATATTTCAAATGCAGTAAGTGTGGTAAGTCAATATATGGCTTATCCTGGAAAAGCACATTGGCAGGCGGTGAAATGGATTCTCAGATACTTGTGTGGTACCTCAAATGCATGTTTCAAATTTGGTAGAAATACTAACACTTAAGTTGGTTTTGTAGACTCAGATTATGTAGGTGATCTTGATAAAAGAAGATCACTGACTGGTTACGTGTTTTGCATTGATGGTTGTGCTATCAGTTGAAAAGCTACATTACAAAACATAGTATCTTTATCTACTACCGAAGCAGAATATATGGCAGTGACCAAGGCTATCAAAGAAGCCTTATGGTTGAAGGGTCTATTTGCTGAACTCAGTCCACACCAAGGTGATATTATTATTTTCTATGATAGTCAAAGTGCCATCCACTTGACTAAAGATCAAATGTATCATGAGAGGATGAAGCATATTGACATCAAGTATCATTTTATTCAGGAATCTGTTATTGAAGGAAAGGTCTCTGTTAAGAAGATCAACACTAGAGACAATCGTGCAGACATGTTCACAAAGTCTCTTCCGGTTAGTAAGTTCAAGCTTTGCTTGAGCTTGATTGCCGTTTGTGAAGAATGATTTTGCCCACACGGGCTTTTGCGGAGAGGAAACAAATTTACTATATTAACCAAACTCAGGCCAAGGTGGAGATTCGTAATGTGGCCTTTGTTTGATTCACTCTTGCTTTGTCAAAGGAAGTTTCTACCAAATACTTGTGGAAGATTATTTTTTGGACTTGTCAAACAAGATTGTTACTTGTTCAAACAAGTTGCTACTTGTCTCCATTTTCATCTCTATAAATAGAGGCCTTCTTTCTCAATTGTAATACACATCAAATTATAAGAGTTCTCTTTCATTCTCTTTTATTTATTCTTCCTTCCTATTAGAGTATTAAGTTAAGAGAGTTCGTGTTGGAAAATACTTTGTGTGAGTCCTTTCTTTTGGAGTGATCTTGTGAGGTTTTCTCTTGGAATATTTGGGTTAATTAGAGTGACTACTCTAATTTTGTAATCTCTCTATTGTACTCTTGTTTATATAGTGAAGTTATTCTTCTCCGCTTGTGGACGTAGGTCACACTGACCGAACCACGTTAAATTTGTGTCTCCTTTATTTTTTCTTTAAGTACCGTTACTATGAACTTGTTATTGTCTCTGTTATTGTCATTATAACATTATTTGGCTAAATTCCGCAATAACCGAGTTCTCGATCCTAACACAACCCATGTAACACACACAACAAAGATAATATAAAATTCAATTTGAAGCCTATTGAGACAATCAATACCTGAAATTGAGTGTCAAACCTAAGTTATCTTGTATAATTTTTTTATGTGCAACGAGTACTGCATGTTATTGAATTTGGCCTATATTTGATGTGCAGTTGTAATATTATAACTAAATATGGGAGAAAACGAGGAGAATAATGGTTATGAGGAGGAGCTTCTCAACTATGAAGAAAAGAAGATGACGGAAAAATTCCTAATTCCGCTACAAAAAGCCACAACGAGTCAGCCAACTAAAAGTGAGATGTTTGCACTACCGTTAAATTCTTTGATTTGTATTACTATATGTTTTATATTTATTTGTATTTTGTTATTTTGTTGCCTATTAGAAATAACTTTCATGCAACGATAAGATATGAGTACATTGAAATCCTACTCTTTCCAAACTCTACTTGAAAAATTACATTGAGTATATTATTTTTTTTTTTTATATTCAAATTAAAGATGTTAACTGCATAACATACATTGATTATTGTGTAATTATCTAACATATATTTCAAAGAACATAACGACATTAATGATTGAGAAAATTCACTCTTTTCATCCTGAACTATAAACGAAATTGCTGAGATACACTCCAAAATAAAAGGGGTCCTATTACCGCTGGAATAATTAAAACTGAATATTTTCCTTAGAAGGGGATGAACTACACAAATAATATACACACGAGAATCATGAAAATAACGGATACCGCGAAATCTCCTAGCTAGTCAAAAATAGGCATCATAGATGGAGAGGAAGCCAATGCATCAATAGAATACCCAAAAAAAAAAAAAAAAAAAAAAAAAATCAAAATTACAATTTGGTTACAAATTTTACACATATGGTGTTTGGTACGAAGCAAACTGTTTTCCACGGAAAATAGTTTCTTACAATTTTTTCTTTTTTGAAAAATAAGTGAATTTATTACTTATTTTCTAGTGTTTGATAAGTAAGTAAAAAAATATTATCTCAAAAGCATTTATATGTTATCTAGCAAAATACCATAAAGTTGGGATGGATAGAAAGTCGGGGTTCGGGGGTGGAATGGTCAAGGAGTGAGGGTCGAGGGGTTTGGATGGATGGAAAAGATAATAAATTTAAAATGTCACTTATGCAACTTGTTTTATCTACTTTCACGAGGAAAATTATTTTTCTCATTTTAAAGAAACTTATTTTCTTAGGAATTTTTTTTTTCAAATGTCTGATATGCAAATAGCTATGATGTTTAGCATTTATAAAGACACTATATTTTGTTCTATTTGTATATAAATAATATCCAACAACTAGCATGCAATATTTGCTTGTCTCGATATGTAACATAATATACCGAGCATGAGATGTTTTATTCAAGAGTAAAACATCTAGTAATCTCCTCAACTATGATCAAATTTGCTACGATATATTTCAATTTCACAGAGATTCTATTACCCCTGAACTCAATTTTAGGTATTTTCGTCACTCTTTTCAGCTGACGTGGCATCTTTAATGCGGGCTCCATTTTTATTTAATAAAGATGTCACATCAGTGCAAAAGGGTGACAAAAATACGTTAAAATTGAGTTGGGGGAGGGAAAGAAGGGTAATAGAACCCATGTGAAGTTGGAGTGTGTCGTAACAACTTTGGCTACAGTTCGAGGAGGTACCGGATGCTTATCTCTTTATTCAACTTTCACAATATCCTGCTCTTGCTAGCATGGGCTATACATAGGGGTATCAAGGACAAGATTAGTAAAGCGTCTGTTTGAGGCCTCGAAAAATTTAATAAGGATTATAATTTTAATTCACTTAAAATAATATGAAAGATTGTAAAAAATAAAATGTACAAAATTAAAATTGAAAAACAAACATAAACTTCTACTTTTCATCAAATATTTTAGAACTTTGAATTGAAAACTCAAATCTTCATATTGGTAAATATAGTTTTTACCATAACAATCGAGGCAATGCATTACAAGCAAATAACTAACGTCTTATTAATTATAACTAGTCCTTCCTTTTATAAATAGAAGTAAATACACTATTTTCACCCTGAACTATAAATGAAATTGCTGAGACTCACTCGAACTTAAAGGGGTCCCTATTACCCCTGGACTAATTAAAATTATATTTTTGGCAACCTTAGTACCTATGTTACACATACGTGGACCTTCCGTGTGTTGATCCACACAGTATTTCACATATGTGTCACGTAGGCAATAAGATTGCCAAAAATACAATTTTAATTAGTCCAGGAGATAATAAGACTCCCTTTAAGTTGGAGTGTGTCTCAAAAATTTCGTTTATAGTTCAAAGTGAAAACAATACATTTTCTCTATAAATAGTAATATTACTATCTGAAGTTAAATGCTTAATGTGTTATAAGAATACTACATTAAAAAAAAGTAGCACATAAAAACAACAAAAACTAGCTCCAAATTATTAGTAATAATTTTGTTACGTGCATATATTACGGCCTCGTATTTTAATCTTATTTTAATCTTACTTTATGACAAAAATTGAGACAACTTTGACTATACACACCTATTATATAGATTTATAAATATCCTTGAGATTGTCTCCTTTGTATGCTCATTTCTGGTTTAATCTTAACAGTACAATTTTAAATTGCATCAATATAATAATACCTTTAATCTATCCAGGCTAAATTTGGAAACCCAAAATCCAATCTAAAGTATTACGTTTCGATAGGGACGGGGGAAGGGGAGGGGGAGGGGGAGGGGGAGGGGGATTGTGAGGACAGGCCAGCGAGGTTTCAAGGCCTTAATAGCAAAACAAACGGAGATTTAGGGTGTGTTCGCTACGGAGGAAAATATTTTCCTCCGTACCGAACACACCCTTAGTATCTAGTGCAATATGGACACCAATTTAGATGTGAGAGCCTCTGCCTTTACAGTACGATCAAGCTTGGAACTAAAAACTGCCTTTGTACTACAAGAAAAAATATAACAAATCAAAGAACGCAAAAACTCTCTACCTACGTCTGTTTTCGTCTAATAAATGTGAGGGTTAGAATTAATCAAATGATGATGAAAAAGAATATTAACTACAAAGTACAACCCGCTTCCATCAGGAGAAAGAGAAGAAAAAGAATTAAACTTAGAGCTTCCTAATTACATCGATGCCAAAAGCCCGCGCATTTCTGAGACGGAAGGGATGGTCTCGGTGGGGTAAACCTTATTTATAAGTTTGACGAAACTCTCATACTTGTCCAGGAACTCCTTCTGCAAGTTTATGAATGTTATAACAGCAGAAACTTGATCAGAAAAATGTAATGATCATTCATTAAACATATTAGCCAGTACTACTAAACGACACTGTTAGAGCCTATTTAAATAAAGTTCAGCAGTTAGTAATCAAGGGTGGTGATTAAATTAGATCAAGTACCAGATCAAGGCTTGAGATTCACTCAAAAGGGGGTATAAATATCAAATACAAATAGAAGAAAGGCGTGTGAAATTGGTATGTTCTAAGCTCGTGTTCCTTCCAAAACTTCTTCTCTAAATCTCAATCCAAATTCTTATTCTTCCTCTTCCCAATTCTGTTCTTATCTTCCAAAATCCTTACCTTCCAGTGAAGTTATTTTCAATTAATTAGAAATGAGCTGATCTACAAATTGACTATTGATTCAGGTATGCAGTTGCTTTGATCTGGGTTGTTCACCTTTGGAATCGAGTTGCTGAGCTAGCTTATCTAGGGTTTTCCTTCAGTTTTAGTACTCTTTGCGATTTAATTGAATTTCAGTTAGTCATTTTCGAAATTCGGTTATTACTGTTTGAACACTGTTCAGCGTGAAGTTGGTGTAATTGTTGAGTTGTTGTCGATTTAATTTGTTGTGATTGTTGGAGTTCATTACAAATTGGTAGCAAAGCCATCGGTTTTGATTATACCTCTGGATAATGATCGGAGCGGATGCTACAAGGGCTAAACAAGCCGAGGAACACTTGAGAAAAATTGAAGCTCAAGTGCAGGCTAATAAAGTAGAGATGGACTCCAAGCTCTCGGCTATAGAGTCACGGTTGACTGAGATGGGCTCTACTCAAGGAGCTATGAAGCAAATGATCGAGGAAACTCATGAAGCTATGATGAGATTGTTGGGAAAAAGCACCGGTAAGAGTCCAGTTACTCCTGAAAGCAGCAACAGAGGTGATGGATTATTTCCTACGCCTAATAAAGTAGCCGAAGTAGGGGGAAATGGATCCAATCTGAGCCACGAGTTTCATCCCAAGCTCCAATTTCCCATATATGGAAGAGCTGAGCCTCGATCTTAGTTGAGAAGGTACAACAAGTACTTCAATATTTATAGAATCACTGATCCAGCTAGAAAACTAGAAATGGCTACGTTGCACATGGAGGGAGATGTTGAGTCTTGGTATTTCTCTTATACGCTTACGAGAAGGCTGGTGAGGTGGAAGGAGTTATGTGAGGAGTTGGTGATGAGGTTTGAAGATGATCACAGTGAAAGTGTGGTGGCTGAATTCAAAATGCTCTCTCAACAAGGGACAGTAAATGATTATTTGCAAAAATTTGAGGAACTTAGGGCTCAGGTATTGATGAGAAATCCTAGAGTTCCTGAGGATTTCATTTTGGAGTGTTTTATTGGAGGTTTGAAAGAAGAAATTAGGGAGACTTTTACGATGTATGAGCCTGTAAACCTGGCCCAAGCTGTGTCACTTGCCAGGAAGCAAGGGTGAGTTATTAATGCCAGGGAAAAGAGGGCTAGATGGTTACACAAGGGGACGGTTGCACCAGTTAGCAAGGAGTTGATTAAAAGAAGCAGTACTGGGCAGAAGATCAAGCAACACTGCCTAAACCTGAAGTCAAGGCAGAATTCAAAAGAATACCAAGTGCTTGTTGGAGGTCTGGAGAAACATACTTTCCAGGACATGTATGCAAAGACAAACTGTTAAATGCCATCACAACAGAAAAAGAGCAAGGACAGGGATATTGGAGGAGCAGGAGGAATCTCAAAAGAAAGAAGAAGGAATTGAGGGCATGGAAGAAGAGGCAGTGTGCTTGAATACCATGTCAGGTACCATAGAACCAAATACTTTCAAAATCAAAGGGTGGATCAAAAAGAGGACAGTGGTATTACTGGTAGATTCCGGTAGTACACACAGTTTTTTAGACACGCAAACTACTAAGGAACTGGGGGTTGTTGCTCAGGTGGATACCCCAATGAGAGTGACGGTGGCCAATGGCCAACAGATGTATAGCCATCACAGTGTGCCCAGGGTTAAGTGGAAGGCTAACGGGGTTGAGTTTGAAGACAAATTCAGGTTACTGAATCTGGGTAGTTGTGATATGGTTTTGGGAGGTGATTGGATGAGAGTGCATACATCTGTAACCTTTGACTATGAACTATATGAGCTTAAGATCAAGCAGGGTGGTAAGGTAGTGACACTGGAAGGAGACGTAGAACCGGTAGCTTTGCACCAAATCATAGCTAAATCAATGGGCAAAATATTCAAGAAGGGTCAAGCTTTATTAGCTCATCTTTTTACTATAGATGAGGTGATATGAGTAGTGAAGGGATGATACCAGGAGAAGTGCAAGAAGTGTTAGATGACTTTGCCCATATATTTGAAGAACCTACTGACTTACCACCAGCCAGAGCTCAAGATCATGCAATTCCCATTATACCAGGAGCTAGACCGGTATCCTTGAGACCTTATAGGTATAATCATTACCAGAAGAATGAGCTAGAAAAACAAGTAGCAGAGATGTTGCAGCAGGGAATTATACAACCTAATCACTCACCTTACTCTTCCCCAGTCCTCTTAGTCAAGAAAAAGGATGGGAATTGGAGGTTCTGTATTGACTATAGGGAGCTCAACAAAATTACTGTAAAGGATAAGTTTCCCATTCCCGTAGTTGATGATCTCTTGGATGAGCTACAAGGATCATGTTTGTTTTCTAAAATTGGCCTGAGATCGGGTTACCATCAGATAAGGATGAGGGTGGAAGATATACCAAATACTGGATTCAAGACTCATCATGGTCACTTTGAGTTTAAGGTGATGCCATTTGGGCTGACAAATGCACCAGCCACCTTTCAATCATTAATGAACTCCTTGTTCCAGCAACATCTGAGGCGGTTTATATTAGTTTTCTTCGATGACATCCTAGTATATAGTAAAAATTTACAAGAGCATGAGGAGCATTTGAGAGAAACTTTCAAAATTTTGCAACACAACAAGTTGTTTGCTAAGAGATCAACATGCAGTTTTTCCAAGTCACAGGTGGAGTACTTAGGGCACATCATTACGAGTAAAGGGGTGACTACAGACCCTTCCAAGATATCAGCAATGATGTCTTGGCCTGTTCCCAAAAACCTTAAGGGGTTGAGGAGATTCCTCAGGACAGGGTATTACAGAAGATTTGTGAAGAATTATGGTTACATCAGTAAGACGCTGATTGATTTACTGAAAAAGAACTCATTTCAGTGGAGTATAGAGGCTGAGGAAGCTTTTGAGAGATTGAAACAAGCTATGAGCACTGTTCTAGTGCTAGCCATGCCTGACTACAACAAGACCTTCACTATTGAGATTGATGCTAGCAATCAAGGTATTGGTGCTGCTCTTACTCAAGACAACAAACCCCTGGCTTATTATAGCAAGGCTCTAGCACCCAAACATAAGGGGAAATCAGTGTATGAAAAAGAATATATGGCTGTTTTAGCAGCCATAGACAAGTAGAGACACTATGTGCAAGGAAACCATTTCATTATTAAGACTGATCACTTCAATCTTAAGTATTTGATGGAGAAAAAAATCATTACTACTATTCAACAGAAGGGACTTACTAAATTACTGGGCTTGGATTATGAGATTATATATAGGAGGGGAGCTGAGAATAGGGTAGTTGATGCCCTCTCTAGAATTCCTGAGGAACAAGGTGAGTTTCAGGCATTGTCAAGAGCACAACCTAAATGGATTTTGGAGGTAGAAAAAAGTTATGAAGGAGATAACAGTGCTCAAGAATTGCTTATTGCCCTAGCAATCAACCCCAATCATAACCAGGACTACAAGTTGACTTCAGGGGTGTTGAGATACAAGGGTAAGGTGTATATTGGCAAAACTACTGCTTTGAGACAACAACTACTACATATTATGCATGCATCAGCTTTGGGTGGACACTCTGGACAGCAGGGCACCTTGAAGAGGTTACAATTGTATTTCTTTAGGCCAGCAATGAAGAAAAAAGTGCAAGAATTTGTCTCTAATTGTGATATCTGTCAAAGGTGTAAAGATGAGAATGTAGCATCTCCTGGTCTTTTACAACCATTAGCTATACCAACTCAAGCCTGGAATGACATTAGTCTTTATTTTATGGAAGGACTTCATAAATCTCAAGGCAAAGAGGTGATCCTAGTAGTAGTGGATAGATTCACCAAGTATGCACATTTTGTAGCCTTATAACATCCATATACAGTAGCTCAGGTGGCAGAAGTTTTCATTAGAGAAATCTATAAGTTGCATGGGTTCCCAAAGACAATGACAATGGTTTCTGGTAGAGATAAGGTGTTCACTAGTTTATTCTGGCAACACTTGTTTAAAACAATTGGTACCACACTATGTATGAGCACAGCCTACCACCCTGAGTCTGATGGACAGACCGAAAGGCTCAACAAGTGTCTAGAAGAATACCTTAGAGCTATGGTGATGAGTAACCCTAAGCAGTGGGTAATCTAGCTTCATTTGGCTGAGTGGTGGTACAACACCAACTACCACACAACCCTGCAAACTACCCCCTTCTTTGCTTTATATGGGTATGATCCCCCACAACTTTCCCTTGGACCTTATAGTGACTCACCAGTGCAATCAGTATAGGACTTGGTCCAACAAAGGGTGAAGATTCAGCAAGTATTGAGAGACAATTTAGTGCAGGCTCAGGCTAGAATGAAATGGTATGCTGATCAAAGGAGAAGTGAGAGGGAACTGCAAGTAGGAGACTGGGTTTATCTGAAGCTTCAACCATATAGACAAACATCAATTGTACTCAGGAAGCACCTCAAATTATGCCTAAGTTCTGCAAAGAGTGGGCAAGGTAGCTTACAAGCTTGAACTCCCAACAAATTCTCTTATCCACCCAGTGTTTCATGTTTCCTTACTCAAAAAAAGAATTGGCCCAGATGTAACACCCTTGCAGCAACTTCCATTGGTTCCATTGGTTGGAAATGATGGGAAGATCTTGGTTAGGCCCCTGGCTATCTTACAAAGAAGAATAGTAAAGGAGAACAATGTTGTAGCAGCGAAGGTCCTGATTCAATGGGAGAACTTAGCTCCTGAAGAAGCTACCTGGGAAGACTGGACATTCATCAAGGCCCAATTCCCTGATTTCATTCAGGGGTTAGCATCACATTCTTGAGGACAAGAATGTCCTGATGGATAGTGGAATGTAATGATCATTCATTAAACATATTAGCCAACACTACTAAACGACACTGTTAGAGCCTATTTAAATAAAGTTCAGCAGTTAGTAATCAAGGGTGGTGATTAAATTAGATCAAGTACCAGATCAAGGCTTGAGATTCACTCAAAAGGGGGTATAAATATCAAATACAAATAGAAGAAAGGCATGTGAAATTGGTATGTTCTAAGCTCGTGTTCCTTCCAAAACTTCTTCTCTAAATCTCAATCCAAATTCTTATTCTTCCTCTTCCCAATTCTGTTCTTATCTTCCAAAATCCTTACCTTCCAGTGAAGTTATTTTCAATTAATTAGAAATGAGTTGATCTACAAATTGACTATTGATTCAGGTATGCAGTTGCTTTGATCTGGGTTGTTCACCTTTGGAATCGAGTTGCTGAGCTAGCTTATCTAGGGTTTTCCTTCAGTTTTAGTACTCTTTGCGATTTAATTGAATTTCAGTTAGTCATTTTCGAAATTCGGTTATTACTGTTTGAACACTGTTCAGCGTGAAGTTAGTGTAATTGTTGAGTTGTTGTCGATTTAATTTGTTGTGATTATTGGAGTTCATTACAAAAAATCAACTAAGATGGAAAAATAGATGAAAACAGAAAATGCTTTGCTCAAGATTTTTGTGCAAAAATCAAGGGAGTGGCTACAATGTTATAATAAGGTACATGCAGGTTACTCAAGGTAAGACTACTAAAACGTTTGTTTCAAACCTAGAAACATTTAATATGAATTGTGATTTTAATTTCACTTAAAATAAAATGAACGATTCTAAAAAAATTAAAGGTGCAAATTTTAAATTTAAAAAGAAACAAAAACTATATACTTTTCATCAAATATTTTAGAACATTGAATTAAATAACTCAAATTTTAATATTAATAAATAAAGTTTTTATAAAAATATTCAAGATAATGCATCACAAGCAAATGACTAACATCTTATTAATTAAAACTAGTCCTTCCTTTTATAAATAGTAATATTACTATATGAAATTAAATGCTTAGTGTCTTTCTAAAAATATTACACTAAAAAAAAGTAGTACATAAAAACAACAAAAATAGCTTCAAATTATTAATAATAATTTTGTTACGTGCATATATTTAAGGCCATGTATTAAAATCTGGCTTTAGGCCACTGAGACGACCTTGGATTCAAGTGAACCGAATAGCTTATGCATGGACTCTATATTTATACCAAAAAATCAAGAAGATAAATCTATAATGAATAATGAATGTGTCCGAACACAGTAAAGGAAAAGCAGGCGGCCCAACGATGCACACGCGACTGTTGTGAATGTCAATTTGAAACCCACTTGCACCATTAAAAGTATTGCACTTTCTTGTCTTAAAATTTAGAACCACTACTAAGAGACCTAGACCACCTAAGGCCTAGATGAGGCCCTATAAAAAAGTTGTGTTTGGACATGAAGTATAAAAATTTTTGCCGTTTGATTGGGTATGGTTTTAACTATTCTCGCAACCCGTGTGTAGACATCAAAGTTTTTGTGCTATTTTATTCTAACCCTAGTTAGATGGATAATCTACTCTAAACCTATAAATATTCCCTTAAGAGAGACATCTCCAATATCTGAAAATTCATGGATATACATAACGATCTCAAAATCTTGGATATACATAACAATCTCAAAATCTCCAACAATGTCAAGAAGATCCACCAAATCCAAATATACTTATGTTCGAGAAATACGCCACTAACGGTCTTGGAATTACGAAAATATACTTATGTTCGAGAAATACGTCACTAACGGTCCTCGAATTACGAAAAAGATTTATATCAAATTCAAATCTTCCTACGTTCGAGAAATACACTATTAACGACCATTAAATTACGGAGAAAATCAAGAGAAAAATCAACTACGTTTGAGAAATACACTATTAACGACCCTTAAATTACGGAGAAAATCAAGAGAAAAATCAAGGGAGGGACAGATTTATACCCACATGTTTATCAATCAAATTCTTGTTTTTTCATATTTTATTTGTGCTCACAAACCCTCCTTTCATTGAGATCAATCCTATTCTTCCTACATTTCAGAAATACGCTACTAATGGCCCTCGAATTACCCACACGATTATCAATAAAATTTTTGTTTCTTTAAATTTTATTTGTGCGCACAAACCCTCCTATCATGGAGATCAAATTCAAATATTTTTATATTCGAGAAATACGCCATTAACGACCCTCAAACCTCAAATTATGGAGAAAATTCGTATCAAATTCAAATTTTCCTACGTTTGAGAAATACGCTATTAACGACCCTCGAATTATGAAGAAAATCAAGAGAGGAATCAAGGAAGGAACAACTCTAACAAAAAGCAAGAGAGAGATCATGGATCAAATGCTTCAGATTTCTCTACAAGCTATAAATCAAGTATTCAAGTTCATCAAGATTCAAAATCAAGACCACAAGATTCAAGAACAAACCCAAAAACTCTTGATTTTAAGTACACGACAAGATCAAATCCATCAAATCCATAAATCAAGTCCAAATTCAAGGTCAAGCTCGAAGCCCTTGAATTTATATTCGAAAAGGCGAATCAGAAGATTTATAGAGATTGTAACACTCACATATTAAAATTAATAAAACAATTGTTGCAATACTTTTCTTGTTCCAATAATTATTTTCTCGACACGAAATTTTATTATCTAACACCATGATAGATTTGGAAGAGGAAAAGTTTGGTTCTTTTCGAAGGTGTTCGAAGCTTCACCTTCAAAAAGTGTAGATACTTTTTCTTTATAGAAAATATCTCGATCATTCGTGCCCTACCCTCTCAGTAAGGGTGCAACTTAGATCAACTAACAAACAAGATACAATTCACTAAATGAGAACTTAAGAGTATATTCTATAAACAAACAATATTTTATACTAGAGTTAATACATAAAAATGATCCTAAACTTGACATCAAATTATAACTTTGACCTTAAACTTTGATAGTGCACAAATAGGACCTTTAACTATTCAAAACCTGAACAAATATGATCTTCGATTTTGCAACCCCATACGTGAGTTTTACTCGCGCCTACGTGAAAAGGTAATCCAATCACACGGTGCCACATCGTTAAAAGAGCTGACTTAGAGAGAGGTCATATTTGTGCAGTTTTGAATAGTTAAAGGTCCTATTTGTGCACTGTCAAAGTGTTACTTTTTGTGTTAAAAATGCTTGTACTATTACTATTACTATTACTATTACTATAGCTGCAATACCTAGCTTTTTTTAAAATTAAAAAATCGAACCCGCGCAGTAGGCTGAAGGAAGCGCCCAAGAAAAGCAAATAACACCACTGGGCTATCTAAGTGTCTTGTTTCCTGTGGTTCAACATTAATATACGTACATAAATATAGATTTTCTACCTTATATATATATAACGTAATTTTTTTACCAAGGGGGTTCGGGTGAACCTCATGGCAACCATGTAGGTCCACCCCTGCATTAATTTAATAATATTTTAATAACGTTAATTTAATAACATTGTAATAACATTAATTTAATATACTACTACTACTACTATTGGGGTGGGATGGATGAAGTGGAAGCTTGCGTCGGGGGTGTTGTGTGATAAGAAGGTGCCGCCCAAGCTTAAAGGCAAATTTTACAGGGTGGTAGTCCGTCCGGCCATGTTGTATGGAGCAGAGTGTTGGCCAGTTAAGAATTCCCACATCCAAAAAATGAAGGTGGCAGAGATGCGGATGTTGCGCTGGATGTGTGGGCTGACTAGAGGGGATAGAGTTCGGAACGAGACTATCAGGGAGAAGGTTGGTGTGACTCTAGTGGAGTGCAAGATGCGGGAAGTCCGATTGAGCTGGTTCGGACACGTGAAGAGGAGGGGCATGGATGCCCCGGTTCGTAGGTGTGAGAGGTTAGCGTTGGATGGTTTTAAGCGGGGTAGGGGTAGGCCGAAGAAGTACTGGGGTGAGGTCATTAGGCGGGACATGGAGCAGTTACAGCTTACCGAGGACATGACCCTAGATAGGAAGGTCTGGAGGACGCGAATTAGGGCGGAGGACTAGGGCCAGTTTGGGCCGCTAGTGTATGGATTTACTTGCTGGGGGTAGTATCCTGGTTATGATTCCGTGATTACTTGTTTTAGTACGAATCTGGGTGCATTCCTCTGTTTTCTTTTACTTATGACTGTCGTATTTATGTTATGTATTCTTGTAACCTTGCTCGGTGTTTTACTTATATTTGTGTGGTATCTTGTGTCTTGAGCCGGGGGTCTATCGGAAACAGCCTTTCTACTTCTTTAGAGGTAGAGGTATGGCCTGCGTACATCTTACCCCCCCAGACCCCACCAGGTGGGAATACACTGGGTTTGTTGTTGTTGTTGTTGTACTACTACTATCCTTAATAACGTTAATTTAATAACGTTTTATTAAAACTATAATTTTGTTATTATTAGTATAGTTTCATCTTTAATTTAATAGTTAAATAAATTATATTTAGATATATTATATAACTTAAATTCGCCCTCTGCTTTATAATATATATACATACCCGTGCGATTTTTCGTATGAGGTTGACCCACCTAATTAATAAATCTCCAATATTGCTCTTTTTCCGCAATAACAAGAAATTAGATGTCATTTTCATCTTTGAGCAAAAAATAATTAAAAAAATAATAGTAAAAAATCATTTAAAGGTCATATTTGTGCACTGTCAAAGTTTAAGATCATATTTATATATTATGCCCTTAGATTTTAAGCTGGACGCTCCCAGTTTTGCGTGTTGACCACGCGTTTTGCCACGTAGGATTGAAGGTCATATTTGTGCAGTTTTGGATAGTTAAAGGTCATATTTGTGCACTGTCAAAGTTTAAGGTCAAAGTTATAATTTAATGTCAAGTTTAGGATCATTTTTATGTATTAACTTTTTTATGATACTTTGGAGGAATTTTTCACATTCATCGGCCGTAGCGAACACAACCATCTTTTGCCACATGAAACACATTACACATACATAAGAACTCCAAATTCATGGAGCTGTAGCTACCATACCTTGCATTTATCCCATAGAGAAGGCAACAACTCCTCCGAGGTTAAGTTCTTCTGCAATCTCTTATACATTGCGGTGATGGATTTATCCACCTGTTGAAACAAATTTATCATTTAAGAAAGATACCCCAACAATCTAGTAGATAAATTAAGGAAATTATTTGTCTCACCCCAGATAAACCGTGTTTTATCACCTTCCTAAGATCTGCTTTTGACAATCCAATCTGGAATGGAATCTAATAAAAATGGCACAGATCATTAGCAAAAGATGATTGTGGCAGTCGAAGAAGCAACTGTTTACTTGTTAAGATGGTGTACTCTTTTTCTTTTTCTTTTTTGTTAAGCGGACGCATATTAAAGATTAGTCAACTGACAAAGTAATAAGTTCGAGGGTGCCCCATGAGTTGGAGAGGGTGCCAACATTGGCACATAATTATTAATATTATTAGACAAGATTTTTCTAGCAAAAGTAGTTCCTACAATGTATACTCATTCAAAGACAGGATGAAAGGGAAAGCAAGTTACAAATTAAAACTATGGAATCTAACACCCTTCCTGATTCATTCCCGCCCAACCCCTCTTCCCTCACTAAAGAATAAGAAGATAAAACAAATAGCAATTTCTGTTTACTTTTACTTGTCATACTTGAACTTAGCACTTTCATTAAGAAAACAATGATGACATGGATATTTTCTCAACTACTCCCTCCATTTAATTTTAGTTGTCATATTTTAACTTACACACGGATTAAAAAATAATTATGGATATGACTATTTTACGATGTTACCCCTATTAATTGATATTTAGAATATAATGTCTTGAAAATGATTCGGGCAATAAATAATTAATGCGAAGGATAAAATGTGATTTTCTTTTTGTCTTTTCTTGATATATTGAAATTGATAAGTAAAAATGAAAATACATTTTAGAAAGAAGTGACAAGTAAAAGTGAACGGAGGAAGTATCTGTGTCAACTGATGTTTAGTATTAGGTCATCAAAAATGATTTGACGAATAAGTAATTAATGTTAAAACATGGAAAAAAAAAGTAATTATATTTTCTTAATATATTAAAAATGATTTAATTTTTTGGAATAATGGACAAGTAAAAACGAAGAGAGGAAACATTTTCTATTGCTTATTTGCAGAAAGAAAGTTTTACACCAATATGAAAATAAGGAAATTTAGGGGTGTTTGATTAAGAAACAAGTTACACATGGATTATATAAATTCAAAGTTGCTCAGACTCGGGTGTGGGTGTCCGATACGGGTGCGAATTTAGAGGCTGGATCCTTCATGGTCCCGATTTCAAGATTGGGGATATGGATCTAAGTATGAATAGGGGTGTGTGGATTCGGCTAAAAATAATTCAAATAACTAAAATTAGAGTTATAAAACCTAAATTATAATATGTTGTGTGGAAAACTTGAGAAAATATTAATCAAGACGAGAATCAAGAAAGGAGATTAAAAAAAAAAAGTACTATATTGAAATGTCTATATACAAGGTATATCATTTCTTGTAATTTCACATTTAGCTTTTGTTTTAATTACAAAAATCATTAAATCGGTCTACACTTTCCCCGTCGATTTTGGTCAAAGTACCAAAAATCAGTTGACTATATCGGGTACGGATCCCACACCTATATCCACATCTACACCCACACCCATATCGTGTCAACAACGATACGACTCAGAAGTGAAGAATCCTAAGTTACTCGGTATAAATCAGTACTGATTTTTATACCTTGGATTATTTGCCTCAATACCGGCAAAGCAGATGTGCCCTAAAAGGCTAACTTACAGTCTGTTGGGTTTAAGCTAAAAGTCGGTTGCACAACAAAGAAAAAAAAGGGAGCAACATCGAGCCTCTTGGTTATTACAAAGGGGCTAAACAACAATATACCCATTATACTCCCACAAAGTGGGGTTTGGAGAGAATAAAGTGTATACAGTCCGTACCATTACCTCAAAGGCGAGGTAGAGAGGTTGTTTTGAAAAGATCCCTGGTCTTAGATAAAAACATTCTAGAAAAAGACATAATATAAGAACAAGAAACAGTAGGAGTAAAAGAAAAACGAAGTAACCTCTTCAGGTGTAATTGTGCACATCAAATCCTCAATTCTTCGAGCAAATTGGAAAAGACGCTCAAATTGCTGGGGACAGAGATAAAGGTATCTCATTAAAGATAGTAAATAAAGCCGTAGGACGGAAAAAATCATACTAGTAAAGAAATATTACACAACAATGAAGCATGAAATATATAGGATAGCTTACATAGTAAATAATCGTGTTGATGTGGCGTGCGCAAGCCTGTTCATAAGATTCACTTGCTTGGTGATAGAATTTTGCTAATGTTGGCACGACATTAGCCAGGTCATACAGACTGCACAACTGTTTCAATCAGCATGGTAGAAGCAGATTTTGTCGAATAGATTTCTGAACCTAAAGGTGAACATTACCTATTCTGAAATGATGCATAGTTTTCTAAAAGCATGATATCTTGATATTTCAGGTCTGTTTGAGCAATTTTGTCCAAAGTAACAAACATTATAGTGACCTGCAAAATAATTCCCAAAACAATCAAAAACAAGTGTTATGGTCATTCTGACATTTTCAACTGTTAATTTCACAGCTTAATATTTGTTATAATAGGGGACAACCCGGTTCATACCTACTCCGTAGGTGTCGGGAAGGGGGAGGACCGGTCCTGGCCTCACCTACGCGCCCTCACCCCAGCTTCGCTGGAGGGGTGTTTCGAACCCCCGACCCTGGCACGCCACGGTAAGCAAGCTTACCGCTGAGCCAGAGCCATCCCTCACTAAGATAAAAGCATTAAGAAAACAAGTGCAAGATAAAAGCACTCACAAACTTTGTGTATGCCTGATCAACCAAATCCCTTGATTGTCCTTGAATGTAATGCTCCATACGAGTTGCGAGGGTGGCAAATCTAGATGAAAAAATTAAACACCCAATGAAATGATTCATAGGAGGCCAAAATGAATAAGTGAAAGCATTCTGGGGCAAAATAAGTACAAATTCTGAATTTGAGGCAGAATTACTGAAAGGTTTACTGCCTATAGTTGTACAAGTTTATTTAAAGAGTTGTCGAATGGATCTTTACGAGGCTCGGACCTACAATAAGCTCATATCATAAGGCTATGATATATGCTAATCAACAGTAACAAATAGGTAACAGAGAAATCAGCAGAAAATAATAGAAATAACACAGGCGGGCTAACTTTCAACTTCAAATTTGGAGGAACTATTGAGTGTATATGTACAACATTCGAAATGCGTGAAAAGATAAAAGTAGAAAGCTCTCAACAACAACAAACCCAGTGTATTCCCACCTGGTGGGGTCTGGGGGGGGTTAGATGTACGCAGTCCATACCTCTACCTCTAAAGAAGTAGAAAGGCTGTTTCCGATAGACCCCCGGCTGAAGACACAAAACACCAGATACCACACAAATACAAATACAAAGTGAAGCACCGAACAAGGTTACAAGAGTACATGAGTACATAACATAATATCCATAACATAGATACGGCAGCCATACGTAGAAGAAAAGAAAACAGAAGGAAAACAGAGGAAAGCACCCATATTCGTACCCCCAGCAAGTAATTCCCTACACTAGTGACCCGAACTGGCCCTAGTCCTCTGCCCTAATCCGCGTTCTCCAGACCTTCCTATCTAGGGTCATGTCCTCGGTGAGCTGTAACTGCTCCATGTCCCGCCTAATCACCTCACCCCAGTACTTCTTCGGCCTACCCCTACCCCGCCTAAAACCATCCAACGCTAGCCTCTCACACCTACGAACTGGGGCATCCATGCCCCTCCTCTTCACGTGTCCGAACCAGCTCAATCGGACTTCCCGCATCTTGCACTCCATTGGAGTCACACCAACCTTCTCCCTGATAATCTCATTCCGAACTTTATCCCCCCTAGTCAGCCCGCACATCCGGCGCAACATCCGCATCTCTGCCACCTTCATTTTTTGGATGTGGGAATTCTTAACTGGCCAACATTCCGCTCCATACAACATGGCCGGACGGACTACCACCCTGTAGAATTTGCCCTTAAGCTTGGGCGGCACCTTCTTATCACATAACACCCCCGACGCGAGCTTCCACTTCATCCAACCCGCCCCAATACGGTGCGAGACATCCTCGTCAATCTCCCCGTTCCCCTGGATCACGGACCCGAGATACTTGAAACTATCCCTCTTACATACCACCTGTGAATCCAACTTCACTACCACCTCATCCTCCAGCCTTACGTCATTAAACTTGCATTCCAAATACTCAGTCTTGCTTCTGCTCAACCTGAACCCTTTAGACTCAAGGGTTTGACTCCACACCTCTAATTTATCATTCACACCCCCTCGAGTCTCATCAATCAGAACTATATCGTCCGCAAAAAGCATACACCACGGCACCTCCCCTTGAATACGCCACGTCAACACATCCATCACCAAAGCAAACAAAAAGGGACTAAGAGTAGATCCCTGATGCAATCCTGTCAAGACAGAGAAATGCTCTGAGTCTCCTCCCGCCGTCCTCACCTGAGTTTTTGCTCCCTCATACATGTCCTTAATTGCTCTGATATATGCCTGCGGGACTCCACTCACCTCCAAGCACCTCCAAAGTACCTCTCTGGGAACTTTGTCGTATGCCTTCTCCAGGTCGATAAACACCATGTGCAGGTCCTTCTTCCTTTCCCTATACTGTTCCACCAGCCTCCGTACCAGGTGAATTGCCTCCGTCGTCGAACGGCCAGGCATAAACCCAAACTGGTTTTCCGAAATAGACAATATCCGTCTCAGCCTCACCTCGACCACTCTCTCCCAAATCTTCATAGAGTGACTCAATAACTTAATCCCCCTATAGTTATTGCAACTCTGGATGTCCCCCTTATTCTTATAGAGAGGGATCATGGTACTCCACCTCCAGGCCTCGGGCATCTTTGCCGTCTTGAAGATTTCGTTGAACAAACCAGTCAACCACCTTACACCAGCCTCTCCAACGAACTTCCAAAACTCCACCGGTATCTCATCCGGCCCCATCGCCCTACCCCTTCGCATCCTGCGAACAGCCTCTCTAACCTCTTCTACCCTAAAACGTCTACAATAACTAAAATCCCGACACTCCTCTGAGTGCTCCAGTTCCCCTAGCTCAATAGCTCTATCCCCTTTGTCATTCAAGAGCCTATGAAAGTACGACTGCCATCTATCCTTAATGTGGCCGTCCTCCACCAACACTCTACCGTCCTCCCCCTTAATGCACCTCACCAGGTCGAGGTCACGCCCCTTCCTCTCCCTAGCCTTAGCGAGTCTAAACAACTTTTTCTCCCCTCCTTTTCCCTATAACCCTGCATACAAGCTCTCAAAGGCGGCCGTCTTAGCTGCCGTGACAGCTGACTTAGCCTCCTTCCTAGCTAGCTTGTACTCCTTCCTGTTTACCCGCTTCTCTTCTTCGTCCTTACTCTCAACCAACTTAGCATACGCCCCTTTCTTGGTCCCCACTTTCTTCTCCACCTCTTCATTCCACCACCAAACCCCCCGATGGTGCCCGGCACGACCCCTAGAAACACCCAACACCTCAGATGCATACTCCCTGATGCACCTCGCCGCCCTATCCCACATACTATCCACGTCCCCCCTACACTCCCACACCCCCATTCCCGCCAACTTCTCCCCTATCTCCCACGCCTTCACTGGCGTCAAGCCGCCCCACTTAATTCAGCAGATGAAGTTTAATTTGAAAAAAATCTCGACTTGCCTCCATTAACAATAACTATGTACTTCCAGCTCTCTGAACCATTCAGCTATGTGGTTGACAGTAAATCTAATCCAAAGAATTATGGAAGTATACAAAAGCATAACATGAAACTCAGATTACCTCGGTATAAATGATAAAACTCCCAACTGTCGAACATTTCGCTCATTTCTTTCAATTTGATGGCATGTTTCCTCAACAAACTGCAAAAGTGTAGAGAAAACTGAGAAAATTTTATCCCTTATGAACTACAAAAACATAGATGGCTATGACGAATACAGTAACTCACACGGCTGAACTGCACTGAAATTCTTGATTCCAAGTCATCAAGCAAGATGCGCACAAATCCTGCTGCATCAGCCTTCTGACCAGGAATATAACGCTCTGTGATTCCATGCATTGATATGCAACACATAGGATCAATCTTGCCTGCCCAATCCACCACAGCAAAGAAGTCTTCCTAAAGCACATAAACGGGTAAAGATATCATCAGTGATATATTTTTTATAGTTCTGTTTTGTCAGAACTATATGAATGATCTTTAGTTAAGTGAAACGACAATCTAATTTACAATTATGCCCATGATGAAGAACCAGACTATTGTGACAATCATAAATTCCAAACCATGATGTATGACTAAATGAGAGGCGGCTAAAAAATACAAAAACACCTAGGAGTACCAGAAGAACAGATAAAACTTGGCAAAAAAGTTTATTGATAATTCCTCATGATAAGGACAAAAATTTATGTTAGACAATGCAACAAAAAGATCAGCAGACTTGGTTTACTGAATGGCCTGCTTCTCCATGGCAAATAACACATTGATACTAGAAAAGAAAAGAAAAATGTCAAGCAGTGAGCTTGACGGAGCAAAATCAATATTCTTGTTCCGATTTTCAAAAATAGTTTTCACATTCTACAGGACAACTAAAGTAGTAACATGGAATTGATAGTACCATCGCTATACTCCACCAGATAAATTGTCAGCTCTACGGTGATGTGAAGATGCAGATAACATAGAATGCATATCAGGAAGAATAATAAAAAAATAAACACAGCAAGACTATGATGTGATTTTGTATTGAGAGTCCATGTTAACTAAAATTTGAGAGGTTTTTCTCACTCTATTAACTTAACCTACGGCCTTCTCTTTTTCTGTTTAACTAACACTGGTATTTGATATACGACGAATCCTATAAAGTGTATATTAAGCATCTCAAAAATCAAATTAATTATGCACTAAGGGATATTCTCCTTGCACCAAAAAAAAAAATCCAACAAGAAAGAATAATCAGCATTTAACAAAATAAAACAAGCTTATTGTAAACATTACTTGGATTCCATCAAGCAAATCGTGTAGTGATTCATTTAGTGCCTCTAGATCTGCAGAATTTTGTCCTGCAAAATAGCAAGATTGTGGCCTTTCATAAACTCCAAGCTGATCAAGGAAAGAGCAGAAAACAGGAAAAGTTACCAGATTTATTGTCATTCTCATCTATATCTATGATGCCTAAATCATCATCAGCATCATCCTTATCATCTCCAGCTTTGTTTCTGTTGGCAATACCTTCTGGAGGAAGCAGCGTAGGAACTTCAAAGCACATAAAGTGTGCAAAGAAAGAACTCTGGGATATGGAATATTTTATTAAAGAAAATTGGAGATAAACTTCGGGTAGAGAAAGCAGCATAGACATATATATATACCAGGAAAAAGAAAAAGAAACTAGAAGAAAACCTCATCAACAAGGAGCGGGATAAATATTGTGAGCATTTTAGCATATGCCTCAGAGGCCGCAGAAGTGTCTGCATTATTCACGCTCTGATTCAAACCTGTCAAACCTTCAAACCATACAATAGGATTTTTTGATGCCTTTGTACTGGAGCGAAGCTCATTTGCAAACTCACGAGCCTGCAAATAAATAGAAAACATAAGTATCATAAGTTAAACTTGAAAATTTTCTTATTCAAGGATTTACTACAAAAAATAAGAGCATTTTTATTAGCTCTACAATCTAATCCAAGAAGATTCAGATGGCATAATGTTATGATGCCTTGTACCAACAGAAAAGAGTAATAAGAAAGGAAAGAGTGAGTAAAAGGAGAAATAGGAATGAGATAATTCTTGCTTGTTTCTTCCAACCGTGACCCACAGTTAAATTTATAGATTGATGAAGTAGTTGTAATCCCCAACCAACTTCCCTTATTACCTTTGGCTTTCACATCTAACCTTGATTTTCAGATATTTTTAACCACAATTCATACCATTCCAAACCCATGAAGATTGACCTTGTCCTCAAGGTCACTATGGTGTTTGGCTTGAAATTGGTTGTTCTGTTTTTCTGACAGGTAGTGTTAAACAACTGCATAAGAGCCAATACCAATGACACAAATCCAAATGATTGAGCTGCTCCATTGAAGCTTTCCCTTGTTGTATACCCTCAATGACATAATCTGGCCAACAAGTCCTTGAAACATTCTTTGTTCAAGGCATCCATGTATCTGCTTGACTGGAACAAGAAGGAAAGAACATGGACCACCAGAGAGAAAGCTGGCAACCACCACAAGAACACAAGGAGCAAGATAGATACACTAAGACCTTTATGTGCAGTCTGCAACAGTGGCGATAAAATGGCATAGTGGTCTCGAGTACATTGGCAAGATGGTCCATGTTTCTTGTATTCCTTCTTCACGAAGAATACCACAAAATCCACTGGGAAAATGACTTTATGAACATGGCACTAGCCTCTTCTCTATATTGTTCATCTATTCTTGTTGTATATGGAAAATCCGGATGTTCGTAAAACCTCACAACTCACATTTCCGTATTCTACTTCCATCCAAAGAATGTCATGGACAGCAAGATTTTTTTTCTTTCTAATTTCCCTTAATGCAATGAGGGAAAGATCATATATTGTTCCAAATCAAGGTTTCTTCCCTCAAGTATAAGTCAAACTCTTGCCTCAACTTCTCAACGTCTCTTTCTACTAACTGCGCTGTTCCAACATTTGGTCAATCGCAAGCCTAATGATTTCAATTGCAGCTTGAGATCATCTTCAGCAGCCAAATCATCTGCAAGAAGCTCTCAGAACTGTCTATATCTGACTCGACTATAGCATCAAACTGAATTTTTATTATTTGCTACACTTGTCCCTTTTCCTTCATCTTTTTTAGTTCTGAGAACAGAAACATCATTTATTGGATGTTTTCTATGGACCAACTCCAACTCAGCAGACCATATTTCATCAGCAACAACTATTTCACCCTTGCAATCCAGCGTGAACATGTCTCCAGTAACAGTTTCTGCTCCCACCATTACTCATTGAACAGTTTCTTCTCCAATCATTACTCTTTGCTTTTGTGTTACTTCCCAGAAGATATTGTTAATTCTGGAATGACGACTAGTTCCTTGATTCCTCTGCCACACTTCATTTTTCTATTTTATCAGTAACTCTGGCGCTCGCAGTCTCAAGGTTGATCCCAAGCTTCAGCTTTGTTTTGGGCAATAGCAGATTTTACTCATGTGAAAGAAGTTAAAATGGACTTTTTGGAATACCATAGATTTTTCTAGAATGTCCTAGTGTAGTAGCTTGGATAATTATCTTGTAGAATTATCTAGATATTCTAGAGTAGTGGTAGAAGATAAAATTGAAGGAAAGGAAGAGAAACAGACATGAAAAACAGAGGAAAAACTGAGAAGTAGCAGTACAGATTTTTCATTCATACAGCAAAAATATTTACTACATGTGGTTTGAAATATCCCTCAAAACCTAGAAACGTGTCTCCTAATATTGTGCTGAAATAATGCACCACCACACACTATAACTACCTTCTAATGATCTAGACCTTATAGCAAAATAATCTACAGATTACAGCAACAAAAAAAGTCTACAGAGACAGCAAAATATCAAGACTAAAAACACCAAACTGCCAGCAGTTAGCATCCCTGGAAATAGCAGCCTTCATCACTCCTCCTTGATGCAAGTGTTGCTGGTTACTCCAAGCTTAGATCTAATAACCTCGAACCGCTGTTTCTATAGTGCTTTTGTAAAGATATCAGCTAGTTGGTCTTCACCACAGCAGTGCAGAATTTGAACTTCATTCTCTCGTTTAGCTTCTCGAATGGAATGATATTTGATTTTAATGTGTTTAGTCTTTCCATGAAAGACTGGATTCTTTACCATAGCAACTGCAGACTTGTTATCACAAGGACTTCTGTTGCTTTGCTTGGTTGAAACGACAAGTCACTCAAGATTTTTCTCAACCACAAAGCTTGATTAATAGCCCCTGAGGCAGCAATGTACTCTGCTTCAATAGTCGATTGAGTCACAGACCCCTGCTTCTTTGTGCACCAACAAATGGCACCTGATCCTAGAGTGAAACAATATCCGGAAGCGCTTTTCATGTCATCTTGTGACCCATCCCAGTCACTCGGTGAACCCTTACAATTTCATAGATGTGGATCTTTTATAGAACAGACCATAATCAATGGTGCCCCGAATGTACCTCAAAATTCTTTTTGCTGCTTTGAGGTGAATTTCAGTTGGTGAATGCATAAACCTTGACAACAAACTTGTTGCGTACATAATATCAGGCCTCGTGGCAGATAGATACAATAAAGAACCAAGCAAACTTCTAAAAAGTGAAGCATCAACCAAACCAAATTCATCCTTTTTCGTTAGTTTCTCTCCTTAAACTGCAGGCGTACTTACTCGTTTGCATTTATCAAGACAAAACTTATTTAATATTTCGGCAATAACTATAGGGGGATTAAGTTATTGAGTCACTCTATGAAGATTTGGGAGAGAGTCGTCGAGGGGAGGCTGAGACGGATAGTGTCTATTTCGGAAAATCAGTTCGGTTTTATGCCTGGGCGCTCTACGAAGGAGGCAATTCACCTGGTACGGAGGCTGGTGGAACAGTATAGGGAAAGGAAGAAGGACCTGCACATGGTGTTTATCGATCTAGAGAAGGCTTACGACAAAGTTCCCAGGGAGGTGCTTTGGAGATGCTTGGAGGTGAGTCGAGTCCCGATGGCTTATATCAGAGCAGTTAAAGATATGTATGATAGAGCGAAAACTCAGGTGAGGACGGCGGGAGGAGACTCAGAGCATTTTACTGTCTTGACAGGATTGCATCAGGGATCTACTCTTAGTCCTTTTTTGTTTGCTTTGGTGATGGATGTGTTGACGCGGAGTATTCAAGGGGAAGTGCCTTGGTGTATGCTTTTTGCAGACGATGTAGTTCTGATTGACGAGACCCGAAAGGGTGTGAAGGACAAATTAGAGGTGTGGAGACAAACTCTTGAGTCTAAAGGGTTCAGGTTGAGCAGAAGCAAGACAGAGTATTTGGAATGCAAGTTTAATGACGTGAGGTTGGAGGATGAGGTGGTAGTGAAGCTGGAATCGCAGGAGGTATGTAAGAGGGATAGTTTCAAGTATCTCGGGTCCGTGATTCAGGGTAACGGTGAGATTGACGAGGATGTCTCGCACCGTATTGGGGCGGGATGGTTGAAGTGGAAGCTCGCGTCGGGGGTGTTGTGTGATAAGAAGGTGCCGCCCAAGCTTAAAGGCAAATTCTACAGGATGGTAGTCCGTCCGGCCATGTTGTATGGAGCGGAGTGTTGGCCAGTTAAGAACTCCCACATTCAAAAAATGAAGGTGGCGGAAATGCGAATGTTGCGCTGGATGTGTGGGATGACTAGAGGGGACAGAGTTAGGAATGAGACTATCAGGGAGAAGGTTGGGGTGGCTCCAGTGGAGTGCAAGATGCGGGAAGTCCGTTTGAGTTGGTTTGGACACGTGAAGAGGAGGGACATGGATGCCCCGGTTCGTAGGTGTGAGAGGCTAGCATTGGATGGTTTTAGGCGGGGTAGGGGTAGGCCGAAGAAGTACTGGGGAGAGGTGATTAGACGGGACATGGAGCAGTTACAGCTCACCGAGGACATGACCCTAGATAGGAAGGTCTGGAGGGCGAGGATTAGGGCAGAAGACTAGGGCCAGTTTGGGGGCACAAGGGTAGGGAATTTTTTTTATTTTTTTTTTGGTGGGGGATTATTCCTGTTATTCTTCCTACTCTTATTTTTATTCCTATTCCTATTCTTCTTCTTGTTATGATTTCGGTGTTCCATGTTTTATTATGTATCTGAGTGCTTCCCGATGTTTCCTACTACCTATGCGTTACTTTATATTTATATTTATATTTATATTTATATTTATATTTATATTTATATTTATATTTATATTTGTGTGGCGACTGTCTTGAGCCGGGGGTCTATCGGAAACAGCCTTTCTACTTCTTCGGAGGTAGAGGTATGGACTGCGTACATCTTACCCCCCCCAGACCCCACTAGGTGGGAATACACTGGGTTTGTTGTTGTTGTTGTTGTTGTTAGCAGCATACTAACGCCCATTCCCAAGAAATAAGTCATCTTTCCCGATCATTCATGTCAAAAACCTTCTTCATTTGCTCTTTGAAGTCTATGATAGACTTTGTGCTACTGCCAGTCACTAATAGATCGTCAACATAAAGGGAAACTATGAGAAATGCATTAGTTTGAGATATGATAGACAAGGTTTCTTCATTGCAGCTTCTATTGAACCCCAAATTCAGTAACTATCAATTCGTGCATACCAGGCCCTAGGTGCCTGCTTCAAGCCATAAAGTGCTTTTCTCAACAAGTATACCTGATCACCAAATCCTCTAAAACCTTCAGGCTTCTCTACATAAATTTTCTCTTTAAGGAACCCGTTAAGAAAAGCGGACTTTACGTCTAATTGAAATACTTGCCACCCTTGGTGTGCTGCAACTGCAAGAAGCAATCTGATGGTGTCAAACCTTGTAACGGGTGCAAATATTTCAAGAAAATCAATTCCAAATTGTTGGGCGTACCCTTTTACGACCGGCCTCACTTTGTACTTGTTGAGTGTGCCATCTGAGTTCAACTTAGTCTTGAACACCCATCTAGTTCCAAGAATCTGCCTGTCGTGAGGTCTCATTACAAGCACCCACGTATCATTCTTGTTAATCACATTGAGCTTCTCCTCCATGGCAGCCCTTTATTCTGGAATTTGCAATGCATTGTCTACACTTGTTGGCTCCAATATAGCAACATTACATCTGCTATATATGTCTTCAATTGATCTGGTACCTCTAACTGCAAAATCATCAGATTCTTCATCTGGAATTAATTCTTCTTCTTGGACACCTTGTTCTTGATTAGTGATATGTAAAGGAGAAACAACCATATTCTTCCAGTCCCACATAGAATTCTCATCAAACTTAACGCTTCTACTCACATGTATTTGCTGTGAAATAGGATTTAAAATCCTATAGCCTTTTGAAGTGCTTCTATAGCCCATAAATATTCCAACATCGGCACTTTGATCAAGTTTATCCCTTTTAACTTCGGGAATATAAGAGTAACATATGCAGCCAAACACTTTAAGATGTGAGACTGATGGCTTGGATCCAATCCATGCTTCATATGACGTCTTTCCTTCAATGGCTCTCGTCGGCAATCTATTTTGAAGATAGACAGCGGTATTGATAGCTTCGGCCCATAACACCTTATGCAACCCTTTCCCAAATAGAAGACACCTAGCCATATTCATAATGGACCAATTTTTCCTTTCACTTACACCATTTTGTTGTGGTGTGTAAGTAACAGTAAGTTGATGATGAATTCCTGCTTTATGAAGGAAAAACCTTAAGATTTTTATCAAAGAGCCACATTGGTTTTCAACAATTGCTTTAAATTTTTGAAACGCAGGAAATACTTCAGATTTTTGCTTCAAAAAATAAACCCAACAAAACCTTGTAAGGTCATCAATGAATAAAAGAAAGTATTTGCTGCCATTATAAGAAGGAGAGCTCATAGGTCCACACACATCAGTGTGTATTAGTTGGAGCTTTTTAGTAGCTCGCCAGGCTTGATTCATAGGAAATGGTGATTGACTTAGCTTCCCAATTTGACAAACTCTACATACATTAGATTTTTCATTTATGGGAGGAAAATCTATCACAAGTTCCTTATTTTGCATCATTTTTAAAGATTTAAATTGATGTGGCCAAGCCTTTTATGCCAGACATAACTGTCATCTTGTATGTCGACGTAAGCTCCAATCTCAGTATGTTTCCAATCAAGAGGAGAGCTTCTATTGAGCATTTTGACCGTGAGCAATTTTATACCAGTTGGATCCATGATTTCACATGCTTTATCTTTAAATGGCAGGGCATAATTGTTATCAAGCAACTGACCAACACTGAGAAGACTTTGGCTAATTTCAGGAACAAATAATACATCGAAAATAAGCTTTTTACCTGAGGGAGTTTGAATAGGAATTGCTCCTTTGCCCTTTGCATCTAAGAGTCTACCATCTCCAACTCTGACTTTGGAAAAATAGCTTTTGTCCAAACGTTCAAAGTTGTTCAAGTTAGCTGTCATATGATGTGTACATCCACTATCAACAAGCCACACATCATAATCTTGAGATGCTATATTGCATTCTCCAATGATAGAAGCAACAAACAATTTCTTTTCAGGATCTTCAACATTTTCAGCAACTTGAGCTGGTTGTGCTTGAACTGGTCGGGCTTGATTTGTTTTGCAGACCTTATCCACATGACCAAATTGTTTGCAGACCTTGCATTGAACTCCAGTTCTGTACCAACAAAACTTCTCTGTATGATTGGTCTTTTTACAATAAGGACAAGGTGGATACTTCGATTTTCTATATCTCCCTTTGTTGTTATATTGCTCCTTCTTCTCCTTGCCATGTCTTCTATTTAATTACCCTTTTAATTCACCATCAGACTAAGCTTTAGACTTTTGAGTAGCCACAAGAGCAACTTCATTTGAACTCTCTTCCTCTCTAAAAGCTTTTCGTTACTCCACAGCTTGAAGAGCGTTGGATAGTTCATTCAACGTGACATGAGACATATCCCAAGTAACTTCTATTGAGGAGATTTTTGCTTCGAACTTCTCTGGGAGTGTCACCATCACCTTCTCAACAATCCTCTGCTCTTCTACTTTTTCTCCCAACAACTGAATCTGATTAACAATTTTCATGATCCTATCAATATAATCTTTCACCTTTTCAATCTCTTTCATCCTTAACATCTCAAATTCTTTGCTTAGATTCAATATTTGCATTTGTCTTGTCCTATCACTCCCCTGAAATTCTTGCTTCAGCATATCCCAAGCTTCTTTGGCAGTTTCACATGCCATAATCCTTGTAAAAATTGATTCGGAGACGGCTGCATAAATGAAAGACAAGGTTTTTGGACCTTTTGCAATCTCTTCTTCATGATTTCTGATTTGCTGAAGAGTTAGGTTTGCTCTCAAAGGTTCTGGAGCATTGTCTTCCTCAACATACTTCCATAAACCAAGACCTTTCAAGTATGTCTTCATCTTTACAGCCCACACTTGGTAGTTCTCGCCATTAAAGATAGGAGGTGAAAGAGAAGAGCTAATGGAAGCCATGAGAAAAGAAAACTGGACAGAAAGAGGCCTGAACAAGTTAAAGATTGTTGGGTGATCTTTGCTTTATTTTTTCTCAAAAAAACAGTCCCTTAAAGATCAATCTTGCTCTAATTCCAATTGAAGGAAAGGAAGAGAAACAGACATGAAAAACAGAGAAAAAACTAAGAAGTAGCAGTACAGATTTTTCATTCATACAACAAAAATATATACTACATGTGGTTTGAAATACCCTCAAAACCTGGAAAGATGTCTCCTAATATTGTGCTGAAATAATGCACCACCACACACTACGACTACCTTCAAAGATCTAGACCTTATAGCAAAATAATCTACAGATTACAGCAACAAAAAAAGTCTGCAGAGACAGCAAAATATCAAGACTATAAAAACCAAACTGACAGCAGTTAGCATCACTGGAAATAGCATCCTTCATAAAATATTCACTAAATTTTTCTTATAGATGTATCTAGAAGATTCTCTAGAACCATCCATAAACAAGTATAAATAGGGATAGCCTTAGGCATTTGTAAGCAACCCAAAACAAATCAATTCAAGTAGTCTTCAAAGTTTTCCTTTCTAATATCTTTGCATAGCTTCCTCTTCTGTAGTTGAATCTTTCGATCTTAGTTAACAATTTTGAGCTAGCAGAAGGTTTGCTGAATTATACCTTTCTTCTGTTGTTCTTACAACTCATTGAGTATCCAAGTCGCTTGGCAACAACTAACTCTTGCTCTTTAAAAGACCTGACAATCTGGTACCCTTGTTCTTCTTTCTATGATTTCTTGGCTCCCTCCCATCTGTTTTCCATACTTCTTTCCAATGCTGCTACTCCACTGAAAGATATATATATACATATACACAATGTTCTATCTAAGGGAAAGACATAAAGGAAGATATTCTATGAATCTCTACAGATTTCCTAGCTATGTACATAATGCTAAATATAGTCTCTATTTACTCTCAAAATTATTCAAACAGAGCAGCTTGCTCTCTGAATTCTTTCTGAGATGTTACTGCAATGTTCTTAATGATTTGAGCAGCTAAACTGCCCAACAAAAGGTGCATCTGAAGTATACGAATTCATCTAAAAAACAGGCTTGACCAGCAACTATTTGATGGGAAAGCTTCTATAGAAAAACAGATGATACAAGCCTTTGAGGGTTTGGAGATGAGGAAAGCAGAAAGAAGAAAAACAAGCTAAAAAGGGACAGTAAAAGGATAAGAAAATAATTAAAATAGAAATACATAAAGTTCAATAGTTTTCTGACCTCCCGGCGCAAAAGCAAGTTGAGGGAGGTACAATAAGCTTTTCTTAAAGGGCCCAAGCAATTCATGTCAAGACACTGCGAATATGAAGGATTGAGAGAAAGACATCAGATAGCATTTAAACAATGGTAAAATTCGACAAGTTGAACCAATCTGACCCTCAAATGCTGCAACAAACGAGCATATGTTCTGCACTTGTATCGGAGATCAGCATGGTCAGGCCTTTTCAATTGCCCACGCTGTTTAATTCATATTTTCAGCAGTCTTTAAGTGAACATTTATAGAAAAATCATGATAATTAGTTCAAGTAAAACTTATCTGTATACCTGGGAAAAATAACTCTTGTCACTCATCATAAAATCCACCAAACTGGAAAAATAGGTTCTCAAGAATTCAGATGCTCTTCTAACAAATGTCGTTTTTAACTTGTCAACTTCTGCTCGTTTTTCTTTCACCTGTAAAAGATTCAGGGACCGATACACAACTAAAATTTGGTGCAGCTTTTATTAGCAATGTATTAACTTTTAGATAAATAACTTTCTGTGTACAAATGCAGTGATGATCCAATGCCTATGCGACGAGTGCTAGAATAGCAAAGGCAGGACCACTTGGTTTCACTTCATTCAGTAAACAAGCAAATAGAATGTAATGAAAGGACAGTTTGATTTTCACATTTTCCTGACCAGTTTCATATAGAACATTGGCACACAAAAAAAAACTTGCAGGACCTTGAATCCAGCACTCTTTAGGCTCATGACTCTGCATTTTCCAATAACTCAAACCATTTTTATACCACGTCCTACTGTGGATTTCACAATAATTCAAATGATTTATTTACACAATAATTCAATGCATGCATACCTACATTAACCTTGTCTGCGAACTTTACATTCTGAAGCACAATAACAAAAAGGAAGCAAAAAGAAAAGGACGAAAAGGAATAAGCAAGAGGACATACAGCTCTCATGTTTGAGAAGCTAGAATCCAAGCTAGGTACTTCAAGGCCTTGTAGAGCATTAGTTAGCCACTCACATGCCTCAATGTTCTTGGGCATTCTTGACTCATCAAACGACCCACCAGTTAAACATGCTGCATACTACGAACCAAGAATGATGAAGTGAAGAGAATTAAATTGTTAGATGGCACAACGACCCAGCTCCAAGAAAGAAAGAGAAACACCTCAGAAGGGATACGTAGTCTTTCAAGAAGCTTATCAAGTTCCTCAATCAATGCCTTGTTGTTTACTGACTGCATTTCCAGCTTGTTGTTGCGGGTTTCTATCTGCATATTGTGAAAGAACCAACACTGCATTAGTAAAGGAGGCCAACAATCTACAGTCAAATAATAATGGAATCTACTAATCATCAGATTATAAGTTCTTAATCCTAGCCCATTCCCATTTTGTGTGGAACAAATATGCTAATTCTTTGATTCCAGTTAGTGAATAGGATCTTGAACTAAGAAATAGGCCCTATAACTAAAAAAAGATCCTTCAAAATTCTTTCTTTTGAAATCTGTAACAGTATATTAAGAACTATGTTAAGAAAATCCGAGAGTCCTACTGTCTTTTTCTGCTTACAATGACTCCAAAAACTGTAAAATAGACTGTGATTCTACCACAAAATTATTTACACCAGAAATGAAAAGACAAAATACATAGAAGCTTAAACTTCTGTAATGAACTATGTTTGTCTTAAAAACATCTAGCATTCCCTTCTCTCCACACAATCCACCAAATGGAGGCTGGGACAGTCTTCCACCATCTTTTTGCTTACACTTCTCCCTTCATTGTTCCAGCATTTTAGTAGGTCTACAGTACTTCTTCGCATCACCCGTTCAACTTTCCTTGGGGCTAAGAAAAGTTCCCATAATTTGTTAGTCGCTTGACAATGCAAAAATATGTGATTATTATCTTCTTGAGCTCAATCCCATAGGAAACACCTTGAGCTCATTTGCCAAACTCTTCTTTGCAAAATCTCATTAGTTAGGTATAGGGGAAGGCAATGCAGACTAGGTATGATTATATATAAAAAGAACAAAAATTGGTATAAGATTTAGAAAAACACACTGGAAACCAAGAAGATAGTTGGGTGCTTTAGTTTTCAAGCGGAACCTTAAAGTTTTAGGAATCAATATGTGTGTTCAAACCTCCCGGGCACCCACGAGTCCTAAATCCTGGGTCCACCACTGTTTCTACAGCCAAATAAAGCTTATGACACTTTAGACGGAGTTATGACTTTCCAAATTTGTTTTCAAGGTCACTCCTGCTGATGGCTTCCTCTATTGTTCGGACATCTGTAAGCCCCTTCACTCCCTTCACTGTGAATCTCAACTTGCCATATCCTTTCAATGTGAGAAGATCTATCTCCTCATTAGTTCCTTCAAAGGAGTCTAAGGGCTTGTGTCGCCATGCGAATGAAATCATTTGAAATGAAGTTGAGAAGATTTGTTTGGACATGCAATTTGGATTTATTACAAAAAAAACTCATAACGTGTGAAAATTATCAAAATTTCCCAAATACTTTATACATTCTTACTAAATAAGCAAAAGTTGTAACAAAGTAAAATACACTATCACAAAGCTATTCTAAAAGAAAAATACAACATCTATTGATCGAACTTTGGTTCAGTAAAAAGTAAAATTGAACATGTGTTATAGTGTACAACTCTTTAATATAATGCTCCCACATAGTACAAACAATCTCCTCACGTTGAGCATGCATTTCTCGTTTAGAAATAAGTGATTGGTAAATATGGTTGGTAGATATAAAATGATGGCATTTCTCCTGACACCTTTTGGACTTTGTTAGCTCCCTAGCTTTCGTATATCACAATTGAATGGAGCTAACAAATTCACTTTGTACTTATTATCTTGTGTTAAACTCATTTTCTTGATGCCATTGATGATATCACTTTATCAAAAAGCAATAATGGATTCAATTTATGCTGTTAATAAGAAATTATGTATTTTTGCAACAATCTTAAATAACTGACTGTTATATACAATATTCCTATATTAAAAAAAAAAAATATTTGAGCATCCGCATCCACATCCACAATCCAATCCATATCACTGAGTCCTAAAGCTTATGAAATGACGAATTCGGCCTCTAGATTTGCATATCTAATGCCCACACCAGTAAACCTAGCAAATAATAGAGTCCTGATTTTTTAAATATGATTGAAGATATTGGTATTGTGAAAAACTTGGCCTTGTAGCAATTACTAGCTAGAACACATATAAAGAAAGATCAACCCTGTCGTGGAGTAACTGGTAAAGTTGTTGTTATTTGACCTGAATGTCACGGGTTCAAGCTGTGGGAACCGCCTCTTGCGAAAATGCAAGGTAAGACTGCTTACAATAAACTCTTGTGGTTCGGTCTTGCCACAAACCCCCCAACATAGCGGGCACTTTAGTGCACTGGGTTGCCCTTTCGGATGAGTGGATTAACTAGGAAAACAAAAATAAATATTGCTGGTAAGATTAAACAGAAGGGCTAGGCAGAATTCCTTACTGATTCAATGTCTTCTCTCATGTGTCTAAGTTTAACGTTAAAGATGCCCAGCCATTCATCCATATCTTCAACACAGTTGGTGGCTGATTCAAGCCCATGCAAGACCTATAGGACCAAAAAATTAGACGTAGAAGCATAAGTCTATCTTTATTGAAAATATGGAATGGTCGCCTCATCTTACCAAAGACAAAATATAAATGTTACACACAATCAAGTGTGAGAGCACACATATCAGGGAAATGGTAGAAAGTTGTGAACCAAGTCCACGATTCGTAGACCAAGTCGTGGAAACCAGTCACAGTTGCCATGAAACCATGAGATGGACCACGACTCGTGGAACCAAATCACGAGTCATGATCTCACTTGTGGTATGAGTCCATATTGTTAATCTAGTCTCAGGTTATCATGATCAATAGTATGACTCTTGGACTGGGACCATGAATCGTACTGTCGAGTCGTGAAACCCCGTCTCAAGTTGACAAGTTGCCTTGGAAAGCACGAGCAACATTACGAGCCCCGGAACGAGCCCATGACTCACGAAATGTACTCGTGAATGTGAATCAGAAACTGATAAAAAATGTTCCACGAAACCACGAGTCAGATCACGACTCGTGAAATCAGTTCACGAGTTGTGAAGCGACTCGTGAGACACAGATTTCCAGAAATTTCAAACGTTTTTAAAAGGGAAATTTCATATTTTCCTTACTTCGTAGTTACTAAACTACATTGTTTTAGTGTCTTTTTAGGGGGATATCAAAGTAATTGACCTAATGAATCTCATAATCGACACATAAATTTCCCCAAGTCAGAAACAAAATCTCAGACAAGCAGAAACCTAGAGTACCTCTCTCAGTCAACCAATCCAAGCTTCAGTCCAGAATTCTTAGAGCTATCAGGTATATAAGACTTCAATGAGGGATTTTCCGTTCATCCTCATGCCTAGGTATTTCAGAAAGTTCTATAAATTTCATGATTTTCATGTTTAGGGTTGTTACCCAGTTATGCAAATTTATTGTTGATTTTAGTTTTATCGTGTTATCATGTTGCTAAAAGTTCTTGTTAAGCTATTATGCATGATTTTGGCAGTCCCGTCTTAGTCTAGTTACTTGAACAAGAACTCACAAACATTTAGCATGATTTAGCTTCACATCTTTAGCATTTGAGCATAAACAGATGAAGCCGAGTATTATACTCTAATTTCAGACAGACGAATATCTATGAGCAAATATTATACAGATTAGTTTGGGAGGATTATTTAGCACCGAGAGGACAAGGGTTCAGAAAATTCAAGTCTTAGAACTACGTGTCATCATAGGATTTGAGCGCACTGCTAGTTGGTCGTCTCTTTAGCCCAATGGGCTAAGTAGTGGATCCACATTAGACAGACATGTTCTACACTCATGGAAAGGTAGAGGGCACCTCCCAAGTAGGTTTATACGTCGCACATTACGAGCTTGCGTGCTGTATGTCAGCTGTAAGAAACTCCCCAAAAATAGTTTTATGTCAATTTGTTCATGATTTCTTAGCTTTGCAGATTTAGACATGTTTTAGCTCATGCATTAGAAAATGATTTATGTGTCACAGATATTGAAAATACATCTCTGAATATTTGTATCTTCATATTTCCGTCATGTTTTCCATGCTATTGCTTATTGCATCCTTTCAAGTTACAAAAAAATGCTTTAAATATTGTTTTGTCTTATTAGAACGATCTAACATATTCAGTACAATTTCATGTACTGATCGCATACCTTTTCTTTATGCTGCCTCTTATTATTGATGTAGATTCAGGTGGGAATGTCCCAGACTCGTGGCTAGTCAGATTGCAGCATATCCAGTCAGCAGTTGGTCTTAGTGGATTAGTTTCCTTTTATAGATATTGTTAAGATTTTCAGTCAGTTTAAAGTTAGCTGGAGGCCTTGTCCCAACAACTTTTCTTATGTAGTAGAGGTTTGTATTTCATACATAGTTCAGTATTTGAGTTTAGATATCCATAACAGCTAAAAAAGTCTTAAATTGCCCATTATCTTAAGTTAATGCTTCAACTCATGTTTTAAGTGTTGATCTTTTAGTAATATATCAGTACCAAGGGTCTGCTTGGGATCATTAGTGTTCCTGAGTGCTGGTCACTTCATGAGAGTAGACTTGGTTCGTGACACTAGGGAACAAAGAACAAGACAACTTTTGCTTGCTATTGCTCTTGAGAGACAAGAGGGAAATGAACGAGCCGAATAACCTTATCAAAGTAAAAGGCTATCAATTGTCATAAAGGGGAAAAATTTAGCAACTCCTGAAAATTGAATCCAAACTCTTCTATGATATTGTTATCAAAGCAATAATAACTTTTCACAAAAAAAAGAGTCACCTCATCTATTAATGGCTCATTCTCCAAAATGGCATGCACATTAGCAGCTTCCAAAGCTTGAAGCTCGCGCTTCAGCCGCTCAGAGAATGCTTCAGCTTCACCAATGCCCATTACATAACTGTAGAATTTGAAAACCAGAATCACAAAATGTACCAAAATAATGCTAGATTAAAACAAAGGGCTTGTCGATTAGAAACAGAAATACAAGTTGGTAGGAAAATTTAAATCATGGAGAACACAGTACAAACTAGTGTTGCTAATAGTACTGTCTACAACAAATTAGGTTTTGTTAAATAGATGCCGAGTGCCACTGTTTCCCATCCAAGAATCTCCATCTGCTCTAAGTGTGTGCGCGCTATTATCCTTATGTCAGCTTTGGTTGTTGAGAAGACTATTTCTAGATTCTCCAAGTAAGAAAACAACGAAGGCTAACATGATTATTTAGAATATTTTAATTGATTCTTTAACCTCAAGTTTCAATATCAGATTTAGCATTAGATGCCAAATTAAGGTTGGAAAATACCCTAACTTTACTTAAAGTACCTGATCTTGTCTACACATTATAGAAGAAAAGGTATTTTAAATATATAAAAGTAGATGATTCTTCAATTCTCCATAGCATGGAGAGTGCAAGGCATTGCGAGGTAATTTCCATCAGCAAAATCTTGCCTAATACAAGATAAGTTCAGCAGTAAAGAAGTTTACATGTTAAATAAACCAAAATGTAGGTTCACTGTAGATGCAAAATTCAAAAATAGCACTGGCATAGGGTAGCCAGATCAATTGTAACCACAAGATTACACATTTAAATTTACTACTCTGATGTCTTGCATTCATAGACATATACACACTTTGTAACCAAATCGTCAGCTGTTTGTACTCGTTTGTTTTCTAATTATTTCAAGACAAAACTGAACCTACTTTAAACATTAAGTCTAGTATTTAATACAGTGATTAGACATGGGATCTCTGTTTAGTTGCATAGTCTTTCAGATTAGACTGGTACTTCACCATTAGGAATACAACATGAGAGAGCCTGGAGGGCAATAGATAAAAACAAGGTAGATAGTTATATAATGGATCAGAATATTTGATTTACAAGAAAAAACAAAGTGAGAATACTAGCCAGTACCCTTCATGACATATGAAGTTGTGGCTAGAGGTCAACTTAAATGAAGTAGACATCTAATGCAATTGAGATTTCGAGCAAACATAGGCACAATGCAATGTCAAGAGAAGTGGGAAGAGGTTACATACGTGCCTAAAAGAGACTCCATGTCCTCTTCCTCTGCTTGAGATACAAGATCTCTTTCAACAGTTACTGTCATCTCACCTTCTTCCGCTACAGATGGGACGGGCCCATTTTGAGGATTAGCCTGTTGCTTGGTAATAGCTGGAGTATTTTCCTGCATTAGATCTTATATAAATTGCAATTACATAAAATACATCAAACAATAGATTTTATTTTACTTCCTGTTGAGGAACATAACATGTAATTAGTTGCAATCAAATAACTATTTCTACTGTCAACAACTAAAGAAGTTATCTTTAACGGAAAAGGGCCTAAAATGCCCTTCAACTATTGAAAATGGTGCAAATATACCCTCCTTCCACCTTCGGGCTCTAAAATGCCCTTCCATCCACCTATTTGGCCCTATTTTACCCTTCTTAACAGATAAATAATTAGAATTTTAACTTAACACGTGGCAGTTTCCTATTAGTTGAATTTTTATTAATCAAAAATAAAAAAAATAAAAAAACTTAACCCAAATCACTAAAATCTACCCCATGTGCCGAACCCACCTCTAGCAACACCATCCTTATGCAATTGGCTAATCTTCACATCTCCTAAAGGACCAGGTGAAAGATCACCATCATAACAATGTCTTGTGCCTTTAAATTCATTAATCAACAATGCTTCAAATGGATATTTAATTGCTGATATGTAATGTAACCATCTCCAAACAAGAGGAATTTGAGTCCTCTTTAAGAAGAATCCACATGTTAGGAAGAATAGAGCCGTACGTGGTTGCTATAACGATCGCGTACCCCGTGATGTAACTTGGTACAAGTGCACTGACTAGCATTACATAAGCATTGCTAGTAATGAGTGAGGAATAGAGGATCATCCAGAAGCTAAGAATACTGCTGTTTATGCGAAGTATGTATTGAGTTATGCCTGCGAATGTGAAGCCTTGGATCGCGAAGAAGGAGAGGTATACGATAAGGGAAGAAATGACATAAGAAGATGCTCTATAAGCGTTGTGAGATGTCTTGCAAATGAAGATGAATTGTTCTTGAATGAAAGTTGGAACAACATCATTCGAGGAGAAAAAGACTAGGCAAATTGTGAAGATGTAGAAGTTGAGGAGGTGGTTTATTGTTTTGAAGTCGAAATGATTTAGCCTTTGGAAAAATGAAGACAGGACTAGTCCTATGACTGTTAAGATGATTTCACGAGAGAGGAAGACTTTGGAAACTTGCCAATTTGGATCCGGAGGATGGGGTAGATTTTAATGATTTGGGTTAAGTTTTTTTTTTTTTTTTATGATTAATAAAAATTCAACCAATAAGAAACTGCCACGTATTAAGTTAAAATCCTAATTATTTATTTGTTAAGAAGAAGGGTAAAATTGGGCCAAATAGGTGGATAGTAAGGCATTTTAGAGTCCAAAGGTAGAAGGAGGGTATATTTGCACCATTTTCAATAGTTGAAGGACATTTTAGGCCCATTTCCGTATCTTTAATTAAAGAGTGACCTTCAAAGACATTCCAACGGAAGAAACTAGAGAAGTGAGAACACTTCAGTCAATGTAATGAATGACTATTTGTTTTACCACAAGTTTCCTTCTTCAACTATTAGAGAGTTTTCAACTGCGTATTTTCTAAGAGGGCATAAATAAATGACTTCGGATCATTAAACAAGATAAATAGAGTTTCCTACATGCTTGCTGCATGTAGGACTACTAACAGAAAAAAACTGTAACATTTGAACTTTAAAGGGCACAACAGGCAAAAGGTTGTCCCAGGTGTAGTGACCTAATGTAGAGATTTCCCCATCCATTACACCTTTAAAGACCTTTTTCTATAGATAAGAATCTGAACTTTACCAGACACATTTGTGATCTTCCTTCCACATAAAGCACAAGAGAAAAAGATAACTGGCTTTATCAAATATTCAACTGATAGTATAGATCAGAAGAAAAAAATTGATATTAATAGAGTCCATCTTCAGTAACTAGACAATACGCTTTGGTGTACTTTTATAAGAGAATAGAAATGATCTAATTTGATTTCATCAAACAAAGAAACAAAAGGAATGACTATATTATCTTAAGAACATTCAGAACATCCATATCACATCATTCACATGCCTATTGTGCAGTTGAAATCAGGATGGGGTTGGGAAGGTGGGGGGAAGACAATACTAAATTAACAAAAGCGGAAGCATTTGGGATTTTAACAGGGAGACAAGAGTAAAAAAGTTGATTAATGTGACATAATCGATGCACCTTTGCCCAAAGAGCCATTTCTACCACATCTATGCCAACAACCTTGGGGAGACGACCCAGGACATCCTTACATATGTTTAAGATGCAAAGCAAAAGGCGGTTCCTACAATAGTTAAAAAAGGGCATAACACATAAGCATACACTTTAACTTGGCCTCAAATCACATCTATGACCTCCAACTTTTGGTGGGCACAAGTAGGCACTTAAACTTGTATAAAGTTGAACAAGTACACACACATGTCCTATGTGGCATAATACACATAGGATGCCATGTAGGGACAGGAATTGGCCACGTTGGATGCCACATAGGACATATGTGTCTATTTATTCAACTTTATACAAGTTTAAGTGCCTATTTGTGCACACCCAAAGTTGGAGGTCATAGATGTGATCTGAGGCCAAGTTAAAGAACATGATTATGTATTGTGTCTAAAATAAAGGTCATTGATAAAGTGTTTATATGAGAAAAAATAAACAGATATTTCCACACTCAATATTAAGCAAATACCTATCATCAACGTTACGCATTGTCCATTGAGGTGGAGTAACACTTTGACTCCTGAGATTATCAAAACCCTGTATGAACAATATCATCAAGAATAAGCTCCGAATATTTGCTGTAGGAAGAACGGCATACTAATTTTGCTGTGAGCATTACCAGCATGAATGTACACCCACTTGGATCATTAGTTACCAGATCCACCTTTGAAAGATGCTTAAGCTTGTACAACTTTGCAGGCTACACGTGCAAGCATAACATTGTTGTCAGCTTCAACGAGGGACTTAGCACAACTTGCTCTAAAGGAAAGTCACTACCCGAAAATGAATATTTTGGGAGATATAGTTCGGTTTCATGGCTCTATCAATGACTTTGAGTAAAACAATCCTACTTAACAGTTTTATCGGCAAGTTTAGAGATAGACAGTTTCCTTAAGAACCAAATAAATGCTTGACAAAGTATATGTCATGTAACACCTGAGAACTATCCATACGATAATTGGGACACAACTTCATGTTAGTAGACAAGCTAAACTAACTAATGAAATTGCTATCTTTATCCTTTAAATAATCTGGAGTGTTGAAAAAGTATATGGATATAAGAAGAGAGTTTTAGCAAAAGACAGATCAGAAGTATTTACCTCAAGAACTCCTCCATTAGAATATTTTAAGACACGAAGAAAAGCTTTAGTGCGTTGGCCTTTAGCTTTTGCTGCATAAATCACATGTTATGTCTGAATAAATAGAAATGACATATTGTAGTTGACAACACAACTATGCATAAGAGAAAAATCTGAAATTAATGTGGTGAATCTAACGTTTCAAAGGTTACTTCTCATCCCAGAAAGAGTGCACTTTTAAGTTATGAGGCTAGGTATCCAAATGATAAATAAATTTGTTCAGCTGAATTTCTAGACCGGCGAGATTATTTTATAAAATATTTTTTTGAATAAATGGTTGACACTTTTGTTCATAATAAAGGAACTACTACCACAACATCGACATTTAGTACCAAACAAGTTAAGTAAAAAAAGAAATTGTCCAAAAAAGAATTCTGACTCTCCATGTGATAATTCACAAGGTAAAATTCCATCGCGGTGACTTGACAGTTAGAACAAACATAAAAACACTGATGAACATAAATGGAATTTGGATCAGTAACAGTAATAGATTAGAGAAATGGCAGAAGGTGGGATGGAATGATAGAATAGAAATAATCAACCAATCCACTTCATAAAATGGAATAGCGGGAGTATTATACTACTACTACTATTTTTAAATTGGCGTCAGCATATACAAAAGGAACCATCATAGTAGAGTCAGTTACATAGATAATACATATATATACTACTAATCCATTTCATACTGGAATCAACAGTAACAACGAAGAAAAAATCGATCATAATCTAAATCCTTGGAAACTCCTATCACAATTAGATTAATTTAGCATTGTCAACAACATGCATATTAAAATAAAACATAAATTTACTTACTGGAGATAGCGAGAACTCTTGGTTTAGCCATGGCACCCCGACTCAATTTTCCTGAAATTCCTATAATCCCGCTGGTTTTGGCAACACGAATAGACATTACAATTTGTTGTTTTGTGCCTTCAATAGCTGTCTCGCAAGCTCTTCGTAGCTCCTCATCATCAGCGCTCGATTTCGCCATGTTATATCTACAGACTTTTTGCTATTTATTGCAATGAAAATGATGATCTTTGATGGATTGTATTTATTTTATTTATAAGTATATTTATTAGACAGCTCTCCCCTATGGTTTCCTTTTTTTGTGGGAGAAAATGTCATACTTTGCCACATTTAATTTTTTGCTATTGTCTTTCTCCTATATTATAAGTCACAGTGAGTAGGCAGGAGACCACATGCCTGCAAGGCTATTTTCAATAAAATTAATAGTTTAAAGTCAAATTTTAATATAAAGCCTATATGCACATAACAAAAGTATTATTAATAATTTAAAGTTATTTTTTATTCTTATGTACTACTCCCTCTATTTTATAATAAATAAATTGTTGAATTTTGGTACACAGATTAAAAAAAAAATAAAGACTTAAATTTAACACACAACTTTTCATTTTTATCCCTAAAAAGGAAAAAATTGACCTTGTAGTACTTTTTCAAAAGTTAATTGATTGTCAAATCATAAGGGTAAATTTAAAAAAAAAATCAATGATTTACTTATTTTGAAACACCAATAAATAACCCAACAATTTACTTATTCTGAAATGGAGGGAGTACTTTTTTTTTTTAGTGTAGTATTCTTAGAACATAATAATATTATTATTTATAAAAGTAAGGATTAATTTTAATTAATAAGATATCAGTCATTTGTTTGCAATACATTATATTGAATATTATTATAAAAACTTTATTTATTAATATCAAGATTTGATAAAAAAAAATTCTAAAATATTTTAAATAAACAATAGATAGTTCTTTTTTTTTCATTAGTTTAAATTTTATACCTTTTATATTTTTCAATCTTTAATATTATTTGAAGTGAAATTAAAAATCATAAAAGTCATTAAATATTTTGGGGCCTAAAGCAAACACTTTACTAGCCCTATCCTTGAGCCACCTTTATGCCTACTTGTTGACTTCTCCGTAATTTTACTATATCACCCCTAATTAATTATTATATGTCATTTATGTATTAAAAAAATTAATAATATTTAATAAAAATAATGAAATAAACTTTTACAACATGTTTACTTCAACTGCTTTAATTGTAATTTTACTATATCACTCCTAATTAATTATTATAAGTCATCTAAGTATTAAAAAATTAATGATATTTAGTATTAAATTAACTTGATGTCTTATATGAGGCTCACTTAAATCTTTTAAAAAAGTATTTTTATAGTATTTTTTCTATCACTTCTAATTAATTATTATAAGTTATTTAAGATATGTTGGCTTCGCTGCTTCAATCATGAATATATTATATCACCTGTAATTAATTATTATGACCATCTAAGCATTGTGCCACTTAAATTTGAATACAGAAAAAAATTATAAATTACTATAATTAAAAAATTAAATTATTTTAAAAATATAATTGACTATCAATGTCACAAAGTTTGGATAAAGAGTAACATCTATTATTTGAAAATTATATAAAAACTATTATAAATTATAATAGTTAACAACTTAAAATATCTAAAAAATAATTAATCTGTTATATATTCCAAAAAAAATACATAAAAAATATATTAATCAAAATAATTAACAACTTAAAAAATTTAAAAGACATAAAATATTTAGTTGACTCTTAAAATTATATCAGTGACACTTAAATTGAAATATAAAAAATGAAATTATAAATCTCAATAATTAAAAACTTAAATTATTTTATAAATATAATTTACTATAAATGACACAAAAGTTTGGACAACGAAAGTAACAGGTATTATTTGAAAATTACATAACAAATATTCTAAATTACAACAGTTAACTAACTTAAAATATTTGATTATATATGTGATAATTACTATGTGAAAAGTAATATAAATCACAATAATTAACAATTGTAAATATTTTTTAAAAAATTATAAAAAATTTGATTGTCTTACGAAATTATATGGGTGTTATATTAACAGCTTAAAATATTCTTATACAAATTTTATTAATATAAATATTATAATAGATGTCAAACTACGAATTTATCAACCAAACAAATTAAGATTTTAATTAAATGATAAAATTATACATAACATAAAAATTTCAAGGATCAACATTGGGCCCGTGCGTAGAACGGCATAGCAACCTAGTTCTTTTGCTAAGAGTCTAGTACCACCTTCACTGTTTTTTAGTTAAGTTACTTGGCTTAGTTGCCAAATACCCTTTTTAAAAACTTTTTTTTTTCATCAAGTCTTGAAAACTTTGCCAAATACCCATTAAATATGATGTCATCATCTTTTTTTTTCAAGTTAACAAACCCAACACACAAGTTTCTAATAATACACTTTAGCCCCCTTTTTCTTCCACAATTATATTTAAAATATCTTTCTAAAAATAATTTTAAAAAACTCCAAAAGCTTAAAATAGAAGCTCCCATTTCTCTTCAAAATTCTTCGATTCAAGAATGATTTCGGGGATCAGCTCAAAATCAGTCCACAAACATCATAATCTTATCCATTGCATCCATTGATACTCTATTTATTTGTTATCTTCTCAAACAAACTTTCCATAATTGTTAAAAAGCTTTCAAATCACTCACGTTACTCAAAACCTCTTTAGAAAGTACATTACAGTAGCTCAGGTGACTCCAACTTTATTTCTCTATTCCAAAAACCCAACGATCATTGATTAGAAGCAATATTTGCTTACGAATATCTGCATAGTCATCGACCGATTATCAATTGTTCATATACTTGACAAATACAAGTAGCATAATCGAGGATCAACTAAAGTGTAATTTTAGGATGTCTATTGCAGAGTTTGTTCTGGTTTATGGTAATTTCATGGAAGAATGGGATGAGACTCCCAAATGTTGGAAATGGAAATCTTTTACTAAGGTGACATTGCCCATTGCGGTTCGCCACAACGGTTCATACGACGGCATGATTGCAAGCATAATAGAGGGCGAGAAATTAGATTGCGAGCCGAATGGCGTGGTGATTAGTTATCTAATAAACTCGAGGAAAAATGTGCATCTTACAACCATAAAATAATGATATACATGTGTCATTGTACAAGATGGATGTTGGTGCTAATGGATTTAGGCCTATTTTAAGAATAAATGTAATTAAGAGGGCCTTTGAAGAACCGTTGAATTCATCACCATTCTCATCTCGGTGCCTAATAGTCGGTGATGATTTGAATGATTATGAGAACAATGGTGATCATTCAATGAATATGGAAGATGATTCTATAGATATGGAATATGATTCATTGGATTCGCAGGTTGTTGAAGAAGATTGTGGAACTGGATCACAACCAATTCATTCCTTCTCCGATGGAACTAATTTCTATTATGAACAAATATTCAGCAACAAGAAAGAGCTAAAAATGCTACTAGATGAAACATCACTGAGGCAGTATTTTAATTATATTAAGGAGAAGAGTTGTACCAAATTGTTAAAGGTGAAATGTGTATCTCGTAGTTGTGGTTGGTTATTTTAGGCAAAAAAGTATGAATGCTCGGGCAGATTTCACATACATAAGTATGTTGGGTTCCACATTTGCAGTGTTGAACATGTCACGGATAGGCATAAGAAAATCTCATCTAAGATCATTGTTTCACAATGTGTAAATTATTTTCGTGATGGTAAGGATCCAGGCATAAGAGAAATTCAGAGGATTGTGTTTAGGGAGATGCATTGCAACGCAAGTTATTGGATATATTGGAAAGGAAGTATAATTATGAATAGCATTGTTCGTGGGACACCTGAGCATGAATATTCTTGTTTGCCGGCTTTTTCCTACATGGTTGAGTTATTAAATCCTGGTTCTTTTTATTCTACTATGGTTAAAAAGATGGATGGATCGTTCTTGTACTAATTTTTACTTTTCGGAGCTTGCATATAGGAATATGTCCACATGAGAAAGATAATTTCCATTCATGGCACGCATTTGTATGGCAAGTATGGGGGTGTGTTGCTAAGTGTCATTGCACAGGACACCAAAAATCATATTAATTCAATTGTCTTTTGTGTTGTGGATAAAGAGGACAATGCTCCTTGGACCTTCTTCTTTGAGAAGTTGAAGTCTATAGTAAAAGATAATCTAGATCTATGTGTCATCTCCAATAGACACATTAGCATTGCCAATGTCTTCTCCTGTGTTTACAATCATGCGTATCATGGACTTTGCATGAAGCACCTCACTGAAAATTTTCATGTAAATCAACACTGTGAAAAACATCTTTATCTATTCTATGCCGAGGTAAAGACTTATTGTTTTAATGAGTTTAGCGATCATTTTACGGAATTCAAGGATAAATGCCCCGAGGCAACACATATCGTTGAAAATGTACTTGGCTTTAAGAAGTGGAGTTGTAATACCCTGTATTTTTCTAGTTTAATTTAACTCTCAGTACATGATCTATTCTATATAAATTTTTAAAATACTCGATATTTTTTAGTTTAGAGCCTACCATTGTATAGAAAATTCAATCAGCTTTCTAACGATATAAAATTTGCCAAATCCAATACCCGGGTGAAGAGTTAGAGTCATTTTTGTAAGACATGTGTGCTAAATGGCATCAGCGTGTTGTGGAGGCCAGCCAAATGGCAATTTTCAAATTTCAATGTTGCTCCATGATAATGGCGCGTCGCGCCATAGACCCAGTTCATAATTGTCCTTTTTTCAGTGAAGCTGCATGATTTCATCGCGTTGCGATGAGTCCCAAAGTTGTATCCAATGTGGCAACACGATTACACCACGTTGCTCCACTAGCCAATTTCCCAGTTGTCAATTTCTAGAGATACAGTGCGATAGCGCTGCGTCACGCCAAGGGCCCAATTGAAAAATTTTGACGAAAATTAAAAGTTTTGTCCAGGGTTAAACTAGTCTTTTTCCATGATTTTAATACGCCCAAATATGAGATTTAATCCCTAAAAATGTTTTAAAATCATTCTTTATTGACTTTTCCCCAAAATCAACAAGCTCTTTCTTAATTAGCAAACCCTAATCTTCAAGCAAGCAAGAGAAATACTCAACAAATCATCAAGAGCTTCAAGAATTAAAATATCCACGTATGTTTGGTGTTCATCTATGGGTTCCTTTCACCCATAGAGCCCAATAATCCTTTTTAAAAATACAAGATTGAGTTTTCATTAATCCCATGCTTCAAGATTAATTGTATTCATGTTCATGATAGTAATTGGGTCTCAATTCATGATTTAATTATAAGTCTCATGAAATAAAAATAATTTGTGTAATGAATTGTATGACTTGCATGCTAAACCCTTGAAATTGAGTATTGTATTCATGATGTTCATGTGTTGGCCATATCATGTGGAATAATCCATGCTCCCTAAGTGTTTGCTAAAATGCCTATGTGAAGTAAATAATGGAATCATGACATGTCATTATATGGTCCTAATCATGTACAAGTTATGCCCTACAAGTGTTTGATAAAATGTCTCTATGAGTGAATTATGAACAAGTGGACATTGATATGCTTTTCAAGATCATGCTATGCTTTACTTTTCATGCTATCGCGTGCTGGGGGTATCTAATACCCGGCAATCTAGCGTTTACCTAGAGCTATAGTAGTTATAGAATAGTCTTAGTAATATCACGATCAGTAGTACTCAGTCAGTTACAGAACTCAGTAAACTTAATCCAGTTTAGTTATTTAATACAATCAGTAACAATTCAGTCATACTCAGTATAGTCCAGTAATACGTTCAGTGTCTATTCAGTTGGGAATAAGATTCAGCATCGAGTGAACCCAAGGATGGGGGGCTCACCTGCCAGTAGAGGGTGTGATCCTTAAAAGCAGTCCATATATTCCAAAACTATGTAGCCGACGTAGGTTGAGACAACAACCTACCGGTTGAGGGTTGATGAGGTATTTTAACCTGCCAGTTGAGGATACCACCGTTCTTATTAGAGTATCTGCCAGATGAGGGTAGCTCTCCAGCTTGTCTTTACCCGTGGCATGGTACTGGCACCTTTCCAACTGGGGTTACAGGTTGGACCCCATTTATCTTATTTGGGGCATGTAGGTTAGATGATCATTTCTCACAGTTTTAGTTTCAGTCTCCAGTATAAAACTCAGTTCAGTTCTACAAAATAAGTCTATCAGACATAATCAATCATTTACCAGTAATCTCATATATTAGTTACTCAGTATCAGAACTCAGTTACTAATATCTGAGATTACTCATAACTGAGTGGTTGTGTTTGACAGTCCTGATTCTATGGAACTGAACTAAGTTCTATATTGGAGACTGAAACTGAAACTATAGGAAGTGATCATCTAACCGACATGCCCCAAATAAGATAACTGAGGTCTTATTTGTAACCCGAGTTGGAAGGGTGTCAGTACCGTGCCACAGGTAAAGACAAGATGAAGAGTTACCCTCACCTGGCAGGTACTCTACTGAGAATGGTGGTACCCTCAACTGGCAGGTTAAATAACCTCATTAACCCTCAACTAGCAGGTTGATGTGTCAACCTACACTGGCTATGTAGTTTTGGAAAGCAAGGAATGTTTCTAAGGATCACACCCTCTACTGGCAGGTGAGCCCTCCATCCTTGGGTGCACTCGGTGCTGAATCCTACTCCCAACTAAATAGACACTGAACTGATTACTAGACTGTACTGAGTATGACTGAATTGATACTGATCGTATTAACTGACTGAACTAGACTGAGTTTACTGAGTTCTGTAACTTTGTACTGCTGATCCTGATATTACTAAGACTATTATATAACTACTATAGCTTTAGGTAAACAGCTAGATTGTCGGGTATTAGATACCCCCAGAACTCGATAGCATGAAAAGTAAAGCTTAGCATGATCTTGAAAAACATATTTATGTCCACTTGTTCATAATTCAGTCATAGAGATATTTTATCAAACACTTGTAGGGCATGAACTCATGATTAGGACCACATAATGACATGTCATGATTCCACTATTTACTTCACATAGGCATTTTAGCAAACACTTAGGGAGCATGGATTATTCCACATGATATGGCCAACACATGAACATCATGAATACAATACTCAATTTCAAGGGTTTAGCATGCAAGTCATACAATTCATTACACAATTTTTTTTTATTTCATGAGACTTATAATTAAATCATGAATTGAGACCCAATTACTATCATGAACATGAATACAATTAATCTTGAAGCATGGGATTAATGAAAACTCAATCTTGTATTTTTAAAAAGGATTATTGGGATCTATGGGTGAAAGGAACCCATAGATGAACACCAAACATACCTGAATATTTTAATTCTTAAAGCTTTTGATAATTTTCTTGAGGATTGCTCTTGCTTTCTTGAAGATTAAGGTTTGCTAATTGAGAGAGAGCTTGTTGATTTTGGGGAAAAGTTAATAAAGAATGGGTTTAAAATATTTTTAGGGATTAAATCCCATATCTGGGCGTATTAAAATCATGGGTAAAGACTAGTTTAATCCTGAACAAAAATTTTAATTTTTTTCAAATTTTTTTGACTTGGGCCCTTGGTACGACGCGGAGCTATCGCTCCGTGTCTCCGAAAATTGACAACTAGGAAATTGGCTATTGGCACGACGTGGTGGAATTGCATTTCCACACTGGATATGAATATGGTACTTATCGCGACGTGGTAATGTAAGACCCTACAAAGTTCTCTCGTAGTCTGAGCCTTAGAGCGTGTCAAGCAAAGTGTAATTTCTGCCCTAAAAGATTGAGAAGTGAATTCCTAAGTGATTAGTGTTTAAACCATATAGAATTTTCTTGAATTTGACTTTTTTTTTTAATGTAGAGAATTGAATTAGCTTTCCAACGATACCAATTTCATCCAAATCTGGTATTGGGGTGAGAAGTTATGGCCGTTTTACTGAGAGTTGTTAGAACCGCCCAGGAGCGACAGACGATTCTACAGACCGTCGAGTCTATGATGGACCATCACAACCAAGGCAATAACTCCCTTTCTTGTTCCAAGTGCAACGGCCAAAATGACGAACCATCAAGGCAGCGACGGACCGACGCTGGGACCGTCGCGCTCAGGCAGTGTGGCCTCATCCTGGCCAATGTGCGATGGACGATCCGACGGACTGTCGCTTCGACTGTCACACCAAGGCAGTATGTTATTTTTCTAACCAGTGTGCAACGGACGACCCGACGGACCGTGAGGCTAGTGGTGGACCGTTGCGGCCCCCGTTTAGGATTTTTAAGTCCATTTTAAAAGGGTTTTTTGGGTCTTTTCCCTTTTAACCCTCAGATATATTCCAAATGTACTTGATAGACTCATTATCTCCCCAAACATCCAAAGGCTAGGGTTTCTCCCTCAAGAGCAAATCTAAAAACCTTCTCCAAGAAATCCAAGAACTCACCACGGATTCTACAAATTGAGTTGAGATTTGAGTTCCCCAAGTTCAAAGGTTGCAAGAACCCTCTCTCAAGAGTAAGAAGAAGAGTTTAAAGCAAGCTCGTTCATCCAATTTCATAATCTACGGTATGTGGGGTTTTGAACAAGGGTAATTCTTTCATCCTTGTGCTCAAAGGCTTATTTAAACTATGAATTTCTACAATCTATGAGATTTTACATAAATTTGAATTAGGGTTTTTCACCTATTATTATTGATTGCAATATTTTGATATTTCCCATGAATTGAGAGTCTAATGACATGATTTTTACATATTTTCTTGAGAAATTACAGCTGGGTCTATACCCTATGATTTTAATCCTTGAGAAATTAATAGTTAAAATGTTTGAGATATTGAAGTATATGAGTATGTTGAGATTTTGTGACATTGTTGAAATCTCTAGATTTCTACATGAGTTATGAATCTAGATGCTATCTATTATGCTTTTGATGAGTTTTAACTTGAGATTGAATTATGGGTTATTGAGCCATACTTGAGATTTGCAATTTTATGAACTCTTGTGCTATAAACACCCATGATTTAAGTATTCTGAGATTACTGAGAAATGTTTTGACCTAATGGTCATGGAGTTTTGAAATCCACTTCACTACATGAGATTATAGATTTGATTGTTGGGTTCTTGATGAACTATGAGACTATTTTAAAGTGGATTTTCATGAGATGAGTGAGATAAACTAAAGGGACTAGAATTTAGCATCGAGTTGGGTAAGCTACTACAGTTTCTTACCCCAGAACTACGTGCCATCGTAGGTTTAAGATTTTGGGCCTAAGGCCAAGATATTGGGCTCGAGGCCGATATAAGTGATCACTGAATTGAGGTTATACTTCCCGGAAAGAGTATGATGATCCTCCCCAATGTAGGGTGTTTTTCTTAGGAGGACAAAACGTTGGACTCCATGTAGCTTGCATTTTTTATGTAGGTTAAGAGAACCTCCCTTGATACAAGTTATTTTTCTAATATTAAAGTTGCAGATTTGCTCCCTAAGACTAAAATATTTTCCGTTGATATAAGTATTTTCTCTAAAACTATGAGATAAGTTATTTCCCTAAACTAGAGTATCTTTCCATTGAGATAGAATGATTTCCGTAAAGCTTGAAACGAGATATTTTCCTAAAGTGAATGAAATGCCTTAAAGTATGTTTCAAAGTTATATGATTCTGAATTGCAAGTACTTGAGTTCAAAAGAGTTATGAGTTCTTGGCCATTAAAGAAGTTTTACTCTCCATGAGACATATGAATGAGTTAAAAGTATTTTTTGAAGTTTCCTTTAACCTATGGGTAATGAGAATAAGAGAAGATTACCGATTTCAAAGTTAAACTATGATGACTCACGAGATTCGTGTTACATGCTCTATTCTACATGATTCATGAGATTTTCGTTTTATACTTATTCAGGCCATATGAGTCATTACTTATTACATACATGATTTGATTAAAGAGTATTGATGTTGTTTTATATAAATGCATGCACCCCCACATACTCAGTACATTCCCAAGTGTTAATCCACATATACATCTATGTGCTACATTGTCTTATAATGTAGGCTCAGGTGCTCAGTCCCAGCCTCGTTAGTGACTTCCGAGTACCTCTGTCTATATTCCTACAGTGGTGATTCCTCATGGTTTGAGGACCTATCATCAGACATTTCAGCATTTAAGAGACTATTTATTACTTTTAGTTTATTTCGAGTCAGTTGGGGACCTGTCCCAATGGCTCTCTAGTTCATGGATTAGTAGAGTCTTTATCAGACTAGTTGTCAGATTGTGATTATGTTGAGAATTACAGTATTATGGTCGTTTGGACCGAGTATTTTCTCCATATCTTCCTTCATATGATATGACTCTGCTAGTGTTTAAATTATTTCATCTTGAAATGAGTATTATTAGTAGAAGCAGGCTCAAAGGGTTAACTTGGGGATACTTGTCGCCTTAAGCACCGTGTGATGTCCTAGGAGGCTATTTCGGGTTGTTACAAACTTGGTATCAAAGCCTAATATTTTAAGGAGTCCTAGGGAGTCTAACAAGCCGTGTTAAGTAGAGTCTTGATCATTGGTGTGTAGAGCGCCACATCTATGAGCAAGAGGCTACGAGACGTTTTAGGAAAAAATTATTTCTTTTTTTTTCAGATTCTATTGTGCCTACAGTTATCCCTCTAATATAATAATTTGTGCTCTTCTATTTCAGAAAATGTCTCTCCAAAGAGCGAATTCCCGCAAGAATGATGATGAGCAACCCCCTCCTGTTGATCCTTTGAATGAGACTGTGTCTTATGCCAAGTTTTGGGTGTCCTTTTAGGTGTTAGCCCAATCAGTCACCGCCAATGTTCGGGCTAATAACCAAACTGCAGTTGCTAATCAGCAGGGAGGTGATATAGCTGCGGCTAGGATTCATGATTTTATGCGGATGAATCCGCCTTAGTTTTATGGGTCTAAGGCAGATGAGGACCCACAGTTATACCTTGAGGAGGTGAGAAAGATCACATAAGTGATGCATGTTTCTGAGTAAAAAAGCATTGAGTTAGAGTCCTACAGGCTGAAGGACATTGCTTATGACTGGGTTGTATTATGGAGAAAGGGTAGAGGTGATAATGCTGCTCCTATGACTTGGAAAGTGTTCCAAGATGCATTCTTGGAAAAGTTTTTTCCGCTTGAGATAAGGGAGGCATGGATTGAAGAGTTTATGAACTTGAGGCAGGGCTCCATAACTGTTAAGGAGTACTTCTTGATGTTCAACCAGTTGGCCAAGTATGCTCCTAATTTGATTTCTGATACTCGGCTAGTATGAGAAAGTTCATGATCAGTGTTTCTGGGTTGGTACTGAAGGAGTGTAGGACTACGATGCTGTATAGGGATATGGATCTGGCTAGTTTGATAATGCATGCCCAACAGATAAAGGCAGATAAGATTAGAGAGAGATAGAGTGAGGGGTAACAAGAGGGCTAGATCTAAGTAGCATGAGTTTAGCTAGCCTAAGTTCCATGGAGGAAACCGCCCTCAATTTCAAAGATGTCTGTCTATGACAACGCCTTCATCAGCTAGTGCTCCCGCGCCTAGAGGCAGACAGGAGCAAGGGGAAGGTCTTGTATGTCTAGGTCACAAAACAGTGTTGGTAACAGGCCCTGTTATCCTCCTTGTGCTAAGTGTGGTAGGGATCATCTCGGTGAGTGTTTTATAGATTTGAAGGGCTATTTTGGTTGTGGCAAGCAGGGCCTCATACTTAGAGATTGTCCTCTTGCTAGATAGAGGAACAGAGATGCCCGACCTCAGGCACATGCTACTAGTGCACCAATTTCTGTACCTCATCCCGCCCCTGATCGGGGTGCTTCATCTAGCACTGCTGGTGGTCAGTGCCAAAACAGATTCTATACCTTACCATCCCGTCAAGAGCAGGAGAACTCTTCCGATGTTATTACTGGTATGCTCTGTGTCTTTTGATTTGATGTCTATGTTTGTTGGACCCCGGGTCAAGTGTCTTTTATGTGATCCACTTATAGCTGTAAATTTCAAAATGAGTCCTGAAAAGATTTTTGTGCCCTTCCTAGTCTCTACACCAGTAGGGGAGTCAGTTGTTTCTAAACAAGTGTATAGCAATTGTCCTGTTACTGTTCTTCATAAAGTCATACTTTCAGATTTGATAGAGTTAGACATGGTGGATTTTGACCTTATTCTGGGTATGGATTGACTTCATTCTTGTTATGCATCTATAGACTGTCATACCTATGTGGTCAAGTTTCAGTTTCCTGATGAACCAGCTTTTGAGTGGTCCAAGAGTTTGGTATCTCCGAAGAGTCATTTTATCTCCTATCTCAAAGCCAGAAAGCTAATATCCAAGGGTTGTATCTATCACCTAGTTAGAGTCAAAGAAACAAAGTCCAAGGCTCCAACTATTCAGTCAGTTGATATTGTTAATGAGTTTCCAGATATTTTCTTGGAAGATCTCCTAGGGGTACCTCCTAATAGGGAGATAGAATTTAGGATTGACCTTCTTCCCGATACTCAGAATATTTCTATTTTGCCAAATCGTATGGCACCTTCAGAGCTTAAGAAGTTTAAAGAACATCTTAAAGATCTTTTAGACAAAGGTTTCATTAGGCCCAGTATTTCTTCTTGGGGCGCAGCTGTCTTATTCGTGCGAAAGAAAGATAGTTCTTTGCGTATGTGCATTGACTATCATCAGCTTAACAAGGTCACAGTAAAAAAAAATAAGTATCCTCTTTCAAGAATTGATGACCTATTTGATCAGTTGTAAGGTGCAAGTTATTTCTCCAAGATAGACCTTAGATACGACTATCATCAACTTAAAGTGAGGGAATGTGATATTCCAAAGACAGCCTTCCAAACCCGCTATGATCACTTTGAGTTTCTAGTCATGTTTTTTGGGCTAACCGATGCCCCATCCACCTTCATGGACCTCATGAACTGAGTATTCAAGCAATATCTGAATATGTTTGTCATAGTGTTCATAGATGACATCCTTGTGTACTCCCGTAATGAGAGTGACCATGCAATCACCTTAAAATTGTCTTGCAAACTCTTAGAGATCACTAGTTGTTCTCTAAATTTAGTAAGTGTGAATTTTAGCTAAGGTCTGTATCCTTTCTAGGTCATGTTGTTTCAGTCGAAGGTATTAGAGTTGATCCCTAAAAGACAGAAGTTGTGAGAAATTGGCCTAGACCTATCTCCCTGTCTGACATTAGAAGTTTCTTGGGTCTAGTGGTCTACTACCATCGTTTTATTGAAGGTTTCTCTTCTATTTCTCTCCCATGACCTGGTTGACTCAAAATAAAGTTAAGTTCTAGTGGTCATATTCCTATGAGAAGAGTTTTCTGGAGTTGAAGACTCGACTTACTTCATCCCCTATGTTGACTTTGCCTGATGATATAGATGATTTTGTGGTGTATTGTGATGCCTTTAGAGTTGGCTTGCGTTGTGCATTGATGCAAAAAGGTAATTTTATAGCCTATGCCTCTATACAGTTGAAGCCGCATGAAAAGAACTACCCAACCCATGATCTTGAATTAGTTGTTGTGGTCTTTTCTTTAAAAATTTGGAAACATTATCTTTATGGTGTCTATATTGATGTGTTTACTAATCATAAGAACCTGCAATATGTGTTTACTCAGAAGGAGTTGAATCTTAGGCAGAAGAGGTGGTTGGAGTTATTAAAAGATTATAATATAAGTGTGTTGTATCACCTGGGCAAGGCCAATGTAGTGGTGGATGCCCTTATTAGATTGTCTATGGGTAGTGTTGCTCATGTAGAGGAAGGTAAGAAAGAGTTAGCTCATGATGTGCATTGTTTGGTTTGTTTGGGTGTTAGGTTTATTGATTCAGCTGAGGAAAGTACTTTAGTACAGAGTAGTTCCGAATCCTCTTTAGTTTTGGAAGTAAAGGAGAAGCAAGACAGAGATCCTAGTTTGGTCAGACTGAAGGAGTCAGTTAAGGACCAAAAGGTAGAGGTTTTTTCCCAAGGGGGAGATGGCGGGTTGAGATTGCGGGGTAGATTATGCGTTCCGTGTGTTGATGATTTGAGGAATAGGATTATTGCTGAAGTTCATGGTGCACGGTATTCTATTCATCCCGACGCTACCAAGAAGTACCGCAACTTGCAGGAGATCTATTGGTGGAATGGTATGAAGAAGGATATAGCCGAGTTTGTAGCAAAGTATGCAACGTGACAACAGGTTAAGGTAGAGCACCAAAGATCTGGTGGTGTGATATAACCTTTTGGTATACCCACTTGGAAGTGGGAGGTGGTGAATGTGAATTTCGTGAATAGGTTACCTCTTTCGCATCGTCATCATGATTCTATTTGGGTTGTTATGGATATGCTAACTACGTCCGCACATTTTTTGCCTGTGCACACATCTTATACAGCTGAGGATTATGCTAGATTGTATATCCGGGATTTAGTTAGGCTGCATGGAGTTCCCTCATCCATCATTTCGGATAGGGTTACTCAATTTACTTCTCAGTTTTGGAGGGCATTTCAGCAGGGTTTTGGTACCCAAGTTCTTTTGAGTTTTGCTTTTCATCCGCAGATAGATAGTCAGGCTGAGAGGACCATTCAGACCTGGAATACATATTGAGGGTGTGTGCTCTTAATTTCAAGGGTAGTTGGGATGAGCACTTGCCATTGATATAATTTTCCTATAACAATAGTTACCATGCTAGCATCGAGATGAACCATTTGAGCCTTGTATGGTAGGAGATGTAGATCACCCATAGGTTGGTTTGAAGTGGGAGAAGCTACCGTGATTAGGCCTGATGCAGTGTTTGAAGCTATGGAGAAAGTTAAGTTGATTAGAGAAAGGTTGAAGATAGCTCAGAGTCATCAAAAGTTTTACGCCGATGTGAGGACAAGAGATCTTGAGTTTGAGGTAGGTAATTTAGTATACTTGAAGATTTCACCCATGAAAGTGGTGAAGAGGTTTGGTAAAAAGGGAAAGCTTAGTCCCCGTTATGTTGGCCCATATGGAGTTTTAAGCCATGTTGGTAAAATAGCTTATGAGGTTGAGTTTCCCGCAGAGTTGTCAGCTGATCATCCTTTTTTTCATGTCTCCATGCTTAAAAAACATATTGGTGATTCTGTTGTAGTAGATCCCTCAGAGAGTGCTGATATTTAGAACAGTCTTTCATTCGATGAGATTCCTGTTGAGATCCTATATTTTCAGATCCGTAGACTGAGTAATAAAGAGGTTCCCTTAGTCAAAGTTTTGTGGCGGAACCAGTTAGTTGAGGCCGCTACTTGGGAGGCAGAAGCCGACATGCGAGTCAAGTACCCACACCTCTTTTCCGCGAGTTCAAATCAATCTAAAGGTATTATTCTTCCTAAATCCAGCCCATCTAATCTAAGTTCAGCTATATATATAGGTTCTTGCATGAGTTCTTGCAATTTCTGAGGCCTTCGAGAGTTTAGAGAGATTTTGAACCCGTTTTAGCAACTTTCTTCAGCTATGTGTACCCTATTTTTTGTGTTCCTAGTCTAACTAGCAATATTTAGGGATGAATATTTCCAAGGGGGAGATATTGTAACACCCGCAAAGTTCCCTCGTAGTTTGAGCCTTAGAGCGTGTCAAGTAAAGTGTAATTTCAACCCTAAAAATTGAGAAGTGACTTCCCAAGTGATTGGTATTTAAACCAAATAGAATTTTCTTAAATTTGACTTTTTGTCATGTAGATAATTGAATTAGCTTTCCAATGATACCAATTTCATCCAAATCCGGTATCGGGGTGAGAAGTTATGGCCGTTTTACTAAGAGTTGTCGGAATCGCCCAAGTGCGACGGACGATCCAATGGACTATCGAGTCTGCGATGGACCATTGGTTGGCCCATCGAAACCAAGGCAGTAACTCTCTTTTCTAGCCCAAGTGCAATGGCTAAGATGATGGACTGTCAAGGCTACGATGGACCGTCGCTAGGACCATCGCGCTCAGGCAGTGTGGCCTCATCCTGGCCAATGTGCGACGGATAATCTGACGGACCATCAGTCTAAGCGACGGACCATCGCTTCGAACGTCACACTGAGGCAGTATGTTCTTTTTCTGACCAGCATGCGACGGATGACCCGATGGACCGTCAGGCTAGCGACGGACCGTTGTAGCCCCCGTTCAGTATTTTTAAGTCCTTTTTAAAGGGGATTTTGGGTCTTTTCCCATTTAATCCTCAGATATATTTCAAATGAACTTAATAGCCTCATTATCTCCCCAAACATCCAAAGGCTAGGGTTTCTCCCTCAAGTGCAAATCTAAAACCCTTCTCCAAGAAATCCAAGAACTCACCATGGATTCTACAAATTGAGTTGAGATTTGAGTTCCCCTAGTTCAAAGGTTGTAAGAACCCTCTCTCAAGAATAAGAAGAAGAGTTTAGTGCAATCTTTTTCATTCAATGTCATAATCGAAGGTATGTGGGGTTTTGAACAAAGGTAATGCTTTCATCCTTGTGCTCAAAGGCTTATTTAAACTATAATTTTCTGCAATCTATGAGATTTTACATGAATTTGAATTAGGGATTTTTACTCATTTTTATTTATTGCAATATTTTGATGTTTCTCATAAATTGAGAGTCTAATGGCATGATTTTTGCATGTTTTCTTGAGAAATTGCAGCTGGGTCTATACCCCATGATTTTAATCCTTGAGAAATTAATAGTTGAAATGTTTGAGATATTGATGTATATGAGTATGTTGAGATTTTGAGACAAATTGCTGAAATTTCCAGATTTCTACATGAGTTATGAATCTAGATGCTATCTATTATGCTTTTGACGAGTTTTAACTTTGAGATTGAATTATGGGTTATTGAGCCCTACTTGAGATTTGCAATTTTATGAACTCTTGTTCTATAAGCACCCATGATTTGAGTATTCTGAGATTATTAAGAAATGTTTTGACCTACTGGTGATGGAGTTTTGAAATCCACTTCACTATATAAGATAAAAGATTTGATTGTTGGGTTCTTGATGAACCCTGAGACTATTTTAAAGTGAATTTTCATGAGATGAGCGATATAAACTAATGGGAGTAGTATTTAGCATCGAGTTTGGTAAGTTACTACGATTTTTTACCCCAGAACTACGTGCCACTATAGGTTTGAGATTTTAGGCCTAAGGCCGAGATATTGGGCCCGAGGCCGATATACGTGATCACTGAATTAAGGTTATACTACTTGACAAGAGTATGATGCTCCTCCCCAACGTGAGGTCTTTTCTTTAGAAGGACAAAACGTTGGACTCCATGTAGCTCGCATGGTTTATGTCGGTTAAGAGAACCTCCTTTGATACAAGTTATTTTCCTAATAGTAAAGTTGCAGATTTGCTCCCTAAGACTAAAGTATTTTCCGTTGATATAAGTATTTTCTCTAAAACTATGAGATAAGTTATTTCCCTAAACTAGAGTATCTTTCCATTGAGATAGAATGATTTCCCTAAAGCTTGAAACAAGATATTTTTTTAAAGTGAATGAAATGCCTCAAGTATGTTTCAAAGTTATATGATTCTGAATTGCAAGTACTTGAGTTCAAAAGAGTTATGAGTTCTTGAGAATTAAAGAAGTTTTACTCTCCCTGAGATGTATGAATGAGTTGAAAGTATTTTTTAAAGTTTCCTTTAGCCTATGGGTAATGAGAATAAGAGAATATTACCGATTTTAAAGTTAAACTATGATGACTCACGAGATTTGTGTTACATGCACTACAACAAACAGGCATTATAGCAGCGACATTTAGTGGCGAGTAAATTTATTGCTGTAGAAACGTCATATTCAGTGGCGATAAAAATTGTCGCTGAAATACATCAACTTTTAGCAGCGACTAATTTTTCTTGCCTCTAATATGCATCACTATACTAAAATTTTTAGTTCCCGCGAACAAAAAATTTTGGTTCCATTTTTATAGTGGCAACAAATATAAAGTCGCCTCTAAAAGTAATTTTGTGGCGACAATGTCGCCTCTAAAATTAATTAATTTTATATTTTAATATTATAATTGTGGAAAATTTCTAGTATATTTTAAGAAGACATCGACCTTTAGCAACGACTAATTTTGTCTCCCCTAATACGCATTACTGTACTAAAATTTTTAGTTCCCGCAGATAAAATATTTTGGCTCCATTTTTATAGTGGCAACAAATATATGGTTGCCTCTAAAAGTAATTAATTTTACATTTTAATATTATAATAGTTAACTTCTAGTACCTTTTAACAAAACAAAAAAAAGAAAACAAAGACTTACACATCCTAAAGCAAAACAAAATAGATTGTAAATTCCTCTATCTACTATTGAAAGCAAGAAAAACCAGTTGTGTTCCAGTGAAAAGCACAAAGAGCAAAAAGGTAAAGGAATTAACTGTTGTTGTTGTCTTTCATCTCTTCATAGACATGGCTTCCCTAGTAAGTCTTTCTGTAATTATTTACTGAAGATTTCTCATGTTTTACTTGCAACTAGAGTAATAATCAGCTCTCTTTCACTCTTTTCTCAACTACAATAGTACTCTGCTTCCCTCGTTTGTATGGTCGTTTTCCACCATCTCTTCAACACCATTTTAATTTTGCTCTAATCTAAACTAAAACCTCGAATCTGAAACAAAATGGGTTAGATTTGTTGGTCAAAGCTGCTCAAATTTGTTGATTAAAGTTTGTTGGTCAAAGCTACTCATCTCTTCAACAGATCTATGCTTGAAATTCTTAGGTTTTCTCAAATTTTCTTCTCCATAAGGTAAGTGGTCAAAATCCGTTTGGGTATTTTTGGATTAAAAGTTTGTTTAACCCAATTATTAGATTTAAAGATAAAGATTTTATTCCAAAGTTTGAGCTGGGTATTTTTTTTAATCCAAAGGTATGTATTTTTGGGCCACCGTAGATATGTGCACACTGTTAAATCAGAAGAAAGTTCTCAAAAAATATCATTGATTTCTCATGACACAAACAATTCCGTCCATTTTGGTCACACATTATCGGAGAGAGTAGCGATAAAGCTTAATGTAAGAAGTGTCACAGGAAGATGCACCTACCCTAAGCTGTAACTTATTTCAGTGGCATAACTTAACCTTTATCCAAAAAGAAAAAGTAAAAACCAGTGGCGTTCCCATAATATGGGTTTTTTCTTATGCTATTCAATTCCTAGTAATAGACATCAAGATGTGTTTGAATTTATCATCCATATGAGTTATAACAGATCTTAGCTGCCTTGTTGTTTTTTTAATATGGTGACAAATAAAAGCAGATTAATTTCCTGTCATTTTAGCTGCCTTGCTGGTTTTTCAATGTTATTTTCCTCATTAAATGACGCAAGTTGTGTGTTGCGACATGAACTATCATAATACCATTGCAACATGAACTATCATAGTTTCCTTATGTTTGTCTTCATCCTTTTATGTTTCAATCTCTCTGTGTTTCTTTCTATGTTACATGAAATAATCGCACGATAGGATATGAACTTGTGTCGAATTACCCTGGCTTTAGTTAGATACAAGAAGGTGCATCTTAGAAATTCTGCTTGAAATTGGTGCAGATTTAACTATCTTGTATTTATTTTGATTATTTTCATACTTGTATCTTTAATTAATTAATTAATTTATTTTAATGATATAAAAGCTAGGGATGGATAAAACTTGGTTGAATATCTCGAACAGAGCTGACCAAAGATATAGAGATGGAGTAGATAGCTTTCTTAATTGGGCATTTAATCAATCTGGGGTGAGCACTATTATTCGATGTCCTTGTAAGGAGTGTAGAAACACCGTGTTCAAGCTGAGAATTGATGTACGACTACACTTATTGAATAATGTCTTTTGGGCTTCCTATAAAGTGTGGGAATATCATGGAGAAGTGTTGGATAGGGTTGAAAGTTCTAATGTTGCAGGTAGTGAAGAAGTAGAAGATGATGATGTTATTGAAATGATTCATGATGCTTGTGGATATACAAATATGCATGATACAACTAATTCTCGGGAGGGCAATGAAGATCCAAATATGCATGCAACAAAGTTTTACAGATTATTAGAAGATGCTGAGACAGAACTTTATCCGGGTTGTACAAAAGTATCAAAATTGTCTTTTGTTGTTAAATTACTTCACTTCAAGTGCCTTAAACATTGGAGCAACAAATCGATGGATGAGTTGTTGAACTTCTTTAAAGATGTTCTCCCTGAGGGTTCATTTGTATCCAAGTCTTTGTATGAAGCAAAGAAAGTTCTTTCTGATCTCGGCTTGGGGTACACCAAAATTGATGTATGTAAGAATGATTTTATATTATATTGGCACAGTTATGAGAATTTACAATCATGTCCAAAGTGTAGTGAATCTCGATGGAAGGCAGAAGAACATAAAGGCAAGAAAGTAGCTCATAAAGTATTCTGGCATTTTCCAATCAAACCAAGACTTCAAAGATTGTACATGGCAAAAGAGGCGGCAAAAAAGATGAGGTGGCACAAAGAGGAAAATATTGATGATGGTGTCATGCAACATCCATCCGACTCAATTGAATGGAAATCCTTTGATGAGCGTCATCCTACCTTTTCAGCTGACTTAAGAAATATTCAATTAGGTTTAGCAAGTGATGGGCTCCAACCTAATGGTAATATGAGTTCCAATTATAGTATTTGGCCCGTCATGCTAGCTACATATAATTTTCCACTATGGGATTGCATGAAAAGTTCATATTTCATGATGACTCTTCTTATTCCGGGCCATAAATATCCAGGTAATGATATTGATGTATACTTACAACCAATGATTGAAGAGATGAATGAATTATGGGATGGGGTGGATACTTATGATGCATACTCAAAATCTAATTTTCTTATGCGTGTTGCTCTCATGTGGATGATTTATGACTTTTCTGCATATGGTAACCTTTCAGTATGGTCAACCAAAGGTAAGTTTGCATGCCCTTGTTGCCATAAAGATACACATTCAATTTCCTTACATAATAACTTGTATTATATGGGTCATCACCGTTTTCTTCCTATAAACCATCCATGGCGTAGAAATAGAGTTTTATTTGATGGAAAAGTTGAAATGGGGGTTGCACCTATTCCTTTAACTGTTGTTGAAGCACTTGTGCAATTACATGATTTAGGTAATGTGACTTTTGTTAAAGGCCAAAAAAGAAAGCGTAATGTCTGCAATGATGCTTATAATTGGAAGAAGAAAAGTGTATTTTTTGAATTGTCTTATTGGGATGGTCATTACCTATTATATAACCTTGATCCGATGCACATAGAAAGAAATTTGTCTAAAAGTTTTTTATCAACTATAATAAATATGATTGGAAAGACAAAGGACACATTGAAAAGTAGATATGATTTGGTGGACCTTGGAATTAGGCAAAGTTTGCATCCAATTAAGGATGGAGATAATATTTTTTTACCTACGACATGCTATACTTTGTCCCCCGAAGAGAAGTTGAAGTTATGCAACTTCTTAGCTAATTTGAACGTTCCAGATGCCTTTTCATCAAATATCTCTAGGTGTGTTAACGTGCTTGATAAAAAGATACATGGATTGAAGTGTCATGATCATCATGTATTATTGCAAGATATTTTACCAGTAGCAATATGTGGTTTATTGCCTAAGGAAGTTTGTGAACCAATTATTGCCTTAGGCAAAATTTTCAAGAATCTCTATTCTAAATGCTTGACAATTGAAGATCTTGATATCCTAGAGGCTGAAATTCCTATCATATTGTGCGAACTTCAAATGGTTTTTCCTCCGGTATTTTTTGATATCATGATTCATTTGCCAATTCACTTGGCAAGAGAGGCAAAACTCGGTGGACTCATTCAATATCGTAACATGTATCCTTTTAAAAGGTATTGCATCATTCAAAAATTTCATTGTTGATATATATAATATGTGATATTCTATAATTATATAAATGAGATATCTTTATATAGGTATTTGCAAGAACTTAAAGCATATAATCACAACAAAGGTCGTCCAGAAGGTTTAATTGCTGAAGGGTATTTGGCAGAGGAAAGCCTTACATTCCGTTCACGATATTTAAAGACCATCTCAACTAAGTTTAATAAATCAACTAGAAATGACGATGAATCTGTGTCAAATGGTGAGATGTCTATCTTTAAACACTGTGGACAAACAAAAGGGGCTTTAGATGGAGGAAATATTCTACCTTATGATGAGTTCAATCAAGCATGTATTTATGTGCTTGAAAATTGTGAAGAGATTTCACAATACAGGGAGTAAGTGTATTACTAATTCAAATATGATTTATCATTAATATAATTCAGTCAATCTTAACTAACACAAATTGTAGGGAATACATGAGACAGATTGAAGCAGAAGGTTCAACGCATGCTCATATAGTGCATAACAATGGATTTATGGATTGGTTTCGTGCACGCGTAGGTTTCTAATTAATGAATCAATAAATATTAGTATTTTCAATGTTTTGACACTAGTCATAATAGTGTTGCTTGTTTTTGTAGATACTTTTACTATCTTCACAAGGTCATGCAAATGATGATATCATAAGTCTAGCTGTTGGTCTAGAACCATTGGTACATCTATATTCAACATGTATGGTCAATGGGTTTAGATTTCAAACAAAAGATTTTATGAGAAAAATACAGAACAGTGGAGTTCTTGTGAGAGGAGATGTTTCAAACTCTAATAAGGAGTATTATAGTGTATTAGAGGATATCTATGAGTTGCGTTATATTAGAAATAGAAAAGTTCATCTGTTCAAGTGTTATTGGTGGGATGTGGCACGGCTAGGAAGAGGATATAAGATTGACAAATATGGTTTTGCAAGTGTGAATACTCAATGTGTGTTGAATACAAATAAGCCATTTGTGTTGGCATCTCCGTCTGAACAAGTCTTCTACTTGAATGATTTGGTTGATAAAGATTGGCTTATTGTTGTAAAGACTAATCCTTGTGACCTTTTTAATGTGCCTGAAGTGGAAAGAGAAGCATTATTTAATGATGAAGTTTATCAACAAGATGAATTTGAAGATATTTTGTGTGGAAATAATCTAGAAACTGATATTGAGATATCTTTGCATAGGGATGATGTTGAAGCAGAAACTGTTTTACGAACCAATGTGCAAGTAAATGAGGAAGATGGTTTCGTTAATGATAATGATACTGACTTTTCAGCCAATGAAGAAAGTGAAGAAGAGTTTTTTGATGATAATGATGGAGAAGACAGTGATATATCCGGCTGAAGATTGAAGAGAAGTTCTTCATATTTTGTGCACTTATTAGGATGACATTTGTTTTGAGAAGTTATTAATAAGCTGATATATGGTGTTTTGTGTTCTTAAGATGACATCTTGTATTGTATGTTCTTATTATGATACCTTGTATTTGGTGTTGTTTTGCTTGCAACTTTTATTTGTAACTGAAATTAGTGTTTGAGTAGATTCAATAATTTTAAATAGTTCAACAAACTGTTTGATATTCTATAATTATTGGATTTAATGTTTTATTTTATAAATTGATATTTTCCTCGATAGTAGATATATATTTTGTCATCTTTAATTTTTGGTTTAGATACACTTCTCCTTTTTAACGTAATGTTGTAGGAAATGAGAGGAGCTGGGCGAGGTAAAAGTAGAAGAGGAGGTACGGGACATGGACGTGGACGTGGCATCTTTCTAGAATGTGTATGTTCTGAAATAACATGTCATCCATAAATACAACCAATAGGAGTTATTGTGCCTTCTTTGGAGGTTGGACAGTCATCTAGTTCAAGCCAAGGACCTCTACAAATAGAACAAATGTCAAGTGGCCTTGTCCAAAGGATATCCCCAGAGACACAATCATTGAGAAATTTAGATGAAAATAAATGACTTAGTGTAGAGGCTGAAACTGGGACAGGTTAGTTCACGATTAATTTCCCTTCTTATTAGTTCATAACATATACATAAGCACTATCGAGGCTAGTTCGTTTACATTGGTGAGTATGGCACCTGTAACTTAATTTGAAGGAAAAGGAAAGAAAATTGGCAGATCACTGCCTTAATCGGCAGATCACTACCTTAATTGGTAGATTACTGCCTTATTTCAGTCTTTTTTGTTCCCACTCTGCCATACGATTAGCTTCCCTTCTTATTAATTCATAACATATACATAAGCACCGTCGAGGCTAGTTCTTTTACGTTAGTGAGTATGGCACTTGTAACTTAATTTGAAGGAAAAATGAAGACAATAGGAAGATCACTGCCTTTATTGGCAGATCACTGCCTTATTTTAGTTTCTTTTGTTCCCACTCTGCCACATGATTAACTTCCCTTCTTATTAATTCATAACATATACATAAGCACCGTCGAGGATAGTTCGTTTACGTAAGTGAGTATGGCACTTGTAAATTTGAAGGAAAAGAAAGACAATAGGCAGATCACTGCCTTTATCGATAGATCACTGCCTCATTTTAGTTTCTTTTGTTCTTACTCCGCCACACGATTAACTTCTCTTATTATTAATTCCTAACATATACATAAGCACCGTCGTGTTATTTTTTTTCTTGTTATTGATTAATGTATTTGTATCGAATGAGTCTTATCTTTGGCTTTGAGTGAACGTTAGTGCATCTATGAGGTTTCTATTAGTCTAGATTATCAAACGTCATTCTTTAAAAACCCTGTACTTCTGTAAATCATATAAAACAGAGAATGTTGTTTGCCAATTATTCTGGAAATTGTACATTAGTTGGTGTTATGCAGATAAATTATATATATTAGTTGGTGTTATGCAGATAAAGTATTATGCTTCTTGTGTGCCTCTGCATTTTATTTTGTTTGCACTTACTCTATATTGTGGAAGCTGGTGCCATTGCAGTTAGACGTGTACGCAAAGAAGATTTGCGTCATATTGCCAAGGCAACTGGCGCAACTGTGGTATGTTCACTAGAATGGTCTGGGAATTTTCTTTTGCTTTTTTGTTTTTCTTGGTTCATGGCAATTCCTTCCCGTTACTCAGAATCAAACTTGGCTTTTTCCCATTTTACTCTGTTCCAAGCTACCAACCTCTTGGTTTGATGTGGAGTGCTCTTCCAACTGAGCAACCCCGCCTCATCTTGTTATTTCAAAATTATCTTTAATCTTTTAGTACTAATCAGATCATGAATGCTGAAAAAGATGCAATTTGTATGGACCATTCTATCATGAAATTCGCATAGTTAGATCCCCAAAGAAAGACCCTATAACCTGCAATGGAATTGCTTTATGGAACTCTCTTTTATCTTTGATAATGTAAGATGAACAAGGAGTGTCATATGAAGTTAGAGGTTTCTACTTGAATGGAGATAGGATCAAGAAGTTTGGCTAGAACCAACTTTAAGTGAGTTTCTGAATGGTTTATCAATTGTTGGAGTAACTGGAGTGTCCAAGTGTCTCCTCTTCTAACTGTTTAACCAAAAGATTTTTTTTTGAAATATCTCCTCTTTAGACGTCTTGACTCGGGGGGTCTATCAAAAACAACCTCTCTACTTCTTCGGAGGTAGCGGTATGGACTGCATACATCTTACCCTCCCCAGACCCACCTCATGGGAATGCACTGGGTTTGTTGTTGTTGTTGTAATTTAGGCCATCTACATGTAATACCGAAAGCATTGAAATTGGTTTAAGGTGAAGATAGTAGTTCAATGTTAGTTGCAACACTATCCTGAATACAAACCAACTCTATAGTTCATATTTCACATCAAGAATGTCAAAGATATACACTACTATTGCTGGAAAAACTCAATACAAAATAATTAGTACTATGTGAAATCTACTACTGAGATAACATCTGATGCTTAATAGTTTAGCAACTGTTAGCGAACTTCTAATCTGATCGAACTGCTCCCTGATTGTAAATTTTCTGAAGGTAAGGTTTTCTGAATCAACTGTCATATTTTTTGACAATATTAATTCTTTTGTGAGTTAAGATAATTAGAGAAGGATCATTATTCATTGTTCTTCTTTAAGGACTCTTTACTTATGTATATACAAGATTGTTTTAAGAATAAGAGTCTAGCTATTATAGAGTTTTTATTTCACATGCTTACCTTGGAAATCGGATTGTTCCTTTCATGTGGTATGGCACAAAATGAGTTAAGCTTGATTGAAGAACCACAGAGTGAATTAGGGGTACTTGTGTAATCCTTAATGATAACTTGCTAAAATAATATGGTGTTTTTTGATCATTTTTTCTTTTTGGGATTGAAATACTAGAGAATCATCTTTGCACTGTAAGAAGAGTACTTACCATTTACTTTTATTTGTTTGTTGGTAGTTAGTTACAGTTATAAGGAGAGTTTTATATAAAAATTTAAAAGATAGGGGTTATATGTAATAATAATAAAAGTTGGAATTGGAGTTGGAAAATTTTGATAACACCAAAAACATGTTTTCCATCATAACATCAATTAGATGAGGAGGGCATGTTGTATCTTCTTTTAAATAATAATATATTTTTTTGCTTTGCAATTTCTCGCATAAATAAAAGGAAAGGAAGAGGGAAATACAAATCTAAAACTGTGGATTTTAAGATTAAACATGGAGGAAAAATCAAAATTATGATTCCAGATGACATTGATAGAGCTGTAGGTTCTGGAGCTAGAGATATTGTCAATTACTATGGTTGGATCATGAGAACCACTATCTCATTTCGAGATGGAAATTGGCTTATTGCCTTTCCGATGTACTATTAGTTATGTTCATTATATTGTCATTGAACAACAGTCAGAAGAGATCGAGAATCCCATGACTAGTGATGAAATTTTATCTTCGGTTCTTGGGGTAAGATCAGGATATGTTCAGGGAAAAGGACATGGAAAGAAGCCTTATAAAAAGAGTCAAATGCAATAAGCAAACATAGAGGCCAACGTGTCTTCAGCGGTAGAAAGTACACGTGAAGAAATGCAACTTGACATGGAAAGAAGGTTGAAAAAAGAGCGTGAACAAATGGCAGTCGACTTGAAAAGAGAAATGGATCAAGATTTGCAAAAGAAACTGGAAGAGGAACGTGAAAACATGAAAAGAGAAGTAGAAAAAATATTTCAAGAAAAAATGGTTGCTCTCATGGCTGGAATGAAACAGGTATTTTCTTCACTTGAATTCATTTTTTACATTGTAATGACTTCAACTGTTGTTTTATCACTATTGCTTCATTAAGTTATTATCCAACTTGAGTGATCCATTTTCAACCGTTCTATGACCTGAACCTAGAAACCAAGAACATGCCATGAAAAGCACCAATAGCATCTAGTCCTGTGTTATGCATCTATTCGGAATGGATTGTGACATGTTTACCCATTATAACAGCTGACTTTTAATATAAGTGGTTCAGATACATAGATGACAGATGCATGTAAGAAGCTACCATTCAATGATAGAGAATGATATCCCAAGTGATTTGCATAGTAAAAATCATGTAAAAAACTTTTAGATTATGTTCATAGAGTTGTTTTCGCGTAGTGAAAATCATGTAAAAATAGAGCTAATGATATTGATATATAAAGTTAAATTAATGTACAGAATTAAGATATAAAAAAGAAAAAAAAAAGAGGATTTAAATTTTGCCTTTCTAGATTCAGCAGTTGAGGTACGCGAAAGCTGGTATGGATACCACGGTTATAAAAAAAAGGGTGTTTTTGTGTATGCAGAAAAAATTTGTGTTACACATGATACAATTCAAATGGCCACCTTAGCTTTCGATGACATCATTCGAAGTAAATACGTAGGGCATCAAGCTTTGGTCGTATTGAGGACATGGGTTCCTACATGGAGGGGTCGATTAGAGTACACCAAAGAGCAATCCCGCGTATGGAAGATTGCTTGGAGCATTGAAGATTAAGGACTCACAATTTTGGGCCCTTCATTAAGGGCATTTTGGTCGTTTCGCCTTATCCAAGTAACACTCCATGGCCTCTCCACCTCATTAAGGGTATTGGAGTTATTTTGTGTTCCATTATGTAATAAGGCTATATAAAGTCTCTTTTAGGTCTTTTCACTTTAGTTTATGAAAGATGAAAGATTGAAACACTTGAAATCCTCTCTCTTGAGAGTAGGCCACCTTAGTATAGTCTTAGTTAGGACTTGAAAAAGTCATCCTTAGTATAGGGCTTGGAAAAGCCAATATTGTTCTTTGCTTGGAAACGATGGATCTTGAGGTGAGTCGATTACCTTGGCGGTCACCGTAAGAGTGTTGTTTGGATTATTACATTCATCAGGGGTTAATGTTGAAATATACTTGGTTCTTAATCTTGTAATAATCTTGGTCTCACTATCTATCCTTTCATTATTTTGCAAATTCGTGTGTTTTTGTGTTTATCATCTTGTATCCCTTTGTGTTGGTTGTTATTCTCATGTTTTGTGGACTGTTTTGGCATCTTGATGGACTGATTCGTATCAACACATCTGAACAGTGCTCTACTTCTCAGAAATATCTCAATGGTTTTATATAGTTTCTTAGAGCAATCCTGCCCCTGTTCTTCTTCTGTATTCTTCCTCTGGTACCTGCCTTTTGATGTCATTTAACTCTCTATTTCTGCTGCATCTTCAAGTGCATTTCCCACCTCATGTTGCATTCTTGCATTTCTTTTTTTTGTGTGTATTAGCACCCTTTGTTTGCCGTAATTATTTCTAATCTTGTTCAATCTTCTGTCATCCCATCCGTCTGATTTTTTATTTAGTGCATCATTATTTTATTTTGTGTAAAATTCAATCTCTTATAAGAAAACGATATTTACTTTTTTATTTATAGATTAGGCAAAAGCCTCTTAGTTTTGAAGCTTTTTAGTAAATAAATTGATTTGGTACTTTTATAATGGCAGGCACATTCTTAAACAATAGGTTGACCAAGGAGGAACATGAAGGTGTAGAATGCATTTTTGATTTTTGATCATATGTATGAATATGATAAAACTGAAGGATTATGTCATTCTTAACATATATGCAGTTGACTTCTTATTAAGGAATGTACTTATAATATTTCATTGGAGGATGATTTTGTAAAACACTATTGGATGTTTTTATTAGCTAATATTATTTGTAGTTCTTAAAATTTGTTGTCAATTTTGTAAAACACTATTGCTATTGATTTTATGGAGAGAAAGGTCGTTACTAATGCAGAAGTTTTATTGGCAACAAACAAGTGGTCACAATTGATCTGCAGAAGTTTTAGTGGCGACAACACAAGTGGTCACAATTGATGTGCAGAAGTTTTAGTGGCGACAAACTAGTGGTCACAGTTGATGTGCTAAGTTTTAGTGGCGACAAACAGGTAGTCACAATCAGATGGTCGCAATTGATGTGCAGACGTTTTAGTGGCAACAAATAGGTAGTCACAAAAGATGTGCAGAAGTTTTAGTGCCGACAGACAAGTGGTCACAATTAAAGGTGATTTTGCGACGACAAAATCGCTGCTAATTTCGGTATATCAGTGGCAACCTATCCACAAAATGTTTTGTCAAAATACATTTTGCAGCGTAATTGTATATCTTTTGTGGCGGTAATAGTCGTCACAAATAATGTTTTATTGTGGCGAGGATAATTTGTCGCCACAAATAACCTTTAGTTATGGAGGAATTACCGACAACCTAATTGTCGCTGCTAAAAATATTTAGCGGCAACTTTTTGTTCTTTTGCGGTGACTTTTGTCGCCACTAATACCCAGATTTCTTGTAGTGATGCTCCATTCTACATGATTCACGAGCTTTACATTTTATACTTACTCAAGCCATGTGAGTCATTACTTATTGCATGCATGATTTGATTAAAGAGTGTTGATGTTGTTTTATATAAATGCATACACCCCCACATACTCAGTATATTCCCAAGTGCTGATCCATATATACGTGTATGTGCTACATTGTCTTATAATATAGGTTTAGGTGCTCAGTCCCAGCCTCGTTAGTGATTTTCGAGTACCTTTGTCTACATTCCTACAGTGGTGAGCCTCATGGTTCAAGGACCGATCGTTAGACATTTTAGCATTTGAGAGAATATGTTATTACTTTCATTTCATTTAGAGTCAGTTGGGGACCTGTCCCAACGGCTCTCTAGTTCATAGATTAGTAGAGGCTTTGTCAGACTAGTTGTCAGATTGTGATTGTGTTGAGAATTCCAGAATTGTGGTCGTATGGACTGAGTATTTTCTCCATATCTCCCTTCATATGATATGACTATACTAGTGTTTGAATTAGTTCATCTTAAAATGAGTATTATTAGTAGAAGCAGGCTCAAAGGGTCAACTTGGGGCTATTGTAGCCTTAAGCACCGTGTGACGTCCCTGGAGGCGATTTTGGGTTGTTACTGGTGAAATCGCGTAGCTTTACTGAAAAAAGGACAATTGTGAACTGGGTCTATGGCGCGATGCACCATTATCGTGGAGCAATGCTGGAATTTGACAATTGCCATTTGGCTAGCCTCCGCGATGTGCTAACATGCCATTTGGCACACTGTCTTACAAAAATGGCTCTAACTCTTCACCGAGGTATCGAATTTGGGCAAATCTTATATCATTGGAAAACTGACTAAATTTCCTATGCAATGATAGGCTATAAACTGAAAAATACTGAGTATTTTAAAAATTTATATGGAATAACTCATGTACTGAGAGTTAAATTAAGTTAGAAAAATACGGGGTATATTTTTCAGGCAATAGGTATGAACAGGAGTACCCTATGTCGTACATATTCAATTTGATTGCTAAAACAATTAGTGAAAAGTTTAGGAAGCAGCATGCATTTGTCAGCAGTTCAAATAACAAATTTGTGCTTTGTGCGGAAAAGATCTTAAGGAATAATAAGAGTACGAGCAATTCCTTGTATGTGACTAATGCGAACAGGGATCTTGACCAATTTATCGTGTTTGGCAGTGGTGTTGCTGCCAAGGTAAATCTCTTGTAGAAAACTTGTTCTTATAGGAAATAAGACTTCATGAAACTGTCGTGCAAACATGCAATAACTGCTTTGGGATCAAAGTATGGCGATGGTGAAGGTTATGGTAATTCCATCAATGAGTACTCTTTGCCTATTATTCTGAATTTATTAATGTTGTCCCTCTAGAGTCCAAATGGATTGTACCATAGGAATTGTAAAACACGGAGCTTCCACCCCCGTAGAATCCCAAACTTAAAAGAAAGAGAGTCAAAAACATTAAGGGCATCGATGAAACATTCAAGTCCAAAAGAAGGAGTAAGTGTTTAATATCCAAGAAAGTTGGGCAAAAAAACCCACAAAAGAACCACATGTAGCATGGCCAACAACTGTTAGATAGACTTTTTTTATTCGTTTGTAACTCAAGCCACTGTTTTGGGGGACCCCCGCATTTCTGTAGAATTTAATGTTCAGTTGTAATTGACTATATGCTTTGTTTACGGTAAACTATATAAATATATGATATTTCTTTTACTCGATCTATTAAATAATTATTAAAGGATATATGATTACTCATCAAACATATTATGTAGGTCTTGTTACTTCATATCACTCCAACTGATGCATTGAACCATCATTCCTATTCTCAATTAATTAAAAGCTACGGACATATTTATTCACATAAAAAACAGTTGGTATACTGTAATACCCCATACTTTTCCTAGCTTAATTTCTTTCCTAGAATGTTATGGGTTAGCTTAGAAAATGAATAGCATTTATTTCATGTGAAATTTTCCAGATTTAGACCTTCCATTGTTTGAAAATTGAATAAACTTTTCATCGATACCAATTTCGCCCAAATCCGATACTCGGGGTGAGAAGTTATGGTGTTTTTAGTGTTGACTGTGTGCCATTTGAACAAGCACCACATCGAGATGGAGGCTCAATTCCCATTCATCAGATTCCAGTGGACCTCCACGATAAACTCATATTGAGGTTTGGTACAATTTCCCAATTGTCCATTTTCAGTAGGCCAATGCGATGGTACCGCATCACGATGATGGCCTAAATTGCATTCCTATGGAGAACCATGATACCTCCACGTCGCGGTAAATTGACAGTTCTCAATTGTCCTATTTCCAGTGAGCCACCACGATAGTGGCGTGTCGCGGTGGAATGCAAAGTTAAGGATTTTCCAGTTCCAATCAAAAATTAAAAAGGGCACTTTGATCAATTCCCAAGCCCCCAATCCGTCAAAAACATAAGATTAAGCCAATTCTAAGCACTTTATGCTTATTTTTATTTATTCTCTCTCAAAAGAAAACCCTAGAACTCAAAAGCTTACTCTCCAAGAAATTAATTTCTACCATTGTTTCTCTAAGAAATCTCAAAATTGAGGATTCCAAAATCAAGATAATCAAGAACTCATCTTCGAGAACTCAAATAGGAATCCAAAATTCAAGATTCTTCATCTAATCATCTACCAAGGTATGTGGAGTTTATGAACAAGGATCCTCTTTCATGCCTGTTCCTAAAACCAAGTTTTTATTTTAAATTTATGATTTTGAATGATTATACATGAGATTTAAATTAGGGTTCATACCAATTATTGATAATTTCAAGATTATATAATTTCAAGTGTTCTAAAAGTTGAATTGCAGGACTATTTTCATATTTACATGCCTATTACGGTAAATTTCAGATTTTGAGTTGAATTATCATTGTTTTCATTATCAAGCATGATTATTATGATGTTTTGACTTGGGATTGATGCATGGATTATTATCCCAAGATTGAATATTATTATTTCAACAAAGATTATACTTTAAGCATCAGATGATCAGTTTATTTTTAGATTTTTCGTAAAGATTTAATCTTTTGATCCTCAGATAAGATTTGGAATCTGCTTTACAGACTTATTACAGATTGTAGAACTCAGAATAGCTTTACTTATAGATTGAATCAGATAAATACATAATTGGTTTTATAATAAAACTGTATGCTAGTTTTACAGTGGATTTCCAACAGAATAAGCATAAATTAAAGGGAGTAGTATTTAGCACCAAGTAGAAAGTGTGGGATTAAAGTGCCTTATCTTTCACAGAACTATATAGCCAATGTAGGTACAAATTATTAGATTATATCCATTTCTATATGGATGACAGTTACAAATGTGATCACTTATCTTAGGTTTTACTCCTTGGCAAGAGTATGACACCTCTTCCCATAGTGAGGTTTTCCCCATAGGGGAATAAGATGTTGAACTCTATGTTAGCTCACATGGTTTATGTCGGTTAGAAGAACCTCCCTTGCAGAATAGTTTTAAAATAAATTCCCTAAAAGAAAAAGAAAAAGACTACAAAATGATCATAACAAAAAATCTTTTAGAAAACTAAGTGTGAAGGCTCACAACTTTATTCAGATTATGCTTTACAGAAAGATATTAGCTAGAGATTTTAGCTTTAAGATTTCAGATATAAAAGTGAGTCCTTTCTACACTTAGAAAGCATGATTTACAGACAGATCACTAGTACATCTCTTAGAATTAAATGTTATGACTCACTAGATTTATAAAATATGATTTGCTATTCATGATTACAGATTTTAATTTTACAGATATTCCAACTTATGTGAGTCATTTACATTTAGCATGCATTATCTTACAAATGATGATGATGATTGATTTATTATTTTTACATATGTATTTCACCCCAATATACTCAGTACATCCTCAAAGTACTGATCCACATATATGTCTATGTGCTACATTATCTCATAATGTAGGTTCAAGTGCTCAGTTTCAGCAGCGTAGGTGATTTTCGAGCATCTCCATCTATAACCTACAATTGGTGAATCCTCATAGTTCGAGGACTTAGTTATTCAGATTTTTAGATTATCAGTTTAGATGCTTCAATATTATTTTCAGACAGTTTGAGTTAGCTGAGGGTTTGTCCAGTGACTCTCTAGATAATAGTAGTAGAGGCTTGTTAGACTACTAGATTTGATTCAGACCCTTGATATTAGTATTTTTCATAGATTATATTCAGATTATTCTCAGTTATTTTAGACGAATTTCCATATTTAGTATGACTTCTATGTCTATGTTTTCCTTGTTATGAGATTTAGACTTAGTAGAAGGTAGACATGGTTTGCTTATGGCTACTCATAGTCTTGAGCATCTTGTGACATATTGGGGCCAGGTTTTGGGCTATTATAAACATAACATCAGATCCTAAGGTTTATAATAGTCCTAGGGAGTCAGACAAGCCGCATTACGTAGAGTCTTGATCATGGGTTTGAAGCGTGCCATATTTATGAACAAGAGGCTACGAGACGTTATTAGAAAATCATCTCTTTCTTTCAGATCTATCATGGTTACAATATCTCTATCTGCTTTTAACTCGTGCTGTAACGTGACAATTGAATATGCCTCCTCGTCGAGTTAACGCCCACAGAAATGATCACTATCCCGCCGATCCTCTGAATGAGAATGTATCCCATGATAAATTCAAGGATACATTTCAGGCATTAGCCCAGGTAGTGACCACCAATGTTCAGGGCAACCATCAGGCTACAGTTCCACTTCAGCAGAATGGTGATTTAGCCACATCCAAAATAAAAGACTTCATAAGGATGAATCCTCCAGAGTTCTTTAGGTCGAAGGTAGGTGAGGACCCATAACTTTATTTAGATTAGATGAAGAAGATTACCTAGATTATGCATATTTTTTAGGAAGAAAGTGTAGAGTTGGAATCCTATAGGTTAAAGGAAGTAGTGTATGAATGGGTAGTTATATGGAGGAATGGTAGAGATGGGAATGCATCTCCTATGAGTTGGAAAGTATTTTGAGATTCACTTCTAGATAGATTTTTTCCACATGAAATGAGAGAAGCTAAGATAGAAGAGTTTGTAACCTAAGGTAGGGATCAATGATAGTAAAAGAGTACTGCCTTAAGTTTAATCAGTTCTCTAAGCATGCTCCTAATATGATGGTTGATCTTAGGAAAAGTATGAGTAAGTTTGTTACTGGCATATCTATCTTGATATTCAAGAAGTGTAGGACTGCTATGATTATTAGAGATATAAAACTTGCTAGATTGATGATTCATACACAGCAGATTGATGCAGAGAAGTTGAAAGAAAGAGAGAGGGGACATAAGAAGGCTAGAACTAGAAAGTTTGAGTATGGCTAGGCTAGGTCTCAAGGGGGAAATCACTCGCAGTTTCAAAATCGTTCATCTATTCCAACACCATCTTCAACTAGTGCTCTTACTCCTGGAGCTAGGCAGGAGCAACGGATTAAGTCTTCTATGTCTAGGTCTTAGAATAGTGTGAGTGGAAGACCCAATTATTTTCTATGTGCTAAGTGTGTTAAGAATCACCCTGGTGAGTGTTTAGCTAGACAAAAAGGTTGTTACGATTGTGGTAAGTTAGGATACAAAATTAGAGAGTTTTCCCATGCTAAGCAGGGAAACAGAGATGTTCATCCCTGGACTCTGGTCACTAGTGCACCAATGCCTCTAGGGTACCCAGT